>JAVIAB010000125.1:11640587-12375206 GCA_032433765.1 Megaustenia siamemsis | reverse complement strand
TGTCCAGCTTGTACTCCATGTGCTATAACATTTTGTCCAGCTTGTACTCCATGTGCTGTAACATTTTGTCCAGCTTGTACTCCATGTGCTGTAACATTTTGTCCAGCTTGTACTCCATGTGCTATAACATTTTGTCCAGCTTGTACTCCATGTGCTATAGCATTTTGGTCAACCTTGTACACCATGTACTGTAACATTTTGTCCAGCTTGTACTCCATGTGCTGTAACATTTTGTCCAGCTTGTACTCCATGTGCTATTGTCCAGCTTGCACTCCATGTGCTGTAACATTTTGTCCAGCTTGTACTCCATGTGCTATAACATTTTGTCCAGCTTGTACTCCATGTGCTATAACATTTTGTCCAGCTTGTACTCCATGTGCTATAACATTTTGTCCAGCTTGTACTCCATGTGCTATACATTTTGTCCAGCTTGTACTCCATGTGCTGTAACATTTTGTCCAGCTTGTACTCCATGTGCTGTAACATTTTGTCCCGCTTGTACTCCATGTGCTGTAACATTTTGTCCAGCTTGTACTCCATGTGCTATTTGTCCAGCTTGTACTCCATGTGCTATAACATTTTGTCCAGCTTGTACTCCATGTGCTATAACATTTTGTCCAGCTTGTACTCCAAGTGCTATAACATTTTGTCCAGCTTGTACTCGTTGTACTATAACATTTTTTCCAGCTTGTACTCCATGTGCTATAACATTTGTCCAGCTTGTACTCCATGTGCCATAACATTTTTGTCCAGCTTGTACTCCATGTGCTATAACATTTTGTCCAGCTTGTACCCCAGTGCTATAACATTTTGTCCAGATTGTACTCCATGTGCTATTTGTCCAGCTTGTACTCCATGTGCTATAACATTTTGTCCAGCTTGTACTCCATGTGCTGTAACATTTTGTCCAGCTTGTACTCCATGTGCTATAAAATTTTGTCCAGCTTGTACTCCATGTGCTATTTGTCCAGCTTGTACTCCATGTGCTATAACATTTTGTCCAGCTTGTACTCCATGTACTGTAACATTTTGTCCAGCTTGTACTCCATGTGCTATAACATTTTGTCCAGCTTGTACTCCATGTGCTATAACATTTTGTCCAGCTTGTACTCCATGTGCTATAACATTTTGTCCAGCTTGTACTCCATGTGCTATAACATTTTTGTCCAGCTTGTACTCCATGTGCTATAACATTTGTCCAGCTTGTACTCCATGTACTGTAACATTTTGTCCAGCTTGTACTCCATGTGCTATAACATTTTGTCCAGCTTGTACTCCATGTGCTATAACATTTTGTCCAGCTTGTACTCCATGTGCTATAACATTTTGTCCAGCTTGTACTCCATGTGCTATAACATTTGTCCAGCTTGTACTCCATGTGCTATAACTTTTTGTCCAGCTTGTACTCCATGTGCTGTAACATTTTGTCCAGCTTGTACTCCATGTGCTGTAACATTTTGTCCAGCTTGTACTCCATGTGCTGTACATTTTGTCCAGCTTGTACTCCATGTGCTGTAACATTTTGTCCAGCTTGTACTCCATGTGCTATAACATTTTGTCCAGCTTGTACTCCATGTGCTATAGCATTTTGTTAACCTTGTTACACCATGTACTGTAACATTTTGTCCAGCTTGTACTCCATGTGCTGTAACATTTTGTCCAGCTTGTACTCCATGTGCTATTTGTCCAGCTTGCACTCCATGTGCTGTAACATTTGTCCAGCTTGTACTCCATGTGCTATAACATTTTGTCCAGCTTGTACTCCATGTGCTATAACATTTTGTCCAGCTTGTACTCCATATGCTATAACATTTTGTCCAGCTTGTACTCCATGTGCTATAACATTTTGTCCAGCTTGTACTCCATGTGCTATAACATTTTGTCCAGCTTGTACTCCATGTGCTGTAACATTTTGTCCCGCTTGTACTCCATGTGCTGTAACATTTTGTCCAGCTGTACTCCATGTGCTATTTGTCCAGCTTGTACTCCATGTGCTATAACATTTGTCCAGCTTGTACTCCATGTGCTATAAGATTTTGTCCAGCTTGTACTCCAAGTGCTATAACATTTTGTCCAGCTTGTACTCCATGTACTATAACATTTTGTCCAGCTTGTACTCCATGTACTGTAACATTTGTCCAGCTTCATGTACTGTAACATTTTGTCCAGCTTGTACTTCATGTACTGTAACATTTATCCCGGCTTCATGTACTGTAACATTTTGTCCAGCTTGTACTTCATATACTGTAACATTTGTCCAGCTTGTACTTCATGTACTGTAACATTTTGTCCAGCTTGTACTTCATGTACTGTACATTTTGTCCAGCTTGTACTCCATGTACTGTAACATTTATCCCAGCTTGTACTTCATGTACTGTAACATTTTGTCCAGCTTGTACTTCATGTACTGTAACATTTATCCCAGCTTGTACTTCATGTACTGTAACATTTTGTCAGCTTGTACTTCATGTACTGTAACATTTATCCCTGCTTGTACTTCATGTACTGTAACATTTTGTCCAGCTTGTACTTCATGTTCTGTAATGTTTCAGAGTTTTATAAACCAAAACTCCAAATTTAAATCCTAACTTTTTGCAGCCAATCTCTCTGTCTCTCTCTCTCTCCCTCTCTCTCTCTCTCTCTCTCTCTCTCTCTCTCTCTATATATATATATATATATATATATATTATATATAGATATCCCACCACCCCCTCCCTTTCTCAGTCTCCCTCCTTACCATCCACCAAACAACTAAACAAATAAAACTAATCCTCATCATCGCCTGCTTTCAAAAGACATTAAGAGGGCATATGTGCATTCGGCTGTGGTCTGCAACAAGGTTTGATTTTTGCATTTTTCAACCCAACATTTCTGACTGCAGAGTAGTTTTTGTGAACACAAAGTTTCCTTCCCTTTTGATCCAGGGTTATATGGTGAGAATTGTTAGTTTGTGCCTAATGATACCAAGAAAGGATGGAATAGAATCTGGATAGCTCTGGTTCACTGATCCTGGCACAGTCAACTATGAGTCACTGAGCACTTTCAGCACCTTACAATATATATCTTTTAATCATAATGATGCGCTTTTCTTGATTCATATTCTGTACGCATCGTACGTAATAATGTCAGGAGCTACTCTATCCTCATTTACCTTCTTTCTTCTTTGGTTTTATTATTTCGCTTGTCAATGTTTCTGGTTTGAGCAGCCATGTTATAAGATTATTCTTGGTTAATATGGATAAATGGAACATTTAAAAGGAATTATGTTGTGATAAGTTGTGTCATGTTATGGCTTACATCAAGCTGTCTGACCTGTCCTTTTTAGCCCCAAAACTTGTTTCCAGCATTATTGGATATTGAGTTTGCTTCCCTTCCACAATCTCTACCTGCATGGCTAGACTTACTTCCCTTCCACAATCTCTACCTGCATGCTAGACTTACTTCCCTTCCACAATCTCTACCTGCATGGCTAGACTTGCTTCCCTCCCACAATCTGTACCAGCATGGCTAGACCTGCTTCCCTCCCCAATCTCTACCTGTATGGCTAGACTTGCTTCCCTTTCACAATCTCTATCTGTATGGCTAGACTTGCTTCCTTCCACAATCTCTATCTGTATGGCTAGACTTACTTCCCCTCCACAATCTCTATCTGTATGGCTAGACTTGCTTCCCTTCCACAATCTCTATCTGTATGGCTAGACTTCCTTCCCTTCCACAATCTCTATCTGTATGGCTAGACTTACTTCCCCTCCACAATCTCTATCTGTATGGCTAGACTTACTTCCCTCCACAATCTCTATCTGTATGGCTAGACTTGCTTCCCTTCCACAATCTCTATCTGTATGGCTAGACTTCCTTCCCTTCCACAATCTCTATCTGTATGACTAGACTTACTTTCCCCTCCACAATCTCTACCAGCATGGCTAGACTTGCTTCCCTCCCACAATCTCTACCTGCATGGCTAGACTTACTTCCCTTCCACAATCTCTACCTGCATGGCTAGACTTACTTCCCTTCCACAATCTTTATCTGTATGGCTAGACTTCCTTCCCTTCCACTATCTCTATCTGTATGGCTAGACTTGCTTCCCTTCCACAATCTCTACCTGTATGACTGACTTGCTTCCTTTTCACAATCTCTATCTGTATGGCTAGACTTGCTTCACCTCCACAATCTCTATCTGTATGGCTAGACTTACTTCCTTCCACAATCTCTATCTGTATGGCTAGACTTACTTCCCTTCCACAATCTCTATCTGTATGGCTAGACTTACTTCCCTCCACAATCTCTACCTGCATGGCTAGACTTGCTTCCCCTCCACAATCTCTACCTGCATGGCTAGACTTCTTCCCTTCCACAATCTCTACCTGCATGGCTAGACTTGCTTCCCTTCCACAATCTCTATCTGTATGGCTAGACTTCCTTCCCTCCCACAATCTCTACCTGCATGGCTAGACTTGCTTCCCTTCCACAATCTCTACGTGCATGGCTAGACTTACTTCCCTCCCACAATCTCTACCTGCATGGCTAGACTTACTTCCCTCCCACAATCTCTACCTTTAAACACTTTTAGCTCATGCACTTTATCATTTTGGACATGCACTTACATATGAGAGCCTACGCTGGTATCCCATGAGTCTATTACATACATGTATTAAAGCTGGTTTTAAAGACGTGTGAAGCTTTATAAGAATGCATTGGACATACCGTCATCATGTGCTGAGAATGAATAGAAGAAAGACTTCCCATCAGGTATTCATGTGGAAACAATCTGGTAATAGAAAACAAGGCAGACCAAGAGAATCGCTATGCCGAACAATTATAAGGGAAGGCTGAACAATGGGACTAAGAAACAACAAAGAACAACTTGCAGCAAATTGTCAGTTTTGGAGAACTATAACTTCTGCCCTAGCTGCCATCTTTGGTCTGAGAAGAAAATGAATGAAGATGAAGATAACAACACAGGCTGACAAAGATGAAGATAACAGTACAGGTTGACAAAGATGAAGATAACAGTAAAAAGTAAAGTACCCCCAACACCAAGTGGCGTATAGGGAATATGGTGTTAGTGACCATAAATTTTACAGACCTTCGGCACATGATTTTTGGGTAATGTGGTCGGTATTACACCTGTGCTGATTTAATCTCCCAGAAAAATCCAACACCCATTAAAGGCTAGGTGAACCAGAAGCCGTTGGTTGGGATCGAACCCTACCTCTTGTCCTTGGTAGTCCAGTTCACTAACCACTGAGCTATCATGGCTCCTGAAGATTACAGTATAGGCTGACAAAGATGAAGATAACAGTACAGGTTGACAAAGATGAAGATAATAGTACAGGTTGACAAAGATGAAGATAACAGTACAGGCTGACAAAGATGAAGATAACAGTACAGGCTGACAAAGATGAAGATAACAGTACAGGCTGACAAAATGAAGATAACAGTACAGGCTGACAAAGATGAAGATAACAGTACAGGCTGACAAAGATGAAGATAACAATACAGGTTGACAAAGATGAAGATAACAATACAGGCTGACAAAGATGAAGATAACAGTACAGGTTGACAAAGATGAAGATAAAAATACAGGTTGATAAAGATGAAGATAACAGTACAGGTTGACAAAGATGAAGATAACAGTACAGGTTGACAAAGATGAAGATAACAGTACAGGCTGACAAAGATGAGATAACAGTACAGGCTGACAAAGATGAAGATAACAGTACAGGCTGACAAAGATGAAGATAACAGTACAGGCTGACAAAGATGAAGATAACAGTACAGGCTGACAAAGATGAAGATAACAGTACAGGTTGACAAAGATGAAGATAACAATACAGGCTGACAAAGATGAAGATAACAATACAGGCTGACAAAGATGAAGATAACAATACAGACTGACAAAGATGAAGATAACAATACAGGCTGACAAAGATGAAGATAACAATACAGGCTGACAAAGATGAAGATAACAATACAGGCTGACAAAGATGAAGACAACAGTACAGGCTGACAAAGATGAAGATAACAGTACAGGCTGACAAAGATGAAGATAACAATACAGGCTGACAAAGATGAAGATAACAATACAGGCTGACAAAGATGAAGATAACAATACAGGCTGACAAAGATGAAGATAACAATACAGGCTGACAAAGATGAAGATAACAATACAGGCTGACAAAGATGAAGATAACAGTACAGGTTGACAAAGATGAAGATAACAATACAGGCTGACAAAGATGAGGATAACAGTACAGGTTGACAAAGATGAAGATAACAATACAGGCTGACAAAGATGAAGATAACAATACAGGTTGACAAAGATGAAGATAACAATACAGGCTGACAAAGATGAAGATAACAATACAGGCTGACAAAGATGAAGAACAGTACAGGCTGACAAAGATGAAGATAACAGTACAGGCTGACAAAGATGAAGATAACAATACAGGCTGACAAAGATGAAGATAACAATACAGGTTGACAAAGATGAAGATAACAGTACAGGCTGACAAAGATGAAGATAACAATACAGGCTGACAAAGATGAAGATAACAATACAGGCTGACAAGATGAAAATAACAGTACAGGTTGACAAAGATGAAGATAACAGTACAGGCTGACAAAGATGAAGATAATAGTACAGGTTGACAAAGATGAAGATAACAATACAGGCTGACAAAGATGAAGAAAATAGTACAGGCTGACAAGATGAAGAAAATATTACAGGTGACAAAGATGAAGATAACAGTGCAGGTTGACAAAGATGAAGAAATAGTACAGGTTGACAAAGATGAAGATAACAATACAGGCTGACAAAGATGAAGAAAATAGTACAGGCTGACAAAGATGAAGATAACAATACAGGCTGACAAAGATGAAGATAACAATACAGGCTGACAAAGATGAAAATACCAGTACAGGCTGACAAAGATGAAGATAACAGTGCAGGTTGACAAAGATGAAGATAACAGCACAGGCTGACAAAGATGAAGATAACAATACAGGTTGACAAAGATGAATGAAGATAACAATACAGGCTGACAAAGATGAAGATAACAATACAGGCTGACAAAGATGAAGATAACAGTACAGGCTGACAAAGATGAAGAAAATAGTACAGGCTGACAAAGATGAAGAAAACAGTACAGGTTGACAAAGATGAAGATAACAGCACAGGCTGACAAAGATGAAGATAACAATACAGGTTGACAAAGATGAAGATAACAATACAGGCTGACAAAGATGAAGATAACAATACAGGCTGACAAAGATGAAGATAACAGTACAGCTGACAAAGATGAAGAAAATAGTACAGGCTGACAAAGATGAAGAAACCAGTACAGGTTGACAAAGATGAAGATAACAATACAGGCTGACAAAGATGAAGAAAATAGTACAGGCTGACAAAGATGAAGATAACAATACAGGCTGACAAAGATGAAGAAAATAGTACAGGTTGACAAAGATGAAGATAACAATACAGGCTGACAAAGATGAAGAAAACAGTACAGGCTGACAAAGATGAAGAAAATAGTACAGGTGACAAAGATGAAGATAACAGTGCAGGTTGACAAAGATGAAGATAACAGTGCAGGTTGACAAAGATGAAGATAACAGTACAGGTTGACAAAGATGAAGATAATAGTACAGGTTGACAAAGATGAAGATAACAGTGCAGGTTGACAAAGATGAAGATAAACAGTGCAGGTTGACAAAGATGAAGATTACAGTACAGGTTGACAAAGATGAAGATAACAATACAGGCTGACAAAGATGAAAATACCAGTACAGGCTGACAAAGATGAAGATAACAATACAGGCTGACAAAGATGAAAATAACAGTACAGGTTGACAAAGATGAAGATAACAGTACAGGCTGACAAAGATGAAGATAACAGTACAGGTTGACAAAGATGAGATAACAATACAGGCTGACAAAGATGAAGATAACAGTACAGGTTGACAAAGATGAAGATAATAGTACAGGTTGACAAAGATGAAGATAACAATACAGGCTGACAAAGATGAAGAAAATAGTACAGGCTGACAAAGATGAAGAAAATATTACAGGTTGACAAAGATGAAGATAACAGTGCAGGTTGACAAAGATGAAGAAAATAGTACAGGTTGACAAAGATGAAGATAACAATACAGGCTGACAAAGATGAAGAAAATAGTACAGGCTGACAAAGATGAAGATAACAATACAGGCTGACAAAGATGAAGATAACAATACAGGCTGACAAAGATGAAAATACCAGTACAGGCTGACAAGATGAAGATAACAGTGCAGGTTGACAAAGATGAAGATAACAGCACAGGCTGACAAAGATGAAGATAACAATACTGGTTGACAAAGATGAAGATAACAATACAGGCTGACAAAGATGAAGATAACAATACAGGCTGACAAAGATGAAGATAACAGTACAGGCTGACAAAGATGAAGAAAATAGTACAGGCTGACAAAGATGAAGAAAACAGTACAGGTTGACAAAGATGAAGATAACAATACAGGCTGACAAAGATGAAGAAAATAGTACAGGCTGACAAAGATGAAGAAAACAGTACAGGCTGACAAAGATGAAGAAAATAGTACAGGTTGACAAAGATGAAGATAACAATACAGGCTGACAAAGATGAAGAAAACAGTACAGGCTGACAAAGATGAAGAAAATAGTACAGGTTGACAAAGATGAAGATAACAGTGCAGGTTGACAAAGATGAAGATAACAGTGCAGGTTGACAAAGATGAAGATAACAGTACAGGTTGACAAAGATGAAGATAATAGTACAGGTTGACAAAGATGAAGATAACAGTGCAGGTTGACAAAGATGAAGATAACAGTGCAGGTTGACAAAGATGAAGATTACAGTACAGGTTGACAAAGATGAAGATAACAGTACAGGCTGACAAAGATGAAGATTACAGTACAGGTTGACAAAGATGAAGATAACAATACAGGTTGACAAAGATGAAGACAACAGTACAGGTTGACAAAGATGAAGAAAACAGTACAGGCTGACAAAGATGAAGATAACAGTACAGGCTGACAAAGATGAAGACAACAGTACAGGCTGACAAACATGAAGATAACAGTACAGGCTGACAAAGATGAAGACAACAGTACAGGCTGACAAAGATGAAGACAACAGTACAGGCTGACAAAGATGAAGATAACAGTACAGGCTGACAAAGATGAAGACAACAGTGCAGGTTGACAAAGATGAAGATAACAGTACAGGCTGACAAAGATGAAGACAACAGTACAGGCTGACAAAGATGAAGACAACAGTACAGGCTGACAAAGATGAAGATAACAGTACAGGCTGACAAAGATGAAGATAACAGTACAGGTTGACAAAGATGAAGATAACAGTACACGCTGACAAAGATGAAGACAACAGTACAGGTTGACAAAGATGAAGATAACAGTACAGGTTCACAAAAATGAAGATAACAGTACAGGTTGACAAAGATGAAGATAACAGTACAGGCTGACAAAGATGAAGATAACAGTACAGGTTGACAAAGTTGAAGATAACAATACAGGTTGACAAAGATGAAGATAACAGTACAGGTTGACAAAGATGAACTGTGAAGGAAGTCAGTGGTGCTTTCATATTGACAACAAGTAGTCTGACCATGGAAATTATGGCATTACAAAACAATGGTGTGGCTTAAGATGCAGCCTTTTACACATGTGTGTTTCCTCAGTGACCCAATGAGTTTGCTTAGAAAGGTCACAACTGGCTGTGCTCAATGGCAGTAGCTGGAGTCTCTGTGGAGGTCTCTTCTTAAATGTGTCTGCTTAATTTTTGTGCCCAGGCATGGAGGTGGATGAGGTAATGGTGGCACTGACAGATTTGCCAGTTTGGCTGATGTTGAGTGTGAAAGGGCATAGACTGCTGTGACATTCTGAATGCCCTCAAGGATGCTGGGAAAAAAAAATGATTAAAAAATAACCCTGAATCTGCAGCCATGAACAGACCTCACGAATACCATGTCACGGTGGGAGTTGCCAGATAAGAGCACTACACAGGAATCCAAAGAAGACCCGTCAATCCAACACAACACCGGTATAGTTAGTTGCCTCATGTTGATGTATATACTTTGGAAGTGATCTGAGCTCTTATGTACTTGCCTGATGTGCAATAAGGATGACCTGTGGACTAAACTAAACTAAAGCTGTACTGGCACCGTTGGGCATGGCAAGCATGCACTCCATGATGTGTAAATGGCAGCTGGGATGGGCTGGACAAAATGCTTTACATGCTAGATCAACATCTGCTAAAGAAACTATTTAATGATGAATTGCTAAATGACAAAAGACTTCATGGTGGACAAAAGAACAGATACACTAAAGATGTCACTAAAGAAATGTTAAATCAGTATCAGTATCTCCCTGATGGCAGGGAGAACAACAGTTGTCGACATTTTGTGAAGTCTTATTCTGGTTGTTATGTTTATAATAATGGGTCCTGCTAATGTGGCAGGGCAGCTCTTTACTTGGAAACAAAATCTACTATCATTGTGGTTGTTGTACTTGGTGTAGAATTTGTCGAACCCCGAGGTGTGTAGTGACTGAAGATTAATAACTGGGTCATGCATGTGTCATTCATGATTCTTGTTAGGTATATGGCTCGTAGTGTTTTCTGCTATTCCTCTCTATTCTGGGTAAGATGTTTCGTCTTATCCAATGAGTCTATCTCTACGAACTTTGCTTATTTTATAAGTGTTCTCTTCAGTGCTTTTTTAGGTCTTCTTCTTTTTCTGTATCCTAATGTTTCCCATAGAAGAGCCTATTTTGAAATTCTCTTGTTTTCTCTTCTCAACACACATCTGACATATATTCATCTTTTCTTTCTAATTTTAGATGAGATTGTTGGTTGCGTACAACAGTAAAAAATGACATCTGCAAACCACATTCTCTGTGGAACATAGGACATACCACATATGACTGGACCTCTGTCAGAATGGACTGTATGCTTTCAGTTGTTGGTGAGTGTGTGTGATATACTTGTGTCTTTACATAATCACCATCATGTTCCATGCTAGGTGGTGTTAACTACCAGCTTCTTTAACATTCATCTTATCTTTTTTATCATTTAAATCATCATTATGTGATATGATCAGTGGCTTCAACATTCTTATTGCACTAAATTTATTTGTTTAATTCTGCAAAGGGATTGTGGGTAGGAAGGTCCTTATAAGTATACAGGGATGCGGTAAAATTGGTGATGGAGATTAATGGAGAAAAAGTTCTACTGTTGACCTCATTCCATTCTTGATTTTCCTTGATTCTTGATCCCTCCAGTCTCCATCAAGGGGACACCTCCTTGTCATGGGAATGGGGCTTAACAGTCACCACGGACTGAAAACCAAGACTGGCCAGGCCTTGCTGCACCTGAGCAAGACCACAGTCTGTTCTAGCAAGTCAAGACCACAGTCTACTCTAGCAAGTCAAGACCACAGTCTGCTCTAGCAAGTCAAGACCACAGTCTGCTCTAGCAAGTCAAGACCGCAGTCTGCTATAGCAAGTCAAGACCGCAGTCTGCTATAGCAAGTCAAGATCACAGTCTGCTATAGCGAGTCAAGACCACAGTCTGCTCTAGCAAGTCAAGACCACAGTCTGCTCTAGCAAGTCAAGACCGCAGTCTGCTATAGCAAGTCAAGACCACAGTCTGCTCTAGCAAGTCAAGACCGCAGTCTGTTCTAGCAA
Source organism: Megaustenia siamemsis (assembly GCA_032433765.1). Classification (NCBI taxonomy): domain Eukaryota; kingdom Metazoa; phylum Mollusca; class Gastropoda; order Stylommatophora; family Ariophantidae; genus Megaustenia; species Megaustenia siamemsis. The sequence goes on along the minus strand of JAVIAB010000125.1, from coordinate 12,363,477 downwards.
GTTGAAGTGCTGAAGACAGAGGCAACCTGCCAAAAGGCACACTACAACAATTAGGATGCCACACACTCATACCAATGGGAAGTATGTCTATAAATGAAAAGTAATCTTAGCCCACAGCCTGTAGTGTTTTTGACAGATGCAAGATCAGCACTGCAGTTCAGAAAACTGCCACATCTGCAGACTTTATTGACTGAACTCTCTAAGCAACAACAGGGTCACCTTGCAGTGGATCCCATCTCACTGTGGAATACCGGGAAAAGAGAGAGCAGATCAGCTGGCAAAGGAAGGTGCAACAGGAACACAGCCAGATGCACGGTTACATACCATCAGAAGAATCAGATAATCAAATCAATCAGAAGATCACAACCTTCAAATCAGGATGCCTTTCATAATATGAATAGATATAAACAAGTTATCATTATACGTCTCAGAGCAGGACACAATCGACACCATAGTCACATGTATACAAAGTTCAAGATCAGCACCTCAAGTACATGTACATGTGGACAGGCGCCCCAGACTGCTGAACACATACTTCAAGACTGCACTGAATATAGTAGACAGGAAAATCCATTGGCCCATAGATACAACATTACAGATAAAACTATATGGGCCACTACAAGAATTACAAAAGATAGTAAAATTTATACAGGAAACGACATTGCAGATATAGACAATATTTCAGGCGAACAAAAGATAGATCGATCCTTCTGGTGCTGTTAGCACATAGGGCTCGTAGAGTCTCCTGCCGATTGTCTCTATTTTTGGTGAGCCGCTCGATCATAGAGAGTGAGTCTATGTCTGCCAACCTTGCCTCTATTGTTAGAGTTCTTTTCAGTATTTCTTGAGGTCATCCTCTTTTCCTCTGACCTAAATTTTCTCATTTGAGAGCTGCTTAGTAATTCTCTGGTAATTTCTTCTAAATACATGCCTGACTTATGCCCATCATTGTTTCTTAATTGTGGACAATAATAAATGGTGCATCACCATTTCTCTTATCTCAGCGGTAGTCTTGAATTGTTAATATGAACTATCCACAACAGGAACGATCTTCCTGCCTAGGGTTGCCCCTAAGTGAGTCACAGGGTAAGGTTGTCAGGAACGATCTTCCTGCCTACTAAGTGAGTCACAGGGTAAGGTTAATGGTCCTCACAAGATGGAAAGTAAACACAGCCTCCTTCCTCTTATTCCATGTTGGGATGTTAAATTGTCTTGTATATTTTGTCTTCCTCTGATTCACTTTTCATCTATTTTTCCCTATTGTTATATTTTTTATTAAGCTGCAAGAAGTTTATTAGAATGGGAACCGGTAAACAGCCGTCTGATACGAACACGATACAAAACAAAACATGGAAGACTTTCAATTATTCAATGTTATGCGCCTACTAACGAAGCTGATGATGAAGTTAAGGATGATTTTTATAACCAACTGCAACAACTTATAAACAAAATACCAAAACACGATCTTTTAATTGTAATGGGAGACTTCAACGCCAAAGTAGGACAAGATAACGCAGGAGTGGAACATGTGATGGGGAGAGAAGGCTGTAATACAACAAGTCAGAATGGAGAAAGATTAATAGAATTATGTTTAATAGAAAATTTAGTTATAGGTGGGACATTATTTCCACATAAAAATATCCACAAAACAACATGGATATCTCCTGATGATAGAACATCAAATCAAATTGACCACCTATGTATTAAACAACAATTCAGATCATCATTAATAGATGTAAGAGCATACAGAGGTGCTGATGTTAATAGTGACCACAACCTGTGCATTGGGAAAATAAGATTAAAATTTAGAAACCAACAGAAGAGGTCAATTACACATAAAATTGATAGTCATAAACTGAAAGATGAAGCAATAAAGGAAAAGTTTAACATAGAGCTAAGTAATTGTTATTCAGCACTTGGTGAAATAGACTTAGATATCAATGAAATGTGGGACTCACAGAGCAAAATACTAATGACAGCAGCAGAAGCAAGTGCTGGACTGAAGAAAATGGAAAAACGAGCTTGGATCTCAGACACCACATGGAAATACATCAAAGAAAGAAGAGAAGCGAAGAGAGCCATGACTAATGTAAAGACAGATCTTGGAAAGGTTCTGGCAAAAGCAACATACAAAGAATTAGACAACAAAGTGAAAAGTTCGGCAAGAAGAGATACAAGAGCTTATATAGACAACTTGGCAGAGAAAGCAGAGACAGCTGCAATTACAGGAGACAGCAGAACTCTTTATACTGTACAAAAGATGCTGACAAACACCTATACATCCAGTGGAACACCAATTCTAGACAAATCTGGATTAATGCTAACAACAAGCGCAGACATAAAAGCCCGTTGGGCGGAACACTTCAAAGAAATTCTTAACCGTCCACTACCTCACAGTTTAATAGATTTTGAAGCTGAAACACCAGCAGCAGAATTAGATGTAAATTTAGATGACTTCACCTTGAGTGAAATAGAAACCACCTTAAAGCTAATGACCAATAACAAGGCTGCTGGAGAGGATAAGTTAACAGCTGAGATCCTCAAGGCAATTGATAGCCATAATTTAATACATCTCCAAAAAATGTTCAACATCATTTGGAAAACAGAGAAGACGCCTCATAAATGGAAAAAAGGAATCATTGTTAAGATCCCAAAAAAGGGCAATCTTAGAGATTGTAACAATTGGAGAGGCGTGACACTTTTGTCAGTTGCCTCAAAATTATTCTGTAAAATCATCCTAAATAGAATAAAGGATTCAATAGATACAGTAATGCGTGAAGAACAGGCTGGGTTTAGAAAAGGGAGAAGCTGTCTTGACCACATTTTCACTCTACGACTTATATTGGAGGAACACATTGAAAAGCAAAAACCTTTTGTACTTAACTTCATCGACTTCAAAAAAGCATTTGATAGTATTCATAGAGATTCTTTGTGGAAAATTCTGAAGCAATATGGCTTACCATCAAAAATCATAAATATTATCAAAGACATGTATGATGGTTACACATGTGCAGTTCGAACAGAGGAAGGACTGAGCGAATGTTTCCCAATAGAAACTGGGGTTAAACAAGGATGTATTTTATCGCCCTTGTTATTTGGAATTGTTATGGACTTCATAATGAAGAAATGCTGCACTGGTAATAAAGGCATCGAATGGATACAAGGAGACCATTTGGAGGACCTGGACTTTGCTGATGACATAGTTCTCATCAGCAATCAGATAAAAACGATGCAGGAAAACACAAATGAACTATCATCAATAGCCAGCAAAATGGGCTTGAGGTCAATCATGAAAAGACTAAAGTCATGAAAAGTTTAATTCCAACAAGTGACAAAATATACATGGAAAACAAACCAGTAGAAGAGATCGATCACTTCATCTATCTTGGAAGTCACATTGATCGAGAAGGGGATACGAGCAAAGAAATTAGAATCAGACTGGCTAAAGCAGCAATGTCTTTCAGAAGCCTTGAAAAGTTGTGGAAATCAAAACTCATTAGCACAAACACAAAACTTAGGCTATTCAAATCAAATGTACTATCAACCCTTACATATGCGTGTGAAAGCTGGAAAACAACAAGAGATATAGAAACAAAGTTGAACGCATTCGAAAATAAATGTCTAAGGAAAATACTTGGTATAGAATGGAACGAATTCAAAACAAACGAGGAAATTAGAGAAATCGCCAATCAACCACTAATATCTTCAGTAATAAAGAAAAGACGATGGTCATACATTGGACATGTGATGAGAAGAGATAATAATCGAATAGCAAAGCAAGCCCTCATATGGGAAACAACAGGTAAAAGAAAAAGAGGAGACCCAGGGAGACACTGAGAAGAACATTGATGAGAGAGGCAAGAGCAGCAGGAATCGGCTCCCTCAATGAGATAGAACTGCTTGCACAGAACAGAGACAGATGGCGAGATTTGATAAAATATCTTTAAAAGAAAACTGCTAGAACAAAAATTCATATAGGAGAAGGTGTATCTTGGTCTACGCCCTATGGGCCGGTTACGGCTCGAAGGTCAATAGATAGAATATATTTTTTATTAGTATATATATATATATATATATAATTATATAATTATATATATAATTATATATATAATTATATATATTATAAGGGTAAAATAAAAATCCTGAGTCTCATACATCATGGTGACTGCTTTGGCCAAGCGGCCTTTGTCCCTCTGATTCTATTGTGAGGGCCCCCACCCCAAGCAATGGTACTATATGTCATAAAGATAGTTATAATATTTTTCAAGTTGTTTTTTTCTCATGACACGACCAAAGAAAGCCAACTTCTTTTTTCTAATGTGTTTGCTGTAAAAGCTGTCTTTGTCATTGGCTTCATTCATTTTTATTGTATTATTTTTTCATGGTCACCTCTTTTCAATGTTTTAGCTAATTTTAAGACATGGTTTAGCAACTTCTACTAAGTACTTTAGCCACTTAATTTGGATCCTTGTTAACCAAAATTAAATAATAAAAAAATAATTAATTAGGCACATATCTCTTACATGCATTAACCACTAAAATGTTTTAGTCAAGTCTCTTATGTGCATTAACTTTGAAAATGTTATAACCATATCTCTTACATTCTTTACCACTGAAATGTTTCAGCAATATCTCTTACACCTTTTAGCCACTAAAATGCCACTTCTGTTACATGTTAGAGCCACTAGAATTATTTAACAACTTCTCTTACATTCTTCAAGCCACTTTATCGTCCCAGTCGGTCTAGCTGTCAACTTGTTATTGCTGAGTTACGAGGAATGTTTGGAATCATGGCTCCATGTTTGAGTCCCATAAGAACTACTAAGAGCTAGTTTAATGCACCATCACTTAACATGTTACAACATATGATGGTGAGAAGAGAGTTGTAATGTCCTTATTTTGTCATGCAAGGCTGCCTGTTGCATCATACTAATAAGAGCAGACATAGCATCCCTGCTGTAAACTGCAGCACCATTTACTAATAAGTGAGACATAGCATCCCTGCTGTAAACTGCAAAACTATATACTAATAAGATCTGAACTAACACTACAGAGGCTCTGTCATTCAAGCTTTCAAACAAAAAACACACTTTTATTTCAGGAACAAGCAACTATGGAGGCACCATGAGTGCAACATTTGTTCTCAAACAATTTTTTTTTCTCTGTTTTGCAATGATTTTATTTTGTTCTGGCAACCATACCGATAGACATTGTAACAGCTATGAGGTGAAACTCAGGTCATAAATCAACCTGAGGCAGGAATTTTGAGTCCCCATGTTTTGCCTAGTGTGAACACACATGATTGTGTCAAGAGTTCAGAGAAATTACTATTTTATAGCACCTTATGTTACATTTAAGTGGTAGTAATTTTTACTACAGTGTCATAACTGGGAGAGTTACAGATAGGTATCATAATCTAGGGTTACATTTTTAACAAAAAATGAAATAATTTTGCTCAATTTTATAAATTTACTAAAAAGTATATGTTGGTGCCCTAGCCACAAAATTATATTCATTTCTTATTGTAACATCAGCTGGCATTGATCCCATTTTCTCTCTCTCTCTCTCTCTATCTGCAGCATTTGATGTCTGAATTCAACACAACCAGCCCTTGGTCTAAGAGTTTTGGTGATTGGAAACAACATGGAGACAACCAGTTCTCAGTTAAACATTTCCTTAGGTTTGTTATCAATTTCAAAAAAGTGTCACATATCTTCTATACTGTAAGTTTGTTTCATTACATGGGGACATTAGATTTGCTAAAATTTTTATCATTAAGTTACTTTTGAAGAGGAAAAGAGCTGGAGATTTGGAGGGAATCAGTAATGACATCACTTTCTAAATCTGGAAAAGTTGGTGCAACTGCTTCTAGTAACTTACCTATAAGTCTTGTAAATTTTGTCTGCGGAACAAATTGTCTGTAACAAGCTGATATGTCATAAAGAAAGCAGGGTACACCTGGGCCACATCATGCAGGATTTAGATGATACTGCAGCACAAAAGCTAGGTCACATATCTCTCCCAGAAGATTGAGGCTCATTCAAGGACAAGAAACTTACAACATAGTCTGCATAAAGCATTTAATAAAAGTATGGAAAGAACAAATGCAGAAACTGAGAAACTGTAATATAAACAGTAATTTGTATAATTAATTAAAATACACCTACTCAATAGGAGTGCAAGAGATGGTCATAAAACTGAGAAAGAGTTGCTGCATTACAAAGTACCACAAGAAGGAGCCCTGTCATCCACACTGTTCCTCATCTTCATCATTAAAACAATACTTTTTTTACAATATCAGTTTTAGTACATTTCACCAATGTTTTATCATTTGATATCGAAATGAGCACAAACTCTCTTTCAGAATACCAATCCATGAGAAAGCCAGATATTCATGTGGTCATTATTGTTGTGGTGGTGTGCTTGTTCATACTGCTGGTGCTGGTGGCCATCTTACTGTACAAACGTTTGACCCAGCTGGCACATAAGTGGCGTGAAAGCGAGCAGAAAAGGCATTGACAAGAGCAATAAGTATTTACAACTCCCAAGAACCTTTGGATGAATCAGACTATGCTCAGATTAGACCAGGAGATCATAGTAATTATCATAATTTATGTTATATATATGTTAATATTACTTGAGTAAATATCTAATAATATATAGCACAGAATTAAGTGGGAAGAATTTGCACAGTAAAATTGTTGTGTTAATCATGTAGTTAATGAAATAAATAAAGGTTCCCTGCAGGCTGTTAGACATATGGGGAGTATGGTGTTAGTAACCATATTTTTTGTGTGACCACAGCACATTTTTAAGTGATGTGGTTGGTATCATGCCAGGCCACCTTTGCTTTCCAGAAAAATCCCTGGTTCCCATTTTTAGAGGCTGGGTGAACCCCGGAGCCTTGTTGGTCTGAAAAAAAATCTGCCACTTCTGGAGATCGAGCATGGACCATTCTGTTCAGGAAGTGAGCACACAAACCACTGAGCCACTGAGGCTCAAATAATGAAAAAGTAGGTAAGAATTATATTCTAAAAAAGTGTGTTTTCATTATTAACTATAGATTTGTATGCAAATGTGGTGGGAGGGGTTGAAAGGTATTTGACTTATAAAAGAGGGGTGAAATGAAAATATTGGGAGAACTGCTTTTTGGTGAATTAGATCTACTGTAAAAGATTATGAATGCAATTTTAGCTTTGATGAAAATATTATATACAAAATCATAGGCTAAGTTGTTAAACTTTCCAAATTTTTGTTGCTTTCAGATTGTCACTGGAACACCGCAGCCCTTAGAAGTCAAACTGAAATTGCTTTTGTTCACTCAAATGGTCGTATCGAGAGATTTCGTCTCCTTGGCAGTTCTAACAGTAGAAGAGAAGAACCATTGGGCACCAGAAAGCAAAACTGCAGTACAACAAGAGCACTGCTACATGCTACTACACCTCACAATCATTATGTGGCAGAAAATGAAGAGACATACACTAACTTTCAACAGCCATGGCCAAGCTAGAGTCAGTTTCTGCCCAGTGTCTTGAAGCTAATCATAGAGATTCTGTCTCCCTACAATGCTGTGACATTCCCCCCTCATATGAGGAAGCTCTCGATATGCCAGTGGTTCTCAGGGGTGATGGTATGTTGGCAAGTAATTCTAGAAATCTGGAAAGAAGAGACAGATTAGAGCCAAGCTATTGTAATGTAAAGGTTGGTTAATAAAGTATACAGATAGAAAACAAGGATTGTGATGTTTTTGAAGGTGATAGAACTGTGTGACCATTTGAAACTGCAAGCAAACATTCAGTAAGTTTTTTGAAGGTAACTTGTTCACAGGGATTCATTGAGATATTGAGAGTAGTAGCTCTTTGCTACACAGACATTTATTAAAACACTGAGAGTAGGCTGTTACTATGCAGGTGTGCATTAAAATATTGAGAGTAGCTTGTTGCTTTGCTGCACAGACATTATTTAAAATATTGAGAGTAGTAGCTGCAGACAACATTCATTAAGATATTGAGAGTAGTTGCTTGTTGCTTACTGCACAGACATTCATTAAGGTATTGAGAGTAAGTTGTTTCTACACAAATGACATTCATTAAGGTATTGAGAGTAGTAGCTTGTTGCCATGCAGATATTCATTAAGGTATTGAGAGTAAGTTGTTGCTACACAAATAGACATTACTAAATTGAGATAATTAGGCACTGTTGTTTTTATTAGAACAAAGTGGGTCCTATATATATCTAGATATAAAATTAATGATATATTTACACATATATGTGGTGAACAATGTATTTAACTAACACTAAATAAACACAATTTTCCAAGGGGATAACTACATTGTCTATGTAACATCAGTCTCTTCTACCTTTTAGCTCCCAGTGGAGCATAGGTCTTCAACAAACACTTTCCAAGTCGTTCTGTTTTTGCAATTCTTTTAAGATCATTCCATGTCTTCCCCATCATCTTCATCTCTGCTTCGATCTGTCTTCTCCAAGAATTCCTTGGTCTTCCTCTTTGTCTTTTCCCCTGGGGATTCCAAAAAAGGGTCTGTTGTGTAATACTCTCAGTTGGCTTCCGTAGTGTGTGTCCTATCCATCGCCATCGTCTTCGCTGTATCTCTTTATCCACTGGTATTTGACTGGTACATTTCCATAATTCTATGTTAGTGACTTTGTCCTGCCATTTCCATCCTTTTATTCTGCGTAAGCATCCATTAATGAAAGTCTGTACCTTCGTGATTGTCAATTTTGTTATTCTCCATGTTTCACAGCCATATAATAGGACCGCCTTAACATTTGAGTTGAAAATTTTTATTTTTGTATTTAACCTAATTTCTTTGGATTTCCATATGTTTCCCAGTGCAATGAAAGCTCCTCTTGCTTTTGATATCCTTATTTTGGTATCATTTTCTGTTCCTCCCTCTTTATCTATATTACTGCCCACATAACATCAGTACAAAATAATATTGCACACATATGTATGTGTATTACATATCTATTTACACATATATTATATAGATATTTGCATACATTCCATGAGGTCTTGTTTTCTATATAACAATGACTACTTTAGTTCTGTCTTCAATGATAATTCTGCTAGTACTTTGTAACAAAAATTATTATGCGATGTGTGGCGATGGAGATTTCTCAAAATGTAATAAAAGACGACATTAAAATTCCCATTTACTATTGCTCTTCTAACAAGAAAAAAACTACCTGGACTAATAATTTAATAAACCTTTCATCATTCTGTGAAGTTTCACCACTGACAATGTTCATTTAGGTTAAATAACAAGTTTTATAAAAGAGTCACCATCAATTGCAACTGTTGCGGGAAAAAATATCAATGACCTAATATTTAAACATGATTATGAGAAAACTATGCGTTGCAGAGAGATTTAAAAATAATATCTGTGATAACTATATAGGTCACAATTCATTTACGTTTCAATGGTGTCTGTGACTCGTAGCTATTTTTTAAAGCATTAATTTTTTTTTTAATAACACTGTATAGGAATACTAGATATCTAGGTAGGGTTAATTGTGTGCATGTGCCAAAATTACAGATCAGCTGATCTCTAAAAATGCCATTATAAATTATGACTAACTTATTTGATATAGGGAGCCGAGGTAGCTCAGTGGTTAGTGAACTGGACTACAAAGGACAAAGGGTAGGGTTCGATCCCAACCGACGGCTTCCGGGTTCACCCAGCCTTAAATGGGTACCGGATTTTTTTCTTGGAAAGTAAAGCAGCACGGGCGTAATACCGACCACATTACCCCAAAAATCATGTGTTGAAGGTCTGTAAAATATAGGGTCACTAACACCATATTTCCCTATACGCCACTTGGCGTGACGGGGGTACTTTACTTTTTTTTACTTTTTTATTTGATATGCTATAAAAGAAAATATCATAAAATTGTCAAATTAATGTAAGTAAATTCTTTGTTACGTGCTTGCAGAAGATGTATGTAAAAAAACATTTAGGAGCTATATTTGACCGATGTATAACGGTCTTTGATCATCTGTGCACTGCAACAAGGAACACAACTAAAATTTAGGTAACAAGACCCCTTGAAACATGAATGGAGTACGAAAGAGTAAAGTTTGGCTGACATGTTTACTGCTTCTTGTGTGTCTGTGAAAAGAACCTTTGTGCTCAACCAGTATTAGGTGTCTCCTAGCTACCATGACAAATATTTCAGTGTTTCTTTAATGTTGCGGTAGAGACAGGTCTCCTGAGAATAACAAATCATCCAAGAAAAATTTCATATTAAGAAACAATTTAGACATTAACTATAGACATTTCATTTTTAATCACATTTTTATGATACTGCGGTAAAAAATGTACTAATAAAAAAACAACGTGTAACTTGGACAAAAATTCAGTTATTGAAATTTTGAAAAAAGTCTTTGGGGAGATAACACTTTGGAAGAACAACAATTGAAAGAAATTATTGAAACACTAGCACAGCTAGAACAATTGTGAAGTGACAGAGCCATCTGATGCACAAAATTAATATACGCTAACTATTTTATATGACACACTGACTGTATTTAAAATAATTAATTATATCTGGTCACTGTGACACATCATGGCTGGCTTGAACATTTAGGATGGTACATGGCCGGAAAAAGCAACAGTGCATGGCAAATTAGATTTTTCTAAATTTTCATTTTGATATGGACATTTTTTGACTCAATTGTAATCTAAGGTTAATGATTGGCTTAGTTATAGATTTATTCAAATTAGTGGCTGTGATATGTGTGTGTATGAGATATTTGTGATTGCTGTATGGTTTATGTCCAGAAAAGTTTAGACTGTCAATTCTTCTTCTTCTTCTACCTTTCAGCTCCCTTTGGAGCATAGGTCTTCAACAAACACTTTCCAAGTCGTTCTGTTTTTTGCCATTCTTTTAAGATCATTCCATGTCTTCCCCATCATCTTCATCTCTGCTTCTATCTGTCTTCTCCAAGAATTCCTTGGACTTCCTCTTTGTCTTTCCCCTGGGGATTCCAAAAAAGGGCCTGTTGTGTAATACTCTCAGTTGGCTTCTGTAGTGTGTGTCCTATCCAGCGCCATCGTCTTCGCTGTATTTCTTTATCCACTGGTGTTTGACTGGTACATTTCCATAATTCTATGTTAGTGATTTTGTCCTGCCATTTCCATCCTTTTATTCTGCGTAAGCATCCTTTAATGAAAGTCTGTATCTTCATGATTGTCAGTTTTGTTGTTCTCCATGTTTCACAGCCATATAATAGGCCCGCTTTAACATTTGAGTTGAAAACTTTTATTTTTGTATTTAACCTAATTTCTTTGGATTTCCATATGTTTCCCAGTGCAATGAAAGCTCCTCTTGCTTTTGATATCCTTATTTTGGTATCATTTTCTGTTCCTCAATCTTTATCTATATTACTACCCAGATATAAGACTCAATTAACAGTTTGATAAGTTAGCTTGAATTTATGCCAGTGACAATGAAAAAAATAAAATAGGTTTTCAGTTCACTTTGAAGACAGGAAAGAAGTTCTAATTGAACATAAAGGAATCATGGAAAGGATATAAAACCACCGTATAGAAATGATAGATTGGCAATACAATTTCTTATTCAAAATAAAATTAAACTTTAAAAAAAAACTCACTGCACACTATGCAAACTGAGAGCATTAAACGACAAGCCCTTTTTTGGAATCCCCAGGGGAGGAGACAAAGTGAGAAACCAAAATATGCTTGGAGAAGACGGATGGAGGCAAGGATGAAGAGGATCGGGAAGACATAGAACAATCTTAAAAGAATGGCAAGACACAGAACGGCTTGGAAAGTGTTTGTTGAAGACATATGCTCCACAGGGAACTGAAAAGGTAGAAGAAGAAGAAATAAAATAAAAGAGTTTCCAAGTTAAAAAAAAAAGTGTTAAAAGTAAAAAAAAATGTGAGTGTTACAAGTTAATAAGAAAATAAAAAGGTATTACTACATGTCTATAGGAAATTAATAGTGTTACAAGTCATTACAAAAATTAAAGAATATTACAACATGTCAATCATAAAATAATAGAGTGTTACAAGTCAGTACAAAAATTAAAGAATATTACAACATGTCAATAACAAAATAATAGAGTCTTACAAGTCAATACAAAAATTAAAGAATATTACAATATGTCAATAACAAAATAATAGAGTGTTACAAGTACATATATATACAGCAGCAATTAGTTTTTACATATATAACAAGAACATCACCTAACACAAACTTACAGATATAACAAGAACATTACCATAACACAGACATGCAGATATAACAAGAACATTACCTTAACATAAAGTTACAGATATAACAAGAACATTACCTTAACACAAAGTTACAGATATAACAAGAACATTACCATAACACAGACATGCAGATATAACAAGAACATTACCTTAACACAAAGTTACAGATATAACAAGAACATTACCTTAACACAAAGTTACAGATATAACAAGAACATTACCTTAACACAAAGTTACAGATATAACAAGAACATTACCTTAACACAAAGTTACAGATATAACAAGAACATTACCTTAACACAAAGTTACAGATATAACAAGAACATCATTTTAGAGAATTTGCTGAAGTAAATATTACATAATTTAGTGATCCACAGTACCATTACATAGTTAAAAGTGAGCTGTAGGTCTGTTAAAATAGAGTAAAGGTAAACTACGAGACTTGAATCAGCATCTTAGCACACGAGTTTTCACCCATATGTGCTCAGCTGCCTATTCAGAAGTGTTTCTTCAAGCATCGAAACTCATGATTTGAGACGGCATTCCTCACCTTCCCAGAGTACTACCCTGGTACCCATTTATGCCAGCGGCTGGATTGACAGGGGGGGGGGGGGGGTGGCTATTTTTTTTTTTCCAACCATGAGTACAACTCACGCTGCTTCCAGCCGGAATCGAACACAGATTGTCTGAACATTGGTAGCCTAGTTGGGAAAACAACCTGAACTGTAGGCCCAGTGTAGGTCTGTTGTGTAGCTATACGTGAATTGCATAGCAAAAATGTGAACTGTGGTTTTATTGTGTAGCTAAAAGTGAGTTAATGAATAAATATTGGAAGGAGATTCAAGAGTGAATTTTTGTTCTTTAGCGTTCACCTGTTAAGTGGGCATGTCTGCATTGTGTAACTAGACACTAGCTTACAACAATCTACAATATTTTTGTCTTCAGCCTATCTGTCTTCAGCGTGGCTGTGTCACTAGACACTAACTTACAACAAACTACAATATTTTTGTCTTCAGCCTATCTGTCTTCAGCGTGGCTGTGTCACTAGACACTAACTTACAACAAACTACAATATTTTTATCTTCAGCCTAAAATATTTGCCTTCATTGTGTGTCTGGTAGATTGCTTAACAATTTTGCTAGAGTAGCATCTTTATTATCCTATTTGATTTTTAACTGCCAAGGATTCTTTAATGTGTACAAGTGCACAACAGTGTCTCGCAGATATCAAATCTCACTACCTAGAGCAGGAGAATATAATGCCATGACAAAACCATGGATTTGAATAGAAAAATTCCCACTTCCTGTGGCTGGATTTGAATCCAAGACTTTCTTGCCCAGAGGCTGACATAATACTTCTAGACCACCCAGGCCCAAACAAACAGCAAGCTGTAGTTGATATCTGTGCTGGCTGTTGTGCTGTTCTGTCGTGCTGTTCTGTCTGTAAAATCATCATCAAGTACCATGCCTGCTGGCATAGGTATATTGTCTCTCCACAACTCACGATCTCGACAGTTATTTATCATTCCTGTTGTTAACCTTCTGCCAAGCCATTCTCTTAAGCTGTTTGGTATATTTTCTCTTTGCTTCCCTCTACCTCTTTGTCCCTCAATTTTCCAGCTGTCACAACATATTTCAGCTGTTCCCTTCTCATTACATGGCCCAAAAATTATGATTGTTTCTTCCTAATTTTGGAAATTAGCTCTCTCTTTCCTTTGGCCTCTTTCAGAACATTTTCTTTACTCTTCTTTGCTGTCAATGGTATTCTCAACATTCTTCTGTAAAACCACATTTCTACCACCTCCAGTAATTTTTTTGTCTGCTGTCCTATTGTCCATGATTCACATCCATATGTTAAGACTGGTTCTACATAACATTTAAGAATTCTTTTTCTTGTTTCTATTGTCAAAAATAGAGTGCACAGTATCTTCCTCATTTTTGGAAAGCTGCTTTGCCTGAGCTATTCTGTTCCCACCTCTGCTGTGCCCTTTTGCTATTAAGGCTGAGTCCTTTATTTTTGCTTTCATTCACTATAATGTCTAACATTTCTTGTAACTCATTTTCACTTTTAGTGATCCAGACTGTATCATCAGCATACCTGAGGTTATTTATATTGTGACCAATTGTTATTCCATGCATGTCCCTTATGGATCTTAAAATAATCTCACTATACATATTTTAAAAATCTGGTTACAGTACACAACCTTGCCTAACATTTTGTTTAAAAATGTGTTAAAATAAATAAATGATAAGTGCCACACTGCTTTAGCATTGATTGGTATTTGTCATGTATATTACCAGATGGACTACTGTTGTTGCAACAAATTAATTGTTGTCACATATATTTAATGTTACACTTGTAACATTGTTCAAACAGTAAACAGCCAAAAAAAGGTCCGTCCCACGCCTTAAAGCATATGGGAAACATGATGTTTGTGCCTATATATTTTAATGACCAACTGCACATTTTGTGGGCGATATGGTCGGTATCAGGCGGTATTACCTTACTTTCCCAGTAGAATCTGGTACCCATTTAAGGCTGAGTGAACCTAAAAGCTATCAGTTGGAATATAGCTCAACTTCTATCTTTAGTTGTCCAGTTAACTAACTACAGAGCTACTGGATCTCATTTGTTAAAAGAATAAACTCATTATATTGTCTATGGTGTAAATGACCCTGCCTATTAAATATTACAAAAATATTGCTCGACCTGTAAATATAATTTGTCTAATTGTTTATATATTTATTATTCTACTCATTAATTGTTTATTGTGTATATCACAATTTTTCTGCTTGTCAGCAGTCATGCTCATTGCATTTTAAAAAGTTCAAAAATAATTCTTCTCCTGGATGGTCATGTCTAGTGTTCTTCAAATGAAGGTTGTTTGTCTTGACTTGCATGCAACAATCTATAGTTCTTTGTTTTAAAAGCTTGAAGTTGTGAAGAATATGGTTAAAATATCACTTTAGCAGCATTCATTTTAGTTTGTTTAGTGATTGGGTTAATTAATGAGATTAGTGAATTAGAGGTTTGATTAGTATAAGTTCATGAGATTAGCGAATTAGAAGTTCAGTTAGTATTAGTTCATGAGATTAGTGAATTAGAAATTCAATTAGTATTAGTTAATGAGATTAGTGAATTAGAAGTTCAGTTAGTATTAGTTAATGAGATTAGTGAATTAGAAGTTCAATTAGTATTAATTCATGAGATTAGTGAATTAGAAGTTCAATTAGTATTAATTCATGAGATTAGTGAATTAGAAGTTCAATTAGTATTAATTCATGAGATTAGTGAATTAGAAGTTCAATTAGTATTAGTTCATAAGATTAGTGAATTAGAAGTTCAATTAGTATTAGTTCATAAGATTAGTGAATTAGTAGTTCAATTAGTATTAGTTTATAAGATTAATAAATTATAAGTAGAGAAGTTCAGTTAGTGTTAGTTCATGACTTTTTACAGAATCACATGTAGCTTGCTGTGTAAACATTGTATTGGAGTTGTGGTATTTTAGCTCACAAAAGAACCAGTTAATTACAAAGTGTGGCTAAAGCCATGAGAACATGAATTGGATACAGTGAGAAAATGTGACGATTATTTATGTAGATGTGAAGTTTTGAGGGTATTTTGATAAGTATGCATTCACTTGTAAGATGTGAAGTTTTGAGGGAATTTTGATAAGGATGCATTCACTTGTAAATGTGAAGTTTTGAGGTTATTTTGATAAGAAAGCATTAATATGTAGATGTGAAGTTTTGAGGGTATTTTGATAATGAAGCATTCACTTGTAGATGTGAAGTTTTGAGGGTATTTTGATAATGAAGCATTCACTTGTAGATATTTGAACTTGAAATTGGTCGCTGTTATTTGTGGATGGTGAAGGTTACAGTTGTAGATATGTGGACATCATAGTTTGTATCATTAACATGATATATGGACATGATAGTTTGTATCATGGACATGATAGTTTGTGTCATTGGCATGATATATGGACATGATGGTTTGTATCATTGACATGATATATGAACATGATAGTTTGTGTCACTGGCATGATATATGGACATGATAGTTTGTGTCATTGACATGATATATGGATATGATAGTTTGTATCATTAACATGATATATGGACATGATAGTTTGTGTCATTGACATGATATATGGACATGATAGTTTGTGTCATTGGCATGATATATGGAAATGATAGTTTGTGTCATTGACATAATATATGGACATGATAGTTTGCGTCATTGGCATAATATATGGACATGATAGTTTGTGTCATTGGCATGATATATGGACATGATAGTTTGTGTCATTGGCATGATATATGGACATGATAGTTTGTGTCATTGGCATGATATATGAACATGATAGTTTGTGTCATTGACATGATATATGGACATGATAGTTTGTGTCATTGGCATGATATATGAACATGATAGTTTGTGTCATTGGCATGATATATGGACATGATAGTTTGTGTCATTGACATAATATATGGACATGATAGTTTGCGTCATTGGCATAATATATGGACATGATAGTTTGTGTCATTGGCATGATGTATGGACATGATAGTTTGTGTCATTGGCATGATATATGGACATGATAGTTTGTGTCATTGGCATGATATATGAACATGATAGTTTGTGTCATTGACATGTTATATGGACATGATAGTTTGTGTCATTGGCATGATATATGAACATGATAGTTTGTGTCATTGGCATGATATATGGACATGATAGTTTGTGTCATTGGCATGATATATGGACATGATAGTTTGTGTCATTGGCATGATATATGGACATGATAGTTTGTGTCATTGGCATGATATATGGACATGATAGTTTGTGTCATTGACATGATATATGAACATGATAGTTTGTGTCATTGGCATGATATATGAACATGATAGTTTGTGTCATTGGCATGATATATGGACATGATAGTTTGTGTCATTGACATAATATATGGACATGATAGTTTGTGTCATTGGCATGACCTATGGAAATGATAGTTTGTGTCATTGGCATGATATATGGACATGATAGTTTGTGTCATTGACATGATATATGGACATGATAGTTTGTGTCATTGGCATGATATATGGACATGATAGTTTGTGTCATTGACATGATAGTTTGTATCATTGACATGATATATGAACATGATAGTTTGTGTCATTGGCATGATATGTGGACATGATAGTTTGTGTCATTGGCATGATATATGGACATTATAGTTTGTATCATTGACATGATATATGAACATGATAGTTTGTGTCATTGGCATGATATATGGACATGATAGTTTGTGTCATTGACATATATAGATATGATAGTTTGTATCATTAACATGATATATGGACATGATGTTTGTATCATTAACATGATATATGGACATGATAGTTTGTGTCATTGACATGATATATGGACATGATAGTTTGTGTCATTGGCATGATATATGGACATGATAGTTTGTGTCATTGACATAATATATGGACATGATAGTTTGCGTCATTGGCATAATATATGGACATGATAGTTTGTGTCATTGGCATGATATATGGACATGATAGTTTGTGTCATTGGCATGATATATGGACATGATAGTTTGTGTCATTGGCATGATATATGGACATGATAGTTTATGTCATTGGCATGATATATGAACATGATAGTTTGTGTCATTGGCATGATATATGGACATGATAGTTTGTGTCATTGACATAATATATGGACATGATAGTTTGCGTCATTGGCATGATATATGGACATGATAGTTTGTGTCATTGGCATGATATATGGACATGATAGTTTGTGTCATTGGCATGATATATGGAAATGATAGTTTGTGTCATTGGCATGATATATGGACATGATAGTTTGTGTCATTGACATGATATATGGACATGATAGTTTGTGTCATTGACATGATATATGGACATGATAGTTTGTGTCATTGGCATGATATATGGACATGATAGTTTGTGTCATTGACATGATATATGGACATGATAGTTTATGTCATTGACATAATATATGGACATGGTAGTTTGTGTCATTGACATAATATATGGACATGATAGTTTGTGTCATTGGCATGATATATGGAAATGATAGTTGTGTCATTGACATGATATATGGACTTGACAGGAGATATGTTGTAAATATTTGGAGAGGAAAGTTTATGTTGTAAATATTTGGAGAAGAAAGTTTAAGTTGTAAATATTTGGAGAAGAAAGTTTATGTTGTAAATTTTTGGAGAAGAAGTTTATGTTGTAAATTTTTGGAGAAGAAAGTTTATGTTGTAAATATTTGGAGAAGAAAGTTTATGTTGTAAATATATACAAGATGATGTGGGTATTTAAACAGACATTTTTTATACACTTAGCATTTTTGACTTGAGTTTTGTTTTGTATTAAGTTTTTATGATGGGAATAACATACATTGCCAGCAACATCAGTATCATTTAATTTAAACTATCTATGCCTCTGTAATAAATACTCATATGTTAAACATATTGTTTCGTTTTGATTGTCATCAAGCTTATATTGGTCTCGATATGTTAGAGTTTTTATTTTATGAGTTTGAAATGAACCAACGGTGGTAGGCTCTCCCAAGTTTTGTGTCTGAAAATCTTACCAGCAGCATATCCATACAAATGTATGTCTAAATCAGCGGAAAATAAAATAGCAAGAAAACAGAAGAAGAAAAGAGTAACCTACAGCAGAGCTGTCCCCAATGTTATAGATGATACAGATCACAAAACACAAAATTGGTGATGATCACATTCAGAAAGCCAGTTAACAACAAGAATATATACAACCACACAAAAGAAACAAAGACAAAAGACCATTAAAGTAAAACTACTAAAACCTGAAGAATCAAGGAAAACTCTTGTTGAAAAGCTGGAATATGAATTTTAATAACTCTATAACAGAGTTATATATAATGAGATAGAGTTGCTTGCACAGAACAGAGACAAATGGCGAGATTTGATAACAGATCTTTACAAAGATTGAAAACTGCTAGAATAAAAATTTAGATAAGAGAAAGAGTATCTGAGTCTATGCCCTATGGGCCAGCTACGGCTCAAAAGGTTAATAAATAGATAGATACTGAATTTAACACAGTACAAGAGAATTGAAACAGTAAACAATAACCAACGTTGCAACAACAGTACATGGAGAAAAACTCTGGGGGAATAAAAGATGGGAAGACGAGTACCCTTGGTGGAATGACACTGTTAAAGAAAAGAAGAAACTATACTAAGATTGGAGGGAAATGAAGAATATGACAAATATTCCATAGCCTAGAAAAAAGTTAACATTTTGATTAGAGAAGCAAAACAAAATATTTGAACAGAGGTCGGTCAAGGTGAGCAGGGGCTTTAAGACAGCTACAAGAGATCTTTACAAAGCTGCAAGAGCAAGACAAGAAAACAACCACATTAATCTCTAAAAAGAAACAAAGGATGACAATCAAAAAGTGCAACAGAGATGGAAAGAATATTTAGAAGAACTACAGAACATGGTACCAACTACCAAAAATACAACAAAAATAAAGCACCAAGAACACACCAGTAGGAATAATAGCAGGAGAAACAGGAGTTCCATGTTTGCACATAATATTCAATGCAGCATGGCAACAAAAACAGAAAGTTCAAGAAGACTTGCAACAGGCCATAATCGTAGCAATATGGAAAACATAAGATATTTTGTTGGTCCAAAAAGAAAATCACTTTTGGGAATGGAACCATACTCTTCAACCGAGGAAGTGAGTGCACAAACCACTAGACCACAAAGACTTCACAACAGTAAAGAAATGAATCATAATAACCCATCACATCACTTTGCAGTAAGATCAAGATGTTAGAAGCTCAGCCACCACCCCCTCTTCAAGATCACAGGGATGTAAACATTGCTTTTCTTCTACACTTTTGTGTAGCGTACTTTCATGTTTCATGTAATAATCACTGATCTATTCTTTAAGTGCATGTTAGAATCATTTAAGATATTATTTACGTTTTTTTGTTTCAGAAATAATTCCAAAGGCTATCAGAGTGTCTGTGTACAAACTGACAGAAGGCAACGGGAAACCACTGTCGTATATCCCAAGAACAGTCATTTATATTCACTTCAATCAATCCACAATGAACATTATAACAACTAACATTAGGCCAATGAAATTAGATCGACATCAAAATAATGGAAATAAAATTAATCAATTCAAAATCGCAACATGAAATGCTATTGTTAGAACTCTGTATCAAACAGGAAAATGAGAAAACACTACAAATGAAATTAAAATTAATATCCAAGGAAAGAGTGAAATAAGATGGACAGGTGCAGGAAAAATAATATCAGATGAACATACAATCATATGTTCAGGAGATATGAAACATGAAAGAGGAGTAGGGCTGATGTTAGAAGAAACAGCAAAAGCAGTTATAAGTTATTTGAATATTTCTGACCAAGTATTACTAGTCCAACTAAAAGTAAACAACCAAGGCAGTTATAAGTTATTTGAGTATTTGTGACCAAGTATTACTAGTCCAACTAAAAGTAAACAACCAAGGCAGTTATAAGTTATTTGAATATTTCTGACCAAGTATTACTAGTCCAACTAAAAGTAAACAACCAAGGCAGTTATAAGTTATTTGAATATTTCTGACCAAGTATTACTAGTCCAACTGAAAGTAAACAACCAAGGCAGTTATAAGTTATTTGAATATTTCTGACCAAGTATTACTAGTCCAACTAAAAGTAAACAACCAAGGCAGTTATAAGTTATTTGAGTATTTGTGACCAAGTATTACTAGTCCAACTAAAAGTAAAACTAATCAACATAAACATTATACAAGTTTATGCCCCAACTAATAGTTCCGAAAAAGAAATACAATTATTCTATAATGACTTAGAAACTGCTATGAAATACACCAAAGCAAAGCATATTGTAAGAGGCGACTAAGGAGGATGATCGATGGCTTGACAAACTGTCATTGTAAAAAGTATTGTTTTTGAAACAGAGTCATAGATTTTAGAAGCAGTAATCTCTGCAATATGTGCCATTTTGGCACGCAAGGTTTCTGTTTTTGGGATTGTAGTTCTGCCCTATGTGCCGTCTTCGGCTCGAAAGGACATAGAAAGGACATTAACCTCGTCATGGAAGATTTTAATGCAAACACTGGTAAAGGACAAAAATGTGATGTGGCTGGTGAATATGGACTAGGTGAAAGAAAGAGGGAACAAATTAATAGAATGAGCAAAAATATATAATATGATCATAGGGAATGCATGGTTAAAACAACACCCCAGAAGGCTTGCATCATGGAGGAGGTCAGAACAAAAGACATTCAATCAAATAGGTTATATCATCATCATTATGTGCCACACCGGTTGGCATAGGTGATCATGTCCTTCCACAATCTTCTATCTACAGTGCATCGGATCAGTTCTGATGTTGACTGTTTGTCATGCCACGACACCAAGCTATCTAGTATTTTCTGTCTTTGTCGTCTGCGATCTCTTTCCTTGTATTTTGCCTGTTGTAACCAAGTATTCCAACTTTCCTCTTCTCATGATGTGCCCTAAAAATGTTGATTGTTTCTTTCTGATGTTTTTTAGGAGCTCCCTTTTTATGTTGGCCTCTTTGAGAACTTCCTCATTGGTCTTTTTAGCTGTCCAGGAAACTTTTAACATTCTTCTGAGAAATCCCATCTCTGTGGCCTCCAACCGTCTTTTCATTTGTTTGTCTACTGTCCATGATTCACTTTCATAGATCAGAATTGGTTCTATATAGCACCGATGAACTCTCTTTCTCACTTCTATTGACATAGATTTATTGCATAAGATATTTTTCATTTTCTGAAATGCTATTCTGGCCTGAAGAAAAGTGGGTGATAAAAAATATCATAAAATTGATGAACAAGAGAAGCAAGAACAAAATAAGCAAGAGGAATATAATAATTAAATCAAGAAATAAGACAAAAATGGCAAAAAGAACAAGAGAAGTGGTTAAATGAACAGTGCAAACAAATAGAAGACTGTCACGATAAAAACATGCAGACAATGCATAATGGATTGGTAAACTGACAAGTAGAAAAACCAAATGTAGTAAAGGGTGCTTGAAATAAAAAAAAAGGTGATAATTTTACTGAAGAAAGAAAACATTGTGAACAGATGGACAGAATACATCAAAGAGTTATATAGGGGAGAAAGACCAGAACTAACACCAGAACCAGATAACATAAATTATGAAGGATGACCAATACTTGAAGACAATACAGTAAAAATCATCAAACACATGGAAAAAGGAAAAAAGACAGAACATGATATATTGTTCATACATGATGAGGCAGGACCAGATAATATATCAATAAAGGAATTAGAAGCTCTAGGTGAGACAGGACCAGATAATATATCAATAGAGGAATTAGAAGCTCTAGGTGAGACAGGACCAGATAATATATCAATAGAGGAATTAGAAGCTCTAGGTGAGACAGGACCAGATAATATATCAATAGAGGAATTAGAAGCTCTAGGTGAGACAGGACCAGATAATATATCAATAAAGGAATTAGAAGCTCTAAGTGAGACAGGACCAGATAATATATCAATAGAGGAATTAGAAGCTCTAGGTGAGACAGGACCAGATAATATATCAATAGAGGAATTAGAAGCTCTAGGTGAGACAGGACCAGATAATATATCAATAGAGGAATTAAAAGCTCTAGATGAGGCAGGACCAGATAATATATCAATAGATGAATTAGTAGTTCTAGGTGAGACAGGACCAGATAATATATATCAATAAAGGAATTAGAAGTTCCAGGTGAGACAGGACCAGATAATATATCAATAGAGGAATTAGAAGCTCTAGGTTAGACAGGACCAGATAATATATCAATAGAGGAATTAGAAGCTCTAGTGAGACAGGACCAGATAACATACCAATAGAGGAATTAGAAGCTCTAGGTGAGACAGGACCAGATAATATATCAATTGAGGAATTAGAAGTCCTAGGTGAGACAGGACCAGATAATATATCAATAGAGGAATTAGAAGTTCTAGGTGAAAAAGGACTAAATAATATATCAATAGAGGAATTAGAAGTTCTAGATGAGAAAGGACCAGATAATATATCAATAGAGGAATTAGAAGCTCTAGATGAGACAGGACCAGATAATATATCAATAGAGGAATTAAAAGTTGTAGGTGAAAAAGGACTAAATAATATATCAATAGAGGAATTAGAAGTTGTAGGTGAGAAAGGACCAGATAATATATCAATAGAGGAATTAGAAGCTCTAGGTGAGACAGGACCACATAATATATCAATAGAGGAATTAGAAGTTCTAGGTGAAAAAGGACTAAATAATATATCAATAGAGGAATTAGAAGTTCTAATTGAGACAGGACCGGATAATATATCAATAGAGCAATTAGAAGCTCTAGGTGAGACAGGACCAGATAATATATATATATCAATGGAGGAATTAGAAGCTCTAATTGAGACAGGACCAGATAATATATCAATAGAGGAATTAGAAGTTCTAATTGAGACAGGACCAGATAATATATCAATAGAGGAATTAGAAGTTCTAATTGAGACAGGACCAGATAATATATCAATAGAAGAATTAGAAGCTCTAGATGAACAGGACCAGAT
This sequence comes from Megaustenia siamemsis, assembly GCA_032433765.1. Classification (NCBI taxonomy): domain Eukaryota; kingdom Metazoa; phylum Mollusca; class Gastropoda; order Stylommatophora; family Ariophantidae; genus Megaustenia; species Megaustenia siamemsis. The sequence continues at coordinate 12,339,539 of JAVIAB010000125.1, read as the reverse complement.
AATATATCAATAGAGGAATTAGAAGTTCTAGGTGAGACAGGACCAGATAATATATCAATAGAGGAATTAGAAGTTCTAGATGAGACAGGACCAGATAATATATCAATAGAGGAATTAGAAGTTCTAATTGAGACAGGACCAGATAATATATCAATAGAAGAATTAGAAGCTCTAGATGAGACAGGACCAGATAATATATCAATAGAGGAATTAGAAGTTCTAATTGAGACAGGACCAGATAATATATCAATAGAAGAATTAGAAGCTCTAGATGAGACAGGACCAGATAATATATCAATAGAAGAATTAGAAGCTCTAGGTGAGACAGGACCAGATAATATATCAATAGAAGAATTAGAAGCTCTAGATGAGACAGGACCAGATAATATATCAATAGAAGAATTAGAAGCTCTAGGTGAGACAGGACCAGATAATATATCAATAGAAGAATTAGAAGCTCTAGATGAGACAGGACCAGATAATATATCAATAGAAGAATTAGAAGCTCTAGGTGAGACAGGACCAGATAATATATCAATAGAGGAATTAGAAGCTCTAGGTGAGACAGGACCAGATAATATATCAATAAAGGAATTAGAAGCTCTAGGTGAGACAGGACCAGATAATATATCAATAGAGGAATTAAAAGCTCTAGGTGAGACAGGACCAGATAATATATCAATAGAGGAATTAGAAGCTCTAGGTGAGACAGGACCAGATAATATATCAATAGAGGAATTAGAAGCTCTAGGTGAGACAGGACCAGATAATATATCAATAGAGGAATTAAAAGCTCTAGATGAGGCAGGACCAGATAATATATCAATAGATGAATTAGTAGTTCTAGGTGAGACAGGACCAGATAATATATATCAATAGAGGAATTAGAAGCTCTAGGTGAGACAGGACCAGATAATATATCAATAGAGGAATTAGAAGCTCTAGGTGAGGCAGGACCAGATAATATATCAATAAGGAATTAGAAGCTCTAGGTGAGACAGGACCAGATAATATATCAATAGAGGAATTAGAAGCTCTAGGTGAGACAGGATCAGATAATATATCAATAGAAGAATTAGAAGCTCTAGGTGAGACAGGATCAGATAATATATCAATAGAGGAATTAGAAGCTCTAGGTGAGACAGGATCAGATAATATATCAATAGAGGAATTAGAAGCTCTAGGTGAGACAGGACCAGATAATATATCAATAGAAGAATTAGAAGCTCTAGGTGAGACAGGATCAGATAATATATCAATAGAGTAATTAGAAGCTCTAGATGAGACAGAACCAGATAATATATCAATAGAGGAATTAAAAGCTCTAGATGAGACAGGACCAGATAATATAACAATAGAGGAATTAGAAGCTCTAGGTGAGACAGGACCAGATAATATATCAATAAAGGAATTAGAAGCTCTAGGTGAGACAGGACCAGATAATATATCAATAGAAGAATTAGAAGCTCTAGATGAGACAGGATCAGATAATATATCAATAGAGGAATTAGAAGCTCTAGGTGAGACAGGACCAGATAATATATCAATAGACGAATTAGAAGCTCTAGGTGAGACAGGACCAGATAATATATCAATAGAGGAATTAGAAGCTCTAGATGAGACAGGACCAGATAATATATCAATAGAGGAATTAAAAGCTCTAGATGAGACAGGACCAGATAATATAACAATAGAGGAATTAGAAGGTCAAGGTGAGACTGGAATAAAAATCAAAACAAAATTGCTGAATGACATTTATAACAGCAGACATATTCCTAATGATTTTCTACAGTACACCTTCATAGCTCTTCTCTCCCCCCCTCCCCCCCCAAAAAAAAAAAAAACACACAGGAACAAAAGAATGTGATGAATATCATCAAGTACCGGGCCTACTGGCGTAGGTGATCATGTTTCTCTACAACGTTTGATCTCGACAGTTCTTTATAACTTCTATTGTTGACCTTCTACCAAGCAATTCTCTTAAACTGTCTGGTATTTTCTCTCTTTGCTTCCCTCTATCTCTTCGTCCCTCAATTTTCCCAGTTGTTACAATAGTTGTTTTCTTCTCATTACATGGCCAAAAACTGATGATTGTTTCTTCCTAACATTGGAAATTTGCTCTCTTTTTGCTTTGGCCTCTTTCAGAACATTGATGAATATAGAACAAATAAATGATCATGTCATAATACAAAGATCACCCTAAGAATGATTTATAAATGATCATGTCATAATACAAAGATCACCCTAAGAATGATTTTGAGAAAAACAAGACAAAAGATTAAAAGAGAAATAGCACATGAACAATTTGAATTTGTTGAAGGAATAGGTAAACAAAATGCCATTTATGCTCTAAGAACACTGGCAGACAGGCCTTGGGGGTATAGAAAGATCGATACCAATACTTTATTGATTACACCAAAACTTTCAATTAAGTCAGTCATGAAAAGATGATCAAGATGCTAGAAAATATCAATATAGAGAGTAATGATCTGAGGATTATTAAACATGTATACTGGAGACAAGAAGCAGCCATCAGAATTGAAAACAAACATGGAGAATATCAAGACAGGGAGTGAGACAGGGATGTGTATTTTCACCAGATCAAATTTCGCTGTACAACAAAAATATTTTAAGGACTATTGTGAACAAACCTGGATTTTATGTAGGGGATGGGGGATCAACATAAACAACCTCAGATATGCAAATGACATAATATTGATGGCAGAAAACCAACTAGATTGACAAAATATATTTGATGAAATTGTGACAGAAAGTGAACAAAAAGGTCTGACCTTCAACATCAAAAAGACAGAAACTATGATAATATCAAAGAAAACAAACACACAAGAATGTAAAGTAAAACTAAATGGAAAATCCTGAAACAAGTGAGGAGATTCAAATACCTCGGATCAATAATAACATCAGAGGGCTGATGCAATGCAGAAATTAGAAACAGAATAGGATAAACAACGACAAAAAAACATCCTATGTAACAAATCATTGTCAATTAATGTTAGAAAATGTGTCATAAAATGCTAAATTGAGCCTGTTCTACTATATGGAAGTGAATCATAGATGATAAGTAAGACAACACAAAGAACATTAGAGGCAGCTGAGATGTAGTTTATCAGAAAAATGCTATGAACTCCATGTATAGTAAATATTACAAGTGAAGTGTTAGAATGAAGAATGTTTAAAATGAGCTGGAGAAACCAGAAACATCAACAAAATCTTACAGAAGAGACAATCTTTAAAATTATTGGGAGTGTCATGCGAAAAGAAGGCATTGAGAATATTTAACAACAGGCAGAATGAATGAACAGAAGAGCAGAGGCGGCAGAATGAATGAACAGAAGAGCAGAGGAAAACCAAGAGAAAAAATATTGAACAATTTATACAAATGGCATAATAAAAGATCATCATCATTGAGTGCTGTCTCTGCATCAAAGGTTGGCTACCATGGAGCATCATTGAGTGCTGTCTCTGCATCGAAGGTTGGCTACCATGGAGCATCATTGAGTGCTGTCTCTGCATCGAAGGTTCGCTACCATGGAGCATCATTGAAGCTGTCTCTGCATCGAAGGTTGGCTACCATGGAGCATCATTGAGTGCTGTCTCTGCATCGAAGGTTGGCTACCATGGAGCATCATTGAGTGCTGTCTCTGCATCGAAGTGTGGCTACCATGGAGCATCATTGAGTGCTGTCTCTGCATCGAAGGTTGGCTACCACGGAGCATCATTGAGTGCTGTCTCTGCATCGAAGGTTGGCTACCATGGAGCATCATTGAGTGCTGTCTCTGCATCGAAGGTTGGCTACCACGGAGCATCATTGAGTGCTGTCTCTGCATCGAAGGTTGGCTACCATGGAGCATCATTGAGTGCTGTCTCTGCATCGAAGGTTGGCTACCACGGAGCATCATTGAGTGCTGTCTCTGCATCGAAGGTTGGCTACCATGGAGCATCATTCCGCTCTGTCTCTTGGACATACTATAACCTGTGATGGAAAATGTACAACTGAAATAAACAAAAGAATAGGAATGGCAAAAAGTAATTTTAATGTTATGAAGGACATACTAACATCAAAACAAATAACACCAAAGCTAAAACTAAGAATAGCAAAATGTTACATCTTCTCAATATTCCTATATGGTGCTGAAACATGGACATTAGACAAGAAAACAGAACAGAGAATTGAAGCCTTCGAAATGTGGATTTATAGAAGAATAGGTAGAATTGGATGGAAGGAAAAGAAAACAAACGATGAAATCTTAAAACAACTAAAAATGAAAAGAGAACTTCTGAACACAATTAGAACAAGACAAATGCGATTCTTAGGCCATGTTAAAAGACTCAACAGCCTACTGAAAGTAATCCTGGAGGGGAAAATACAAGGTAAAAGAGGCAGAGGCAGACCAAGATTAACATGGACGAGTAACATCAAAAGATGGACAAATCAACCGATGACAACCTGCACCATCAAAGCAAGAGATAGAGCAGAATGGCGCTCCATGGTAGCCAACCTTCGTTGCGGAGACGGCACTCAATGATGAAAAGGAATGATGAGAAGATATAACATTTATGCTATTCTTAGTTTTAGCCCTGGTGTTATTTGTTTTGATGTTAGAATATTTTTCATGACATAAAATTACTTTTTGCCTTTCCTACTCTTTTGTTTATTTCAGTTTCACATTTTCCATCACTGGTTATAGTATGTCCAAGTATTTTTAGTTCTGAAATGTCTCCAGGTCTATTCCTTCCACTTGTAGGTTTTGAGTATTATCTTTGTTTATGATCATAGTTTTTGTCTTTTTGATATTCATATCTAGTCCATATTTGTTGGTTATCATGTTTATTACATTAAGTAAATGTTGTAGATCTTTAGGATTTTCTGCTAGTAGTACAGTATCTTCTGGATATCTTAGGTTATTGATTATCTTTCCATTAATGTTTAGGCCTGGTATCTCAGTGATGTATTTAAAGATTTGCTCAGTGTATAGATTGAACAAGCTTGGTGATAGGATGCATTCCTTTCTTACTCCTGTATTTATATCAATGGGTGTAGACTTCTTTTTGTTATATTGTATTATTGCTGTTAGCTCCCAGCCTTTGAAATGTGGATATATAGAAGAATAGGTAGAATTGGATGGAAGGAAAAGAAAACAAACGACGAAGTCTTAAAACAACTAAAAATGAAAAGAGAACTACTAAACACAATTCAAACAAGACAAATGCGATTTTTGGGCCAGTTAAAAGACACAACAGTCTACTAAAAGTAACTGGTAGGATAAAAGATACTGGAGGGGAAAATACAAGGTAAAAGAGGCAGAGGCACACCAAGACTAACATGAACGAGTAACATCAAAAGCTGGACAAATCAGTCTATGACAACCCGCACCATCAAAGCAAGAGACAGAACAGAATGACGCTCCATGGTAGCTAACCTTCGTTGCGGGGTCGGCACTGGATGATGATGATGTTAGCTCACAGTATAAATTACATATTATAGTCCGTTAAGATTCGTTTGCCTAGACATTAATTTATTTTTTTCAAAAACTTATTGTTCATTTGCATTGATCTTTTGAAGTTAGGTTTAGAATACTAATGTCGCTATAAAAATATTTTTTTATCAAAGAAATGTGATCCAGTTTCAAAGATGCCTTATTTAGCCTATATTAAAAAAAAGTTAATCGATATTATAAACACCGGCGGGATTATGTAGATGCTTACATCTCACAGCTGATTCTTTAACATATAGGCATGACCTTCACGGCTGAATGCGCACCGTCCTAAAATAGTTATGTTTCCACTATAAATTTTTATAAAGAAATGTTACATATGAAATTTCCCGTTTAGCACAAAATGACATTTTAGCCGAAACCGGAAATTATGTGACGTCAAAATCACGGCCGTAGACTCGAGTTCGAGTCATAATTCAGAGGCAAATCTCAATATTTACAGAAAGGAGGCGGCACTATCCATATTATCTTCTGCAAGTCTATGTGAGAATGAATATAAAGGCAAAATATTTTACTGAGCATAACATTGCTATAAAGATTTATCAATACTTCTGCAGAGAGCGTAAAAAGGGACATCTTTATTGTTCTTTATCAAACCCTGAGAAGAGAACAATGCATATTTTAGGTTTGTGTAAACGTTCATTTGATCGAATAGTTAAAGGAAGCGGATATTTATTGCCAACAAATGCAAGAAAGCAAGGAAGGAAAGAAACGTTAGACAGTTTTGATAAGGACCTAGTAAAAAGAGAAATCTGTCGAATGTTTGATATAAACGAAGAAGTGGCACTTAGAAAGTTGAAGCTTTGGCTGAAAACTAACAACGACATTGAAATATCAAAAACTTCATTATGGAAAATATTAAGAAGTGCAGGCTTCACCTTTAGAAAGTATGCTGGTGGAAAAAACATTATTTGTGAGAAGCCACATCTAGTAGCTCTTAGAAGCAAGTATTTACGTGAAGTGAAGGAAATGCGCGAAAATGATTATGATATTGTTTATTTAGATGAAACTTGGATCAACGCTCATCATACAAATGAAAAGGAATGGCAGTTAGCAGATGGAAGTATTAAAAGATCAGTACCAAGCAGTAAAGGGCAACGTTTGATAGTTGCACATGCAGGTAGCAGACATAATGGGTTGTTGCAGAATGCTCATCTCGTTTTCATTTCAAAATCCATAGACAATAGAGACTACCACTCCGAAATGAATGGGCACATATTTAAAGACTGGATCGAGAAAAGTATCCTTCCAATATTAGATCGACCTTCTTGTCTGATAATGGACAATGCTTCATACCATAACGTAGTTAACGTAGAAGATAGAATCCCAACATCATCAAGTACAAAAGATGCAATCAAAACGTGGCTCATAAAAGAACACATACAAGTTAACGACAGCTACTTGAAACCCGAATTGCTTAGCCTTGTAAAACAGACACAACGTACAAAGATATTTAAAATAGACAAGTTAATTCAAGAACATGGCCATAGATGTTTGAGACTACCTCCATATCATGCACACTTAAATCCTATAGAACTAGTTTGGGCAAAAGTTAAAGGACACGTAGCATATACAAATAAAACTTTCAAATTATGCGATGTTGAGACACTTACAAATCAGGCTCTATCAAATATAAATAAAGACTACTGGGTAAAATGTGAGGATCATGTGTTAAGACAAGAAGAGGAATATTGGAAAAAGGATGGTTTGTTGTTTGTTCAGCCGAAAGCAGTAATCGACCTATTTGACTCGTCTGATTCTGAATGATCATTACTCTGATTAAGTCTACAGATAAATAGTTTGATTTGCAAAATTTCCTAGTTGATTTGTTAAACAGTTTATTGTTCAAGACCACCCAAGCAATCAAAAATATGTTATAAGCAAACCAACAACCATTACTTTGAATGGAAGCCTGCTTGAGTCAGTACAGAAGTTCAGCTATCTTGGATCCACTATTACAGCCACACTTTCCTTAGATGAGGAACTAAATGTACGTATTTGAAAGGCAGCGACAACATTTGGGAAACTCACACCAAGAGCATGGAACTATATCAAATTGACTCTACGAACAAAAGTTCTATATATAATTTAAAATTTGTATACTTGCCACCAAGTAAAATTTTATGGACACGCCTATGGGTCATCGTTGCACTAGATTACTGTAAAACATTTTGATTAGGGTCAAAATAATAGTTACATGGGCAAAGATCAAAGGAATTCGCCGCTTTAAGAAAACCGTTATAGCTAGACATCGAGTAACACATATGTTCTCGTGACATGGACATTTTAACACCGTATGCCAAAAATCATGTGAAATCATCAAGAACTTTTTGAATTATAAATCATAACATCTCGGCAAACGAATCTGAACGGACTATAGTCGTATGTCTGTGTCATTTAGATATATGTAACACAAGATTACCGACGGAATTGATGACATGTATGAAGGTCTGAGGGATGTGGAGAGAGATGATCGCCTACACCAACCGCCATGGCCCCTGATGATGATGACCGCACCCAGCGTGGTCGACGATGCCTCAGCTCAGGATAATCAAACGATGACGTCAACATCTGAAACAAGGTGGGCGTGGCAGGTGGTTGCTGCATAGCAACACGTCAACCAACATGTATAGCAATCATGGGGCGTGTGTGAGTGGGTTTTCCCGAGTTGTTAAAATATCTTGTGTCCTGTATCACCGTCTCCCGTCTCGGGGTTTCCCCGTTAAAATAAATAACAGTTATTTGCTATGACGTGTTTTGTCTAAACCGTCAACGTTACCTATCGTGTTGTGTCAATCTTTGCAGTATCAAGACAGATGTCAACTTTTGTGACTGGCCCATGTGAAGAACAATTCATGAAAGAATTGGTGTCTATAAATAAGTCCCTGAACTGGTATTTGACACATCTGTGTGTGTAGTTGTATGAGGAATGACGTGCCAACGAAGGCACGGTTTTGGGAGGTAATCATTTGGCAGTGTCAACATTTTAAATTATTGCTGCAAGGCGTCTTAACAAATGGGTACGTATTTTGGTAATTTATGAGATTAGTGTCCCAAATTATTTCTGCTAAACGAGTGATCTCCCTTTGCTGGTCGGGCATACATGAATTATCCACTGTTTTCTAGTTTTTGCTCATTTAATAAATATTTTTTTCCCCACAAGATTTATGGTTTAGGTTTAGTTGTAAGCTATTCCAAACTCTAAACCTAACCCAGGAGTCTTCTAATGACAGACTCGAGACCGACCGAGCAAGGGGACGCTACTCCGAGCAGAAATAATTTGGGACGCTAAACTCGTAAATTACTCGTGTTTTTTGTCACGTCGTTTTTTTTAATGTTATGTGAATACCTTTGTTGTCCCTGCTTGATTTATTTTAGTAACCACACAGCTTATCCCTTTAACGTCCTCTGTTCATTGAAAGTTAAACATCTCTGATGATGCCATTTCACTGTGTATTTATTTGGCTAATTACTAAGTTTTGCTATTTCATTATACTTTTTCATTGTTCTTTTATAGCATTTTACTGAACATTTATACTGCTTCGATATTGCTATTTAATGTTTCATTGTTGATATTTTAGTGGTACTGGAGTAATTATAATGCCATGAAAAATATAGTAACATCAAAACAAACAACACCAGGGCTAAAACTAAGAACAGCAAAATGTTTTATCTTCTCAACATTCCTATATGGTGCAGAAACATGGACATTAGACAAGAAAAGAGAGAAAATACTGGATAGCTTGGTGTCATGGCATGGAAAACAGTCAACAACAGAACTCATACGATGCACCGTGGATAGAAGATCGTGGAAGGACATGATCGCCAATGCCTACCGGTACGGCACATGACGATGATGATGATGATGAGACTAGAAAACGGAACAGAGAATTGAAGCCTTTGAAATGTGGGTATATAGAAGAATAGGTAAAATTGGATGGAAAGTAAAGAAAACAAATGATGAAGTTTTAAAACAACTAAAAATGAAAAGAGAAGTACTAAACACAATTCAAACAAGACAAATGAGATTTTTGGGCCATGTTAAAAGATAAAGCCTTCTAAAAGTAATCTTGGAAGGGAAAATACAAGGTAAAAGAGGCAGAGGCAGGCCAAGACTAACATGGACGAGTACCATCAAAAGATGGACAAATCAGCCTATGACAACCTGCACCATCAAAGCAAGAGACAGAGCGGGAGCGGAATGGCGCTCCATGGTAGCCAACCTTTGTTGCGTAGATGGCACTCGATGATGATGATACAGAAACATTATTCGTAGTGCGCCATTCTCACAAGATGTTGTACACGCAGGTTGTAATTATGGTAGGGGCAAACCAGCCCCCCCCTCTCTTTATACTGTAAGGGTTGATCATGTCGTGGCGACTGCTCAAATCAAATATTGAAACTGTGAGCTAGTTAAATGTCGCACTAGTAACCTTGGCGACAGGGGAAACAACCAAAACAAGAAGAAAGAAATAATGTAAAGAAACTGCTTATCGGTATAAGAGGGACATCAAATGATAGCATGGCAGCAAATGTGCCTTACAGCAGCAGAGGTGGAAGCTATCAGTGACCCATAGCTGATGGCGTGCGCCATGGTTCGGTGAATCAGAACCATCCAGACCCTACTCCGCCTCTTCGTGGTGCCTCCAGAAGCAGGTTAACATGTCTAGTCTGGTCAAGCGAGTAGGGATCGAAGAGGGAAGACAACCCGGTACTCAAAAATAACATGCTGAAGTCGGATGTTTTTGGGCAGGAGGGCGCAAATATCACAGTTCTACTGCAAACTACAACACAGCGCATCTACGGCCACTTAACGCCCTTCTAAGGGCGGATGACGATTAGTGCAATCAATTACTTTAGTAGTCATCATTTGAACGATACAAAGAGAAAGAATAGTATCCTACGGTATGGCAAAGTTATTCTGCAGGGAACAACAAACGGCAAAAACTGACAGACTATATATATATATATATATATATATATATATATATATATATATATATATATATATATATATATATTTATACGCGCACACACGCGCACAATAAATAAAAAAATCCCCCCAAAATAGTGCGTGGAGATGTTTGTGCAAGACTTCAGAATATAAAGGAAGTGATGTGGTGAGCTATAGTATTGACTAATAAGCTGATTCCAAAATGAGAGACAGGAGGGAGTGATGCTTTTTTTTTTTTTTAGAAATAAAATCGAAATTAAACAAATTAGTAAAAAAAATATTGATTCCTTGAGGTGGAAAACCCCATGTAGACTATCAGACGGGTCTCTGTTACGATATATGCGTCTGTCCGACAAGCATTTGAACAATCCCAAATGGCCGAGATAGGATTGCTAATTATGTGTAAGTGACATCTAAATTTGTGTAAGCGACATCTAAATACACGTAAACTACATCTAAATACGTGTAAGTGACATCTAGATACCTGTAAGTGACATCCAAATACGTGTAAGTGGCATCTAAATATGTGTAAGTGACACCCAAATTCCTGTAAGCGACATCTAAATACGTGTAAGTTACATCAAAATGTATGTAATCGTCATTTAAATACATGTAAGCGACATCTAAATACGTGTAAGAGAATCTATGTGTAAGGGAATCTAAATACGTGTAAGTGACATCTAAATACGTGTAAGTGACATCTAAATACGTGTAAGTGACATGTAAATACGTGTAAGTGGCATGTAAATAACTGTAAGTGACATCTAAATATGTGTGACATATAAATATGTGTAAATGACATCTAGATACGTGTAAGTGACAACTAAATATGTGTAAGTGACATCTAAATACGTGTAAGTGACACTACAAGGATCGTCCGGCATTGGATCTTTTATTATTAAACAACAAATTTATTTATAATTTTTAAGGATTTTTTTCAGTTTAAAGAACAAATTTATTTAGAATCTTTTAGGATTTTTGCTTGTTAAAGAACAAATTAATTTTGAATCTTTGGAAGGTCGGACTCTATGAGACCGACTCCTGTTTCAGGTGTGCACGTGTGTACAAGATCCGCCACTAGTATTGTGTGCCAACGCCCCTGAATTAGATAATAAGGGGAGTCTACTGTTTTTGTCATTAACTACTCGACATATAAATCAGCAGTGTTTGTTGTCGTCTACAATTGGCGTGTAGTATACTTCTGTGATATTCGTTTGTTGTGCTTACCAAGGCCGACCTAGCTTATCTGATTCCAGGTAGTGTTGGTCTCGAGAATTTCCAGGAAAATGGCTCGTCTTTTCTTGTCCATTAAAGCGCTGTGGACAATGGCTTGCGTCTTAACTGCGTCTGGTGAGGCTGACATTTATGGTTTTGTGAGGCTGATATTTATAGTTTTGTGAGGCTGAGATTTATAGTTTTGTGAGGCTGAGATTTATAGTTTTGTAAGGCTGAGATTTATAGTTTTGTGAGGCTGAGATTTATAGTTTTGTGAGGCTGAGATTTATGGTTTTGTGAGGCTGATAGTCTTTTTTGATAGCCTCACAATTTAGAATGTTCAGAAATAAATAGATAGTGGGTGTGGGAGAAAACTAATGAAGACAATTACTTCAGACTGGCCGAAAGAAAACGTAGTTTATTTGTTAAAGAAGTTGGTAAATATGAAATTCGTAAGTCATAAACGAGAAAAACAAAATCACATATTTGAGCCGTTGAAAATATAAACAAATGGGCTAATATCAGCAGGTCGTCGGCAATTTATTGCGTTTCAGGTTTTACGCGTAGATCAGAGCACTTGACTTTGGAATGCCGTCAGCGTGTAATAAGTATATCCTGCTGGTTGTTTGTAATGGTGTATTCTGAGAACATTATCCGGGGCACAGACATATCCGTTTCATTTTTACTTGTGGGTAGAGATCGTAACTTATGTCGAGTTCGAATATCGATTGCTTATCGTGAATGTGAGGTAATCGACAGGTCGTGATTAGAGAGAAGCGAGTCCTGTGGATAGAAGGCGAAATGGGTAAAAGCAGATAGATTGTGTCGCCTCATATCATTATATTCAGCAATATTATATCACATGTTATTATAATTACACCATGTCGTGACGCGATATCTATGTTACCTAATGCCGGAATTATTGCCTTGACTCGAACAGAGTTGTATAACTTCATATTGTGAACGACAGAGTTGTCTAACTTCATATTGTGAATGACAGAGTTGTCTAACTTCATATTGTAAACGACAGAGTTGTCTAACTTCATATTGTGAACGACAGAGTTGTCTAACTTCATATTGTGAACGACAGAGTTGTCTAACTTCATATTGTGAACGACAGAGTTGTCTAACTTCATATTGTGAACGACAGAGTTGTCTAACTTCATATTGTGAACGACAGAGTTGTCTAACTTCATATTGTGAACGACAGAGTTATCTAACTTCATATTGTGAACGAGAGTTATCTAACTTCATATTGTGAACGCCAGAGTTATTTAACTTCATATTGTGAACGACAGAGTTGTCTAACTTTATATTGTGACCGACAGAGTTATCTAACTTAATATTGTGAACGACAGAGTTGTCTAACTTCATATTGTGAACGACAAAGTTATTTAACTTCATATTGTGAACGACAAAGTTATCTAACTTCATATTGTGAACGACATAGTTATCTAACTTCATATTGCGAACGAGAGAGTTATCTAACTTCATATTGTGAACGCCGGAGTTATTTAACTTCATATTGTGAATGACAGAGTTATCTAACTTCATATTGTAAACGACAGAGTTGTCTAACTTCATATTGTGAACGACAGAGTTGTCTAACTTCATATTGTGAACGACAGAGTTGTCTAACTTTATATTGTGAACGACAGAGTTATCAAACTTCATATTGTGAACGACAGAGTTGTCTAACTTCATATTGTGAACGACAGAGTTATCTAACTTCATATTGTGAACGACAGAGTTATCTAACTTCATATTGTGAATGACAGAGTTATCTAACTTCATATTGTGAACGACTGAGTTATCTAACTTCATATTGTGAACGACAGAGTTACCTAACTTCATATTGTGAACGACAGAATTGTCTAACTTAATATTGTGAACGACAGAGTTATCTAACTTAATTTTGTGAACGACAGCGTTGTCTAACTTCATATTGTGATCAACAGAGTTGTCTACCTTCATATTGTGAACGACAGAATTATCTAACTTTATATTGTAAACGACAGAGTTGTCTACCTTCATATTGTGAACGACAGAATTATCTAACTTCATATTGTGAACGACAGAGTTGTCTAACTTCATATTGTGAACGACAGAGTTATCTAACTTCATATTGTGAACGACAGAGTTGTCCCCTTGTTCAAACTTTTAGAAATACATTGATTTGTTTCCAACAAAAGTTTGTCAATCGCTTCAAAGTGAGAAGTCGGTCCAATATGAACTTTCAGCTGTTAATGGGGACTGACAGTGTTTGTCTCGTCCTAACTATTGTTGGTCCGAAGTTGAAGAGGTATATTTGTTATTACACCATAATATTATATATTATACATTATACACCTACTGTATTGCTTTATATTACGTAACATTACGTTACATTACCTTATATTATGCTGTTATTTTCTCACGTGACGCAATTTTACGTCAAATTACCCTATATTACGCTATGTTATTTTCTCACGTGACGCAATTTTACGTTACATTACCTTATAATATCATTCGCCATTTTGTCAAGTGAAGCAGTTTTACTTCACATTACATATTATTATTATGAATAGAATTATATTATGCTGTCATATTGTCACGTGACGCAATTTTACATTACTTTATTACCATTACATTTTAACTTACTCGTTAGAGGGACACCACAAAGTAATTAGACACCTTTAACGTTGTATACAACTGAAGCAGGTCAGTAGGGAATCATCAAAAGTGCAGTAACGATGAGTGAGCATGGAAGCTGAACAACTGCAGCTGGTCAGTGCGTGAGCATCGGCTGTTACGTCAGGTGACCAGTCAGTTAAGAAGACAGCGAGTCCTGTTAAAAGGCATTTAGTGTTACTGAGACTGTTAGATGACATTTAGTGTTATTGAGACTGTTAGATGACATTTGTTGTTATCGAGACTGTTAGATGACATTTAGTGTTATTGAGACTGTTAGATGGCATTTAGTGTTACTGAGACTGTTAGATGACATTTAGTGTTATTGAGACTGTTAGATGACATTTGTTGTTATCGAGACTGTTAGATGACATTTAGTGTTATTGAGACTGTTAGATGGCATTTAGTGTTATTGAGACTGTTAGAAGACATTTAGTGTTATTGAGACTGTTAGAAAACCTTTAGTGTTATTGAGACTGTTAGAAAACCTTTAGTGTTATTGAGACTGTTAGAACATTTAGTGTTATTGAGACTGTTAGAACATTTAGTGTTATTGAGACTGTTAGAACATTTAGTGTTATTGAGACTGTTAGATGACGTTTAGTGTTATTGAGACTGTTAGAAGACATTTAGTGTTATTGAGACTGTTAGAACATTAGTGTTATTGAGACTGTTAGAAGACATTTAGTGTTATTGAGACTGTTAGAACATTTAGTGTTATTGAGACTGTTAGAAGACATTTAGTGTTATTGAGACTGTTAGAACATTTAGTGTTATTGAGACTGTTAGAAGACATTTAGTGTTATTGAGACTGTTAGAACATTTAGTGTTATTGAGACTGTTAGAAGACATTTAGTGTTATTGAGACTGTTAGAACATTTAGTGTTATTGAGACTGTTAGAAGACATTTAGTGTTATTGAGACTGTTAGAAGACATTTAGTGTTATTGAGACTGTTAGAACATTTAGTGTTATTGAGACTGTTAGAAGACATTTAGTGTTATTGAGGCTGTTAGAACATTTAGTGTTATTGAGACTGTTAGAACATTTAGTGTTATTGAGACTGTTAGAAGACATTTAGTGTTATTGAGACTGTTAGAAGACATTTAGTGTTATTGAGGCTGTTAGAACATTTAGTGTTATTGAGACTGTTAGAAGACATTTAGTGTTATTGAGACTGTTAGAAGACATTTAGTGTTATTGAGACTGTTAGAAGACATTTAGTGTTATTGAGACTGTTAGAAGACATTTAGTGTTATTGAGGCTGTTAGAAGACATTTAGTGTTATTGAGACTGTTAGAACATTTAGTGTTATTGAGACTGTTAGAAGACATTTAGTGTTATTGAGACTGTTAGAACATTTAGTGTTATTGAGACTGTTAGAAGACATTTAGTGTTATTGAGACTGTTAGAACATTTAGTGTTATTGAGACTGTTAGAAGACATTTAGTGTTATTGAGACTGTTAGAACATTTAGTGTTATTGAGACTGTTAGAAGACATTTAGTGTTATTGAGACTGTTAGAAGACATTTAGTGTTATTGAGACTGTTAGAAGACATTTAGTGAGAAATCTCATCTCTGTGGCCTCTAATCGTCTTTTCATTTGTTTGTCTACTGTCCATGAATCACTTCCAAAAGTCAGAATTGGCTCTGTATAGCACAAATGAACTCTCATCTCACTTCTACTGGCACAGACTTGTTGTATAAGACGTTGATCATTTTCTGAAATGCTATTTTGGCTTGAACTATTCTGCTTTTTGTTTATATTGTACATCTTCCATGTGATGTTATTATTGTGCCCAATTATTTTAAACGTTGCACTTGTTTTAGATTCGTCCTGTTTATTTTTATGCTGCATGATGGTGATGATTGTTTCTTTGATATGACCATTACTTCTGATTTATTACAATTCAGACTGAGACCTTTCTTGTTGCTTTCTTTTACTATTATGTTTATCATTTCTTGTAGTTATTCTATGTCTCTGCTATTAAGACTGTGTCATTCGCTTATCGCAAATTGTTTATGTTGTGACCGTTGACCTCAATTCCTTTTATATCTACTATTGCTCTCATAATATTTTCGCTGTAAAGTGAAAAAAAAAAAAAATCCGGCGACAGCACATAGCCTTGTCTGTTACTTGTTTTATACAAATAATAATAAATGAATATTATTATAGAGGGAAACTTCCGAGGCGATAATCAGCGAATCAATTCAGAGAAAGAGGTATGTTTACAGTACTCAGAAAAATTAACAAATAAACAACAGAAAAAAATATGGACCAAAGCAGGATCGAACCCGTACTCAATGGCACAGCGCCTTGCCACGAAAAGCCAAAAGCTAGGGAACACTCAGCTAACTAAACAATTATCTTCGTAGGCAATGTTTTTCACGCAGGTGTTCTCATGACTATAGCATAAGGCCGTGATCACAGCTCGGAAATACATAGTGTATCTGTATTTTTTCCTGTTAAGACAAGTATCTCCCGGATAGGGTAGGGATGAACACCTGCGCGAAAGACATTGCCTACGAAGCTAATTTTTTAGTTAGCTGAGTGGCAGTGTTCCCTAGCGTGTGGCTTTTCGTGGCAAGGCGCTGCGCCACTGAGTACGGGTTCGATCCTGCTTTGGTCCATATTTTTTTTCTATTGTTGATTATTTGTCAATTTTTCCGAGTGCTGTAAACATACCTCTTCCTCTGAATTGATTCGCTTACTTGTTTTATATATTGGAACTGTTGTTGGGCACAATTAAATTTATTTCTGTCCTGGCCTGTTCTTTGTGCCTGTACACTGACCTATAATTAGGCACTTCTGGAAGTGTTATGTATCCTTGTATGCGTACGTTTTTATACATATACGCCCTCTCTCTGAATACTTTAAGAACTCCTCCAGTGAGAGTCCACAACCTGCGCTTGTGCCCTCCCCCATGCTGCTGGTCTCCTCACCGCACTCAGAGCGAGGTCTTTTCGTTTCCGGACCTTGTCACAGTAGCTGGAAGTTGAGTCCTCTTATTCTAATTTCAAATATATTTTTGTTTTGTTATCTAATTATTAGTTAGCTATGTAGTGTTAATTTTATATACTTATATATCTGTGTATGTGTTGTTTATTGTTCCAGCTGAAGGCCTAAGAGATGTTACTATACCTTTTTTCATTTCTCTTTTGTTTCTCAACTTTACTGGAGCTTCGAATTTTTATCCATTCGGATACCTGTCTATGCTTTTACTCATTTGCTTCGTTTACAGTATTCCTGCATCGATATCATATCATATCAATATCATATTATATAATATCATATTATACTATTTTGTTCGTGCTGTTTCATCCTATAACTGTTAGTATGCAACACAAGTATTCAGCCCTACACTATCCGGGAGATACTTGTCTTAATAGGAAAATACAGAGATAGAATTTATTCCCGAGTTGTGATCGTAACCCTATGCTATAGTCATGAATACACCAGCGTGAAAGACATCGCCAATGATAGCTATCTTTTTAGGTAGCTGAATTGGCGTGCGCTAGAACGTTTGGCTTCTCGTGGCAAGGAGCTGTGCCGAGGAGTACGGTTTCGATCTGCTTTGAACCATATATTGTTCTTTTCTTTCTTTTTGTTGATTGTTTGTGATTTTTTTCCCGAGTGTTGTAAACATACCTCTTCCCTTGAACGATTCGCTGATCGTATGGTCATAATGATGTGTTGTGGTTGTTTTGCTCTGTGTTGTGGTTGTGTTGCTCTGTGTTGTGGTTGTGTTGCTCTGTGTTATGACTATTATCTTATTTCGTCTGGGATTGTCATGCATACAACACTACCACTTCGTATGGCATGGTCCGTTACTTCACACTTGTATGCACGTGTTTGCTATCAAACCAGGTATATATGTATTAATTTGAAAATTATAAATAATTTTTTTTTGTCCACTGATGCAGGGTCGTGCCCTAAGATCATCAGTCGAAGCGAGTGGGGCGCAAGACCGAGCAAGTCTGTGGAATATTTGACCAAACAGCCAGTTGAGTACGCGTTTATCCATCACTCATCAGGCCAGGAGTGTTTCGACAAGGCCTCGTGCATTGCTGTTGTCAAGGGTTATCAAAACTTTCACATGGACACTCGTGGTGAGCTATCGTTTATGTCTGTCTCTGCAGAGTTGGTTGAAGGTCGCAGAGTGAAAGAGAATAACAGTCAGACAAACGTTGGTTGAAGGTCGCAGAGTGAAAGAGAATGCCAGTCAGACAAACTTTGGTTGAAGGTGGCAGAGTGAAAGAGAATGACAGTCAGACAAACTTTTGTTGAAGGTGGCAGAGTGAAAGAGAATGACAGTCAGACAAACGTTGGTTGAAGGTGGCAGAGTGAAAGAGAATAACAGTCAGACAAACGTTGGTTGAAAGTGGCAGAGTGAAAGAGAATGACAGTCAGACAAACATCTGTTGAAGGTGGCAGAGTGAAAGAGAATGACAGTCAGACAAACTTTGGTTGAAGGTGGCAGAGTGAAAGAGAATGACAGTCAGACAAACTTTTGTTGAAGGTGGCAGAGTGAAAGAGAATGACAGTCAGACAAACGTTGGTTGAAGGTGGCAGAGTGAAAGAGAATAACAGTCAGACAAACGTTGGTTGAAGGTGGCAAAGTGAAAGAGAATGACAGTCAGACAAACGTTGGTTGAAGGTGGCAAAGTGAAAGAGAATAACAGTCAGACAAACGTTGGTTGAAGGTGGCAGAGTGAAAGAGAATGACAGTCAGACAAACGTTGGTTGAAGGTGGCAGAGTGAAAGAGAATGACAGTCAGACAAACTTTGGTTGAAGGTGGCAGAGTGAAAGAGAATTACAGTCAGACAAACTTTGGTTGAAGGTGGCAGAGTGAAAGAGAATGACAGTCAGACAAACGTTGGTTGGAGGTGGCAGAGTGAAAGAGAATGACAGTCAGACAAACGTTGGTTGAAGGTGGCAGAGTGAAAGAGAATTACAGTCAGACAAACGTTGGTTGAAGGTGGCAGAGTGAAAGAGAATGACAGTCAGACAAACGTTGGTTGAAGGTGGCAGAGTGAAAGTGAATGACAGTCAGACAAACGTTTGTTGAAGGTGGCAGAGTGAAAGAGAATTACAGTCAGACAAACTTTGGTTGAAGGTGGCAGAGTGAAAGAGAATGACAGTCAGACAAACGTTGGTTGAAGGTGGCAGAGTGAAAGAGAATGACAGTCAGACAAACTTTTGTTGAAGGTGGCAGAGTGAAAGAGAATTACAGTCAGACAAACTTTGGTTGAAGGTGGCAGAGTGAAAGAGAATTACAGTCAGACAAACGTTGGTTGAAGGTGGCAGAGTGAAAGAGAATGACAGTCAGACAAACTTTTGTTGAAGGTGGCAGAGTGAAAGAGAATGACAGTCAGACAAACTTTGGTTGAAGGTGGCAGAGTGAAAGAGAATTACAGTCAGACAAACTTTGGTTGAAGGTGGCAGAGTGAAAGAGAATGACAGTCAGACAAACTTTTGTTGAAGGTGGCAGAGTGAAAGAGAATTACAGTCAGACAAACTTTGGTTGAAGGTGGCAGAGTGAAAGAGAATAACAGTCAGACAAACGTTGGTTGAAGGTGGCAGAGTGAAAGAGAATGACAGTCAGACAAACGTTGGTTGAAGGTGGCAGAGTGAAAGAGAATGACAGTCAGACAAACGTTGGTTGAAGGTGGCAGAGTGAAAGAGAATAACAGTCAGACAAACTTTGGTTGAAGGTGGCAGAGTGAAAGAGAATAACAGTCAGACAAACGTTCGTTGAAGGTGGCAGAGTGAAAGAGAATAACAGTCAGACAAACGTTCGTTGAAGGTGGCAGAGTGAAAGAGAATAACAGTCAGACAAACGTTGGTTGAAGGTGGCAGAGTGAAAGAGAATAACAGTCAGACAAACGTTAGTTGAAGGTGGCAGAGTGAAAGAGAATAACAGTCAGACAAACGTTGGTTGAAGGTGGCAGAGTGAAAGAGAATAACAGTCAGACAAACGTTCGTTGAAGGTGGCAGAGTGAAAGAGAATAACAGTCAGACAAACGTTGGTTGAAGGTGGCAGAGTGAAAGAGAATGACAGTCAGACAAACGTTGGTTGAAGGTGGCAGAGTGAAAGAGAATAACAGTCAGACAAACGTTCGTTGAAGGTGGCAGAGTGAAAGAGAATGACAGTCAGACAAACGTTGGTTGAAGGTGGCAGAGTGAAAGAGAATAACAGTCAGACAAACGTTGGTTGAAGGTGGCAGAGTGAAAGAGAATGACAGTCAGACAAACGTTGGTTGAAGGTGGCAGAGTGAAAGAGAATGACAGTCAGACAAACGTTGGTTGAAGGTGGCAGAGTGAAAGAGAATGACAGTCATACAAACGTTGGTTGAAGGTGGCAGAGTGAAAGAGAATGACAGTCAGACAAACGTTGGTTGAAGGTGGCAGAGTGAAAGAGAATGACAGTCAGACAAACGTTGGTTGAAGGTGGCAGAGTGAAAGAGAATGACAGTCAGACAAACGTTGGTTGAAGGTGGCAGAGTGAAAGAGAATGACAGTCAGACAAACGTTGGTTGAAGGTGGGAGAGTGAACGAGAATGACAGTCAGACAAACGTTGGTTGAAGGTGGCAGAGTGAAAGAGAACAACAGTCAGACAAACGTTGGTTGAAGGTGGCAGAGTGAAAGAGAATGACAGTCAGACAAACGTTGGTTGAAGGTGGCAGAGTGAAAGAGAATGACAGTCAGACAAACGTTGGTTGAAGGTGGCAGAGTGAAAGAGAATGACAGTCAGACAAACGTTGGTTGAAGGTGGCAAAGTGAAAGGGAATGACAGTCAGACAAACTTTTGTTGAAGGTGGCAAAGTGAAAGGGAATAACAGTCAGACAAACTTTTGTTGAAGGTGGCAAAGTGAAAGGGAATGACAGTCAGACAAATGTTGGTTGAAGGTGGCGAAGTGAAAGGGAATGACAGTCAGACAAACGTTGGTTGGAGGTGGCAGAGTGAAAGGGAATAACAGTCAGACAAACGTTGGTTGGAGGTGGCAGAGTGAAAGGGAATAACAGTCAGACAAATGTTGGTTGAAGGTGGCGAAGTGAAAGGGAATGACAGTCAGACAAACGTTGGTTGGAGGTGGCAGAGTGAAAGGGAATGACAGTCATACAAACGTTGGTGGAAGGTGGCAAAGTAAAAGGGAATGACAGTCAGACAAACGTTGGTTGAAGGTGGCAGAGTGAAAGAGGAATGACAGTCAGACAAACGTTGGTTGAAGGTGGCAAAGTAAAAGGGAATGACAGTCAGACAAACGTTGGTTGAAGGTCGCAGAGTGAAAGAGAATGACAGTCAGACAAACGTTGGTTGAAGGTCGCAAAGAGAAAGAGAATAACAGTCAGATAAACGTTGGTTGAAGGTGGCAAAGTAAAAGGGAATGACAGTCAGACAAACGTTGGTTGAAGGTCGCAAAGAGAAAGAGAATAACAGTCAGATAAACGTTGGTTGAAGGTGGCGAAGTGAAAGACAATAACAGTCAGACAAACGTTGGTTGAAGGTGGCAAAGTAAAAGGGAATGACAGTCAGACAAACGTTTGTTTAAAGTGGCAAAGTAAAAGGGAATGACAGTCAGACAAACGTTGGTTGAAAGTCGCAAAGTGATAGAGAATAACAGTCAGACAAACGTTGGTTGAAGGTCGCAAAGTGAAAGAGAATAACAGTCAGACAAACGTTAGTTGAAGGTCGCAAAGTGAAAGAGAATAACAGTCAGACAAACGTTGGTTGAAGGTGGCGAAGTGAATGGGAATGACAGTCAGACAAACGTTGGTTGAAGGTGGCAGAGTGAATGAGAATGACAGTCAGACAAACGTTGGTTGAAGGTGGGAAAGTGAAAGGGAATGACAGTCAGACAAAGGTTGGTTGAAGGTCGCAGAGTGAAAGAGAATGACAGTCAGACAAACGTTGGTTGAAGGTGGCAAAGTGAAAGGGAATGACAGTCAGACAAACGTTGGTTGAAGGTCGCAGAGTGAAAGGGAATAACAGTCAGACAAACGTTGGTTGAAGGTCGCAAAGTGAAAGAGAATAACAGTCAGAAAAACGTTGGTTGAAGGTCGCAAAGTGAAATAGAATAACAGTCAGACAAACGTTGGTTGAAGGTGGCAAAGTAAAAAAGATAACAGTCCCATTTTTAGAAATTAAAACTGCCAGATAAACGGACAGACAAAAATGACAACCTTTTAGTTTCCTACTACAACAGTGAAATTTATTGACAAATAATGTTCGAATTTCAGTTTTGCGGTCTTCAGAAATATCTTCTTGTATTCATTCTCAAAGAGGGTGATCTTTCTGCGACATCTCTGGTTTAATGGCAGTCCTCGAATCAATAACACACCAGATGATTGAAGGCTCCTCATCGATTGCTCCAAGACGAGGAACTTTTTGTTGCATCATGGTCATATCTTACCTTCACTTCCAGGTGGTCGTGTCTTACCTCCACTTCCAGGTGTTCATATCTTACCTTCACTTCGAGGTGGTCGTGTCTTACCTCCACTTCCAGGTGTTCATGTCTTATCTTCATTTCCAGGTGATCATGTCTTACCATCACTTCCAGGTGGTCATGTCTTACCTTCACTTCCAGGTGCTCATGTCTTATCATCACTTCCAGGTGGTCGTGTCTTACCTCCACTTCCAGGTGTTCATGTCTTACCTTCACTTCCTGGTGGTCATGTCTTATCTTCATTTCCAGGTGATCATGTCTTACCATCACTTCCAGGTGGTCATGTCTTACCTTCACTTCCAGGTGATCATGTTTTACCTTCACTTCCAGGTGGTTATGTCTTACCTTCTCTTCCAGGTGATCATGTCTTACCTTCTTTTCCAGGTGGTCATGTCTTACGTTCACTTCCTGGTTTTCATTTCTTACCTTCACTTCCAGGTGCTCATGTCTTACCATCACTTCCAGGTGGTCATGTCTTACCTTCACTTCCAGGTGATCATGTCTTACCTTCACTTCCAGGTGGTCATGTCTTACCTTCACTTCCAGGTGGTTATATCTTACCTTCACTTCCAGGTGGTCATGTCTTACCTTCACTTCCAGGTGATCATGTCTTACCTTCACTTCCAGGTGGTCATGTCTTACCTTCACTTCCAGGTGGTTATATCTTACCTTCACTTCCAGGTGATCATGTCTTACCTTCACTTCCAGGTGGTCATGTCTTACCTTCACATCCAGGTGATCATGTCTTACCTTCACTTCCAGGTGGTCATGTCTTACCTTCACATCCAGGTGATCATGTCTTACCTTCACTTCCAGGTGGTTATATCTTACCTTCACTTCCAGGTGGTCATGTCTTACCTCCACTTCCAGGTGTTCATATCTTACCTTCACTTCCAGGTGGTCGTGTCTTACCTCCACTTCCAGGTGTTCATGTCTTATCTTCATTTCCAGGTGATCATGTCTTACCATCACTTCCAGGTGATCATGTCTTACCTTCACTTCCAGGTGCTCATGTCTTATCATCACTTCCAGGTGGTCGTGTCTTACCTCCACTTCCAGGTGTTCATGTCTTACCTTCACTTCCTGGTGGTCATGTCTTATCTTCATTTCCAGGTGATCATGTCTTACCATCACTTCCAGGTGGTCATGTCTTACCTTCACTTCCAGGTGATCATGTTTTACCTTCACTTCCAGGTGGTTATGTCTTACCTTCTCTTCCAGGTGATCATGTCTTACCTTCTTTTCCAGGTGGTCATGTCTTACGTTCACTTCCTGGTTTTCATTTCTTACCTTCACTTCCAGGTGCTCATGTCTTACCATCACTTCCAGGTGGTCATGTCTTACCTTCACTTCCAGGTGATCATGTCTTACCTTCACTTCCAGGTGGTCATGTCTTACCTTCACTTCCAGGTGGTTATATCTTACCTTCACTTCCAGGTGATCATGTCTTACCTTCACTTCCAGGTGGTCATGTCTTACCTTCACATCCAGGTGTTCATGTCTTACCTTCACTTCCAGGTGGTCATGTCTTACCTTCACATCCAGGTGATCATGTCTTACCTTCACTTCCAGGTGGTTATATCTTACCTTCACTTCCAGGTGGTCATGTCTTACCTTCACATCCAGGTGATCATGTCTTACCTTCACTTCCAGGTGGTCATGTCTTACCTTCACATCCAGGTGATCATGTCTTACCTTCACTTCCAGGTGGTCATGTCTTACCTTCACTTCCAGGTGATCATGTCTTACCTTCACTTCCAGGTGGTCATGTCTTACCTTCACTTCCAGGTGGTTATATCTTACCTTCACATCCAGGTGATCATGTCTTACCTTCACTTCCAGGTGGTAGTGCGGCTCGTGGGGAATAAATTTATAAAAACATGAACCCATTTTTGAAGTTTCTAAACTACGATCAGCATCAGTGGTCACTCTGTGGTGACTTCAAAGTGGTCATTGTGGTGACTTCAAAATGGTCACTGTGGAGACCTCAAAGTGGTCATTGTGGTGACTTCAAAGTGGTCATTGTGGTGAATTCACATAATTAGTGTCTGCCCCTGTTATCTTCCTAACTATATCACAAACAATTAGTGACTGCCCCTGTTATCTTCCTAACTATATCACAAACAATTAGTGACTGCCCCTGTTATCTTCCTAACTATATCACAAACAATTAGTGGCTGCCCCTGTTATCTTCCTAACTATGTCACAAACAACTAGTGTCTGCCCATGTTATCTTCCTAACTATATCACAAACAATTAGTGACTGCCCCTGTTATCTTCCTAACTATACCACAAACAATTAGTGACTGCCCCTGTGATCTTCCTAACTATGTCACAAACAACTAGTGTCTGCCCATGTTATCTTCCTAACTATATCACAAACAATTAGTGACTGCCCATGTTATCTTCCTAACTATATCACAAACAATTAGTGACTGTCCCTGTTATCGTCATAACGATATCACACACTCTTAGTGTCTGCTGTCCTTGTTATCTTCACTTATCTTCTTGATAATTTCGCTACAAAAATGTCAGTAACTCCCATACCGTGGTACGCCTATGAATATGCTTCATCATGTTGTGGTCCCTATAGGAGACATCTATGGACATACTGCAACATGTTGGGGTCCATGTAAAAGACGCCTATGAATTTACTGTAATGTTTTGGGGTTCCTGTAGGAGACGCCTGTGAATTGACTGCAACATGTTGGGGTTCCTGTACGAAACGCCTATGAATTGACTTCAACATGTTGGGGTCCCTGTACGAGACGCCTATGAATTGACTGCAACATGTTGAGGTCCCTGTACGAGACGCCTATGAATTGACTGCAACATGTTGGGGTCCCTGTACGAGACGCCTATGAAATGACTTCAACATGTTGGGGTCCCTGTACGAGACGCCTATGAATTGACTGCAACATGTTGGGGTCCCTATACGAAACGCCTATGAATTGACTGCAACATGTTGAGGTCCCTGTACGAGACGCCTATGAATTGACTGCAACACCTCGCCTGCAGACTTCTGTATGGTTTTTCTAATTTTGAATTTAATTGCGATCCATATTTAATGGGCATATAGATACAGTGATACTACCAGTGAGTGTATTTGTCCAATTATTATTTTATTTGAGGAGAAATGGAAATATATATATATATATTTAGAGAGAGAGAGAGAGAGATGGTGTTGTCAAAGTTTAATGCAACGTGGACAACACAAATCAGAACGACGATTCGGCGCATAGGCCTTCAACAGGAACAAACATACGCCACACATACAAATGTTTATTTAAAATAACAAATATATAATAAAGAAAATTCGAACTAGAAAGAGAAATGGAAAGTAAATGCGAATAAATAGTAAATAAAATGTTCCCTGTAAGATTAAGTGTGGAAAAAAACGGAAGTGGGAACTAGGGTTCGTGCTCTTTATTTTATTGCCATTACATTTTACACAACAATTAACAATTACAAAACAGTCTTATAAACTGCAGTAACATAACACAGTCATGACACATGTTCTATGATATGTCGTGACGTGCTGCACGACGTACTTTCATCCTGAGATTATATAAGTTGTCGAACCAAAACTTCATGATATAACATATAGCCGGTACGTCTCCCCCAGGTTGGGATTATGTAACATTTAGTCAGTACGTCTCTCCCCAGGTTGGGATGATGTAACATTATGTCAGTACGTCTCTCCCCAGGTTGGGATGATGTAACATTATGTCAGTACGTCTCTCCCCAGGTTGGAATAATGTAACATTTAGCCGGTACGTCTACCCCAGGTTGGGATGATGTAACATTTAGCCGGTACGTCTCCCCGAGTTTGGGATGATGTAACATTTAGCCGGTACGTCTACTCCAGGTTTGGATGATGCAGCATTTCGCCAGTACGTCTCACCCCAGGTTGGGATGATGTAACATTAAGTCAGTACGTCTCTCCCCAGGTTGGAATGATGTCACATTTAGCCGGTACTTCTACCCCAGGTTGGGATGATGCAACATTTAGCCGGTACGTCTACTCCAGGTTTGGATGATGCAACATTTAGCCAGTACGTCTCTCCCCAGGTTGGGATGATGTAACATTTAGTCAGTACGTCTCTCCCCAGGTTGGGATGATGTAACATTTAGTCAGTACGTCTCTCCCCAGGTTGGGATGATGTAACATTTAGTCAGTACGTCTCTCCCCAGGTTGGGATGATGTAACATTTAGCCGGTACGTCTCTCCCCAGGTTGGGATGATGTAACATTTAGTCTGTATGTCTCTCCCCAGGTCGGGATGGTGTAACATTTAGTCGGTACGTCTCTCTCCAGGTTGGGATGATGTAACATTTAGTCAGTACGTCTCTCCCCAGGTTGGGATGATGTAACATTTAGTCGGTACGTCTCTCCCCAGGTTGGGATGATGTAACATTTAGTCTGTATGTCTCTCCCCAGGTCGGGATGATGTAACATTTAGTCGGTACGTCTCTCTCCAGGTTGGGATGATGTAACATTTAGTCTGTACGTCTCTCCCCAGGTCGGGATGATGTAACATTTAGTCTGTATGTCTCTCCCCAGGTTGGGATGATGTAACATTTAGACGGTGCGTCTCTCCACAGATTGGGGTGATGTAACATTTAGCCGGTACGTCTCTCCCCAGGTTGGGATGACATTGGCTACAGCTTTGTGGTCGGTGGCGACGGCTCCGTCTATGAAGGTCGAGGCTGGGACAGAGTTGGCGCTCACACGTTAAGCTACAACAGAGTCGGACTGGGTAATCTCGCTCGTTTTGTCTTCTCTACTTCATAGTTTTCTTTGTTCTAGACATCACTGTTACGGAGTCTAGAAGAAACATCCTAGCGGTCTCAGAAACCAAAACAGAGCCAGCCATAGAGACAGGCAAAGTGTAAGGCAGCCGGTGAGTAGACTGTCTCGATCTGTCGGAGAGCAGGCAACATTTTCCCCAAACACACAAGTCAACTTACACATAATAGGTTTATCTTTAGCAGAACTCAAACTGGTAAACATTATGGACAACATAGAAAACGACAACATACAAGATGGCAACATACAAGACGACAACATACAAGATGACAACATACAAGATGACAACATACAAGATGACAAAATACAAGATGACAACATACAAGATGACAAGATATATGATGACAACATAAAGATGGCAACATACAAGATGACAACATACAAGATGACAAGATATCTGATGACAACATACAAGTTGAGAACACACAAGATGACAAGATATATGATGACAACATAAAAGATGACAACATACAAGTTGAGAACATACAAGATGACAAGATATATGATGACAACATACAAGTTAAGAACATACAAGACGACAACATACAAGATGACAACATACAAGATGAAAACATACAAGATGATAACATACAAGATGCCAAGATATATGATGACAACATACAAGATGAGAACATACAAGACAACAACATGCAAGATGACAACATACAAGATGACAATATACAAGATGGCAACATACAAGACGACAACATACAAGATGACAACATACAAGATGACAACATACAAGATGACAACATACAAGATGGCAACATACAAGACGACAACATACAAGATGACAACATACAAGATGACAACATACAAGATGACAACATACAAGATGACAACATACAAGATGACAAGATATATGATGACAACATAAAGATGGCAACATACAAGATGACAACATACAAGATGACAAGATATCTGATGACAACATACAAGTTGAGAACATACAAGATGACAAGATATATGATGACAACATAAAAGATGACAACATACAAGTTGAGAACATACAAGATGACAAGATATATGATGACAACATACAAGTTGAGAACATACAAGATGACAAGATATATGATGACAACATACAAGTTGAGAACATACAAGATGACAAGATATATGATGACAACATACAAGATGACAACATACAAGACGACAACATACAAGATGACAACATACAAGACAACAACATACAAGACGACAACATACAAGATAATATATAAGATGACAACATACAAGACAATATACAAGATGACAACATACAAGATGACAGCATACAAGACGACAGCATACAAGACAACATACAAGACGACAACATACAAGACAACATACAAGATAATATATAAGATGACAACATACAAGACAATATACAAGATGATAACATACAAGATGACAGCATACAAGATGACAACATACAAGATGACAGCATACAAGTCGACAGCATACAAGACAACATACAAGACGACAACATACAAGACAACATACAAGACGACAACATACAAGACAGCATACAAGACAACATACAAGACGACAACATACAAGACGACAACATACAAGACAACATACAAGACAACATACAAGACAACATACAAGACGGCAGCATACAAGACAATATACAAGACGACAACATACAAGACAACGTACAAGACGACAACATACAAGACAACATACAAGACAACATACAAGACGACAGCATACAAGACGACAGCATACAAGACAACATACAAGACGACAACATACAAGACAACATACAAGACGACAGCATACAAGACGACAGCATTCACGACGACAGCATACAAGACGACAGCATACAATACAACATAGAAGACGACAACATACAAGACAACATACAAGAAGACAGCATACAATACAGCATACAAGACGACAGCATACAAGACAACATACAAGACGACAGCACACAAGACAACATACAAGACGACAGCATACAATACAACATATAAGAAGACAACATACAAGACAACATACAAGACGACAACATACAAGACGACAACATACAATAAAACATACAAGACGACAGCGTACAATACAACGTACAAGACGACAGCATACAATACAACATACAAGACGACAGCACACAAGACAACATACAAGACGACAGCATACAATACAACATACAAGACGACAACATACAATACAACATACAAGACGACAACATACAATACAACATACAAGACGACAGCATACAATACAACATACAAGACGACAACACACAAGACAACATACAAGACGACAGCATACAATACAACATACAAGACGACAACACACAAGACAACATACAAGACGACAGCATACAAGACAACATACAAGACGACAGCATACAAGACAACATACAAGACTACAGCATACAATACAACATACAAGACGACAATATACAAGACAACATACAAAACGGCAGCATACAATACAACATACAAGACGACAACTTACAAGACAACATACAAGACGACAGCATACAATACAACATACAAGACGACAACATACAATACAACATACAAGACGACAGCATACAATACAACATACAAGACGACAGCATACAATACAACATACAAGACGACAATATACAAGACAACATACAAAACGGCAGCATACAATACAACATACAAGACGACAACTTACAAGACAACATACAAGACGACAGCATACAAGACAACATACAAGACGACAGCATACAATACAACATACAAGACGACATCACACAAGACGACATACAAGACGACAACATACAAGACGACAACATACAATAAAACATACAAGACGACAGCGTACAATACAACGTACAAGACGACAGCATACAATACAACATACAAGACGACAGCACACAAGACAACATACAAGACGACAGCATACAATACAACATACAAGACGACAACATACAATATAACATACAAGACGACAACATACAATACAATATACAAGACGACAGCATACAATACAACATACAAGACGACAACACACAAGACAACATACAAGACGACAGCATACAATACAACATACAAGACGACAACACACAAGACAACATACAAGACAACAGCATACACGACAACATACAAGACGACAGCATACAAGACAACATACAAGACTACAGCATACAATACAACATACAAGACGACAATATACAAGACAACATACAAAACGGCAGCATACAATACAACATACAAGACGACAACTTACAAGACAACATACAAGACGACAGCATACAAGACAACATACAAGACGACAGCATACAATACAACATACAAGACGACATCACACAAGACGACAGCATACAATACAACATACAAGACGACAACATACAAGACAACATACAAGACGACAACATACAAGACAACATACAATACAACATACAAGACAACGTACAAGACAACACACAAGACGACATACAAGACAACATACAAGACAACGTACAAGACAACATACAATACAACATACAAGACAACGTACAAGACAACATACAATACAACATACAAGACAACGTACAAGACAACATACAATACAACGTACAAGACAACGTACAAGACAACACACAAGACGACAACAAGACGACAACATACAAGACAACGTACAATACAACATACAAGACAACGTACAAGACAACACACAAGACGACATACAAGACAACATACAAGACAACGTACAAGACAACATACAATACAACATACAAGACAACGTACAAGACAACATACAATACAACATACAAGACAACGTACAAGACAACATACAATACAACGTACAAGACAACGTACAAGACAACACACAAGACGACAACAAGACGACAACATACAAGACAACGTACAAGACAACACACAAGACGACATACAAGACGACAACATACAAGACAACGTACAAGACAACATACAATACAACATAGAAGACAACGTACAAGACAACATACAATACAACATACAAGACAACAACATACAAGACAACACACAAGACGACAACACGACAACCCACAAGACGACATACAAGACGACACACAAGACAACGTACAGGACAACATACAAGACGACATACAAGGCGACAACATAGAAGACGACGCACAAGACGACATACAAGACGACACACAAGACAACGTACATGACAACACACAAGACGACATACAAGACGACACACAAGACAACGTACAGGACAACATACAAGACAACACACAAGACGACAACATAGAAGACGACGAACTTGAACAGGAAGCTATCTTTGTCGCCAAGTTGACATTCTCGTGCTGTGCTTGTATGATAACAAACGGAGTCTACAAATTATTTCTTGTTCTTTTCTGTTGAGCATGTAGTAGACATCGTTTTCTGGTAACGTTCGTCTTTTGTGTATCCTTTTGTTCATGTATTTGTTTATGACACATATCTTTGATTCCACATAGGTTGTACCTGTATCTGGCTGCTGTAAATGACCGCCTTCCTTAGCGAACTTGTCTGCCTCATCATTTCCAGGAATACTGCAACGAGATGGAATTCAAAAAATCACAATTTTTCATCTTCGCTAGCAGAGCTGTTACAGTGTTTCTCTTAAATCATTCAGATCTTTGTTTCCATGACTCACCACAGCTTTGACTACTGACAGAGCGTCCGTGAGAGTGCAGTATATACACATCTTTTTAAGTTGCTTGTCTCACTAAAAAGAGTTTCATAATACGAGATCTGAAACAGACGATGATATTATGAGAAAGAGGTTAAACTTCTCGGTAAATCTCATGGTAGACCTAGAAATGAACTCATACCGTAGCTGTGTCAGCAGATATTTTTCTTATTATTGTGTGTTTATTTAAAATGATGTTATCGATTTCCTCACCTCACAATTCTGACTGTGGATATTTTTTTTTCTAGGATTCTGCTTGGCAGGCGACTTCATGACCCATCTACCCACCAAAATCCAAATGGACACGGTGAAGGAGTTAATAAACTGTGGTGTGAATCTAGGGAAGATCTCATCTAACTACTCTCTGAGGGGGCACAGGGATATGGTACCATCCACAGACTGTCCCGGGGACAAGTTGTATGAAGAGATCAAAACTTGGCCTCATTACTGACGTCTTGGAGCAGAAGTCATTAATTTGTATTGTACGTGTTGTTTTACATCACAGTGCATACACAATTATCTTGTACATGTTTTACATCACAGTGCATACACAATTATCTTGTACATGTTTTACATCACAGTGCATACACAATTATCTTCACTTGGAGCTACCACTGCACAAATACAATAGATGAGTGAGTAACTACTGCACAAATACAATAGATGAGTGAGTAACTACTGCACAAATACAATAGATGAGTGAGTAACTACTGCACACCTACAATAGATGAGTGAGTAACTACTGCACACCTACAATAGATGAGTAAGTAACTACTGCACACCTACAATAGATGAGTGAGTAACTACTGCACACCTACAATAGATGTGTGAGTAACTACTGCACACCTACAATAGATGAATGAGTAACTACTGCACAAATACAATAGATGAGTGAGTAACTACTGCACACCTACAATAGATGTGTGAGTAACTACTGCATAAATACAATAGATGAGTGAGTAACTACTGCATAAATACAATAGATGAGCGAGTAACTACTGCACAAATACAATAGATGATTGAGTAACTACTGCACAAATACAATAGATGAGTGAGTAACTACTGCACACCTACAATAGATGAGTGAGTAACTACTGCACACCTACAATAGATGAGTAAGTAACTACTGCACACCTACAATAGATGAGTGAGTAACTACTGCACACCTACAATAAATGGGTGAGTAACTACTGCACAAATACAATAGATGAGTGAGTAACTACTGCACACCTACAATAGAGGAGTGAGTAACTACAGCACACCTACACTAGATGAGTGAGTAACTACTGCATAAATACAATAGATGTGTGAGTAACTACTGCATAAATACAATGGATGAGTGAGTAACTACTGCACAAATACAATAGATGATTGAGTAACTACTGCACAAATACAATAGAGGAGTGAGTAACTACTGCACACATACAATAGAGGAGTGAGTAAATACTGCACAAATACAATAGATGAGTGAGTAACTACTGCACAAATACAATAGAGGAGTGAGTAAATACTGCACAAATACAATAGAGGAGTGAGTAACTGCTGCACAAAGACAATAACAGAGTGAGTAACTATTGCACAAATACAATAGAGGAGTGAGTAACTATTGCACAAATACAATAGAGGAGTGAGTAACTACTGCACACATACAATAGAGGAGTGAGTAAATACTGCACAAATACAATAGAGGAGTGAGTAACTACTGCACAAATACAATAGAGGAGTGAGTAAATACTGCACAAATACAATAGAGGAGTGAGTAACTGCTGCACAAATACAATAACGGAGTGAGTAACTACTGCACAAATACAATAGAGGAGTGAGTAAATACTGCACAAATACAATAGAGGAGTGAGTAACTACTGCACAAATACAATAGAACAATGATTTACTTCTGCACAATCACAATAGAACAATGAGTTACTACCTAGAAAGCTCAATTAGAATGATAAAGCACCACACAACACATTAGCTACAGCAGTAAGTCAGCACATCACAAATAAATTATAACAACTAGACAGCACGTCACAAGTAGATTATAACAACTAGACAGCACATCACAAATAAATTATAACAACTAGACAGCACATCACAAATAAATTATAACAACTAGACAGCACATCACAAATAGATT
This sequence comes from Megaustenia siamemsis, assembly GCA_032433765.1. NCBI lineage: Eukaryota > Metazoa > Mollusca > Gastropoda > Stylommatophora > Ariophantidae > Megaustenia > Megaustenia siamemsis. The sequence continues at coordinate 12,305,186 of JAVIAB010000125.1, read as the reverse complement.
ATAACAACTAGACAGCACATCACAAATAAATTATAACAACTAGACAGCACATCACAAATAGATTATAACAACTAGAGAGCACATCACAAATAAATTATAACAACTAGACAGCACATCACAAATAAATTATAACAACTAGACAGCACATCACAAATAGATTATAACAACTAGACAGCACATCACAAATAGATTATAACAACTAGACAGCACATCACAAATAAATTATAACAACTAGACAGCACATCACAAATAAATTATAACAACTAGAGAGCACATCACAAATAAATTATAACAACTAGACAGCACATCACAAATAAATTATAACAACTAGACAGCACATCACAAATAAATTATAACAAGGAAAAACAAAAAAGAAACAAATAAATTAGAATTATAGCTGTATAGTTTGTGTTGGTGTGTTCCAGGAACCTGCAATTTACCCCAGTATGATCTGTACCACCTGTGATTTGTCCCAGTATGATCTGTACCACCTGTGATTTGTCCCAGTATGATCTGTACCACCTGTGATTTGTCCCAGTATGATCTGTACCACCTGTGATTTGTCCCAATATGATCTGTACCACCTGTGATTTGTCCCAGAATGGACACATTGTGTTTGTTGATGTGTAACTTGTGTTGTTGACTTTGTTGCAGTACAGCATGGACACACATGCTGTCCATGTTTCTGGCCCAACACGTCGCCGTAAATATGAAACCTGCTCATACTTCACGTCCATAAAACAAGATTGGTGTAACGACTTATTTGAAATGGGGTTGTCAAACAATCATCTAAATTTGTTCTCCAGTTGAGCTGATCGTTATTTGCTAAAGCACGACATCAAGTGATACATTAACGTAGGTAAGGTATCATGTAATAACAGCAAGCTGCTCACGAAACGTTTTATTGCATGGCTTTAATGAAATCATAACTAAGATAACCAACAAGACAACAAAAACCACACTAGAACTCACAAATACTAAACCCAACATCATGAAAGAGGAAATAGAAGAAGTAATCAAATATGCACCAAGAAACAAAGCACCAGGGATAGATAACATTCCAATAGAAATAATAGCAGCAGCGGGAGAAACAGGAATGCAATGGCTGCACAGAATATTCAATGCAGCATGGCACCAACAACAAGCCCCAGAAGACTGGCAACAGGCAATCATCATACCAATATGGAAAAAGAAAGGTAGCAAAAGAGACTGCAATCAATATAGAGGTATATCTCTGCTCAGCCATGTAGGAAAGCTATACGCCAAAATCTTGGAAAAAAGACTGAGACCAATAATAGAAATACAGTTAAGCGATTCCCAAATGGGGTTCCGAAAAAACAGAGGATGTACCGACGCACTATTCACACTAAAACAGCTTGCAGAAAAAACGACAGAACACAACCAAAACTTATACATAGCCTTCATTGACCAGGAAAAAGCATTCGACAGAGTAAACAGAGAACAACTGTGGGAGATACTAACAACATACGGAGTAAGCCAACATCTAACCAACATTATTAAAAGTCTCTACGCCAACAGCAGCTGCAGGGTCAGAACAGCAACAGGCTACACAGACCACTTCGAAGTTAGATCAGGTGTAAGACAGGGGTGCGTACTATCCCCCCTACTGTTTATTACATACATGGACCATATATGCAAGCTAGCCAACCCATCAGAGACAGAGGAGATCAACGAGCTTCTATTTGCAGACGACCAGGCACTAATACATGAAACAATAGAAGACCTACAAGAACACTTAAACAAACTCAACATCTTAGGAACAAAATACAACATGAAAATCAACATCAACAAAACAGAAGTCATGAATGTCGCCAAAAATAAACAGAACATCAACATAACTATAGAAGGCAGACAACTAAAACAAGTAGAGGAATTCAAATACCTAGGAAGTCTAATGACAAACGACAATTCCCAAACAGCAGAGATAGAATCAAGATGCAACAAAGCTTGTCAAATCATCGGACAGTTATCGCCACTATTGTCCAACAAGGAAATAACTCTGGAGGCAAAACGAGCACTATACAATACAATCTTCATTCCAACGTTGTGCTACCAATGCCAGACCTGGACTCTAGATGCAAGAACAATAAGAAAATAACCTCTACAGAGATGAAATGTGTTAGACGAATGACAGGAAACAGTCTGAGAGATAAGATCAGAAATGTAGAACTGAGAAAAAAGCTAGGAATAGCCCCAGCCATAGAATATATAAGGAAACAACAGATAAAATGGTTCGGCCACGTGACAAGGCAGAAAGAACAAAACACAACACAACGAGCCTTCAACAAACGTTGTGAGAACAACAGACCCAAGGGTCGACCACGAAAAAGATGGATCGATGGAATATTAGAAGCACTAGGAAACATAACAGCAGCAGAGGAGAACAGAAGAGCAAAAGACCGCAAATTATATCTCCCCTCGACGCTGAAAGGCAGATGAGGAAGGAAAGAAGAAGAAGAAGAAGATAACTAAGATTGAAAGTAATAAAGAGATGGGCCAATGGTAATCTGGCAGAGAAGGGCTGGGCACACGGTGACTTGAATGTTATGAGTTGACGCGAGTTCTTAGTTCATAGATCTAGGATGATGTCAGTTTGCAATGGCTTTCTTGAATTCCATGGTTCTGCTGGTTAAGTTGGAGCATGCCCTGTATAAAGTTACTGCAATACTATGTCTTCTATATCAACAGATCTCACCACTGCGCGGACAAAAGCTAGAGTTACTGCAGTAGTAGGTCTACTATATTAACAGAGCTCACCTCTGCGTGGACTAAAGCTAGAGTTACTGCAGTAGTATGTCTACTATATTAACAGAACTCACCACTGCGTAGACTAAAGCTAGAGCTACTGCAATAGTAGGTGTACTATATTAACAGAACTCACCACTGCGTGGACTAAAGCTAGAGCTACTGCAGTAGTAGGTGTACTATATTAACAGAACTCACCACTGCGTGGACTAAAGCTAGAGCTACTGCAGTAGTAGGTGTACTATATTAACAGAACTCACCACTGAGTGGACTAAAGCTAGAGCTACTGCAGTAGTAGGTGTACTATATTAACAGAACTCACCTCTGCGTGGACTAAAGCTAGAGCTACTGCAGTAGTATGTGTACTATATTAACAGAACTCGTCACTGCGTAGACTAAAGCTAGAGCTACTGCAGTAGTAGGTGTACTATATTAACAGAACTCACCACTGCGTGGACTAAAGCTAGAGCTACTGCAGTAGTAGGTGTACTATATTAACAGAACTCACCACTGCGTGCACTAAAGCTAGAGCTACTGCAGTAGTATGTGTACTATATTAACAGAACTCACCACTGCGTGGACTAAAGCTAGAGCTACTGCAGTAGTAGGTGTACTATATTAACAGAACTCACCACTGCGTGGACTAAAGCTAGAGCTACTGCAGTAGTAGGTGTACTATATTAACAGAACTCACCACTCCGTGGACTAAAGCTAGAGTTACTGCAGTAGTAGGTGTACTATATTAACAGATCTCATCACTGCGTGGACTAAAGCTAGAGCTACTGCAGTAGTAGGTGTACTATATTAACAGAGCTCACCACTGCGTAGACTAAAGCTAGACCTACTGCAGTAGTAGGTGTACTATATTAACAGATCTCATCACTGCGTGGACTAAAGCTAGAGTTACTGCAGTAGTAGGTGTGCTATATGAACAGATCTCATCACTGCGTGGACTAAAGCTAGAGCTACTGCAGTAGTAGATGTACTATATTAACAGATATTGACCGTCGTTGGAATTGTTTGACGCAAGTTGTTGATATGTTACAACTCATTAATGTGGACTGCTCCGTCAAGTCAACCGAAGTTTTCACTTTAGGGAATTTGCACCGTGTTTCGTTCGATGTAGGCTGCATTCACTAGAGTAATCGGGAATCTATGGGCGCAGCCATTATTGTGTGTGCTACGTCATCATAATGGCTAATCGCATATCCCAGACCTTGCCATACGCTAATGTTGAAAGGCGAAATGACGGATCTTAATTAATGACTTTCCAGCACCGGTGTGACTCTAGGCGTTTCATGTTAGGAAGGATGTTGTCTAAATTCAAGAGGGCTACTGTGAGATCTAGGGTAGACAGGCTTGTTGCTTGCTGCGTTCGCCTGGTGACTAAAGGAGTACACCTCTTCATCATCCGCCCTTGAAAGGACGTTAGGTGGGCGTGTCTGCGTTGTGTTGTGGCTTGCAGTGTAATTGTGATATTTGCGCCTTTAGGCCCAACACGTCCGACTTCAGCGCGACATTTTTTAGAACCAGGTTGTCTTCCCTCCTCGATCCCTATACATAAAAAAAAATATATGCAGGCGCTATACATTTAAAAAAAAATATATGACGATCATCATTTTCAGGAGGACGTGAACTTCCGGTCAATATGGTGGATAGGTGGCAGGTACCATTGAAGGCTATGGAAAGTGATACTTGATGCAGTTTCCTCATATTCCAAGTCCGGCTTGTTGCAGGAGCTACTGAGTTAAGTGCTTTGTGCACACCGTGAGCTGTGTGTTTCATCCGTTTTTATCGTGTTTCGATATTCCAATTGGTTACGATGAATGATGATATCGTATGACAGGGAACAGTTGGCTGTGTTCACTTTCTGTGCGGTTTCACCTTATGCCTTTTGGCGTGTGCTGAGACTGCTATGATGGGGACTACAGCTACCTTTCTTTGTTTGGAATATGAGTTAGTAATTCGGATGATTCCACTGGCACGGGCGGTTGAGCAATTATGGATTTTAATTCGTTTGTGGTGATACCGGGGCCTTCCATAACCATTAACAGATCTCACCACTGTGCGGACAAAAGCTAGAATTACTGCAATACGAGGTGACGATCCTCACCTCCCTAACACGCCCCTGTTTCAACGCGGATTGTTACCAGGAAGACATACGGTGAGGTCATGGTCTGCTAATGGTCGCTTTTTCTGCAGTAGCTAATGCAGGTTGTCGAGTTTAAGTTTCCAAAGAGTCAGATTTGTGAAACGTGGAAAGACTAACCAGTGAATAATCCCAGTAGACGCCCGTGCGCTACCTGGGCCCGAAAGGGGAGTAAAGAATAGTGGCGCTGTACCCTACCAGGCATGTTCGTAAGAGACGAGAAAGAAGGGTTGGGCATGGACTGGCTATCCCATACTGTAAAAAAAAATAAGCCGAAAAAACTTCACAAACATGGACAAGTCAAAGAGAGAAAAAGTAAATCCGCCATCCATCCAGGAAAGAGAAGGGCTCTCTGTCTAAGAGACGTATGACGCAAACCGGAGAAAGCCGTAAGGAGTCCGGGTTGCCGACTCACTCTTTGTCTACCAGAAAATCCTCCAGAATTGGCACCTGGAATGTTCGTATTGCACACCTGGCCCTTTTTTGGAATCCCCAGGGGAAAAGACAAAGAGGAGGACCGGGGAATTATTGGGGAAGACAGATGGAAGACAGAGATGAAGATGATGGGGAATGCATGGAATGATCTTAAAAGAATGGCAAAAAACAGAACGACTTGGAAAGTGTTTGTTGAAGACCTATGCTACACTGGGAGCTAAAAAAGGTAGAGAAATCCCAGTAGAGAGATCTTGTTGTTTCTGTGCGCGCGCGCACACACACACACACACAAAACACACAAAACACACACACACACGCACGCACGCACGCACACACACACACACAAAACACACACACACACGCACACACGCACGCACGCACACACACACACACACACAAATTCAGTTACTGACTGCTTTGATGGTGCGATGAACAATAAGGAGCGAAAGCAGAACGAACTCTTCCTTGGTTGGGTTTAGTTCCATAAATGTATACAAGATCAGTTTTTATTTAACTGTTGACATTTCCCGCGAATTGTCATAGACCAATGGTTCCCAAATTGTGCGCCGAGGCAACAAGAATCCGCCAAAATTTGACGATTGCGTCACGCCGAGGCTACAAAGGTCTCAAAAAATGTGACTTCGTCCCGCCGAGGCAATAAGAATCCACCAAAATTTGACGATTGCGTCACCCCGAGGCTACAAAGGTCTCCACAAATTTGACTTTGTCCCGCCGAGGCAACAAGAATCCACCAAAATTTGACGATTGCGTCACGCCGAGGCTACAAGGGTCTCCAAAAATTTGACTTCGTCCCGCCGAGGCAACAAGAGTCCCCCAAAATTTGAATCTCGTCACGCCGAGGCAACAAGGGTCCCCCAAAATTTGACCTCGTCACGCCGAGGCTATAAGGGTCCCCTAAAATTTGACGATGGCGTCACGCCAAGGCAACAAGGGTCAGCCAAAATTTGACGATGGCGTCACGCCGAGGCTACAAGGGTCCGCCAAAATTTGACAATGGCGTCACGCCGAAGCTACAAGGGTCTGCCAAAATTTGACGATGGCGTCACGCCGAGGCTACAAGGGTCCGCCAAAATATGACGATGGCGTCACGCCGAGGCAACAAGGGTCAGCCAAAATTTGACGATGGCGTCACGCCGAGGATAACGCCCTATGGCTACTCGATGGTTCATCATCAAGTACCATGCCTGCTGGCGTAGGTGATATGTCTCTCCACAACTTTCGATCACGACAGTTCTTTATCATTTCTGTTGGTGACCTTCTGCCAGACCATTTTCTTAAGCTGTCTAGTATCTTTTCTCTTTGCTTTCTTCTATCTCTTCGTCACTCAATTTTCCCAGTTTTCACAATATATTTCAGCTATTTTCTTTTCATTACATGGCCACAAAATTATGATTGTTACTCAGTGGTTAGAAATCATAAAATGGCACCAACCACACAGAGTAAATGGCTTTTAGTACATAAACATGTTTCTACAGGATAGTGTTAATTCTGTCGTTATTTGTTATCTCACATATCCTATATGATCAGGCACGAATACACAAAAAAATAGAAGACCTACAAGAACATTTAAATAGACTTAACAGCACAGGCACAAAATACAACATGAAAATCAACATAATCAAAACAGAAGTCATGAATATTGCAAAAGAGAAACATAAAATTAACATAATGATGGACGACAGACTAAAACAATTTAAGACGTATAGTAGACGAATTTAAATATCTAGAAAGTCTAGTAACAATTCACAAACAACAGAAATAGACTCAAGATGCAACAAAGCTTGTCAAATCATTGGACAGTTATCACCACTATTGTCCAACAAGGAAATAGCTCTAGAGACAGAACGAGCACTATACAATACAATGTTCATCCCAACTTTGTGCTACCAATGCCAGACATGGACCCTAGACGCAATAACAATAAGAAAAATAAACACTACCGCGATTATTAGACGAATGACAGGAAACAGTCTGAGAGACAAGATCTGAAATGAGGAACTGAGAAAAAAGCTAGGAATAATTCCCGTCATAGAGTATATAAAGAAACAACAGATAAAATGGTTTAGCCTTGTGACAAGGCAGAGTGATCAAAACACAACACAACGAGCCTTCAATAAACGTTGCGAGAACACCAGACCCAAAGGCAGATCACGAAAAAGATGGATTGACGGAATATTAGAAGCACTATGAAACAAAAGCAGGAGAGGCGAACAAAAGAGCAAAAGACAGCAAATTATATCTCCGCTCGACGCTGAAAGGCAAAAATGAAAGAAAGAAAAAGTAAAAGAGGAAAAAGATATATCCTGTCAGGAAATCAGAGTTTACCAAACATACGAACGGAACCGTCAAGAGACCCCCCCCCCCCTTTTATATTTTTATTTATTTTTTTACTATGAGCAGGAAAAGATATCTACGGGAGTCGTTTTGGAGCCACTGTCATGGCTTGTTAAGCTTGACGGCTTTCTCCAGCAGTTTGTAGATCTTTGTCGTAATCTATCCAAGCAAACACGTTTATTACACCAATCTTGCTTTCGATAATCATCTATCACACCAATCTTGCTTTCTACAATCTTCTATCACACCAATCTTGCTTTCTACAATCTTCTATTACACCAATCTTGCTTTCTACAATCTTCTATTACACCAATCTTGCTTTCTACAATTTTCTATCACACCAATCTTGCTTTCTACAATCTTCTATAACAATAATCTTGCTTTCGACAATCTTCTATCACACCAATCTTGCTTTCTACAATCATCTATCACACCAATCTTGCTTTCGACAATCTTCTATCACACCAATCTTGCTTTCTACAATCATCTATCACACCAATCTTGCTTTCGACAATCTTCTATCACACCAATCTTGCTTTCTACAATCTTCTATTACACCAATCTTGCTTTCTACAATCTTCTATCACACCAATCTTGCTTTCTACAATCTTCTATTACACCAATCTTGCTTTCTACAATCTTCTATTACACCAATCTTGCTTTCTACAATCTTCTATCACACCAATCTTGCTTTCTACAATCTTCTATCACAATAATCTTGCTTTCGACAATCTTCTATCACACCAATCTTGCTTTCTATAATCTTCTATCACACCAATCTTGCTTTCTACAATCATCTATCACACCAATCTTGCTTTCTACAATCTTCTATCACAATAATCTTGCTTTCGACAATCTTCTATCACACCAATCTTGCTTTCTACAATCATCTATCACACCAATCTTGCTTTCTACAATCTTCTATCACACCAATCTTGCTTTCTACAATCTTCTATCACAATAATCTTGCGTTCGACAATCTTCTATCACACCAATCTTGCTTTCTACAATCATCTATCACACCAATCTTGCTTTCTACAATCTTCTATCACACCAATCTTGCTTTCTACAATCTTCTATCACACCAATCTTGCTTTCTATAATCTTCTATCACACCAATCTTGCTTTCTACAATCATCTATCACACCAATCTTGCTTTCTACAATCTTCTATCACACCAATCTTGCTTTCTACAATCTTCTATCACAATAATCTTGCTTTCGACAATCTTCTATCACACCAATCTTGCTTTCTACAATCATCTATCACACCAATCTTGCTTTCGACAATCTTCTATCACACCAATCTTGCTTTCTACAATCTTCTATCACACCAATCTTGCTTTCGACAATCTTCTATCACACCAATCTTGCTTTCTACAATCTTCTATCACACCAATCTTGCTTTCTACAATCATCTATCACACCAATCTTGCTTTCGACAATCTTCTATTACACCAATCTTGCTTTCTACAATCTTCTATCACACCAATCTTGCTTTCTACAATCTTCTATCACACCAATCTTGCTTTCTACAATCTTCTATCACACCAATCTTGCTTTCTACAATCTTCTATCACACCAATCTTGCTTTCTACAATCATCTATCACACCAATCTTGTTTTCTACAATCTTCTATCACAATAATCTTGCTTTCGACAATCTTCTATCACACCAATCTTGCTTTCGACAATCTTCTATCACACCAATCTTGCTTTCGACAATCTTCTATCACACCAATTTTATTTTTGACAAACTTCTATCACACCAATCTTGCTTTCTACAATCTTCTATCACACCAATCTTATTTTTGACAATCTTCTATCACACCAATCTTATTTTTGACAAACTTCTATCACACCAATCTTGTTTTCGACAATCTTCTATCACACCAATCTTGTTTTCGACAGTCTTCTATCAGACCAATCTTAATTTTGACAAACTTCTATCACACCAATCTTGCTTTCTACAATCTTCTATCACACCAATCTTATTTTTGACAAACTTCTATCACACCGATCTTGCTTTTGACAAACATCCATCATACCAATATTGTTCTCTACAATCTTCTATCACACCAATCTTGCTTTCGACAAACTTCTATCACACCAATCTTGCTTTCTACAATCTTCTATCACACCAATCTTGCTTTCTACAATCTTCTATCACACCAATCTTGCTTTCTACAATCTTCTATTACACCAATCTTGCTTTCTACAATCTTCTATTACACCAATCTTGCTTTCTACAATTTTTTATCACACCAATCTTGCTTTCTACAATCTTCTATCACAATAATCTTGCTTTCGACAATCTTCTATCACACCAATCTTGCTTTCTACAATCATCTATCACACCAATCTTGCTTTAGACAATCTTCTATCACACCAATCTTGCTTTCTACAATCATCTATCACACCAATCTTGCTTTCGACAATCTTCTATCACACCAATCTTGCTTTCTACAATCTTCTATTACACCAATCTTGCTTTCTACAATCTTCTATCACACCATCTTGCTTTCTACAAACTTCTATTACACCAATCTTGCTTTCTACAATCTTCTATTACACCAATCTTGCTTTCTACAATCTTCTATCACACCAATCTTGCTTTCTACAATCTTCTATCACAATAATCTTGCTTTCGACAATCTTCTATCACACCAATCTTGCTTTCTATAATCTACTATCACACCAATCTTGCTTTCTACAATCATCTATCACACCAATCTTGCTTTCTACAATCTTCTATCACAATAATCTTGCTTTCGACAATCTTCTATCACACCAATCTTGCTTTCTACAATCATCTATCACACCAATCTTGCTTTCTACAATCATCTATCACACCAATCTTGCTTTCTACAATCTTCTATCACACCAATCTTGCTTTCTACAATCTTCTATCACAATAATCTTGCTTTCGACAATCTTCTATCACACCAATCTTGCTTTCTACAATCATCTATCACACCAATCTTGCTTTCTACAATCTTCTATCACACCAATCTTGCTTTCTACAATCTTCTATCACACCAATCTTGCTTTCTATAATCTTCTATCACACCAATCTTGCTTTCTACAATCATCTATCACACCAATCTTGCTTTCTACAATCTTCTATCACACCAATCTTGCTTTCTACAATCTTCTATCACAATAATCTTGCTTTCGACAATCTTCTATCACACCAATCTTGCTTTCTACAATCATTTATCACACCAATCTTGCTTTCAACAATCTTCTATCACACCAATCTTGCTTTCTACAATCTTCTATCACACCAATCTTGCTTTCGACAATCTTCTTTCACACCAATCTTGCTTTCTACAATCATCTATCACACCAATCTTGCTTTCTACAATCATCTATCACACCAATCTTGCTTTCGACAATCTTCTATTACACCAATCTTGCTTTCTACAATCTTCTATCACACCAATCTTGCTTTCTACAATCTTCTATCACACCAATCTTGCTTTCTACAATCTTCTATCACACCAATCTTGCTTTCTACAATCTTCTATCACACCAATCTTGCTTTCTACAATCATCTATCACACCAATCTTGTTTTCTACAATCTTCTATCACAATAATCTTGCTTTCGACAATCTTCTATCACACCAATCTTGCTTTCGACAATCTTCTATCACACCAATCTTGCTTTCGACAATCTTCTATCACACCAATCTTATTTTTGACAAACTTCTATCACACCAATCTTGCTTTCTACAATCTTCTATCACACCAATCTTATTTTTGACAATCTTCTATCACACCAATCTTATTTTTGACAAACTTCTATCACACCAATCTTGCTTTCTACAATCTTCTATCACACCAATCTTGTTTTCGACAATCTTCTATCAGACCAATCTTATTTTTGACAAACTTCTATCACACCAATCTTGCTTTCTACAATCTTATATCACACCAATCTTATTTTTGACAAACTTCTATCACACCGATCTTGCTTTTGACAAACATCCATCATACCAATATTGTTCTCTACAATCTTCTATCACACCAATCTTGCTTTCGACAAACTTCTATCACACCAATCTTGCTTTCTACAATCTTCTATCACAATAATCTTGCTTTCGACAATCTTCTATCACACCAATCTTGCTTTCTACAATCTTCTATCACACCAATCTTGCTTTCTACAATCTTGTATCACATCAATCTTGCTTTCTACAATCATCTATTACACCAATCTTGCTTTCTACAATCATCTATCACACCAATCTTGCTTTCTACAATCTTCTATCACATCAATCTTGCTTTCTACAATCTTCTATCACACCAATCTTGCTTTCTACAATCTTCTATCACACCAATCTTGCTTTCTACAATCCTCTATTACACCAATCTTGCTTTCTACAATCTTCTATTACACCAATCTTGCTTTCTACATTCTTCTATCACACCAATCTTGCTTTCTACAATCTTCTATCACACCAATCTTGCTTTCGACAATCTTCTATCACACCAATCTTGTTTTCGACAATCTTCTATCACACCAATCTTGCTTTCGACAATCTTCTATCACACCAATCTTGCTTTCTACAATCATCTATCACACCAATCTTGCTTTCTACAATCTTCTATCTCAACAATCTTGCTTTCTACAATCTTCTATCACAATAATCTTGCGTTCGACAATCTTCTATCACACCAATCTTGCTTTCTACAATCATCTATCACACCAATCTTGCTTTCTACAATCTTCTATCACACCAATCTTGCTTTCTACAATCTTCTATCACACCAATCTTATTTTTGACAAACTTCTATCACACCGATCTTGCTTTTGACAAACATCCATCATACCAATATTGTTCTCTACAATCTTCTATCACACCAATCTTGCTTTCAACAAACTTCTATCACACCAATCTTGCTTTCGACAAACTTCTATCACACCAATCTTATTTTTGACAAACTTCTATCACACCAATCTTGCTTTCTACAATCTTCTATCACACCAATCTTGCTTTCGACAAACTTCTATCACACCAATCTTATTTTTGACAAACCTTTATCACACCAATCTTATTTTTGACAAACTTCTATCACACCAATCTTATTTTTGACAAACTTCTATCACACCAATCGTGTTTTCTACAATCTTCTATCACACCAATCTTATTTTTGACAGACTTCTATCACACCAATCTTATTTTTGACAAACTTCTATCACACCAATCTTATTTTTGAAAATCGTCTATCATACCAATCTTGTTCTTGACAATCTTCTATTACACCAATTTTGTTTTCGACAATCTTCTTTTACGCCAATTTTGTTCTCTACAACCTTCTAACACACCAATCGTGTTCTCTGCAAGCTTCTATCATATCAATCTTTTTCTCTACAATCTTCTAACACACCAATCGTGTTCTGTACAATCTTCTATCACACCAATCTTGTTTTTGACAATCTTCTATCACAGCAATCGTGTTCTCTACAATCTTCTATCACACTAATCTTTTTTTTTTACAATCGTCTATCATACCAATCTTGTTTTTGACAATCTTCTATCACACCAATCTTGTTTTCAACAATCTTCTTTTACGCCAATCTTTTCCTCTAAAAGCTTCTACCACATCAATCTGGTTCTCTACAATCTTCTATCACACCAATCGTGTTCTCTACAATCTTCTATCACACCAATCGTGTTTTGTACAACCTTCTATCACACCAATCTTGTTTTCTACAATCTTCTATCACACCAATCTTGTTTTTGACAATCTTCTATCATACCAATCTTATTTTTTACAATCGTCTATCACACCAATCTTGTTTTTGACAATATTTTATCACACTAATCTTGTTTTTGACAATCTTCTATCATACCAATCTTATTTTTTTACAATCGTCTATCATACCAATCTTGTTTTTGACAATATTTTATCACACTAATCTTGTTTTCGACAATCTTCTTTTACGCCAATCTTTTTCTCTAAAAACTTCTACCACATCAATCTGGTTCTCTACAATCTTCTATCACACCAATCGTGTTTTCTACAATCTTATATCACACCAATCTTGTTTTCTACAATCTTCTATCACACCAATCGTGTTCTCTACAATCTTCTATCACACCAATCGTGTTTTCTACAATCTTCTATCACACCAATCGTGTTTTCTACAATCTTATATCACACCAATCTTGTTTTTGACAATATTCTATCACACCAATCTTGTTTTTGACAATATTCTATCACACCAATCTTGTTTTTTACAATATTCTATCACACAATCTTGTTTTCGACAATCATCTATTCCACCAATCTTGTTTTTAACAATCTTCTATCACACCAATCTTATTTTTGACAATCTTCTATCACACCAATCTTGTTTTTGACAATCGTCTATTACACCAATCTTGTTTTCGACAATCTTCTATCACACCAATCTTGTTTTTGACAAACTTCTATTATACTAATAATGTTCTCTACAATATTCTATCACACCAATCGTGTTTTCTACAAACTTCTATCACACCAATCTTGTTTTTGACAATCGTCTATCATACCAATCTTGTTTTTGACAATCTTTTGACAAGTGTCTGGTAGTAGGAGACTTTAACAACCACTCTGAAAGATGGAGATATAATGAGTCCAATGCTCCAACAAAATTTCCAGAATAGTACTGAACCAACTTTGCGACAGTGACCATAGACCAGTCAAACTTTTAGTGGATCTTGCTCACAAACAGGAGTTGCAAATATCACTTCCCCGCTGGAACTACAAGAGAGCAGACTGTGAAATGTTTGCCAAGCTCACAGATGCCTACACTGTGCCTATCAACACCCATGGAAAGAAAGTCAATAATATTATAGAGGAGTTAACAAAGGGAATCCTGAAAGTCGCTAAAGAATCCATTCCTAGAGAAGCAAGAAGTAACTACAAGCCATACTGGAGCAAGGAAATACAAAGAATAGAAGGGGAACTGAACTCTGCCACAGAACTAGCTGAAACATCACTAAGCACAGAGAGCAACATAGCCTATAAAGCAGCCTCTGCCAAATACAGAAGAGAGGTTAAGATATCAGCAAGACAGAGCTGGAAAGACAAAACATTGAACAAAAACGGACACAAACTCTGGAAACTTGCGAAAGCTCTGAACGACGAAATCAACTGCCGACCTTCAATAACATTAGCACACAGTCAGAACATCCACACAGGCAAAAGGGCAGCAAACATACTCATAGAAACTTACAAAAACATAAGTAGAATAAACATTCCAAAAGACCAACAGAAAGCTGCAAGAAAGGAAAACCGAGATGCAAAACACATGCCTTTAGCACCAGAAGAACACCAGACGACCATCTTCTCACCAACAGAACTAGAAGTAACCCTCAAAGGATTGAAGCTTAAGAGTTCCCATGGAAAATATGGAATCACCAACGAAATGCTCATAAAACTGGGACAGAAAACCAAGGGCCAGCTTCTAATGATAATAAATGCCAGCTGGAAGAGAGGTCATGTGCTTGCAACCTGGAAAGAAGCCATTATGGTGCCCATCCTCAAACATGGAAAAGACCCACTAGACCCAAGTAGCTATAGACTAATTAGCCTACTGAGCTGCCTGAGCAAACTCATGGAAAGGCTGGTCAACATAAGACTCATGTGGCATTTGGAGACAAAACAAATCATACCACAACAAAGCGGTTTCCGTCAGCACAGATCAACTGAAGACCTGATCACCTACATCGCACAGGAAATAGGAGATGCTCTACAAGAAAAGAAACTCACACTGACAGTGTGGGTCGACGTGGAGAAGGCTTTTGATAGGGTACGGAGAGAAGGATTAAAGAACAAGCTTTTCAGACTTGGCATCCAAAGCCGTTTATTAAATTGGATATCTCAATACCTACAAGACAGAACGGCCAGAGTACAAGTACATGGACAACTAAGTAAGAAGGCCAGAATCGAACAAGGTGGAGTCCTATCCCCTACGCTTTAAAAAAAATTTATAAATGATATAGGAATTGATCTTTCCACCGAGAATACACTCAGCAATGTACGCAGACGACCTGGTGATATGGGCACGTGAAGAATCTATGTCAGTGGCTAGCTCCAGAATGCAGGATGCCCTAGGAAAACTTGAAAAATGGTTACCTGGTTACTACCAGTTAACGAAAAAAAAACCTACATACACAATTTTCAGCCTATCAAGAAACACACTCTGCAAAATTGATGATAAAAGACCATACACTTCCTATTGACCAAAACCCAACATATCTTGGCGACACCATGGATCGCAGAATGACATGCATAAATCAGAAAGGCAAAGCAAACAAAAGAGCCAGAAAACGAACAGATATTATGAAGAAATTGGCAGGAACGGACTGGGGAGTCGACAGCAATATCTTGAAACGACTATACATAGGAAGAGTAAGACCGGTTCAGAGTATGGAGTCACAGCCTGGGCTACAGCTTCCAAATCACAGCTTAGCAAAATTAACAGAACACAAAACCAGGCTGCCTGTATCATCACTGGTGCTATGAAATCTACACCAATCGAGACTCTAGAAACAGTAACAGGTTTACAACCCTTAGAAGACAGACTGAAACCTAAAGTAATGCAACAAGCGGAGTAATATAAAGGGCTCCTTAGCCACCCCATGCACCAAAGAATAACTGGTTTCGGAAAAGTAAGACTAAAGAGGAGCAACTTCGCTGCAATCTCCAAAGAACTGGCAACTAGTGACCCAGTACTGTCCCAAACACTACCGAAACCCTTATGCCTATCTGACATGGCTCCTCGTGGGAAACACAAAATGCCAGGACTTAAGGAAGACATAATAGGAATTATGAAAAATGGCACCCAATCAGACACAGAAAGAAAACACATAGCAGAAGAACACATACACGATACCTACCCACAGGACTCCTAGTCAAACATATACACAGATGGCTCTGCTACAAATGCCACCAGAAATGAAGGGGGAGGTGTGTTCCTGAAGCTGGAAAACCAGAATGAGATCACCAAGTCAATAGCTACTGGGAAATTCTCAAACAACTAAAGCAGAAACCGAGGCCATCAGAGATGCTGCAAAACTGGCTATCCAACACAAAAATAACATGCACAAGAAATTGGTGATACCGACTGATGCACTGTCAGTCCTAACAGCTCTAAAAACCCACAGGAACAGTGAGCTAGATGACTTGAGAACAACCCTAGACCAACTATACAACAGTAAAGGTAAAGGTAAAGTACGAGACTAGAACCGGTGTCTTAGCACGCGAGTTTACACCCATATGTGCTCGGTCGCCTATCCAGAAATGTTCGGATATTTCTGTATAGTGTAGCCTCAAGCATCGAAACTCAGATGCGAAGCGACATTCCTCACCTTCCCAGGATAATACCCTGGTACCCATTTCTGCCAACGGCTGGGTCGACCGTGGGGGTATTTTTTTTTCTCCAACCACGAGTACGATTCACACTGCTCCCAGCGGGAATCGAACACGGGTTGTCCGAACGTCGGTAGTCCAGTCGGGTGGTTTTCCCAACTAGGCTACCGAGGCCCCCAACTATACAATAACTTCCAGAGAGTGGTCATCCAGTGGATACCATCACACTGTAATATACACAGAAACGTTCGTTCGTTGGCTTTCGTCAGCTTTTGACCTCTGACGAAGTCCCACCCACTCAATTTTGTGGGACTGAATTTTGCGTGTAAAGTCTGTTTTATCCCATTACAGGATGTCCCTCGCCATGCAGGCAGATTTACTCCGACTTCAGAGGTACTAATTTTTAGGGAATTAGTAAAACCCAGGTGTCCTCGTCAGGGTACGAACCCCGGCTGTTGCCGTGGTAAGCCAACCGCCTATCGATTGCGCTAACCGGACACCCATACACAGAAACGAACGCGCAGACAAATTAGCTAAAGAGGGAGGGAGATTACCACAAGAGAACCAACAGGTCAACTACGACGAAGCCAAATCCATCATCAAAGGCCAGTACCATGAAAAATGGAAACGAGAGCACCCAAAGTATAACGATAGGGATGGATACCTCCAACTATCAAGGAAGGATCAAGTCATCTTACTTCGCCTACGCACTGGCCACAACAGAATGAGAAACCACATGTTCAACAAACTCAAAATAGGAACTACCAGCCAATGCCACTGTACACTGGACAACATGACAACCAAACATGTTCTACAGGATTGCCCCCAGTACATAGGTCTAAGAAGGACAATGTGGTCCACACCCACCTCCTGGAAGAGAAACTATGCGGGCCGAATCACTTAAACAGACAGCTGCCTTCATAAGAGAGTTCGGAATTCTAGTCTGAATGACGTCATGATCACAGAAGAAGAAGTATCCCTAGACGATTCAATCCACACAATCTCTTGTATCCCTAGACGATTCAATCCATACAATCTCTTGTATCCCTAGACGATTCAATCCATGCAATCTCTTGTATCCCTAGACGATTCAATCCACACAATCTCTTGTATCCCTAGACGATTCAATCCACACAATCTCTTGTATCCCTAGACGATTCAATCCACACAATCTCTTGTATCCCTAGACGATTCAATCCACACAATCTCTTGTATCCCTAGACGATTCAATCCACACAATCTCGTAATTCCTTTGGAGATTCTAATTCTAATGTCCTCCCGGTTCTGTCGGCTACTTCTAAAAACTTCATCACTCACTCCTAACTTGTCCAAAATCTCCGAGTCTCACTCTTGTTAACTATCTACTCACTCACTCCTAACTTGTCCAAAATCTTCGAGTCTCACTCTTGTTAACTATCTACTCACTCACTCCTAACTTGTCCAAAATCTCCGAGTCTCACTCTTGTTAACTATCTACTCGCTCACTCCTAACTTGTCCAAAATCTTCGAGTCTCACTCTTGTTAACTATCTACTCACTCACTCCTAACTTGTCCAAAATCTTGGAGTCTCACTCTTGTTAACTATCTACTCACTCACTCCTAACTTGTCCAAAATCTTGGAGTCTCACTCTTGTTAACTATCTACTCACTCACTCCTAACTTGTCCAAAATCTTGGAGTCTCACTCTTGTTAACTATCTACTCACTCACTCCTAACTTGTCCAAAATCTTGGAGTCTCACTCTTGTTAACTATCTACTCACTCACTCCTAACTTGTCCAAAATCTTGGAGTCTCACTCTTGTTAACTATCTACTCACTCACTCCTAACTTGTCCAAAATCTTGGAGTCTCACTCTTGTTAACTATCTACCCACTCACTCCTAACTTGTCCAAAATCTTCGAGTCTCAGTCTTGTTAACTATCTACCCACTCACTCCTAACTTGTCCAAAATCTTCGAGTCTTACTCTTGTTAACTATCTACTCACTCACTCCTAACATTCTGCCTTGAGGCAGAACTCTGAACCCGTCTACTACATTTTCTGAGCATCTCCTGTCCTGGCTCCGTAAAGTAACTGAATGTTTATCTACTACCACACTCCTAACTCTCTACATTGAGGCAGGTCTATAAACTCGTCTACTCAACATTTTCGCAGGCACGTCCCAAATCTTCGTGACTGAATCTCCTTTCCAAAAGTTTATTTCCAGGTTTTGTTGCAATGTAAGCCACGCCCACATGGCTGAGAATTCTGGGAATATTGACTATGGTGAATCTTCTTTTCGTCAGGAATTAGCCACTACTTGTTTAACTCCGCCTTACAGTTCTG
Organism: Megaustenia siamemsis; assembly: GCA_032433765.1. NCBI lineage: Eukaryota > Metazoa > Mollusca > Gastropoda > Stylommatophora > Ariophantidae > Megaustenia > Megaustenia siamemsis. The sequence goes on along the minus strand of JAVIAB010000125.1, from coordinate 12,285,792 downwards.
TCACTAATCACCATTTCTTGATGAGTCTTGACAACATCTGTCAATCACTCCTATTACTTAGGCTACCAGCAAGACAAACCTGTCCTTCGGTCTCTTCACCAACGTGGACGCCCTCACTCGGAACTCTATTTTTTTTTTTGTATCTTGACTGTCGCTGTACATCAGTAAGTATTATGTGTATAATATCGTTTGACATCAAAGAATGCCTATCTATGGCACTAGGAATTCCCCCAGAATTAACTCGGTCCTGGACGTCTAGGAATGTTCACAGCTCTCTGAAGTCTCCATCCGTCCAACATCAAACACCTGTTTGTTCCTCAGACCTACGCTATTCTCCGTTGCTTATGTGCCACCCCAGTGTCAGTGGACGATTACTGTCAAATGTACGTTCTCTTTCTTGTTCTGTCCCTCTCCGCTTAACCTCCAATAGGTATCACAGCCTGTTACGTCACACCTTTCTGCGTCTAGTCAACAAATCTACGGTCACTAACTCTCAATCTCCTTTGTTATTTTTCCGGCTTGTTCACATACAACTTCTTGTTTTATTCTTCCATTATATTCTTGTTTTATTTTTCTGTCATATTCTTCTGGATTGCTCACACTCTAACACAATCTTCTATTGCACCAATCTTGTTCTCAACAATCTTCTATCACACCAATCTTGTTCTCAACAATCTTCTATTGCACCAATCTTGTTCTCAACAATCTTCTATTGCACCAATCTTGTTCTCAACAATCTTCTATCACACCAATCTTGTTCTCAACAATCTTCTATTGCACCAATCTTGTTCTCGACAATCTTCTATTGCACCAATCTTGTTCTTAACAATCTTCTATCACACCAATCTTGTTCTCAACAATCTTCTATCACACCAATCTTGTTCTCAACAATCTTCTATTGCACCAATCTTGTTCTCAACAATCTTCTACCACACCAATCTTGTTCTCAACAATCTTCTATCACACCAATCTTGTTCTCAACAATCTTCTATCACACCAATCTTGTTCTCAACAATCTTCTATCACACCAATCTTGTTCTCAACAATCTTCTATCACACCAATCTTGTTCTCAACAATCTTCTATCACACCAATCTTGTTCTCAACAATCTTCTATCACACCAATCTTGTTCTCAACAATCTTCTATCACACCAATCTTGTTCTCAACAATCTTCTATCACACCAATCTTGTTCTCAACAATCTTCTATCACACCAATCCTGGTTTCCTCCAACACTTTGAGCATAAAACAGATGAACAATGAACATCTATTTTCTTGGAAAGACACACATTAGGTAATAAACTCCAGTATTAACGACAAACACCTTTGCTTATAGACAACGTTAGAGTTAGTAGAAATGCCAGAAGAAACAGACAGACAGTGAACATAATAAAGTGAAGAAACACAATGTTTTATCCATAGACAGATCACAGCTGACCTTCATGCGCTGACACCTGACAGAGTTCACAAGGACCGTTATTGCTGCTAGCTCGCATGTGCTTCCCCTTAAAACAGAAGATAAGTCTGCTGAAAGTGGGTCACTTGACTACAGGTTGCATGAATTGTTGATCTCAGGTCGAGAACGAGACCAGGGAACGACACGTTATTAAGATAAGAACTTATGTTTGTTTTTGTTTGCGACATCTTTATTGTCATAACAAGGCACCTCAGCTCAACAGTCACACAGTTTCTGGAAACTCTTGCCTCCATGTGTTCTGTTTATAGAGTAGCATAAAGTGTTAAACGTCGGCACATTTCGATGGTATTTGTCTATGAACAATTATATTAATTATGAAAAATGGTATTTGATTATGAAAAATGATATTTTATGAATAAACGTAGTATGTTATTTTATGGAAAAGTAACACGATAGAGCTTACTTTTCTGGTACATTTAAAGTTGAGTAAAACGGGTTGCCATAAGGAACTGGCAGTTGAAGCCAGCTAGAGCAGCCTCTTGTAGAAGCCATGCTGGTTCGGGTTGTCAGTAACAGAAGATGGTGTTGATTCACATCATTACTGATACAACACTTGCTTTATAATTTTGATTAACATCACAACTGACCCAAACACTGGCAGCATGTTTATTAACATCACTACTGACCCAACACTGACATCATGTTTATTAACATCACTACTGACCCAACACTGACATCATGTTTATTAAAATCACTACTGACCCACACTGACATCATGTGTATTAACATCACTAATGACCCAACACTGACATCATGTTTATTAACATCACTACTGACCCACACTGACATCATCTTTATTAACATCACTACTGACCCAACACTGACATCATGTTTATTAACATCACTACTGACCCAAACACTGACATCATGTTTATTAACATCACTACTGACCCAACACTGACGTCATGTTTATTAACATGACTACTGACCCAAACACTGACATCATATTTATTAACATCACTACTGACCCAACACTGACATCATGTTTATTAACATCACTACTGACCCAACACTGACATCATGTTTATTGACATCACTACTGACCCACACTGACATCATCTTTATTAACATCACTACTGACCCACACTGACATCATGTTTATTAACATCACTACTGACCCAACACTGACATCATGTTTATTAAAATCACTACTGACCCACACTGACATCATGTGTATTAACATCACTAATGACCCAACACTGACATCATGTTTATTAACATCACTACTGACCCACACTGACATCATGTGTATTAACATCACTACTGACCCAAAACTGACATCATGTTTATTAACATCACTACTGACCCACACTGACATCATGTGTATTAACATCACTACTGACCCAACACTGACATCATGTTTACTAACATCACTACTGACCCAACACTGACATCATGTTTATTAACATCACTACTGACCCAACACTGACATCATGTTTATTAACATCACTACTGACCCACACTGACATCATGTTTATTAACATCACTACTGACCCACACTGACATCATGTTTATTAACATCACTACTGACCCACACTGACATCATGTTTATTAACATCACTACTGACCCAACACTGACATCATGTTTATTAAAATCACTACTGACCCACACTGACATCATGTGTATTAACATCACTAATGACCCAACACTGACATCATGTTTATTAACATCACTACTGACCCACACTGACATCATGTGTATTAACATCACTACTGACCCAAAACTGACATCATGTTTATTAACATCACTACTGACCCACACTGACATCATGTGTATTAACATCACTACTGACCCAACACTGACATCATGTTTATTAACATCACTACTGACCCAACACTGACATCATGTTTATTAACATCACTACTGACCCAACACTGACATCATGTTTATTAACATCACTACTGACCCAACACTGACATCATGTTTATTAACATCACTACTGACCCACACTGACATCATGTTTATTAACATCACTACTGACCCAACACTGACATCATGTTTATTAAAATCACTACTGACCCACACTGACATCATGTGTATTAACATCACTAATGACCCAACACTGACATCATGTTTATTAACATCACTACTGACCCACACTGACATCATGTGTATTAACATCACTACTGACCCAACACTGACATCATGTTTATTAACATCACTACTGACCCACACTGACATCATGTGTATTAACATCACTACTGACCCAACACTGACATCATGTGTATTAACATCACTACTGACCCACACTGACATCATGTGCATTAACATCACTACTGACCCAACACTGACATCATGCGTATTAACATCACTACTGACCCAACACTGACATTATGTTTATTAACATCACTACTGACCCAACACTGACATCATGTTTATTAACATCACTACTGACCCAACACTGACATCATGTTAATTAACACCACTATTAACACAACACTGACATTATAATGCATTTCTCGGGACTGGTTGATCTTGAGGCAAGACGCCGGTCTCGAGACAGCGAGGTTGCGAGTTCAAATCCTGGCTACACCAGTTAGGATTTTTATTTGTGATTTCTCTCTACGGCAACCATCCCTGGTCTCAGCAGCCAGGCCAAACGTCAATTACTTATCGGCGAAAAAAAATATGAGTTCCTCAAAAGATGAGTTATCTGCCTGTTCGGCAAGGGACAATTGCGCACACGGCTGCCAGGATAAACAGACTATCACGCACAATTCAGTTCCTAATCTCTAGGGACTTTGCCAGCTTTCACCTCTTTTCTTGAAATCATTAAGAACATCTTCTCTAAAATCACTAAGTGTTATATGATGTTGAATTATATTTATTTGTTCTTTATAATTCTTTTGTTATATTGTTGGAGCCAGATCACATCACATTGATCACAACGTAGTCAACAAAATCATCACAGACTATTTTCATAATTCATAATCAAGTTTATTGAACATTTTCTTGGCACGTGATACGTAATAGTGGATGCACTTCTCTTAGAACTAATGTTCTTCAATTCTGGACATTCAAAGACTATCGTCGATGACTATTGAAATATCCATAAGTGTATATTGTAAATTAATCTTTGCGACATGTAACATTCAATCTCTCCATCAACTTACTTATGACTTCCTACAGGAAATATGAAGCACAACTCGGAAACACTCTCAAAACACTTTCACAGCAACTAAATGTTCATATGTTCTAATTCACTTGTTCTTATTCTGTCTACTCATCATCATCGCGTGCCTTCTCCGCAACGAAGGTTGACTACCATGGATCGCCAATCTATTCTGTTTCTTATTTTGATGGTGCAGGCTGACATAGATTGACTTGTCCATCTTTTGATGTTACTCGTCCATGTTAGTCTTGGTCTGCCTCTGCCTCTTTTACCTTGTGTTTTTCCTTCCAATATTACTTTTAGTAGGCTGTTGTGTCTTTTAACATGCCCCAAAAATTGCATGTCTACTACTCAACTAAATTCTTAAGTCACTGATATCTTTACTACTCTCTAGTCTGTTCTTTAATAACTTTTCAACTAACTTAAAACTGCAACTACTTTCTGACTTTCAATTCCTAGCTTCTTTCTGACTAGCTCTGTCTTTTCCCTAACTACTCTTCCTAACTTGCGGGCCTAACTAACTCCTAACTACTAACTCACTGAATGGCGTTCCTAATTAACTTTCTGTCCTGGTCCTAACTATCAAAACCAATGAAAACCAATCGTGCCGAAGTTTAAATACTCGGAACACAACTCTTCGCGTGGAATATCTGCAGCCAATGAAATCATCGCAATTGTCGCGAAGTGACAACCTGAAATTGTCGCTAAGCTGACCGCTCTGACACTTCCACCTCCAAACGTGACCGTTCCGTGACTTCTGTCTCAAAATTGTCAAAACAAGCTGTTTATTTCATGACTTTAACCTGTTCTGGTAGTTGTTTGTCAACCTATTTATCGGACGGTCAAGCCATGCGTTCAAGCCATGCGCTTATCCCCACTTCCACAACTTGAAACATTTCCATTCCCTAAACTTTTTATGTCCAGTACTATTCTGCACCTTTCCTTTACCTCCATCCTCCGTGGGATTTCCACTGCCGGCTATGAACTTTCCATTACCACAACTTGTTATTCTGTCACTAATACTGATGACCGTTATTCTATGCCACTGTCATAGTCTATTAAGAAATGGGTTCTGGCTAAGTTACCTGCCCCATACTTTCAGTCACCTTTCCTGTTACACTAATAACATCTTCTCTAGTATCATTAAGAACATATTCTCTAACATTATTAATAATATCTTCTCTAATATCACTAGGAGCATCATCTCCAACATCATTAAGGACGTCAAAAAGAGCCAGTAGCGTTAGCATTAACAGTGACATCACAGTAAAGTATGTATTCACTTACATTATCACTGTGAGAAGAACAAACACCACTGCGATATTATTATTATTATTATTATTATTACCATCGCTGACATTGAACAGACAGTGTAGAAGATATCGCGGAAATCAGCACATACAAGCTACACAAAAGATTGGCACCAGAACTAAACAGACTGGTACCAACACAACACAAGATGTTATTAGAACTAAACAGACTGGTACCAACACAACACAAGATGTTATTAGAACTAAACAGACTGGTACCAACACAACACAAGATGTTATTAGAACTAAACAGACTGATACCGACACAACACAAGATGTTATTAGAACTTAACAGACCGGTACCAACACAACACAAGATCACATCAGAACTAAACAGACCGGTACCAACACAACACAAGATGACATTAGAACTAAACAGACCGGTACCAACACAACAGAAGATGTCATTAAAACTAAACAGACCGGTACCAACACAACACAAGATGTCATTAAAACTAAACAGACCGGTACCAACATAACAGAAGATGTCATTAAAACTAAACAGACCGGTACCAACACAACAGAAGATGTCATTAAAACTAAACAGACCGGTACCAACACAACACAAGATGACATCAGAATTAAACAGACCGGTACCATCACAACAGAAGATGTCATTAAAACTAAACAGACCGGTACCAACACAACACAAGATGACATCAGAGCTAAACAGACCGGTACCATCACAACAGAAGATGTCATTAAAACTAAACAGACCGGCACCAACACAACACAAGATGATATTAGAACTAAACAGACCGGTACCAACACAACACAAGATGACATTAGAACTAAACAGACCGGTACCAACACAACACAAGATGATATTAGAACTAAACAGACCGGTACCAACACAACACAAGATGACATTAGAACTAAACAGACCGGTACCAACACAGCAGAAGATGTCATTAAAACTAAACAGACCGGTACCAACACAACACAAGATGACATCAGAACTAAACAGACCGGTACCATCACAACAGAAGATGTCATTAAAACTAAACAGACCGGTACCAACACAACACAAGATGACATCAGAGCTAAACAGACCGGTACCAACACAACAGAAGATGTCATTAAAACTAAACAGACCGGTACCAACACAACACAAGATGATATTAGAACTAAACAGACCGGTACCAACACAACACAAGATGATATTAGAACTAAACAGACCGGTACCAACACAACACAAGATGACATCAGAACTAAACAGACCGGTACCAACACAACACAAGATGATATTAGAACTAAACAGACCGGTACCAACACAACACAAGATGACATCAGAACTAAACAGACCGGTACCAACACAACACAAGATGTCATTAAAATTAAACAGACCGGTACCAACACAACACAAGATGACATCAGAGCTAAACAAGCTGACACGAGCTGCCACTGTGAAGAAGGTTCTAAGATTCATATCTCTCGTCCAGGTAGGCAGAGATCTTGGGGCTGAGGCGGACCACGGAGTACAAGTCAGCGACTGCTAGGTGATCAGAGAGCAGGCTGTCGATCATCATGCAGCACGAGCACTGGTCGAGGAAGTCCATGATGGCCAGGTCTGCCATTGTGATCTGTAGTAGGGGAGAGTCAAGAGGTTCAGGTGTCGTATGGAGAGACAGGTGGAGAGGCAATAACGAGGTTTAGGTGTCGCATGGAGAGACAAGTAGAGAGACAATCCCGAGGTCTATGTTTCTGTGTGTATCCCCCAACTTCAGCATCCCAGTCTCCTTGTACAAAAAGTAATTTTTTTTTCTGCTACATCGATGACGGCCTGTACTTGATCACAAACCTCTTCAACGTGTGTGTGTGTATATATATATATATATATATATATATATATATATATATGTGTGTGTGTGTGTGTGTGTGTGTGTGTGTGTGGTGACAAGTGGGAAAACCACGAAGAGATAGAGGGAAGCAAAGAGAAAAGATATCAGACAGTTTAAGAGAATGTTTGGCAGAAGGTCAACAGTATAAATTATAAATAACTGTCGAGATCGAAAGTTGTGGAGAGACATGATCATCTACGCTATCAGGCATGATACTTGATGATGATGATAATGTATGGCCTTCATCTGTTATTGTTTCGCCAGAGTTTCGCATAATCCCTGCATATTCCAGATATAACCATTTACTTCGTGTGTCAGTTCTTTCACCTCTCCTATTTGTCTAATTGTTCTAACATTCCTAGTTTCTATTGTGATTTTGTCCCGCATTCTTATTTTCTGTGTTACTCCCCAGTAGCTCAGTTATCGCCATTGTCCTGCCCATTGTTAATCCGGACTGCGACCGATCCGGTATTTGACCAGAGACATTTGGCGCTTGACGCGACATTTATTTGTCCTTTATCATTGTTTTCTGTACTTCCTTGTGTATCCCAGTCACGCATATTTACTCTTTTTCACCGTCTTTGTCCGTCTCCACCATTCTTCCTTTTTATTAATTGACTCCTTTTTTTATATCGCATTATTATATATATCTATATATATATATATTGACCCTGACAGAGTCCGTATGTACCAGTTCTGCACCTGACGCATGTGCCAAGCCATCATAATTAGATAAGAGAAAATCTATTCATTTTGTGTTTAGCCACTTTGTATAAAATCAGCAGAAATCGTTGTTTCTCCACATTTGGCAGGCTGTTATATTTCTCTGCTGCTCCTCGTTAGTTTGAGCTTACTGTCGGTCGTCTGGCATATTTGATTCAGGCTGTGCTGATCTGAGAACTTCGTTGACAATGGCTGGTTTCTACTTGGCTCTGAGAGCGCTGTGTACCATGGCCTGTATCTTAACTGTGTCTGGTAAGGGAGGCAGAGATTTGAGGTTCTCTCTGGTAGAGACATTCACTTGAATAGTTTGTGTGGTCCACTGATGCGTGAGTTTGTAGATGTTGTGTGGTCCATTGGTGCGTTAGTTTGGAGACATTGTATGGTCCATTGATGCGTTAGTTTGTAGACATTGTGTGGTCCATTAATGCGTTAGTTTGTAGACATTGTGTGGTCCCTTAATGCGTTAGTTTGTAGACATTGTGTGGTCCATTAATGCGTTAGTTTGTAGACATTGTGTGGTCCCTTAATGCGTTAGTTTGTAGACATTGTGTGGTCCATTAATGCGTTAGTTTGTAGACATTGTGTGGTCCCTTAATGCGTTAGTTTGGAGACATTGTGTGGTCCATTAATGCGTTAGTTTGTAGACATTGTGTGGTCCATTAATGCGTTAGTTTGTAGACATTGTGTGGTCCCTTAATGCGTTAGTTTGTAGACATTGTGTGGTCCCTTAATGCGTTAGTTTGTAGACATTGTGTGGTCCCTTAATGCGTTAGTTTGTAGACATTGTGTGGTCCATTAATGCGTTAGTTTGTAGACTTTGTTGGTCCACTGATGCGTTAGTTTGTAGACTGTATGGTCCATAGATGCAATAGTTTGTAGACTTTGTTTGTCCATAGATGCATTAGTTTGTAAACTTTGTTGATCCACTGATAACTGAATGTGTAGACCTTGTGTGGTTCACTGATAAATTCATTTGTAGACTTCGTGTGGTACAAGGATTAAATGGAAAAATAAAATAGGATGTAGTAAAACCGAACCTGAACTGGCCAGACAACGATCACTTTAAAGGAATCAGAGTCCAGGCCAGCCAGGGTTACTTGCCCTCAGATGATGACTTTTGTAGTCCCCAGAGTTTATGTTGTGTTCCATCAAGAGTTGGTTCTGTCACTAGTTGGACAAAGTTCTTGATCTCACATCGCTACAATTTAGTCGTCGGGAACTAGAAGTGAGCCAGTTAGATGGAGCTGGCGATGTGAGATACAGAACTAGACATGCTCTATGATACAGGATACTCGTCAGAACTAGATATGATCTATGATACAGGATACTTGTCAGAACTAGATAAGCACTATGTTATAGGATACTTGTCAGAACTAGATATGCTCTATAATATAGGATACTTGTTTGAACTAGATATGCTCTATAATATAGGATACTTGTTTGAACTAGACATGCTCTATGATACGGGATACTTATTTGAACTAGAGGTGCTCTATGATACGGGATACTTGTTTGAACTAGACGTGCTCTATGATACGGGATACTTGTTTGAACTAAACATGCTCTATGATATGGGATACTTGTTTGAACTAGACATGCTCTATGATATGGGATACTTGTTTGAACTAGACGTGCTCTATGATACGTATCGGCGCAATACGCCCTCAACAGAAACAAACATACAACACACGTACAAATATGAATTTAAAATAAAACATACATAATAAAAAATGTAATAATTTAGAACTAAAAGAAGAAATGAAAGGAAAATAAAAATAAAGTCTTCCCTGTATGCTCTGATGTGGCAAGAACGGAAGTGCGCACGGGGTACGTTTATTTGCACAAAAGTGAAAATGTGCGCACACAGCACGCAGTTACAGAAATTTCCAAAATCAGGTCCGTGTGCATACAAATAGCGCAAGAAACAGAGTAGAAAACATATATGGTACCTGAGAGGAAAGATAGAGGTGTCGTAGAGTGGGGTAAGAGATGTCGTGGACAGACGAAGTGATGTAGTGTGGACTAGTAGAGAAGAGATGCGAAAAGCATAGCATGTGTATATAATAATAATAATGAAGAAGATACTATGCAATCCATTTTTGACAATAGAAACAAGAAAAAGAGTTCTTAAAAGTTATGTAGAGCCAGTCTTAACATATGGATGCGAATCATGGACAATAGGACAACAGTCAAGAAAATCTCTGGAGTCTGTAGAAATGTGGTTTTACAAAAGAATGTGAGAATACCAAGGACAGCTAAGAAGAGTAATGAAAATGTTCTGAAAGAGGTCAAAACAAAAAGAGAGCTAATTTCCAATATTAGGAAGAAACAATCATCATTTTTTGGCCATGTAATGAGTAGAGGAAAGTTGGAATACTTGGTTACAACTGGCAAAATAAAAGGAAAGAGAGATCGCGGACGACAAAGAGAGAAAATACTGGATAGCTTGGTGTCATGGCATGGAAAACAGTCAACAACAGAACTGATACGATGCACTGTAGATAGAAGATTGTGGAGGGACATGATCATCTACGCCAACCGGTATGGCACATGATGATGATGATGAATGAGAAGAGAACAACTGGAATATATTGTAAAACTGGGAAAAATGAGGGACGAAGAGATAGAGGAAAGCAAAGAGAAAAAATACCAGACAGCTTAAGAGAATGGCTTGGCAGAAGGTCGACAACAGAAATGATAAATAACTGTCGAGAACGAAAGTTGTGGAGAGACATGATCACCTAAGCCAACAGGCCCGGTACTTGATGATGATTACTGTAAGAGTTTTATTTGACTGCTATAATTTTAATAAAAAATTAAGTTTTGTTTTTCTGTTTACAGTATTCCAGCATTATATTACATTGTATTGTATAAAAGTGTGTTTTTTGTGTGTTATAATGACCAGTGTTGTGTTGTGTTGTATTATAATGTACATATTGTATGTTGTGTTGTGGTTGTAATCATGCTGTTGTGTTCCATTTTGGTTGCATTGCTCCGTGTTGTGACTACGACCCTTTTTGTCATGTATACAACAAAACGACATCGTATGGCATGGTCTTCCCACTTGTGTGGGCTAAGGAAACAGTTAATCATGTTTTGATTTGTAGAACAAAATAAAGTTTTTCTTTTTTAATTCACTAATGCAGGGGCGTGCCCAAGAATCTACACTCGAAGCGAGTGGGGCGCTAGAGCCAGCACGTCTATAACATATTTGAGCAAGCAGCCAGTTCAGTACTCGTTTATCCACCACTCGGAAAGTCAGGGGTGTTCCGACCATGCCTCGTGTGTTTCAGCCGTCAGGGGTTTCCAAAACTACCACATGGACTCTAATGGTGAGCTATGGTTTATGTCTTTCTCTTGAGGGTTGGATGAGGGTGGCAGAGTGAAAGAGAATGAGAATCAGTCAAACGGTCCCATAGACAGACAGGTACAAATTACAAACTAAACAGACAAAGAAATAGACCGACGATAAAAAGATAGATACAATGATAAAAAGATTGAGAGAAATGAAGAAATTAATTTCATGTACAGGACAGAAAATAATATAAAGAAACAAGAAGAGAAAATTGGTTCTCCTGTTGGGAGAAAGCTAGCAGAAGAAAACAATGTCATTGGAAACAACAGGGCAGATAACAGTCAGTAAACAACAGGACAGATAACTGTCAGGAAACAACAGGACAAATAACTGTCAGGAAACAACAGGACAGATAACTGTCAGGAAACAACAGGGGCAGATAACTGTCAGGAAACAACAAGGGCAGATAACTGTCAGAAAACAACAAGTGCAGATAACTGTCAGGAAACAACTGGGCAGATAACTGTCAGGAAACAATAGGACAGATAACTGTCAGGAAACAACAGGGCAGATAATTGTCAGGAAACAACAGGACAGATAACTGTCAGGAAACAACAGGACAGATAACTGTCAGGAAACAACAGGACAGATAATTGTCAGAAAACAACAGGACAGATAACTGTCAGAAAACAACAGGACAGATAACTGTCAGGAAACAACAGTACAGATAACTGTCAGGAAACAACAAGGACAGATAACTGTCAGAAAACAACAGTACAGATAACTGTCAGAAAACAACAGGACAGATAACTGCCAGGAAACAACAGGACAAAAGACATCTCAATGTTTGAATACAATAAACAGGTGGAAACAGTGACAAGAGACATCTCAATGTCTGAATACAAGAAACAAGTGAAGACAGTGACAAGAGACATCTCAATGTCTGAATACAAGAAACAAGTGGAGACATTGACAAGAGACATCTCAATGTCTGAATACAAGAAACAAGTGGAGACAGTGACAAGAGACATCTCAATGTCTGAATACAAGAAACAAGTGAAGACAGTGACAAGAGACATCTCAATGTCTGAATACAAGAAACAAGTGGAGACAGTGACAAGAGACATCTCAATGTCTGAATACAAGAAACAAGTGGAGACAGTGACAAGAGACATCTCAATGTCTGAATACAAGAAACAAGTGAAGACAGTGACAAGAGACATCTCAATGTCTGAATACAAGAAGCAAGTGGAGACATTGACAAGAGACATCTCAATGTTTGAATACAAGAGACAAGTGGAGACATTGACAAGAGACATCTCAATGTTTGAATACAAGAAACAAGCGGAGACAGTGACAAGAGACATCTCAATGTTTGAATACAAGAAACAAGCGGAGACAGTGACAAGAGACATCTCAATGTTTGAATACAAGAGACAAGCGGAGACAGTGACAAGAGACATCTCAATGTTTGAATACAAGAGACAAGTGGAGACATTGACAAGAGACATCTCAATGTTTGAATACAAGAGACAAGCGGAGACAGTGACAAGAGACATCTCAATGTTTGAATACAAGAGACAAGTGGAAGCAGTGACAAGAGACATCTCAATGTTTGAATACAAGAGACAAGTGGAGACAGTGACAAGAGACATCTCAATGTTTGAATACAAGAGACAAGTGGAAGCAGTGACAAGAGACATCTCAATGTTTGAATACAAGAGACAAGCGGAGACAGTGACAAGAGACATCTCAATGTTTGAATACAAGAGACAAGTGGAAGCAGTGACAAGAGACATCTCAATGTTTGAATACAAGAGACAAGCGGAGACAGTGACAAGAGACATCTCAATGTTTGAATACAAGAGACAAGTGGAAGCAGTGACAAGAGACATCTCAATGTTTGAATACAAGAAGCAAGTTAGAAGGAATACAACAGCCATTGAATTCTGATGGTAAAATTCAATATGTTTGTTTAAAAACAAGTTATGCAAAAATTAAATACCGCTTCATTTATTTCACCCATTTCATTCTGGGAAAGTCAATTAAATGAGCTCGGAACTATAATTTGTATAAAGCCTAACTAGAACAAAGAATTGTTCACTCACGAGAACACACAAGGCATGCATTATACATGTTAGTATGGCCTCGTGTACCAGAGACACAAGACATGCCTTATACATGTTAGTATGCCCTCGTGTACCAGAGACACAAGACATGCCTTATACATGTTAGTATGGCCTCATGTACCAGAGACACAAGACATGCCTTATACATGTTAGTATGGCCTCGTGTACCAGAGACACAAGACATGCCTTATACATGTTAGTATGGCCTCGTGTACCAGAGACACAAGACATGCCTTATACATGTTAGTATGGCCTCATGTTTTGTATACCAGAGACACAAGACATGCCTTATACATGTTAGTATGGCCTCGTGTACCAGAGACACAAGACATGCCTTATACATGTTAGTATGGCCTCGTGTACCAGAGACACAAGACATGCCTTATACATGTTAGTATGGCCTCATGTTTTGTATACCAGAGACACAAGGTTCATTTGGTGAACTTCCTTTGAAATGAGCATGTCAAGGTCATTAAGAAAAGGCAAAATTAATTTCTAAAGCGAAAAATCTTTGAAAATGTTTGGACTAGTGTAATAGTATAGGGCAGCGTTTCTCAAACTGGGACCCCCCCCCCCCCCCTACTCCAGGAGACCGCCGTGCCGACGAGTCCGCCAAGGTTTCAAGAATAGCATAATATATGTTGGCGCTAAATGGAAAGAGAGAACGAATGAAAGCACAACATAAAATAAATCCCTTAAGGTGCGCGATTACAAAACATATTTAAAAGGGATTTGGGGGTGGAGACCTGCGGCAAAGAGAAGTTTGAGAATCGTTGGAAGGAGGTTATATAACATTCGGTTCTATGATTGTTTGACAGCTTTCGTTCAGGGTACTTGTGTCTGCCAGAAGCTACTGCTGCACGTATTGTCATTCAATAATGAGAGAATGTACAGAGATGTAAAGTAAATAGATGAATAGTGAATAAATGAGAAGTGTAGATTTGAGTAGAAGATAAATGAGAAGTGTAGATTTGAGTAGAAGATAAATGAGAAGTGAAGAGATATGAAATGTCTTCCTCTTCTTTCCTTCCCCATTTGCCTTTTAGCGACTAGGTGAGATTCGGTTTTTTGCTCTTCTGTTCGCATCTGCTACTGTTATGTTTCCTAGTGTTTCTAATATTCCATCGATCCATCTTTTTCATGGTCGACCCTTGTGTCTGGTGTTCTCACAACATTTATTGAGGGCTCGTTGTGTTGTTTTTTTATCACTGTGCCTTGTCACGTGGACAAACCATTTATTTGTTGTTTCTTTATATATTCTATGGCGGGGGCTATTCCTACCATTTTTTCTCAGTTCTTCATTTCAGATCTTATCTCTCAGACTGTTTCCTGTCATTCGTCTAACACATTTAATCTCAGTAGAGGTTATTTTTCTTATTGTTCTTGCATCAAGGGCCCTGGACTGTAACTGGTTACCTAACGTTGGTAACGAAATGCGATGTGAACAAATACAACATGTATGCCTGGCCAGGCAGTAAATACACTTTTGGTTACAGTTATAACAGATTATCTTCTGTTGTGACAGGTTTGGCTACAGTTATAACAGATTATCTTCTGTTGTGACAGGTTTGGCTACAGTTATAACAGATTATCTTCTGTTGTGACAGGTTTGGCTACAGTTATAACAGATTATCTTCTGTTGTGACAGGTTTGGCTACAGTTATAACAGATTATCTTCTATTTTGACAGGTTTGGCTACAGTTATAACAGATTATCTTCTGTTGTGACAGGTTTGGCTACAGTTATAACAGATTATCTTCTATTTGGACAGATTTGGCTACAGTTATAACAGATTATCTTCTGTTGTGATAGGTTTGGCTACAGTTATAACAGATTATTTTCTGTTGTGACATGTTTGGCTACAGTTTTAACAGATTATCTTCTGTTGTGGCAGGTTTGGCTACAGTTACAACAGATTATCTTCTGCCCTCTGCCTGGGAAATATTGTTAAGTATTTAAAAAACAGAAAAAAAATATTCTTCTGCCGAAGACGGATGATTCGGGTCGAATGTCATGATAGCGCTTGCAGATTTCCATAAACTAACGACTTGCCCACTTCACCCGTTGAACACTGAAGAAGAAAAGAAGAATCTTGTTGCTTGTAAGATTATTTCAGTTTGAATGCTAGATCTTGTGGTATGCACATACCAACATATTTTTGATCTTTTTTAACAACGTCAGAAACGCTTAGTATTTGTCCATGTTATCTTCTTAATGACGTCACAAACTCAATGTTTTCCTTGATAATTTCACGACAGAAATATCGGCGACTCCTACATTATGGCAATTTTATGTTATTGTAGCATGATGTCGTCTCTGTCCTATAACATCTCTCCCCAGGTTGGGCTGACATCGGATACAGCTTCCTGATTGGTGGGGATGGCTCCATCTATGAAGGCCGAGGCTGGGACAGAGTTGGTGCTCACACGTTGAACTACAACAGCGTTGGACTGGGTAATCTTGCTCGTTTTGTCCTCTCTTCTCCCTTGTTTGTTTTAGTCGTCGCAGTCACAGAGGAAAAGAAGAAACAACAATCAGGTATAAGAAACCAATAAAAGAGCCAACTATATGGGCAGGCAACATATTTCTACTGAATAGATGAGTAGATCTTGATCTGTTAGAGAGCAAGATAGATTTACCTAATCACAGAGTCAGCCAGAGTGCTAGACTTGGTGAGGCTCTAAGCGGCTAGGCTAAATGAAACTTTGAGGTTTCCAGTGAAAGCTTTAACACCAGAAGGTCCTTAACAAAGATTAAAATGTAAACAAATTTGAGACTCCCTCGGATTGTGAGGTCCTAATTCAGCCTAGACCGAAATCTTGCCCTGGGGACAACAAACAAATATTAAACACACATACACGCACACACACTTGCACACACACAAACACACTTATACATACCAGCGGCGGATATTCAGAGGAGGCAACGGAGACCACGACTCTCCCAATATTTGATCAGAATACACAACACAATCACATCCCAGCTCAATGAATTCAATGTCAGTGTACGACCAACCACCGCATTCCCTAGTATAGCCGTGATATAGCTAAAATAACTCAAGCCGTTACTATAGTCCGCTCAGAAATTCATAATCACACCTGATTTAGTTTTGCGTGATAACCGCTTGTTATTTTGGTTTCAAAATTTGCATGCAATCTTTGTATATTGATGACGTAAAGATTTTGGTATTTTTTATTCCACAAACACAACAGATTTTGCACATCAGCGAATCCCTTTGATCTTTTATGACGATATCACACAAGTTGATTCAAATTTTAGAGTTTACAGTAATCGTGTTACATTTTCCAGTTTACTGCAATTCTTGTCAGAGGCGTATCTACATAGTGCTTAATTGTGGGTGTTGTTCGTTATGTGTATTTGCAAACATGAATTCAATTGGTTACAATTAGTCAGTCTTGTCCTTCGGTCACCATTAGACCCCAGGACGTCCTAACTGCAGCTGGAATTGAATTCATCTTAATTTTAATCATTCCGAATCTGACGATTCCAAGAGGTTGATAATCATTACTGGCTGGACAAATAGTAATCCATCTCGTTTCCAATACTCATCTTCCACCCGCAGCACATGTTCAACACACTTCTTCCAGAACGGAATGTCTATTTTTGAGAGAGACTCGCGCGTCAGAACTTCAACATCACACATTTTAAACGTCCTGTTCTGTTCTGCAACTTGTTCTTTGACGTGAGCCCAGACAAGTTCGATTGGATTAAGGTGCGCGTGATATGCAGGGAGTCGAAGAGAGGTGTGGCCGTATTTCTGAATGATTTTGTCAACATGGTACACCTTTTTCTTATTCGTATAAGTTGTAACAATTCGGGTTTTAAATATGTGTCGTCAAATTTGACATTTTCATTCGCAAGCCATGTCCTAATTTGCTCTTTTGTATTTGATGCAGTAAGCACTTTGTCTTCCTCTGATACGACATTGTGGTATGATGCATTATCCATGACTATGCATGAAGGTCTCTCCAGGATTGGTAAAAGATCGTTCTCCAACCAGTGCCTGAAAATGTTTCCATTCATTTCAGTATGGTAGTCCCTACCGTCGGTACTTTTTGATTGGAAAATAAGTCCTGCATCATGGACAAGGCCGTTTTCAGTGCTTCCAGCATGCGTTAATATAATGCGCTGGCCTTTGCTGCTCGGAATTGTTCTTTTGAGTTTGCCATTTACTGACTGCCATTCTTTAGCATAGGTGTGGTGTGCGTTGACTCATGATTCGTCCAAATATACAATATCATACCGTTCACTCCGCCGCTCACGGATATGTCTCAGGTATTTGCTTCGAGCAATGGCCAAGTGTGGTTTTTCACAAATACTATTTCTGCCCCCAACAGTTTTTCTGAAAGTGAAGCCGGCTCCTCGCACAATCTTCCATAGAGTACTTTTAGAAATGTCAATATTGCAGTCTGCATGCAATTTTAATTTCAAATTCCTGAGAGTAACAAGTACATTATTAGCAACCATTTTCAATATCTCACGTTTTATGACATCCATGTCAAAGCTGTCGACTTTCCTTTTCCTTCCTTGATTGACATGAGTGCACTCTGAGTCTTGTTTAATCCAACGAGAAAATGACGATCTATTAAGACCAAGCGCGAGTTGCGTTCGTCTCTCTGGGTCATGAATATCACAATATAAATGCCCCATCTTGGATTCCCTAAGGAAGTGCTGATATAGTAAAAAAGTAACCTTCTGCATAGTTATAAATTTGCATTTCACACTCATTGTAATTTAGAAATAAATGTTGGTACTTAAAGTCAACAAATTGTCTACTGAGTCTTCACAAAATTAATAAAGGTACGCCTTCCCTTCGGTAATTAATGCCAAGGCCGTGGTGCGTCATGTCGTTCAATAACAATTCAGTTTTGTGCACGGGATTTTTCCTGAAGTTAGTGTTTCTGCAATAGCCAAACTATTTTACGTGAACGACCGCAAATAATTAATGTATATATCCTAAAATGGTGTCAAATTCGAACAGGATGAATTTAATATAGCCTAAAGAAGAAAACTTTTAGACTAGATCAAATTTCTCAGAACAAAAAATATTTCTATAACGTCATCAATATTCTAAGGTTGCATGCAAATTTTGAAACCAAAATAACAAGCGGTTATCACGTAAAACTAATTCAGGTGTGACTATGAATTTCTGAACGGATTATAATAACGAGACTTCAATGCCTGTGGAGGTCAAACCTGCTAGTGGTATGCGATATGGATAGAGAGAACATGATAGCGTTCGGCAACCGCTATGGCACATGATGAGGATATGATAATAAAGTTCAGATAAACTTCTGTTTAGAATAAAATGTACAGTATACATTCTATAAACATTGATGGGTGAATGATAAATGTTCATTCTATGAACATTGATGGGTGAATGATAAATGTTCATTCTATAAACATTGATGGGTGAATGATAAATGTTAATTCTATGAACATTGATGGGTGAATGATAAATGTTTATTCTATAAACATTGATGGATGAATGATAAATGTTCATTCTATAAACATTGATGGGTGAATGATAAATGTTTATTCTATAAACATTGATGGGTGAATGATAAATGTTCATTCTATGAACATTGATGGGTGAATGATAAATGTTCATTCTAAAAACATTGATGGGTGAATGATAAATGTTCCTTCTATAAACATTGATGGGTGAATGATAAATGTTTCTTCTACAAACATTGATGGGTGAATGATAGATGTTCATTCTATAAACATTGATGGGTGAATGATAAATGTTCCTTCTATAAACATTGGTGGGTGAATGATAAATGTTCATTCTATAAACATTGATGGGTGAATGATAAATGTTCCTTCTATAAACATTGGTGGGTGAATGATAAATGTTCATTCTATAAACATTGGTGGGTGAATGATAAATGTTTATTCTATAAACATTGATGGGTGAATGATAAATGTTCATTCTATAAACATTGATGGGTGAATGATAAATGTTCATTCTATAAACATTGATGGGTGAATGATAAATGTTCATTCTATAAACATTGATGGGTGAATGATAAATGTTCATTCTATAAACATTGGTGGATGAATGATAAATGTTCATTCTATAAACATTGATGGGTGAATGATAAATGTTCATTCTTTAAACATTGGCGGATAAATTATAAATGTTCATTCTATAAACATTGGTGGGTGGATGAAAAATGTTCATTATTTGTCTGTGTATGAAATATAATCTTTTAAAATTACATGTACATATTTGTATATGTAGGTAATAGAAGCAAATGTATGTTTTATGTATAAAAGACAAACATGTGGGAGAAGCTTGAAGAAGACCGTCGTCATGTTTTCCTTAGAGACAGCGTTGTGGGTTACCTGAGCCCGACCACTGTATTAGGCAAACTCATGCATTAACATTTTTTTTTTCGTTCGCCAGCTTTTACCTCTGACGAAGTCCCTAGAGACCAGGAACTGAATTGTGCGTGTTAATCCATTTTTCCATGCCAGCCGTGTGCACAGGGGGGGGGGGGGGGTCCCTCGTCGCACAGGCAGATAACTTTGACTTTGGAGGTACTCATATTATTTCCGTCGATGAGTAATTGACGCTTCAAGCGAGGCCTCACTGCTGGGACCAGGGGTTGTTGCCGCAGAGAGAAATCATAAATAAAAATCCCAACCGGTGCAACCGAGATTTGAACCCAGACCCTGTCTGTCTTGAGACCGACGTCTTGCCTCGAGACTAACCAGTCCCCCGAAATGCATTATGAATGATGCCAGTGTTGGGTCAGTAGTGATGTTAGTCAACACCATCTTCTGTTACTGACAACCCGAACCAGCATGGCTTCTACACGAGGCTTTAACTGTCAATTCATTATGACAACCCTTTTTACGAAACTTTAAATGTAGCAGAAAAGTAAGCTCTGTCTTGCTACTTTTCCATAAATAACATACTACTTTTAATCATTAAATATCATTATTGCATTTCAATGAGAAATGTCTGCAGTAGATCATCGCTTTAGCTTAGTAGAGATTGTTCTGTCATTTTACAATATTCTTTTTCTGCTGCAGACGTCTGTGTACGTCCATCTTAATAAGTTCAAAGAAAACATCTATCAGCTCAATGTTCAAGTATAGTGCTGGCTATAAGAGCCTTCTCTGTTCATCATAGGTTGGCCATGATTGTAGCTAATGTTCAGCTGTCATTTGCCGGTGTGACAGTCACACTTACGAGAGGCTATCCTTAGAGTGTTGACAAGATGATACTTCAATTTGCTGTGACCTGTTCGGAGTCTAAAAATTGTTACTTGTTCTTTTATTTTGAGCATCACTTTTATGGTAAGCCTGGTGTTCTGTATTCTATTAGCTTCAACTTGATTGGTGACTAACCCAATTATTGTCTTCCCAGGATTCTGCTTGATTGGTGACTAACCCGATTATTGTCTTCCCAGGATTCTGCTTGATTGGTGACTAACCCGATTATTGTCTTCCCAGGATTCTGCTTGATTGGTGACTAACCCGATTATTGTCTTCCCAGGATTCTGCTTGATTGGTGACTAACCCGATTATTGTCTTCCCAGGATTCTGCTTGATTGGTGACTAACCCGATTATTGTCTTCCCAGGATTCTGCTTGATTGGTGATTAACCCGATTATTATCTTCCCAGGATTCTGCTTGATTGGTGACTAACCCGTTTATTGTCTTCCCAGGATTCTGCTTGATTGGTAACTTCATGACTCACCTACCCACTCAAGTCCAAATGAACGCGGTCAAGGACTTAATAAACTGTGGTGTGAGTCTTGGTAAGATCTCGTCTCAGTACACCCTGAGGGGTCACAGGGACATGGGTGACACAGACTGCCCCGGGACAAGCTGTATGCAGAGATCAAGACGTGGCCACATTACTGATGTCCAGGATCAGGAATCGCGTTCCGTTGTGTTTTGTTTCTACATCAGAGAATATATACACGTTTCTTTACAGTAGTGAGTTACCGCTGCACAAACACAACAAAATGAGTTACTATCTCACACGTACAAAACAGCAATGAGTTACTACCTCACATATACAATACAACAATGATTACTACTGCTCAAACACTATAGAACAATGAGTTAAAGCTGCACATATACAATAGAACAATGAGTTACTGCTGCATGTGTACAATAGAACAACGAGTTACTACTGCTCAGACACAATGAGTTACTACAGCACGTGTTAAAAAACAACAGAAACACTTGCTCAACAGGGTGTTTTCTGATGATCAGATTGTTTCCTGCTGCAAAGCTCTGAGTTTTCTATTACTACACATGTAAAATATATAACAATGAGTTAACACTTAGCAAGTTAAACCAGAAATATGAGACACCACTACACAAACAAAATAGATCAGCGAGTTAGGAACAACTAATAAATGAGAATAGCAAGTCACCGCAACAGAAGTAACTTAGAACAGTGAATCACAAAACAAATACATTACAACAGAGAGCCATTACAACGCAAGTAGATTGAAATAATGAAATACCTTGATATAAATAAATTAGAATAGTGAATTCTTTCGTGTTGTTTGTGTTGGTGTGTTCCAGGAACCTGTGATTTATCTCCGTGTGTGATCTGTAACACCGCTGGTTTGTCCCAGAATGGATACATTTTATTTGTTGTACAACTGGTGTTGTTGAATATATCGCTCTACCGCACGGATACGCACGCATTTATTGTATTTGTTTGTTGTACAACTGGTGTTGCGAGCCGCGATAGCTCAGTGGTTAGTGAACTGGACTACAAAGGACAAGGGATAGGGTTTAATCCAAACCGACGGCTTTCGGGTTCACCCAGCCTTAAATGGGTACCGGATTTTTTCTGGGAAAGTAAAGCAACACAGGCGTAATACCGACCACTACCCCAAAAATCATGTGCTGAAGGTCTGTAAAATATAGGGTCACTAACACCATATTTCCCTATACGCCACTTGGCGTGACGGGGGTACTTTACTTTACTACTACAACTGGTGTTGTTGAATATATCGCTCTACCTCACGGACAAACACACCGCCAACTTTCATGGTTTAACACTACAAATATTAAATCTGCTTCTACTTTACTGCCATACAAAAATTTTTCTGGCAACACTTCCTTCAACAGCAGTTGTCAAACAAAGATCTTCATTTTTTTTTTTCAATCGCGAAAGGCAGGAAATAAAATGATGTACTAACATACACATCAAGTAGCTTATCAAATGTTGTCTATCAGTTGCCCAATCTTGATGACAAATAACTAAGTCTGAAAGTGATAGAGAGATGGACAAAACGCAGGGAAGACTTCAGCTTGAATTAATCAAAATTGACGTAATTAGATTCTTCAAACTAGACCTGGGGGAAGAGAAGTCCTGCAATGGTTTTTTTTTTTTTTTTTGTTTTGTAAAATCCTCTGGTTTCAATGTAACTTTCCTGTCTGGCGTATTATGTTTTCTATATCAACAGATCTCACCACTACGAGGACTAAAACTAGACTTTCTGCAATACTAGGTTTTCTACATCAATAGATCTCACATTGTGGGGTCACCTTCACTTCGTTATGTTTTCTTGTGTGTTTAATATTTAATCAATACATCTTTCTTTATGGTCGGCCCTGAGTCTGGTGGTCTTGCAAAGTTTATTGAAGGCTCGCTGTTTTCTGTTTTGATCTTTCTGCATTATCACGTTGTCAAACCATTTTATCTGTTGTTTCTTTATATACTCTATGGCGGGAATTATTCCTAGATTTTTTGGTCTCAGTTCTGCATTTCTGATCCTATCTCTAAGGGCATATCCTGTCATTTGTCTAACATATGTAATCTCGGTAGTGTATATATATCTTATTATACTAGCAACTGTAATCCACGTATGGCACTGGTAGCACAACGTTGGAATCAAGATTGTATTGTAGAGTGTCCGTTTTGCCTCTAGAGTTACTTCCTTGTTGGACAATAGTAGTGATAGCTGTCCAATGATTTCACAAGATTTGTTGCATTTTGAGTCTATTCCTGCTGTTTGTGAATTGTTTGTCAATAAATTTCCTAACTTTTTAAAATAACATGAGTAGTATGTAGAAAAACAAATGAAACATTGGTTCTTGAATGTCAGGAAATTCTATTGTTCTCGACTACCTGTTGATTGAAAAGTGGGTTCTGTCCAACGTATTTTTGGGTTGTCTTGACTGCTATTGAATGTGAAAAGTGAGATATGTAGGTTCGGATTGCCACTTGTTGAATGTAGGTCAAGATCAAGTGTGTTATTTTTTTCCCATTTGTTGAATATATTTTGGGTTCTCTCCACAATTAACTAGGTAAAATTAGAGATTTTTTTTTACCACTTGTTGAATGTTTTGTTTTGTCTTTAACCACTTGTTCAATGCTTTTTTAATCACTTGTTGAATGTTTCGTATTGTCTTTAACCACTTATTTAATGTCGTTTTAATCACTTGTTGAATGTTTTGGGTTCTCTTTCACCACTTGTTGAATGTGAAAATTTGAATGCAGAACAACTTGATGAATCACGGATAATTGTGTGACTATAATTATAATAATTTAATAATGGGTTTAGAAAAGGGAGAAGCTGTCTTGACCACATTTTCACTCTACGACTTATATTGGAGGAACACATTGAAAAGCAAAAACCTTTTGTACTTAACTTCATCGACTTCAAAAAAGCATTTGATAGTATTCATAGAGATTCTTTGTGGAAAATTCTGAAGCAATATGGCTTACCATCAAAAATCATAAATATTATCAAAGACATGTATGATGGTTACACATGTGCAGTTCGAACAGAGGAAGGACTGAGCGAATGTTTCCCAATAGAAACTGGGGTTAAACAAGGATGTATTTTATCGCCCTTGTTATTTGGAATTGTTATGGACTTCATAATGAAGAAATGCTGCACTGGTAATAAAGGCATCGAATGGATACAAGGAGACCATTTGGAGGACCTGGACTTTGCTGATGACATAGTTCTCATCAGCAATCAGATAAAAACGATGCAGGAAAACACAAATGAACTATCATCAATAGCCAGCAAAATTGGGCTTGAGGTCAATCATGAAAAGACTAAAGTCATGAAAAGTTTAATTCCAACAAGTGACAAAATATACATGGAAAACAAACCAGTAGAAGAGATCGATCACTTCATCTATCTTGGAAGTCACATTGATCGAGAAGGGGATACGAGCAAAGAAATTAGAATCAGACTGGCTAAAGCAGCAATGTCTTTCAGAAGCCTTGAAAAGTTGTGGAAATCAAAACTCATTAGCACAAACACAAAACTTAGGCTATTCAAATCAAATGTACTATCAACCCTTACGTATGCGTGTGAAAGCTGGAAAACAACAAGAGATATAGAAACAAAGTTGAACGCATTCGAAAATAAATGTCTAAGGAAAATACTTGGTATAGAATGGAACGAATTCAAAACAAACGAGGAAATTAGAGAAATCGCCAATCAACCACTAATATCTTCAGTAATAAAGAAAAGACGATGGTCATACGTTGGACATGTGATGAGAAGAGATAATAATCGAATAGCAAAGCAAGCCCTCATATGGGAAACAACAGGTAAAAGAAAAAGAGGAAGACCCAGGGAGACACTGAGAAGAACATTGATGAGAGAGGCAAGAGCAGCAGGAATCGGCTCCCTCAATGAGATAGAACTGCTTGCACAGAACAGAGACAGATGGCGAGATTTGATAAAATATCTTTTAAAAGAAAACTGCTAGAACAAAAATTCATATAGGAGAAGGTGTATCTTGGTCTACGCCCTATGGGCCGGTTACGGCTCGAAAGGTCAATAGATAGATAATTATAATAAACCACTGTTTAAATGTTTTTGACACTTGCTGAATGTAATTCAAGCGGGTTCGTATGACCTTATAGTAGATTCTTCATGAATGGATGCTTGAGTTGTGTTTTCGATAAGTTGTCCTTTGTAATGTGTCGGTGAAATCCAATTTAAGAAGGAGGATAATTACAGTTCTATTTCAAGATAGTGATTTGAAAGTATTAATTTTTAGCCAAATAAAGAAAAACAGGGTCGTGTCGTTGTTTATTTTTTCTGGAGAATAAAAATGGGGTCCCGTGTGGTGTTGTTTTATTTGTTTTGTCACGTAGGGGTTTTTAATTTTTAAGAAAATAAAGAAAAAAGGGGACCTTGCGATATTTATCATTGCTAGGGGTTCAAAAATTTAGATCACTGTTGTGACTCAAATCACGCGTAGTTTTATAGATGAAGAAAAGTTTATGTGTTGAAAGGGATTTATTTGTGGGCTCAAAGTAAATGAGAAAGGTGTTATGTAATGTTTGGTAGTGAATATGCATATTTTAAAGTGATAAATTTCAGTGTACAAAAAAATTAGACAAAATATATAACATAAAATATATAACACACAAATCAGAGACGACATTTTCCAGAGATAAAAAAGTGAAATCAAAACAACTGTGTCTTTTTCTACATTTCAGCTCCATGTGGAGCATTGGTCCATTTTTGCCATTCTTTTAACATCATTCCATGTCTTCCCCATATTCTTTATCTCTGCTTCTATCTGTCTTCTCCAAGAATTCATTTGGGGTCTTCCATTTTGTCTTTGAAAAAGACAAAGACAAAACAATCCTGTAACACAAAATAAATTTATTTGATAAAAGCGGATGTACGGACCTTAAGGGGATGAGGGAAAGAACCATGAGGAAGAGGCAGATGAAATTTAAAAAAAGGTGAGAGCCAAGATTGGTTTGGAGAAAACAGGGGGTGAAGATAATCAGTTTGCCGAACTCAGAGGTGACATTGTAGTTGTGGAAGTGGGGAAACCGTCAATGTCCATGTTTGTTCAACGGAACTTAGTGACAATGTTGACGAGGCATTGAAAACGGACGAGCCCTAAGGTTGTGCAGGGGCATTTGAGGTGATGTTGAGGTTGGCAAAATGCGAGAGATATTAAGATTTACCTATACGGGCTGTAAAGATAATTCATCATTTTCATGGAAAGATAATCAATAACCTAAGATATGATGATGATACTGTTCTACTTGGAGAAAATCCTAAAGACCTACAACAACTGCTTAATGTGATAAACATAACAAGCAAAATATGAACTAGATATGAATATCAAAAAGACTAAAACTATGATCATAAGTAAAGAAAATTCTCAAGACCTACAAATAAATATCACAGTTGAGTGAATACATCTGGAGACAGTTCAGAGCTACAACTACCTTGGACATACTATAACCAATGATGGAAAATGTGAGATTGAAATAAACAAAAGAATAGGTATGGCAAATAGTTATTTTAATGCTATGAAAAATATACTAATAACAAAACAAATAACAATAGGACTGAAGCTAAGAATAAAAAAATGTTACATCCTCTCAATACTCCTGTATGATGCAGAAACAATGTACAACGCAGAACAGAAAAATGAAGCCTTTGAAATGTGGATTTTTAGAAGTATAGGTAGAATTAGATGGAAAAAAAAATCAAACAAACGATGAAGTTTTAAAACAACTAAAAATAAAAAAAGAACTACTAAATACAATTAAGACAAGACAAATGAAATTTTTTGGCATGTTAAAAGACACAACAGCCTACTGAAAGTAATATTGGAAGGGAAAATACAAGGTAAAAGAGGCAGAGGCAGACCAAGACTAACATGGACGAGTAACATCAAAAGATAGAAAAGTCAATCTATGACAACCTGCACCATCAAAGCAAGAAATAGAATGGAATGGCGATCCATGGTTGCCAACCTTCGTTGCGGAGATGCACCCGATGATGATGGTGATACGGGTTGTGGTGATGGTTGTGGTGTATTGCGCTCATGATATGCTACAACCATTTTGACGACATATTCCTTAAAAATGTCGATGAGCTCTTCATGTGTAATTGTGTCTTTTAATATCGAATACAGCTGGATTACCTGCCGCTCTGAGAATGGTAGAAGACACGAGTGGTCTAGATGATTCGCCAGTAATTCCTAGCATCTTTTGGAGTGTTGCTCAGCTCCACAATTTACAAGCTCATAAATTATACGAACTGTTTTTAAAACATTCCGAACTAACAATATGCACGATAAAATGGATATATTTAGGTTTAGAGTTATTTTTAGGGTTTTGTTTAGGGTTATGGTTAGGGTTAGGAAAAAGTTTAGGGGTAGGGTTTGGAATACCTTAGGTTAATGTTAGGGGTAGGGATAGGGTGAGAGTCAAAGTTTGGTGCTAGGTTTAGGATTTTTCATTCGAATTAAGGTTCGATCATAAGTTTAGGGATATGTTGAGGGTTAAGGTTAGAAATAACTTCAGGGTCAGGGTTAGTAATAATTTTTTGGGTGAGGGTTAGGAATACATTTAGGTGATTATTAGGGTTAGAAATAAGTTTAGGATTGGGGTTAGCGATAGGGTTAGGGTTAGATTTAGGGCTAACTTTGGGATTCATCGATCTAAGGTTTAACCATATGTTAAGGTTAAGTAAAGTTAATCTTAGGTGTAGGGTTAGGAATACTTTTAGGGTTAGGAATAAGTTAAGTGTTATGGATACGGTTAAGGTTAGGTATAAGTTTAGGGTTAGGGTTTTGAATAATTTAGGGTTTGGGTTAGAAAAAAATTTAGGTTTAAGGTTAGAGTTAGGTATAAAATTAAGCTTTCTTGACCTAAATCCCAGGGAAATTGCCCAAAAATGATTAAAGTATATGAGGCAAAGTCGATATTTTTCCGACCTACAGTACGATCACTTTCGAAATTTTTTGTGTTAAAAACTTTTTTCTACTTTAATATCAGGGAAATTGCCCCAAAATTATAGAAATATATTTAAGGATTTTTCGAACTAAATGCTGTTCACTTTCGAATTTTTTTTACTGACAAAAAAATTGTGTGCACCTTGAAGCTAAGGATGTTGCCTAAAAATGATAAAAAATATTTAAGGCAATGTCGACATTTTTTCGACATAAATGGTCATTACTATCGACATTTTTTCACCGACAAAAACTTTTTTCCACTTTCATGCCAGCGAAATTAAACAAAAATGATGGAGAGATATAAGGGCATGTGAACAAGTGCTGGACCTTAACGTTGCTCATTTTCGATTCTTTTATACTCTTATTTTTGTTTCCAACTTTGATGCCAGGGAAATTTGCCAAAATTTATGGAAATATATAAGGTATAATCGACATTTTTTCACCTTTAATGTTAACCATTTGTGCCTTTTTTATACAGCAAACAATTTTTTTGAACTCGATGTCAGCAATAGTTGCCAAAAATAATGAAGAAATTTAAGCCAATGTCGAGGTTTTTCAGACCTAATTGTTGATCACTTACACCTTTTTATCTAATGACATTTTTTTCGATCTTGTTGCCAGGGAAATTGCCCAAAAATGATGAAAAGATAAGGAAAATGAGATGAAAAAAATATGAAATCGTCACACCACAAAGCGACTAGCGAGAGTCACGTACGGTTTTGTATCTACTGTATTTCGTGACCAGAAGGGCTCTTGTATTATTACCACAAGCGACAAAGATACGCCAAGGAAAATTGAGTGCATTCCTCAACCTGGTGATGGCTATAGTTTTGTGAGATCGGCTCGAAATGAACGTTTATCGACAGGGCGGGTAATTTGTGATTGGTGTATTTTTAGATGAATGTAAACAGAGTTCGCGTTGTATTTTCATTACTATAATAATAATAAATAGTTTAAGCAATGAAAATTGTGCTTCCTTAATTTCAGAGCATTAAATAGAATATATGGACACTCATCTCCATTTAAAATTAAGTTTTTAAACTTTCTAAATCATTACTTTTAAACCACCATTTTGAAATGGAACCCTAATCAACCTCCTTTTGAAATATGATCTTACCCATCACGTAACAAAGGATCCAGAAAACATATTAGGTACCTATTCATGGGGACCTAACTATTACGCCATAAGAACCCATTTGACCTACATTGAACAAGTGCCAAACACATTTAACAAGTGGTTTGTCATGAAATCTAATTATCCATAGTTCAAGAATTGGTTAAAGTTGACCTACTTCCAACTATTCACATTCAACAAGTGGTTAAAGAGAACCCAAAACTTTTAACAAGTGATTAAAAAGACATTAAGCAAGTGATTAAATAGACCCAAAAATAATCAATAATTGTTTTCAGAAAACGCATGTCACCAAATTAATTATGCATAGAACACAAAATATTCAACAAGTGGCAGAAAAAAAGACATTTGGCCTTGATCTACATTCAACAAGTTGCAATTCTAACCCACGTAACCCACTTTTCACATTCAACAGCTGTCAAAACAAATCCAAAGAACTCACTTTTTAATTCAACAGGTGGTTAGGAGTACTAGAATTTCCTGACATCCCAGAACCCATTTTTCAACTATTACTGTTTTTCCATACACTTCTAACATGATTGTTTGTAGAAATGACTGAAGAAACAGAGAGCGTATATCAAAAAGAGAAGATACAGAATGTTCTGTCTATAGACAGATCATAGCTGACCTTCATGCGCTGACACTTGACAGTTCAGAGTTCGCAAGGACCGTTATTGCTGCGCACAAGAGCTTCCACCATAAAACAGAAGATAAGTCTGAAAGTGGGTCACGTGACCACATGTTGCATGAATTGTTAATTTCAGGTCAAGGACGAGACCAGTGAACGACACGTTATTAAGATAAGAACCTATTTTTGTTTTTATTTTCCACATCTTTATTGTCATAACATGGGACCTCAGCTTCATAGTCACACAGTTTCTTGAAACTATTGCCACCATGAATTCTGTTTATAGAGTAGCACAAAGTGTTACACGTCGGCACATTTCGATGGTATTTGTCTATTAAAAAAATGATATTTAATTATGAAAAGTGGTATTTGATTATGAAAAATGATATTTGTTGATTAAAAGTAGTATATTATTTATGTAAAGTAACAAGACAGAGCTTACCTTTCTGGTACATTTAAACTTGAGTAAAAAGGGTTGTAATAATGAATTGACAGTTGAAGCCAGCTAGTGCAGCCTCTTGTAGAAGCCATGCTGGTTCTGGTTGTCAGTAACAGAAGATGGTGTTGATTCACATCATTACTGATACAGCACTAGCTTTATAATTTTTATTAACATCACTACTGACACAACACTGACATCATCCATAATGCATTTCGGGGGACTGGTCGGCAAAATCTCGGTTGCACCAGTTGGGATTTTTGTTTGTGATTTATTTATACAGCAACTACCCCTGGTCTAAGCAGCGAGGCCCGGCTTGAAACGTCAATTACTCATCCACCAAAAAAAATATGAGTTCCTCAGAAGACGGAGTTATCTACCCTTTCGCAAAGGGATCACAGTGCACACGGCCGCCAGGATAAACAGACTAACACGCACAATTCAGTTCCTTGTCTATAGGAATTTCACAAGAGGAGAAAGTTTGCGCACGCAAAAAAATGCATTTCATTAAAAAAAAATATTGAATGAGATTATTAAAGATGTTTATAAAAAATAGTGGGAGCAAACAGCAATAATAAAATTAAACAAAGATAACTCTACACCCATTGATATAAAAAGAGAAGTAAGACAGGGATGCATCCTATCACCAAGCTTGTTCAATCTATACACTGAGCAAATCTTTAAAAACATCATAGAGATGCCAGGCCTACAAATTAAAGGAAAGATAACGAATAACCTAAGATATGCTGACGATACTATACTACTAGCAGAAAATCCTAAAGATCTACAACAATTCTCTCTTTACTTTTTCAGCTCCCAGTGGAGCGTAGGTCTTCAACAAACACTTTCCAAGTCGTTCTGTTTTTTGCCATTCTTTTAAGATCATTCCTTGTCTTCCCCATCATTTTCATCTCTGCTTCTATCTTCTCCAAGAATTCCTTGGTCTTCTGAAAAGAATTTCTTTGTCTTTTCCCCTGGGGATTTAAAAAAAAAATATTTTTTTTTTACAACAATTACTTAATGAAATAAACATGACTAGCAAAAAAATATGGACTAGATATGAATATCAAAAAGACTAAAACTATGATCATAAACAAAGAAGATACTCAAAACCCACAAGTGGATATCAAAATAGAAGGAATAGACCTGGAGACAGTTCAGAACTACAACTACCTTGGACATACTATAACCAGTGTTGGAAAATGTACAACTGAAATAAACAAAAGAATAGGAATGGCAAACAGTAATTTTAATGTCATGAAGAACATACTAACATCAAAACAAATAACACCAGGGCTAAAAGTAAGAATAGCAAAATGTTACATCTTCTCAATATTCCTATACGGTGCAGAAGCATGGGCAATAGACAAGAAAACATAACAGAGAATTTAAGCCTTTGAAATGTGGATATATAGAAGAATATGTAGAATTGGATGGAAGGAAAAGAAAACAAACGATGAAGTCTTAAAACAACTAAAAATGAAAAGAGAACTACTAAACACAATTCAAACAAGACAAATGCGATTTTTGGGCCAAGTTAAAAGACACGACAGCCTACTAAAAGTAATCCTGGAGGGGAAAATACAAGGTAAAAGAGGCAGAGGCAGACCAAGACTAACATGGACGAGTAAAATCAACAGATGGACAAATCAGCCTATGACAACCTGCACCATCAAAGCAAGAGAGAGCAGAATGGCGCTCCATGGTAGCCAACCTTCGTTGCGGAGACGGCACTCGATAATGATGATGATAAAAAATAACTGTCATCATACAATATCTTTCAACTTTCCTACATCACGAAAAACATCATTAACACAATCATGTTTAACATTATTAAGAACATCTCTAATATTATTTTCAACATATTCTCTAACATTATTAAGAAGATTAAAACAGGCCATCATCACTGTCAGAAGTACAAATAAATCAGTGATATTATTTTTGTTATCAATGCTACCATTGTATATACACTGCATATATTATCCATGCAATCAGCACATACAAACTACACAACATACTGGCACCAGAACTTGACAGACTGGTACCAACACAACACAAGATGACATCAGAACTAAACAGACGGGTACCAACACAACAAAGGATGACATTAGAACTAAACAGACTGGTACCAGCACAACGTAAGATGACATCAGAACTAAACAGATAGATACCAAACAACACAAGATGACATCAGAACTAAACAGACTGGTACCAACACAACAAAAGGTGACATTAGAACTAAACAGATAGATACCAGCACAACACAAGATGACATCAGAACTAAACAGATAGATACAAACACAACACAAGATGACATCAGAACTAAACAGATAGATACCAATACAACACAAGATGACATCAGAACTAAACAGATAGATACCAATACAACACAAGATGACATCAGAACTAAACAGATAGATACCAATACAACACAAGATGACATCAGAACTAAACATGTATTGTATTGTATTATATTGTATTGTATTGTATAATATATTATATTATGTTATGTTATGTTATGTTATGTTATGTTATGTTATGTTATGGTATGTTATGTTGTGACAACACAACAGAGATGATAAATAACTGTCGAAATCGAAAGTTGTGGAGAGACATGATCATCTACGCTGTCAGGCATGATACTTGATGCTGTTGATAATGTATGGCCTTCATCTGTTATTGTTTCGCAAGAGTTTCACATAATCCCTGTATATTCCAGGAAGGTCACAAAATCATATTCTCTCTGTGGTTTTACTAACTACAGGTCATGTGGCTTCTGTTGGATTGGAAATGATAACTTACCACCACTGTGTGTCTATATGTTTGGAATTGGAGTCATCAGTGACGTCCTAACATCATCAAGTGCAATGACGATTATCATTTTCGGGAGGACGTGAACTCCCATGGTATATGGTGGATAGGCGGCAGGAACCATTGAAGACTATGTCTGAAAAGTGTTCCTTCTTGCAGTTTCCTCATATTCCAAGTCCGGCTTGTTGCAGGAGCTACTGAGTTAAGTGCTCTGTGCACACCGTGAGCTGTGTGTCTCATCCGTTTTGATCCTGTTTCGATATCCCGCTTGTTTACGATGAATGATGATATTGTATGACAGGGAACAGTTGGCTGTGTTCACTTTCTGCGCGGTTTCGCCTTATGTCTTTTGACGTGTGCTGAGACTGCTACGATGGGGACTACAGTTACCTTTCTTTGTTTGGGAGATGAGTTAGTAATTCGGATGATTCCACTGGCACGGGCGGTTGAGCAATTATGGATTTTAATTCGTTTGCTGTGATACCGAGGCCTTCCATAACCAATAACCAATAACCAATATTCCAGATATAACCATTTACTTCGTGTGTCAGTTCTTTCACCTCTCCTATTTGTCTAATTGTTCTAACATTCCTAGTTTCTATCGCGATCTTGTCCCGCATTCTTATTTTCTGTGTTTTCCCCAGTAGCTCAGTTATCGCCATTGTCCTGCCCATTGTTAATCCGGACTGCGACCGATCCGGTATTTAATCAAAGAATCTGTCATCTGTGTTTAATGGGCTAAAATAATCAGGCGGGGCTCAATCCTCTTGTGGACGGCATCACGAAGTGGAGACCATAGCTGGCAATACTTGTCGGCAACAGCACCATCCATCACCTGCTACCATAGCTTCGCGTGTAATCCTACACACTATGCCTCCACAAACATCCACTTTAATTTCTCCAGCTACGTTAAAGTCTCACATATCGTCACCGAAACTCTAACTGGAATTCATCCTCTAACAAATTCAAGTTTGTTTCCTTGAAAACCCACATCTCCAATCAGACTTTGTCTTCCTTACTACTCGTTTTTCTCCTTAATTTCTTCTTCTTCTTCTACCTTTTAGCTCCCAGTGGAGCATAGGTCTTCAACAAACACTTTCCAAGTCGTTCTGTTTCTTGCCATTCTTTTAAGATCATTCCATGTCTTCCCCATCATCTTCATCTCTGCTTCGATCTGTCTTCTCCAATAATTCCTTGGTCTTCCTCTTTGTCTTTTCCCCTGGGGATTCCAAAAAAGGGCCTGTTGTGTAATACTCTCAGTTGGCTTCCGTAGTGTGTGTCCTATCCATCGCCATCGTCTTCGCTGTATTTCTTTATCCACTGGTATTTGACCGGTACATTTCCATAATTCCACGTTAGTCTATCTTGTGCTACTGGACGCGACATTTAATTGTTCTTTATGTTTGTTCTCTATACTACCTTGTGTATCCCAGTCACATTTGTTCACTCTTTTCCACAGACTGTGTCCGTCTCTGCCATTCTTCCCTTTATTCATCATCATCAAGTACCGTGCATGCTGGCGTAGGTTACCATGTCTCTCCACAACTTTCGATCTCGACAGTTATTTATTATTTTAGTTGTTGACCTTCTGCTTAGTAATTCTCTTAAGCTGTCTAGTATCTTTTCTCTTTGCTTTCCTCTCTCTCTTCGTCCCTCAATTTTCGCAGTTGTTACAATATATTCCAGCTGTTCCCTTCTCATTACAAGGTAAAAAACTGGCGATTGTTTCTTCCCAATATTTAAAATTAGCTCTCTTTTTGCTTTGGCCTCTTTCAGAACGTTTTCAATATTCTTCTTAGCTGCCCATGGTATTCTCAACATTCTTCCATAAAATCATATTTCTACAGTCTCCAGCGATTTTCTTGTCTGTTGACCTATTGTCCATGATTCACACCCATATGTTAAGACTGGCTGTACATAACATTTAAGAACTCTTTTTCTTGCTTCTATTGTCAAAAATGGATTGCACAGTTTCTTCCTCATTTGTTTGGAAAACTGCTTTAGCTTGAGCCGTTCTGTATCTCAGCTCTGTTGTACATCTACCATCTCAGCTCTGTTGTACATCTACCATCTCAGCTCTGTTGTACATCTACCATCTCAGCTCTGTTGTACAACTACCATCTCAGCTCTGTTGTACATCTACCATCTCAGCTCTGTTGTACATCTACCATCTCAGCTCTGTTGTACAACTACCATCTCAGTTCTGTTGTACATCTACCATCTCAGCTCTGTTGTACATCTACCATCTCAGCTCTGTTGTACATCTACCATCTCAGCTCTGTTGTACATCTACCATCTCACCTCTGTTGTACATCTACCATCTCACCTCTGTTGTACATCTACTATCTCACCTCTGTTGTACATCTACCATCTCAGCACTTTTGTACATCTACCATCTGAGGTTAACATTGTTCCCAGATATTTATCTGTTTTAATATTGTTCCACTTATCTTTATTTGTGCATTGTAGCGATGTCTTTTTCTTAATTGCTACCATTACTTCTGTCATTTTACTATTAAGGCTGAGTCCTTTATTTTTGCTTTCTTTCACTATGTCTAACATTTTTTGTAATTTATTTCTACTCTTAGCGATTAAAACTGTAACATCAGCAGATTACGTTAGATTATTTTATATTATACTATTACATTAAATCACATCCCTTTTATTAATTAACCCAATTTTGTTATATCGCTTGACCCTGACAGAGTCCGTATGTACCAGTTCTGCTCCTGACGAACGTGCCAAGCCATCATAATTAGATAAGAGAAAATCTATTCATTTTGTATTTAGCCACTTTGTATAAAATCAGCAGAAATTGATGTTTCTCCACATTTGGCAGGCTGCTATATTTCTCTGCTGCTCCTCGTTAGTTTGAGCTTACTGTCGGTCGTCTGGCATATTTGATTCAGGCTGTGCTGATCTGAGAACTTCGTTGACAATGGCTGGTTTTTACTTGGCTCTGAGAGCGCTGTGTACCATGGCCTGTATCTTAACTGTGTCTGGTAAGGGAGGCAGAGATTTGAGGTTCTCTCTGGTAGAGATATTCACTTGAATAGTTTGTGTGGTCCACTGATGCGTGAGTTTGTAGACATTGTGTGGTCCATTGATGCGTGAGTTTGTAGACATTGTGTGGTCCATTGATGCGTGAGTTTGTAGACATTGTGTGGTTCACTGATGCGTGAGTTTGTAGATATTGTGTAGTCCATAGATGCATTAGTTTGTAGACATTGTGTGGTCCATAGATGCATTACTTTGTAGACATTGTGTGGTTCACTGATGCGTGAGTTTGTAGACATTGTGTGGTCCATAGATGCATTAGTTTGTAGACATTGTGTGGTCCATTAATGCGTTAGTTTGTAGACTGTGTGGGCCACTGATGCGTTAGTTTGTAGACTGTATGGACCATAGATGCATTAGTTTGTAGACTTTGTGTGGTCTATTGATGCGTGAGTTTGTAGACTTTGTTGGTCCACTGATAAATGAATGTGTAGACTTGTGTGGTTCATTGATGCATTAGTTTGTAGACTTTGTTGGTCCACTGATAAATGAATGTGTAGACCTTGTGTGGTCCACTGATAAATGAATGTGTAGACTTCGTGTGGTACAAGGATTAAATGGAAAACAAAATAGAATGTAGTAGAAATCGAACCTAAACTGGCCAGACAACGATCACTTTGAAGTAGTCCAGGCCAGCCAGGGTTACCTGCCCTCAGATGATGACTTTTGTAGTCCCCAGAGTGTCTGTTGTGTTTCAACAAGAGTTGGTTCTGTCACTATTTGTACAAAGTTCTTGATCTCACATCGCTACAATTTAGTAGTCGGGAACTAGAAGTGAGCCAGTTAGATGGAGCTGGCGATGTGAGATACAGAACTAGACATGCTCTATAATATAGGATACTTGTCAGAACTAGATATGCTCAATGATACATGATACTTGTCAGAACTACATATGCTATATAATACAGGATGCTTGTCAGAACTAGATATGCTCTTTAATACGGTGTATTTGTAAGAACTAGACATGCTCTAACATACAGGATACGTGTCAGAACTAGATATGCTCTATGATACAGGATACATGTCAGAACCAGACATGCTCTATGATACAGGATACTTGTCAGAACTAGACATGATCTATGATACAGTGTACTTGTCAGATACTTTGATCAATCAAAATGAGTACTTTTGAGGTCGTTCATTTGACTTTTGTTGTGTTGTGTTGCAATTTACAATGAAACTGCGATGTTTGTGTCCTTCGGTCCAAACAATCTACTTACCCAGAACATATATTTAACCGACGACTTACTTTTCCGTGTCAATCATTAACTCATTAACTCCGAATTTGAGTTATTGAGTCATTTGCGGATCATTATCATTGCCCTCCGAACATGTCCTTAGGGGCTCAGATCCATTCCTCAGCAAGTCCTGCAGTGTCCAGCGACTGACAACTCCAATCATGTGTTGGTTAATGATAAATTTTCTTACACGCCCACTAAGTTTCTCGTTCCTGTGCCCATCCTAACTCTCATCTCTTTCATCCGAAGGAGTGACGTGGACTCATGGTTGTTGAATTTATGTGCCCTTCCCACATCTCGGAGGGCATTGATGACGTCCGGCCGATCCATTGGTTGATCGTCTTCAACGACAGCACAGCTAGCCAACCTGTCCGCTCTTTCCATTTCCCAGTACTCCAGCATGTCCAGGGATATAGACAAAAGTGGTTACCTGTTTTTGACTTCTGCAATGACTCTACCAATTGTCTGCGTACAGAGCCCGCCTCCACTTTTCTTGTCACGCTCATCGAATCACTCAGTATGCAGGCGTGGGTGTAGTCTTGTGACTAACCAGATGAATGCCCTGATCACTGTCATCACATCCATCGTCATGCTACTCGTGGTCATAACGTATGAACCACTGTCTTCTTAGACTATTCTGCCTGCCGAGCGTGTTATAAACGTCCATGCACACCTTTGGTGTCGTATTACAGATCCACCTGTATAGATGACGGCATCCTCCTCATCGGTGTTATTCCAGATGAGACCACTGACCACCGCATTGACCACGACTGGATCCTCAGCTCCATACATTTCTGGTCGAGTACACGAGAATGTGCCCCTGAATGACATGCCCCGGTATCCATCCTCGCCAGTGTTGATATTGGTAAGCATACAGACCTCCCCCAAAATATAACTATCCAGTTAAAAACTAACACCTTAAAAAGTACACGAAACAAAACAACACACAAGGATCGTTGACATCAGCATGATCCAGCGGGCTTGAAATGAATGTGACATTTTTTTCATATCTGCTCTATCACTAAGGCTCTACACACATGCAATGTATTCACTTGCTGGTGCAAACTTCCAAATATTCCACAGAAGACGTGAGAAGCAGTTGTATATAACTGTAAGAGTTTGCTTTGATTACTCGGATGAAGGTTTATTCTGTTTACAGTATTCCAGCATTATATTACATTGCATTGTGTTATAATGTGTTGTATTATATTGTAAATATCGTATTCTGTGTTATGGTTGTATTTGTCGTGTTATGTTTTATCTTTGGTTGCTTTGCCCAGTGTTGTGACTACTACCCTCGTTTGTCATGTATACAACACAGCGACATCGTATGGCATGGTCTGTGACTTCACACTTGTGTGGGCTAAGGAAACAGTTAATCATGTTTTGATTTGTAGACTAAAATAACGATTTTTTTAATTCACTGATGCAGGGGCGTGCCCAAAGATCTATACTCGAGCGGAGTGGGGCGCTAGAGCACCCACATCTATAGAACATTTGAGCCATCAGCCAGTTCAGTACTCGTTTATCCACCACTCGGCGGCTGGGGCGGGGTGTTCTGACCATGCCTCTTGTGTTGCTGCCGTCAAGGGTTATCAGAACTATCATATGGACACTCATGGTGAGCTATGGTTTGTCTTTCTCTTGACAGTTGGATGAGAGTGACAGAGTGAAAGAAAATGACAATCAGGCAAACGATCAGATAGACAGACAGGTACAAACTAAATCATCATCATCAAGTACCGAGCCTGCTGGCGTAGGTGATCATGTCTCTCCATAACTTTCGATCACGACAGTTATTTATCATTTATTTTGTTGACCTGCCAAGCAATTCTCATAAGCTGTCTGTTATCTTTTCTCTTTGCTTCCTTCTATCTCTTCGTCCCTCAATTTTCCCAGTTCCTATAATATATTCCAGCTGTTCTCTTCTCTTTACGTAGCCAAACAATGATGATTGTTTCTTCCTAATACTGGAAATTAACTGCCTTTTTGCTTTGACCTCTTTCAGAAAATTTTCATTACTCTTCTTAGCTGTCCATGGTATGTTTAACATTCATCTGTAAAACCATATTTCTACAGCCTCCAGTGATTTTCTTGCCTGTTGTTCTATTGTCCGTGATTCACATCCATATGTTAAGACTGGCTCTACATAACATTTAAGAACTCTTTTTTTTTCTTGTTTTTATTGTCAAAAATGGTTTGTATAGTATCTTCCTCATTTTTTGGAAAGCTACTTTTGCCTGCGCCATTCTACATCTCACAAACTAGATAAACAAACTAAACAGACAAACAGATCGACGAAAAAAAAAAACAGAAACATAAAAGCAGAGAAAGATAAAGAGTAAAAGAAGAAATTAATTTAATAGACGGGCAGAAAAACGAAGAAAGTTATAAGACAGGGAATTGGGAGAAAGTTAGCAAAAGAAAAATGTTATTGGAAACAACTGGGGCAGGTAACTGTCAGGAAACAACAAGGGCAGATAATTGTCAGGAAATAACAGGGCAGATAACTGTCAGGAAACAACAGGGCAGATAACTGTCAGGAAACAACAAGGGCAGATAACTGTCAGGAAACAACAAGACAGATAACTGTCAGGAAACAACAGGGCAGATAATTGTCAGGAAACAACAAGGGCAGATAACTGTCACGAAATAACAAGGGCAGATAAGTGTCAGGAAACAACAGGGCAGATAACTGTCAGGAAACACCAGGGCAGATAACAGTCAGGAAACAACAAGGGCAGATAACTGTCAGGAAATTACAGGGCAGATAACTGTCAGGTAACAACAGAGCAGATAACTATCAGGTAACAACAGAGCAGATAACTGTCAGGAAACAACAAGGGCAGATAACTGTCAGGAAACAAAAGGGCAGATAACTGTCAGGGAACAAAAGAGCAGATAACTGTCAGGAAACAACAGAGTAAATAACTGTAAGGAAACAATTTTTTTATTTAATCTCTTATACTCATCTTTATTTTCTTTGTTTCATCTTCTTGTATCCATTAGCTGCAAAGTGTCATCTGTCGTTCATTTCATTCTTGAATTTGTCCTCACTGGTGGTATGAACGTTTTTGATGTTTGTTGCGTTGATTATTTTAGCATTTCCCACTATTCATCAATGCTTTGTATCTTCTCTATTGCATTGTACCGGTTCTGAATTGTGGTTTTATATTTGTCTTGTAACTTCTTGTCTGATTTGAGTAATTCTAAATTTAACTTGATGTTAACTGAGGCCCTCTGTGGGGCCTTGGTAGCCTAGTTGGGAAAACCACCCCATTGCCCTGTTGCCGGGCTACCGACGTTCGGACAACCCGTGTTCGATTCCCGCTGGGAGCAGTGTTAATTGTACGCGTGGTTGGGGAAAAAAATACCCCCACGGTCGACCCAGCCGTTGGCAGAAATGGGTAACAGGGTATTACCCTGGGAAGGTGAGGATTGTCGCCTCGCATCGTGAGTTTCAATGCTTGAAGCGACACTGTCCAAAAATCTCCGAACATTTCTGGATAGGCGGCCGAGCACATATGGGTTGAAACTCGCGTGCTAAGACGCCGATTCAAGTCTCGTACGATACCTTTACTTTACCTTTAACTGAGGCTCGTTTTGTTGCTTTTAATTTTACTCTAAACTTTCCCACAACTGGTACATGATCACTATTGCAATCTGCCCCTGGTCTAGTTTTCACACACACCAGACTGTTTCTAAATCTATTGCTTATCATTATGTAATCAAATTGATTACGTGCGTTGTCTCCTGGGCTTTTCCATGTCCACAGACGTCTTGAATGTTGCTTAAACCAGGTGTTTCCTATCATCGTGTTGTGTGTTCTTGCACAGTCAATAAGCTCGTCACCTCTTTCATTCCTCTCGCCTAAGCCTTAATGAACAACTGCTTCCTCAAATCTTTCCTTTCCAGATTTTGCTTTAAGATCCCCTAGAACTATGGTGTTTTCATGTGGTTTGCATTCACGAAGTGTCTCATTTAACTCGTCGTAAAATTTATCATTTGTTTCCTCTAGACTGTCTGCTGCTGGTGTATAAATAACAGAAAACGATATGGGAAGATACATGTCAGGGAACAACAGGGCAGATAAATGTCAGGGAACAACAGGGCAGATAAATATCATGGAACAACAGGGCAGATAAATGTCACAAAACAACAAGGCAAATAACTGCCATGAAACAACAGGGAAGAGAACTGTCAGGAAATAGCAGGACAGAGAACTGTCAGGAAACAACAGGACAGAGAACTGTCAGGAAACAGCAGGACAGAGAACTGTCAGGAAACAACAGGGAAGAGAACTGTCAGGAAACAGCAGGACAGAGAACTGTCAGGAAACAACAGGACAGATAACTGTCAGGAAACAACAGGACAGAGAACTGTCAGGAAACAGCAGGACAGAGAACTGTCAGGAAACAACAAGAAAGATAACTGTCAGTAAACAACAGGGCGGGTAACTCTCAGGAAACAAAAGAGCAGATAACTGTCAGGAGACAACGGAGCAAATTACTGCCAGGAAAGAACAGATCAGATAACTGCCAGAAACTTGCTGAAATTCTCCTTCTGATGTAGAACAGGTTTGGCTGCAACTAGTCTCTGAAGATCCATTTCTTGATCTGTCCTGTTGTAACAGGTTTGTTTACAGTTATTACAGATCAGCTCCTGTTGTGACAGCTTTATTTACAGTTATAACAGATCAGCTCCTGTTGTGACAGCTTGTTTACAGTTATAAGAGATCAGCTCCTGTTGTGACAGGTTTGGTTACATTTATAAGAAATCAGCTCCTGTTGTAACAGGTTTGGTTACAGTTATAAGAGATCAGCTCCTGTTGTAACAGGTTTGGTTACAGTTATAACAGATCAGCTCCTGTTGTAACAGGTTTGGTTACAGTTATAACAGATCAGCTCCTGTTGTGACAGGTTTGGTTGCAGTTGTAACAGATCAGCTCATGTTGTGACAGCTTTGGTTACAGTTGTAACAGATCAGCTCTGTGACAGCTTTGGTTACAGTTGTAACAGATCAGCTCCTGTTGTGACAGGTTTACCCCAATCGCTAAGTCAGGATCAACAAAAAGATAGGCTTATGTAAACAGGAAGCGGGAGAGGGAGTGGATAGAGGGAGAAACCGTTACGATATTTGTGATTTTGGATCTTTATAGGGTTCTGTATGTACTAGAGAATAAAGGACGCAAGCATGATTGCAGGCATCACATTACGTTCAAATTAGAGTTTATTTCGCGTTGGTTTCGTTTATTTAGAAATACAAACGTATTGCCCTTACCGGTAACCGAACTTGGACAGCTCAGCTCTGAGGCGCACGTTCTAGATGAAGAGATGCAATAACTGCAAGATTTGCTCTAGAGAAACATCATAAGATGAAGTTCGTGAGTTTTGTACAGGAACACTGTTCCAGGCAACTTAACACTGCTCCAGAGGACATGTTGAGATTTATTAGGGTTTGTGAGGGAAAATGTCGGAAAGATTGGATGAATATTTGTCCACTTCATCCATTGAACACTGAATAATAATAATAATAATAATAATAATAATAATAATAATAATAACAACAACAACAACAAGACGAAAAAAAGATGAATCGTATTGCTTGTAGCATTATTTCAGTTTCACCGCTAGATCGTGTGATATGCACAAACCAACATATCGATCTTCTTCCTAACGACGCCATAAACTCTTAATGTTTGTCCATGTTATCTTCCTAACGATACCAGAAACTCTTAATGTTTGTCCATGTTATCTTCCTAACGATATCAGAAACTCTTAATGTTTGTCCATGTTATCTTCCTAACGATGTCAGAAACTCTTAATGTTTGTCCATGTTATCTTCCTAACGATATCAGAAACTCTTAATGTTTGTCCATGTTATCTTCCTAACGATATCAGAAACTCTTAATGTTTGTCCATGTTATCTTCCTAACGATATCAGAAACTCTTAATGTTTGTCCATGTTATCTTCCTAAAGAGGTCATAAACTCTTAATGTTTGTCCATATTATCCTCATAACGATGTCATAAACTCTTAATGTTTGTCCATGTTATCTTCCTAACGATATCAGAAACTCTTAATGTTTGTCCATGTTATCTTCCTAACGATATCAGAAACTCTTAAT
This sequence comes from Megaustenia siamemsis, assembly GCA_032433765.1. NCBI lineage: Eukaryota > Metazoa > Mollusca > Gastropoda > Stylommatophora > Ariophantidae > Megaustenia > Megaustenia siamemsis. The sequence goes on along the minus strand of JAVIAB010000125.1, from coordinate 12,241,728 downwards.
GTTTGTCCATGTTATCTTCCTAACGATATCAGAAACTCTTAATGTTTGTCCATGCTATTTTTCTAACGATATCAGAAACTCTTAATGTTTGTCCATGTTATCTTCCTAACGATATCAGAAACTCTTAATGTTTGTCCATGTTATCTTCCTAACGACGTCAGAAACTCTTAATGTTTGTCTATGTTATCTTCCTAACGATGTCAGAAACTCTTAATGTTTGTCCATGTTATCTTCCTAACGATGTCAGAAACTCTTAATGTTTGTCCATGTTATCTTCCTAACGAGGTCAGAAACTCTTAATGTTTGTGCATGTTATCCTCATAACGAGGTCAAAAACTCTTAATGTTTGTGCATGTTATCCTCATAACGATGTCAGAAACTCTTAATGTTTGTCCATGTTATCTTCCTAACGATATTAGAAACTCTTAATGTTTGTCCATGTTATCTTCCTAACGACGTCAGAAACTCTTAATGTTTGTGCATGTTATCATCATAATGACGTCAAAAGCTATTAATATTTGTTCATTTTATCTTCCTAACGAGGTCAAAAACGCTTAATTTTTGCCCATGTTATCTTCCTAATGACGTCAGAAAGTCTTAATCTTTTCTTTGATAATTTCAGACCCGGTAGTCAGGTCGAGTAATTTTACCTGCTACTGTATGCAGTGAACAGTACAACCTGTGGCTGCCCTGCTGCCTTGCAGGTAAGCTCGGGAGAGTAAAAGGCTAAGGGAGGACACCCCGAAGTAAAACAACCCCACTGCCTTGTGGGGGAGACTTTTTAGTCAAAGGCTAGCGGAGCCAACCGTAAACAAACCGACGGAAGGAAACAGAAAACCACCGTCGTAACTTCTTTGTACAATCATGAATCGCCACAACAATAGAAATAACGACAACAACGTTAAGGGGGATTCCAATGGATAACCCTCGTTCGGTAGGGGACATCATGTGCTACAGGTGATACCCGATCGTCATCAAGCTACTGTAAGTAAAATTAAGATAAAACAAAAGAGAGCTAATTTTCAATATTAGGAAGAAACAGTCATCATTTTTTGGCCATGTAATGGGAAGAGAACAACTGGAATATAGTGTAACAACTGGAAACATTGAGGGACGAAGAGATAGAGGGAAGCAAAGAAAAAAAAATACCAGACAGCTTAAGAGAATGGCTTGGCAGAAGGTCAACAACAGAAATGATAAAAAGAGATCGAAAGTTGTGGAGAGATATGATCACCTGCGCCAGCAGCCCCGTACTTGATGATGATAATTTCACGACAGAAATGTCAGCGACTCTCACACTATGGTACGTTTATGTTACTGTAGCATGATGGGTCTCTACACGAGTCTTATAACATCTCTCCCCAGGTTGGGGTGACATCGGATACAGCTTCGTCATTGGTGGTGACGGCTCAATCTATGAAGGTCGAGGCTGGGACAGAGTTGGTGCTCACACGTTGAACTACAACAGCGTCGGACTGGGTAATCTTGCTCGTTTTGTCCTCTCTTCTCCCTTGTTTGTTTTAGTCGTCGCAGTCACGGAGGAAAAGAAGAAACAACAATCAGGTATAAGAAACCAATAAGAGAGCCGACTATAGGGACGGGCAACATTCAGTTATTTGGGGGTCATCATCAGTGCACTCCGAACATGCCCATAGGGGCTCAGATCCCCTCCTCAGCAAGTCCCGCAGTGACTAGCGACAGACAACTCCAGTTCTGTGTTGGTTGATAAGTCTTCTTATACGCCCACTAAGTTTCTCATTTCTGGCTGTGCCCATCTTAACTCCGGTCTCTTTCATCCGAAGGAGTGACGTGACTCATTGTTGTCGAAGTCCTGTGTCCTTCCCACTTCTCGGAGGGCATTGATGACGTCCGTCCGATCCATTGGTTGACCGTCTTCAACGACAGCACAGCTAGCCAACTTGTCCGCTCTTTCATTTCCTCGTACTCCCGCATATACAGGAACGTAGACAAAGGTGATTACGTATTTTTGTCTTGTGCTATTACTATTACTACTTATTAGTACTTTTGCTATTTTTGTCGGAGGCCACGACTCTTCTAATATTTGACCAGAATACATAACACAGTCACATTCTATAGCTCAATGTATTAAATGTCAGTGTACAACCAGCCACCGTATTCCCTAGCATAGCCGTGATATAGTTCAATGTCAGTGTACAACCAGTCACCGTATTCTCTAGCATAGCTGTGATATAGTTCAATGTCAGTGTACAACCAGTCACCGTATTCCCTAGCATAGCCGTGATATAGTTCAATGTCAGTGTACAACCAGCCACGTATTCCCTAGCATAGCTGTGATATAGTTCAAATAACACAAGCCATCTTTTCTTTTTTTTTTTTTTTTTTTTGGCGTTCGCCAGCTTTTACCTCTGACGAAGTCTCTAGAGACTAGGAACTGAATTTTGCGTGTTAATCCGTTTTTCCCTGGCAGCCGTGTGCACAGGGGTTCCTCGCCGCACAGGAAGATAACTTCCGAAGTATTCTTCGGAAGTACTCATATTTTTGCGTCTGTGGGTAATTGACGTTTCAAACCCGGCCTCGCTGCTCGCTGGTTGTTGCCGCTGAGAGAAATCACAAATAAAAATCACAACTGGTGCAGCCGGAATTTGAACGCTCAACCTCTCTGTCTCGAGGCCGGCGTCTTGCCTCGAGACCAACCAGTCCCCAAGCCGTTACTAATAAAGACTCCAATGTTTGTGGAGGTCAAACTTACCACAGCCGAACAACCGCATCTATTGATCTTGAAAAGTGCGTGAGAACTAGGTAGGCTATTTCAAGAGTTACTTCCCTGTTTCCATGGCAACAAAAGAACGACAATCCAGATGATATTCTATCTAGTAGTGCCTATGGGGGTAGGGGGGGGGGGGGGCACGGAGAGAGAGATTTTATAAAGTGTCTCCTGTAAAAATCACTACGCTGTGTGTGTAGATATATATGTATACAAAACAACCAGAACAAAACTGTAAGAGATTTTAATTAACAGCAAAACATATTTTCATAACTTATACTGCAAATTACTAAGACATTATGATGTAATGATAATTATGTTGATTTACTGAATTATGGAAGGAACTATATTACATAACGCAAAGTACAACTATGTGTCAGCAGCAATGTGCATCATATAGGACGCACGAGGGGAGGTGGAATGGTTGGGACATCAGTCAAGTGATTAGACGAGGGTTCAGACGAGATAACAAGGTAGTAGAATTAGGTATGAAGCTGTCAAGCGTGACGCAGGTAGCCTCTGGAGACAGGGGAGTGTGAAAGCGAACAAATATAGCCCAACATAAGTCAGACACGTGGCGATAAACGAGGAGTAATATGGAGATTTTCAAGATATGTGATACAAACCCAGAAAATCGCTAGGGGAGATCACGTCAGGCAAAAACAGGAGCAAGTAAGGAAAGGAGGAGAAAGGAGAGAGAGCGGAAGGAAGATGGGAGTAAGAGAAAGAAAGGGGGAAGGTTGTGAAGAGAGAGGGGTTACCCGTGAGAAAGGGATGCATTGATCCCGTGGGATGAGAGAACCCATACGGGCGATCAGATGATTCTCTAAAGTGAATCGGCTGCGGCTGTCAGAAGCACATGACAACAGCCCAGTAACTTGGACATCCACCTTACTATGATGACCCTTAGAGTTGAAGTAGGATGCTCTTGGAGTCCCTGCATCTTGAGCGATGTCATACAGATGTTCCCGGCTCTGACTCAAAACGGGTACCTGATTCGCCAATGAGGTCATCTTACATCACTTACATACGATGACGTAGATAATGTTGCGCGATGTACAACTGAATCCTTCTCTGATCTCAAAAGTACCATTAGCGAACCTTAGAACACAAGAGAACCCCAAGAGAATCCCAAGAATACCCCAAGAGAACCGTAAGAGAACCGCAAGAGAAACCCAAGAGAACCCCATTTGCCAGGAGGACGATTCTAATCACCGCGTAGTAGCGAGAGCGAGGAGTGAGAGCAAGTGCTACCATGACAGATGGGGGACGGGTAGATGAGGTGAGCGCAGCCTGACCATGACAGGTGAGGGACGAGTTGATGAGGTGAGCGCAGACTGATCATGACAGATGGAGGACGGGTAAATGAGGTGAGCACAGCCTGACCATGACAGGTGAGGGACGAGTTGATGAGGTGAGCGCAGCCTGACCATGACAGATGGGGGACGGGTTGATGAGGTGAGCGCAGACTGACCATGACAGGTGAGGGACGAGTTGATGAGGTGAGCGCAGACTGATCATGACAGATGAGGGACGGGTTGATGAGGTGTGCGCAGCCTGACCATGACAGGTGAGGGACGGGTAGATGAGGTGAGCGCAGCCTGACAATGACAGATGAGGGACGGGTTGATGAGGTGAGCGCAGCCTGACAATGACAGATGAGGGACGGTTTGATGAGGTGAGCGCAGACTGACCATGACAGATGAGGGACGGGTAGATGAGGTGAGCGCAGACTGACCATGACAGATGGGGGACAGGTTGATGAGGTGAGCGCAGACTGACCATGACAGATGTGGGACGTGTAGATGAGTTGAGCGCAGACTGACCATGACAGATGGGGGAGGGTAGATGAGGTGAGCGCAGCTAAATTCAAATCTCCAATGCTATGACTCCCTAACTGTAACTATTGACAGAGCGTCTATAAAGAACTCAGAATAAATGTATTTTAAATGTGCTTATCTCACACAAGAGAACTACATAACACCAGGTTTGAAACATTCAAAGACACACGCTATAAGTAAAAGTAAAGTACCCCTGTCACGCCAAGTGGCGTATAGGGCACATGGTGTTAGTGACCATAAATTTTACAGACCTTCGGCACGTTTTTTTTTTTAGGGAAATGTGGTCGGTATTACGCCCGTGCCGCTTTACTTTCAAAGAAAAAAATCCGGTACCTATTAAAGGCTGGGTGAAGAAACACGTTGTGCTGCTCAGTAAATCTCATGGTAGACCTACAAATGAACTCATGCCTTGTTTGATAGTATTTTTTCTTATTTGTGTGTGTGCGGTTATATAAGATGATGTCATTATCATCACCTTCATCACTTCACCTTTATAATGGTGGATTATTGTCTTCCCAGGATTCTGCTTGGTTGGTAACTTCATGACCCACCTACCCACTCAAGTCCAAATGAACGCGGTCAAGGAGTTAATAAGCTGCGGTGTGAGTCTTAACAAGATCTCGGCTCACTACACCCTGAGGGGTCACAGGGACATGGGTTCCACAGAGTGCCCCGGGGACAAGCTGTATGCAGAGATCAAGACGTGGCCACATTACTGATGTCCAGGATCAGGATTCGCGTTCCGTTGTGGTTTTGTTTCTACATCAGAAACCATATACACGTTTCTTTACAGTAGTGAGTTACCGTTTTCACAAACACAACAGAATAATGAGTTACTACCTCACACGTACAATACAACAATGAGTTACTACCTCACACGTACAACACAACAATGAGTTACTTCCTCACACGTACAATACAACAATGAGTTACTACCTCACATATAGAATTCAACAATGAGTTATTACCTCACATATAGAATTCAACAATGAGTTACTACTTTACATATGCAATACAGCAATGAGTTACTACCTGACGAATACAATACAACAATGAGTTACTGCTGCATGTGTACAATAGAACAATGAGTTACTTCTGCTCAGACACAATGGAACAATGAGTTACTTCTGCTCAGACACAATGGAACAATGAGTTACTTCTGCTCAGACACAATAGAACAATGAATTACTTCTGCTCAGACACAATGGAACAATGAGTTACTACAGCACGTGTTAAAAAACAACCGAAACACTTGCTCAACAGGGTGTTTTCTGATGATCAGATTGTTTCCTGCTGCAAAGCTCTGAGTTTTGTATTACTACACATGTAAAATATATAACAATGAGTTATTACTCGACACGAACAATGAGTTACCACTTAGCAAGTTAAACCAGAAATATGAGACATCACTACACAAACAAAATAGATCAGCGAGTTAGGAACAACTAATAAATGAGAATAGCAAGTCACCGCAACAGAAGTAACTTAGAACAGTGAATCACAAAACAAATACATTACAACAGAGAGCCATCACAACGCAATTAGATTGAAATAATGAAATACCTTGATATCAATAAATTATAACAGTGAATTATTTTGATTAGTTTGCGTTGTTGTGTTCCAGGAACCTGTGATTTATCTCCGTGTGTGATCTATAACACCGCTGGTTTGTCCCAGAGTGGATACACTTTGTTGTTTAGCTGGTGTTGTTGAACATATCGCTCTACTGCACGGACACGCAAGTAGTAAGATGATGCTGTTTAGACAAACTTTAATTACAAAGTTATAGAGTAGGATATATAAGAAGGAGAACTCTACACCCATTGATATAAAAAGAGGAGTAAGACAAGGATACATCCTATCACCAAGCTTGTTCAATCTATACACTGAGCAAATCTTTAAAAACATCACAGAGATATCAGGCCTAAACATTAATGGAAAGATAATCAATAACCTAAGATATGCTGAAGATACTGTTCTACTAGCAGAAAATCCTAAAGATCTACAACAATTACTTAATGTAATAAACGTGACAAGCAAAATATATGGATAAGATATGAATATCAAAATGATTAAAACTATGATCATAAACAAAGAAAATTATCAAGACATACAATTAAATATCAAAGTTAAAGGAATACATCTGGAGACAGTTCAAAACTACAACTACCTGGGACACACTATAACCAGTTATGGGAAATGTACAACTGAAATAAACAAAAGAATAGGTATGGTAAAAAGTAATTTTAATGCCATGAAAAATATGCTAACATTAAATCAAATAATACCAGGGCTGAAACTAAGAATGGCAAAATGCTACATCTTCTCAATATTCCTGTATGGTGCAGAAACATGGACATTAGACAAGAAAACAGAACAGAAAATTGAATCCTTTGAAATGTGGATTTGTAAACGAACATGTAGAATTGGATGGAAAGAAAAGAAAACAAACGATGAAGTTTTAAAACAACTAAAAATGAAAAGAGAACTACTAAACACAATTAGAACAAAACAAATGGATTTTTTGGGGGCATGTTAAAAGACACAACAGCCTAATAAAAGTAATATTGGAGGGGAAAAATACAAGGTAAAAGAGACAGAGGCAGATCAAGATTAATATGAACGAGTAACATCAAAAGATCGACAAGTCAGCCTATGACAATCTGCACCATCAAAGTAAGAGACAGAGTGGAATGGCGCTCCATGGTAGCCAACCTTCGATGCGGAGACGGCACTCAGTGATGATAGAGTAGGAGCATATGTGGTAGTCCACCAGCTGGTGGGAACAAAGGGCATATAGACGAACTGCCCCAAGCTGCATCCAGACTGGCGTCAAGTTATGATTGTTCAAGTTCTGAAAGATTTATCAAACTGTTGCTCTGGGTAACTCTCTCTCTCTCTCTCTCTCTCTCTCTCTCTCTCTCTCTCTCTCTCTCTCTCTTTCTTTCTTACTCCTTCCCTGTGTGTGTTTGCATGTCAACTATTGACAAATCATGGTTGCTTGCATGATTATGGTGGGCAATTGTTAATTAAACTCTCGAAGAGCCAACATCCATTTGTCCAGGACTGCCACAAGGCTCACCATTGTCACCAGTTCTATTTAACGTGTACACAATAACGATCCCGGAAAAACAACTGGATGGGAGAGGAAGAACTATGACTTTTGTTGACGATATTCTGGTATATCGACAGGGAAGAGACAGACGGGAATCGCCTTCACAATGCAAGACGAACTCGATCGCATTTCTTCCTGGTGTGGGGTTTCAGGTACCTTGGTTAATCCTAATAAAGCATCAGTTTCATGGTTCTCCCTTAACAATTATATCGTTAATACGACCACACCGGTAGTACGAATGGGAGCTGATGAGGTGACCAGGGACAAGCTGATGACTTACCTCGGAGTTAAGTTTGATCGCAGCCTGTGTTTTCGGTACCACGTCGACCATGTGATAACAAAATCCCGCGAAGGATTAGCTGCCTTGAAGGTCATGGCAGCTGTCAACATCGAGCAGAGGCTACTTACTCTTCTGTTCCAGGGATTAGTCCTCGCACCAATCGAGTATGCACTGGCAATTCGTACTGTCAGTAAGAATTCTTACTATCAGCGATGTGATCACACCTGAGTCACATATATCAGCGATGTGATCACACCTGAGTTACATATATCAGCAATGTCTGCTTATTTCACATATGCATCGTCACTTACCAATAAACAACAAGATAATAACTAACATGGCGTGTTACTAGTTATACAGTTTTCTCAATAGCAGTGCTATTTAAAAAGAATTAGCATAACAAGAATATAAATTGTCGACAGCCGACTAGTGTTTTATGAATCAAAATAATTGGGAAGAGAACCTTATATTTTTATCCGCAACATATCGTCGCTCACATACTTTATTCATGGTCCCAAAACCATCTCACACGTGGAAGAAATTAATTCCCGACTCGGAAAGCAGCTTGGACATTTGGTAAACTTAAAGATAGAGCATGGGTCAGCACCAAGCTAACACTCAGGACTAGGACTGAATTTTACCAGCTATGTGTGCTTAATACGCTTTTATATGGATGAGAAACTGGACTACCTATCGGGATTGATAAAATGTTAAATAGTTTTTATATGCATTGTCTTTGCAAGCTAATTAACAGCATATGGCGGGCCAAATTAACCAACTCTAACGCCTTCCAACGAGTCAAACTCCATCCATCATGGCAAAACTTTGGAGTCGGAAATTATGGTGGCTGTATCATGTAAGTAGACCATGCAAACAATTGTATTCCCTAACAAATATTGTATGGAGAACTTAGAGATGGAAAGAGACAAAGGGTGTAGACGTACAAGCATAAATCAGCATATAAACTGTGTCTCCCCTCCCCCCCACGGTATGAACATATCACTCTCATACACATAGGACACCGACTACATATTTCATACCCCCATGCGCATCTGAACCTATACATGTGGATATATTTATCTGCACATGTATTGGCACATTTGGGCTCCTTTGGGTTTTTCTTTTGTGGGTCTTGTGGCAATATATATGCTGATTTATGCTTGTACGCATGCATTGTTACATACACATGTTTATCTTTACACATCGGTTCGGGGTGCACACACAGAGTTAGTTTTGCTTAGTTTTTACATATCCTGTACCCACCTCCCCATATTTTTAGAACCCTTCCTTTCCGTCTTCTCACATGACAGCCTGGTCAGTGAGATTTATAGTTGGTCATCCTGCCCTATCAATTTAGTTCATTCGAAGACTGACCACACTCAGGAACACAGGGAAGTGACCCTTTTTTATTTTCCTCTCTTGAGTATCTAGCATATTATCACCATGTAGTTAGATTTGTTAATATATCCTTACATATATTTTTTGTGTTTGTTGTTCGTCCAGTTGAGGGCCTACTTGGCCGAAACGTCGACTTTTGTTTCGTCCATTACCACGTAAAACTGTCACCATACCACTTTTTTCTTCTTTTTTTAGTATTGCTATTATTATCAGCTTTACAGCAGCTTCGCATCTCTACGCATCTTGGTGCCTCTACCTCTCTTGTCAGTGATGGTGAACCTGTGGGTCGTCGATCGGACTGATAGCGACCAGCTTGACTTTCATGTGGGGATAAAACTCAAATAAAGATATATATATATATATATATATATATATATATATATATATATACACACACACACAAGATACAGTTAGTTGAGACGTTTGAGCGAACCCGGAGAGAGAGAGAGTGAGAGAGAGAGAGAGAGCGAAAGAGAAAGAGAGAGAGAGAGAGAGAGAGAGAGAAGAGGGTCAGTGGAAAGAAAAGTCAAATAAAGAGTTATACACACTCACAAGATACAGTTAGATGAAAAGTGTGAGCGAACCCGGAGAGAGAGAGAAAGAGAGATATAGAGAAGAGTGTCAATGGAGAGAAAAGTCAAAGAAACGATACGGGGCGACTGAGAACAAATTTCTTGTCACTTTTGGACTCACCAAGATCGTTACTCGCATATCGGAAGATTATTGATCTTCACGCTAGAAAGGAGAATATAAAATATTGTGATATACAACATAAAGATAATTATTGTTAAATCTCACTCAAGGTACCTTACTTATCTAGACTTTAGCTCATTTACGAATATATATATATATATATATATATATATATATATATATGTGTATGTGTGTGTGTGTGTATAATATTTTTTAAACGGTAGAATGCACTAACGACGGTAATTTTATGCAAATCATTTCCGGTTGTGGGGGATACTATATTATTATCTCGGGCGGACAAAAGCCCGCTACTTTACTAAATTTCATATGTGGCGGTAGACAGACCTCCGTTCTAATTTACATTAGCCGATCTACTTAATTATTCCCTCCACCCCTCTTTGAGAGTTTAACTAACAAATGCCCACCACCCACGAGCCTTCTAGTCAAATTACTATATATATAATTTTGATTTTATGGACTGCATCCAGAGTGGGGTAGTTCATCTAGAAACTTTTGTTCTCAACAGCTTGTGGCTTGTCTCCTATCATCCTACTCTATAACTTTGTAATCAATGGGTGGCAAAGCAACATACATCTACTACTCGCGCACGATTTATTGTGTTTGGTGTACAGCTGGGTTTGTTGAACATATCATTCTACCGCACGGACAAACATACTGTCAAATTTCATGATTTAACACTACAAATATGAAATCTGCTTCTACTTTACTTCCATAAAATAAGATTGTTCTGACCACACTTCCTTCAACAGCAGTTGTCACACAAAGATCTTCATTTTTTTTGTAATCGCCAAAGCAGGAAATAAAGTGATGTACTAACATACACAGCAAGTAGCTTATCAAATGTTGTCTATCAGTTGTCCAATCTTGATGACAAATAATGAACTAAGTCTGAAAGTGATAGAGAGATGGACAAATCACAGGGAAGACTGGAGTTTGAAAATTTCAAGTTTAGCGTGAGTGGATTCTTCAAACTAGACCTGGGGAGGGGAGGGGGGGGGGTCGCTGCAATGTTTTTTTTTTACTTGTCTGTTTCGATGGAGCTTGTCCTGCCTTTTGTACTAGGTCTTCTATCTCAACAGTCTCACACAAAGACTAAACCTAGAAGTAGTGCAATACTAGGTCTTCTATCTCAACAGTCTCACGTAAAGACTAAACCTAGAAGTAGTGCCATACTAGGTCTTCTATCTCAACAGATTTCACGTAATGACTAAACCTAGAAGTAGTGCAATACTAGGTCTTCTATCTCAACAGATCTCACGTAAAGACTAAACCTAGAAGTAGTGCAATACTAGGTCTTCTATCTCAACAGTCTCACGTAAAGACTAAACCTAGAAGTAGTGCAATACTAGGTCTTCTATATCAATAGATCTCATCACTACGTTTACTAAACCTAGAAGTAGTGCAATACTAGGTCTTTTATCTCAACAGTCTCACGTAAAGACTAAACCTAGAAGTAGTGCAATACTAGGTCTTTTATCTCAACAGTCTCACGTAAAGACTAAACCTAGAACTAGTGCAATACTAGGTCTTCTATCTCAACAGTCTCACATAAAGACTAAACCAAGAAGTAGTGCAATACTAGGTCTTCTATCTCAACAGTCTAACGTAAAGACTAAACCTAGAAGGAGTGCAATACTAGGTCTTCTATCTCAACAGGGGTTAAGGCAAAGAAATGCAAGTGAATGCATAAAAATGCGAAGCTGCAGTAAAGCTGAATGCAAGGAAAAAGAAAAAAAAAAAAAGAAAAAATGTACTAGTACAATACCGCTGCTACTTAATGTTTGTATTTCGTCCTAAGTGTTTACTTTAGTATATATATATATATATATATATATATATATATATATATATATATATATATATATATATATATATCTAGGTTTAGATTCACATATCTGTGTGTGTATGTTGTTTGTTTGTTCCTGCTGAAGGCCTATTGAGCCGAAACGTCGTTCGAATCTGTGTCGTCTACTAATCACGTAAAGCTTCTAACATACCATTTTTTCTTTTTTTTCTTCAATTTTTCCTTCTATCTCAACAGTCTCACACAAAGACTAAACCTTGAAGTAGTGCAATATTAGGTCTTCTATCTCAACAGTCTCACATAAAGACTAAACCTTGAAGTAGTGCAATATTAGGTCTTCTATCTCAACAGATCTCACGTAAAGACTAAACCTAGAAGTAGTGCAATACTAGGTCTTCTATCTCAACAGTCTCACGTAAAGACTAAACCTAGAAGTAGTGCAATACTAGGTGTTCTATATCAACAGATCTCACCACTACGTTTACTAAACTTAGAGGTAGTGCAATACTAGGTCTTCTATATCAATAGATCTCACATTCTGAGGAATATAGCGACCTTCATCACCTTATGTATTCTAGTGTGCAAATTCCATCAATACATCTTTTTTGTGTAGTCTGCCGTTGATTATTCTTGCAACGTTTATTCTGTTGTTGTTCCGTTGTGTTCTGTTTTGATCTTTCTGTCTTGTCATGTGACAAAACCATTTTATCTGTTGTTTCCTTATGTACTCTATGGCGGGCATTATTCCTAGTTTTTTATTATTATCTATTTATTTGTTTAAAATCGGTTCTTCATTTCTGATCTTATCTCTCAGGCTGTTTCCTGTCATTAGTTTCTATAGTGGTTACTTTTCTTATTGTTCTTGCGGCTATGCTACAGGTTTGGCATTGATAGCACAACGTTGGGATGAAGATTGTGTCGTGAAGTGCCCATTTTGCTTCAAGAGTTATTTATTTGTTGGACAATAGTGGTGATAACTGTCTGATGATTTGGCAAGCTTTGTTGCATATTGAATCTATTTCTGATGATTGTGAACTATCGTTTGTCACTAAACTTCCTAGATTTTTTAATAACATGAATGTTTGTAGAAATGCCCGAAGAGACAGACATCATATATCATAAAGAGAAGAGATAGAGAACGTATATTATAAAGAGAAGATACAGAATGTTGTGTCTAAAGACAGATCACATCTGACCTTCATGTGCTGACACCTGACAGAGTTCACAAGGACCGTTATTGCTGCTAGCTCGCATGAGCTTCCCCTTAAAACAGAAGATAAGTCTGCTGAAAGTGCGTCACTTGACTACAGGTTGCATGAATTGTTGATCTCAGGTCGAGAACGAGACCAGGGAACGACACGTTATTAAGATAAGAACTTATGTTTGTTTTTGTTTGCGACATCTTTATTGTCATAACAAGGGACCTCAGCTCAACAGTCACACAGTTTCTTGAAACTCTTGCCACCATGTCTTGTGTTTATAGAGTAGCACAAAGTTTTAAACGTCGGCACATTTCGATGGTATTTGTCTACGAAATACCATCATTCTGCATGAAATATGGTATTTGATTACGAAAAGTGGTATTATGTCTATGGAAAGTAGTATTTTGTTTGTGATTTTAAAAAAAACATGATGCAGCTGCCTCACGCCTGGAGTGTGGTACACAATCTTATGTTGGTGTTTTCAATATAAATAATATTATGGTCCATAATGTCAGTCCTACGCAATATGGCCTTTCATTACCATATGAGAAGATCACTTGTACCTGTGTACTCCTAGAAGTTGGTGTGACAAGGGAATAAATGCTCCAACAGACCAGTTCACTAATCACCACGCTACGCGGCTTCTGTATTTGTTTATGAATTATAACATGTTCATGATATATAAATAAACAAAACTACTTTACATTGTACTGCAGAAGAGCTGCATAGTAAACACCACAAGCTGAAACGAAGAGGCAAAAGTTGAGATCATCTAATATAGAACATACAATAGAAGTATATTAAAGGTGGGATCATCTAACAGAGAACAGACAATACAAGTATATTAAAGTTGAGATCATCTAACAGAGAACAGACAATAGAAGTACATTAAAGTTGAGATCATCTAACAGAGAACAGACAATAAAAATACATTAAAGTTGAGATCATCTAATAGAGAACAGACAATAGAAGTACATTAAAGTTGAGATCATCTAACAGAGAACAGACAATGGAAGTATATTAAAGTTGAGATCATCTAATAGTGAACAGACAATAGAAGTACATTAAAGTTGAGATCATCTAACAGAGAACAGACAATAAAAATACATTAAAGTTGAGATCATCTAATAGAGAACAGACAATAGAAGTACATTAAAGTTGAGATCATCTAGCAGAGAACAGACAATAGAAGTACAGTAAAGTTGAGGTCATCTAACAGAGAACAGACAATAGAAGTACATTAAAGTTGAGATCATCTAACAGAGAACAGACAATAGAAGTACATTAAAGTTGAGATCATCTAATAGAGAACAGACAATAGAAGTACATTAAAGTTGAGATCATCTAATAGAGAACAGACAATAGAAGTATAGTAAAGTTGAGGTCATCTTGCAGAGAACAGACAATAGAATACATTAAAGTTGAGATCATCTAACAGAGAACAGACAATAGAAGTATATTAAAGTTGAGATCATCTAACAGAGAACAGACAATAGAAGTACATTAAAGTTGAGATCATCTAAGAGAGAACAGACAATATAAGTATATTAAAGTTGAGATCATCTAACAGAGAACAGACAATATAAGCATATTAAAGTTGAGATCATCTAATAGAGAACAGACAATAGAAGTACATTAAAGTTGAGATCATCTAACAGAGAACTGACAATAGAAGTACATTAACGTTGAGATCATCTAACAGAGAACAGACAATAAAAGTACATTAAAGTTGAGATCATCTAATTGAAAACAGACAATAAAAGTACATTAAAGTTGAGATCATCTAACAGAGAACAGACAATAGAAGTACATTAAAGTTGAGATCATCTAATAGAGAACAGACAATAAAAGTACATTAAAATTGAGATCATCTAACAGAGAACAGACAATAAAAGTACATTAAAGTTGAGATCATCTAATAGAAAACAGACAATAAAAGTACATTAAAGTTGAGATCATCTAACAGAGAACAGACAATAAAAATACATTAAAGTTGAGATCATCTAATAGAGAACAGACAATAGAAGTACATTAAAGTTGAGATCATCTAGCAGAGAACAGACAATAGAAGTACAGTAAAGTTGAGGTCATCTAACAGAGAACAGACAATAGAAGTACATTAAAGTTGAGATCATCTAACAGAGAACAGACAATAGAAGTACATTAAAGTTGAGATCATCTAATAGAGAACAGACAATAGAAGTACATTAAAGTTGAGATCATCTAATAGAGAACAGACAATAGAAGTATAGTAAAGTTGAGGTCATCTTGCAGAGAACAGACAATAGAAATACATTAAAGTTGAGATCATCTAACAGAGAACAGACAATAGAAGTACATTAAAGTTGAGATCATCTAATAGAGAACAGACAATAGAAGTACATTAAAGTTGAGATCATCTAATAGAGAACAGACAATAGAAGTACATTAAAGTTGAGATCATCTAACAGAGAACAGACAATAGAAGTACATTAAAGTTGTGATCATCTAACAGAGAACAGACAATAGAAGTACATTAAAGTTGAGATCATCTAACAGAGAACAGACAATAGAAGTACATTAAAGTTGAGATCATCTAACAGAGAACAGACAATAGAAGTACATTAAAGTTGAGATCATCTAATAGAGAACAGATAATAGAAGTACATTAACGTTGAGATCATCTAACAGAGAACAAGCAATAGAAGTACATTAAAGTTGAGATCATCTAAAAGAGAACAGACAATAGAAGTACATTAAAGTTGAGATCATTTAAAAGAGAACAGACAATATAAGTATATTAAAGTTGAGATCATCTATAAGAGAATAGACAATATAAGTATATTAAAGTTGAGATCATCTAACAGAGAACAGACAATATAAGTACATTAAAGTTGAGATCATCTAATAGAGAACAGACAATAGAAGTACATTAAAGTTGAGATCATCTAATAGAGAACAGACAATAGAAGTACATTAAAATTGAGATCATCTAATAGAGAACAGACAATATAAGTACATATAGAAGTCATGCTTGTTCAGTCAGTAACAGAAGATTGTGTTGATTCACTTCATTACTGAAACATCCCTAACATCATAGTGTTGATTCACATCAGTACCGATACTACACTAACATTATAATGTTGATTCACACCATTACTGACACAGCATTAACATCATAGCTTTGATTCACATCAGTACCGATACTACACTAACATCATAATGTTGATTCACACCATTACTGATACAGTACTAGCAGCATAGTGTTGATTCACATCATTACTGATACAGCATTAACATCAAAGTGTTGATTAACATCATTACTAATACAACACTAACATCACAAAGTTAATTTACATCATTACCGATACTACACTAACATCATAATGTTGATTTACATCATTACTGATACATCACTACCTTCATAATGTTGATAAACAGTATTGCTGACAAAGCACCAATATCATAATGCACTTGATCAAAAAACATCTTCAAAAAATATTTTTTTTAAAAATAATGTGACTAACATTTTCACTCACATAATTATCAACATATAAACCATTACCACTGACATCACGAAAAACATCATAAAAGAACAGTATCATTAACACTATCAGTTTTACAGAGTAAAGTAATGGATATAGCTGCTTAGATTATCAATGACAGGAATACAAACACATCGCAAGATGAAATGGTTGATAACACAACTAACATTGCAAAGATACCGTAGATGTTATTATAGCAGACACTATCAATTAGTGAGCTGATAATGTTCAGAAAAATAATTCTCGCACAGAACAAAATGACACTCAAACTAAATAAATTGACACCACGGTAACACAAAATGATACTCAAACTAAATAAATTGACACCACGGTAACACAAAATGAAACTCAAACTAAACAAATTGACACCAAGGCAACACAAAATGACACCCAAACTAAACAAATTGACACCAAGGTAACACAAAATGTCACTCAAACTAAACAAATTGACACCACGGTAACACAAAATGATACTCAAACTAAATAAATTGACACCACGGTAACACAAAATGACACTCAAACTAAACAAATTGACACTAAGGTAACACAAAAAGATACTCAAACTAAACAAATTGACACCAAGAAAACACACAATGACACTCAAACTAAGCGAATTGACACCAAGGCAACACAAAATGACACTCAAACTAAGCAAATTGACACCAAGGTAACACAAAATGACACTCAAACTAAACAAATTGACACCACAGTAACACAAAATGACACTCAAACTAAACAAATTGACACCAAGGTAACACAAAATGACACTCAAACTAAGCAAATTGACACCAAGGTAACACAAAATGACACTCAAACTAAACAAATTGACACCAAGGTAACACAAAATGACACTCAAACTAAACAAATTGACACTAAGGTAACACAAAAAGATACTTATACTAAACAAATTGACACCAAGAAAACACACAATGACACTCAAACTAAGCGAATTGACACCAAGGCAACACAAAATGACACTCAAACTAAGCAAATTGACACCAAGGCAACACAAAATAACACTCAAACTAAACAAATTGACACCACGGTAACACAAAATGATACTCAAACTAAATAAATTGACACCACGGTAACACAAAATGACACTCAAACTAAACAAATTGACACTAAGGTAACACAAAAAGATACTCAAACTAAACAAATTGACACCAAGGTAACACACAATGACACTCAAACTAAGCGAATTGACACCAAGGCAACACAAAATGACACTCAAACTAAACAAATTGACACCAAGGTAACACAAAATGACACTCAAACTAAGCAAATTGACAACAAGGTAACACAAAATGACACTCAAACTAAACAAATTGACACCAAGGCAACACAAAATGACACTCAAACTAAGCAAATTGACACCAAGGTAACACAAAATGACATTCAAACTAAACAAATTGACACCAAGGCAACTCAAAATGGCTCTCAAACTAAACAAATCAAATTGACACCAAGGTAACACACAATGACACTCAAACTAAGCGAATTGACACCAAGGCAACACAAAATGACATTCAAACTAAGCAAATTGACACCAAGGTAACACAAAATGACACTCAAACTAAACAAATTGACACCAAGGCAACACAAAATGACACTCAAACTAAACAAATTGACACCAAGGCAACACAAAATGACACTCAAACTAAGCAAATTGACACCAAGGTAACACAAAATGTAACTCAAACTAAACAAATTGACACCACGGTAACACAAAATGATACTCAAACTAAATAAATTGACACCACGGTAACACAAAATGATACTCAAACTAAATAAATTGACACCACGGTAACACAAAATGACACTCAAACTAAACAAATTGACACGAAGGTAACACAAAAAGATACTCAAACTAAACAAATTGACACCAAGATAACACATAATGACACTCAAACAAAGCGAATTGACACCAAGGCAACACAAAATGACACTCAAACTAAGCAAATTGACACCAAGGCAACACAAAATGACACTCAAACCAAACAAATTGACACCAATGTAACACAAAATGACACTCAAACTAAACAAATTGACACCAAGGCAACACAAAATGACACTCAAACTAAACAAATTGACACCAAGGCAACACAAAATGAAACTCAAACTAAACAAATTGACACCAAGGCAACACAAAATGACACCCAAACTAAACAAATTGACACCAAGGTAACACAAAATGTCACTCAAACTAAACAAATTGACACCACGGTAACACAAAATGATACTCAAACTAAATAAATTGACACCACGGTAACACAAAATGACACTCAAACTAAACAAATTGACACTAAGGTAACACAAAAAGATACTCAAACTAAACAAATTGACACCAAGAAAACACACAATGACACTCAAACTAAGCGAATTGACACCAAGGCAACACAAAATGACACTCAAACTAAGCAAATTGACACCAAGGTAACACAAAATGACACTCAAACTAAACAAATTGACACCACAGTAACACAAAATGACACTCAAACTAAACAAATTGACACCAAGGTAACACAAAATGACACTCAAACTAAGCAAATTGACACCAAGGTAACACAAATGACACTCAAACTAAACAAATTGACACCAAGGTAACACAAAATGACACTCAAACTAAACAAATTGACACTAAGGTAACACAAAAAGATACTTATACTAAACAAATTGACACCAAGAAAACACACAATGACACTCAAACTAAGCGAATTGACACCAAGGCAACACAAAATGACACTCAAACTAAGCAAATTGACACCAAGGCAACACAAAATAACACTCAAACTAAACAAATTGACACCACGGTAACACAAAATGATACTCAAACTAAATAAATTGACACCACGGTAACACAAAATGACACTCAAACTAAACAAATTGACACTAAGGTAACACAAAAAGATACTCAAACTAAACAAATTGACACCAAGGTAACACACAATGACACTCAAACTAAGCGAATTGACACCAAGGCAACACAAAATGACACTCAAACTAAACAAATTGACACCAAGGTAACACAAAATGACACTCAAACTAAGCAAATTGACAACAAGGTAATACAAAATGACACTCAAACTAAACAAATTGACACCAAGGCATCACAAAATGACACTCAAACTAAGCAAATTGACACCAAGGTAACACAAAATGACATTCAAACTAAACAAATTGACACCAAGGCAACTCAAAATGGCTCTCAAACTAAACAAATCAAATTGACACCAAGGTAACACACAATGACACTCAAACTAAGCGAATTGACACCAAGGCAACACAAAATGACATTCAAACTAAACAAATTAACACAAGGTAACACAAAATGACACTCAAACTAAACAAATTGACACCAAGGCAACACAAAATGACACTCAAACTAAACAAATTGACACCAAGGCAACACAAAATGACACTCAAACTAAGCAAATTGACACCAAGGTAACACAAAATGTAACTCAAACTAAACAAATTGACACCACGGTAACACAAAATGATACTCAAACTAAATAAATTGACACCACGGTAACACAAAATGATACTCAAACTAAATAAATTGACACCACGGTAACACAAAATGACACTCAAACTAAACAAATTGACACGAAGGTAACACAAAAAGATACTCAAACTAAACAAATTGACACCAAGATAACACATAATGACACTCAAACAAAGCGAATTGACACCAAGGCAACACAAAATGACACTCAAACTAAGCAAATTGACACCAAGGCAACACAAAATGACACTCAAACCAAACAAATTGACACCAATGTAACACAAAATGACACTCAAACTAAACAAATTGACACCAAGGCAACACAAAATGACACTCAAACTAAACAAATTGACACCAAGGCAACACAAAATGACATTCAAACTAAACAAATCCAAGGTAACACAAAATGACACTCAAACTAAACAAATTGACACCAAGGCAACTCAAAATGGCTCTCAAACTAAACAAATCAAATTGACATCAAGGTAACACACAATGACACTCAAACTAAGCGAATTGACACCAAGGCAACACAAAGTGACACTCAAACTAAACAAACTGACATCAACGCAACACAAAATGACACTCAAACTAAGCAAATTGACACCAAGACAACACAAAATGACATTCAAACTAAACAATCCAAGGTAACACAAAATGACACTCAAACTAAACAAATTGACACCAAGGCAATTTAAAATGACACTCAAACTAAACAAACTGGCACCAAGGCAACACAAAATGACACTCAAACTAGACAATTGACAAAAGGGCAATACAAATTGACACTCAAACTAAACAAATGACAAAAAGCAACACAAGATGACATCATAACTAAACAAACAGGTGCCAACACAACACAAGATGATATTAGAACTAAACAGACCAGTACCAACACAACACAAGATGTTATTAAAATTAAACAAACAGGTACCAACACAACACAAGATGACATCAGAGCTAAACAAGCTGACACGAACTGCCACTGTGAAGAAGGTTCTAAGATTCATATCTCTCGTCCAGGTAGGCAGAGATCTTGGGGCTAAGACGGACCACGGAGTACAAGTCAGCGACTGCTAGGTGATCAGAGAGCAGGCTGTCGATCATCATGCAGCACGAGCACTGGTCTAGGAAGTCCATGATGGCCAGGTCTGCCATTGTGATCTGTAGTAGGGGAGAGTCAAGAGGTTCAGGTGTCGTATGGAGAGAAAGGTAGAGAGGCAATCATGAGGTTCAGGTGTTGTGGAGAGAGGTGGAGGAGAGATGATCGTGCGGTTCAGGTGTTGTGGAGATAGGAGAGATGATTATTTAGGTTCAGGTGTTGTGGAGAGAGGCGGAGGAGAGATAATCATGAGGTTCAGGTGTTGTGGAGAGAGGAGGAGGAGAGATGATCATGAGGTTCAGGTGTTGTGGAGAGAGGAGGAGAATAGATGATCATGAGGTTCAGGTGTTGTGGAGAGAAGAGAGATAGGAGAGATGATCATGAGGTTCAGGTGCTGTGGAGAGAGGAGAGAAATGAGGGATAATCATGAGGTTCAGGTGTTGTGGAGGGAGAGAGGAGATATGATCATGAGGTTCAGGTGCTGTGGAGAGAGGAAGAGGAGAGATGATCATGAGGTTCAGGTGTTGTGGGGTGAAATAGGAGGAGAGATGATCATGAGTTTCATGTGCTGTGGAGTGAGATAGGAGGAGAGATGATATTCAGTTTTTGTAGAGAGAGAAGAGATAGTATGAGCGATGATAAAGAGGTTCAGTTTTGTGGAGAGAGAAGCGATAGTAGGAGGGATGATAAAGAGGTTCAGTTTTTGTGGAGAGAGAAGCGATAGTAGGAGGGATGATAAAGAGGTTCAGTTTTTGTGGAGAGAGAAGCGATAGTAGGAGGGATGATAAAGAGGTTCAGTTTTTGTGGAGAGAGAAGAGATGATCACGGGGTTCAGTCTAGTCCTCTCGGATAACGGCAATAAACAGGAAGTCACGTGTTCACTCACGCATGGTAAAGATCCATTGGCAGTTAAAATCGAAAAGAATAGGACATAACTATGGCCACTGTCAGGGAACAATTGCTAGAATAACCTACCCACCCCGTGGAGCCCAGGCTATGCTACGGAGTTCGTGCACGTTGGTCTGGATTTTCTTGAGAATCTCAAGGGTGATATCGGAGGACTAATGAAATCGTCCAGTGTGCAGTGACGATGATCCTAACGACAATAAACAAACAAATCTCTAGATATTTAAACGTGTGTCCTAATGTTTCTCATCCATGATTGGCTGAGTGGTTAGTGTGCTCGCTTCCTGACCAGAGGGGTCCGGGTTCGATCCAGGCAGTGGCGAATTTTTTTTTGGATTAACAAAGCTCCGGAGTTCACCCAGCTTCTAAAAATAGGTACCAGAGATCTTTCTTGGAAGTAAAGGCGGCCTGGCGTGATACCCACCACATCACCCAAAAATGTGCCGTGGTCATAGAAAAGTATGGCCACTAACACCATGTTCCACATACGACTAGCAGCGTGGAGGGAACCCTTGCTTTTTTTTTTTTTAAAGAAGTCATTCTGCTTTTCTCGTGGAACCGACCGCTCGTCATTATACAAGTAATTCATCATCATCATCATGTACCCTGCCGGTTGGCGTAGGCGATCATGTCCCTCCACAATCTTCTATCTACAGTGCATCGTATCAGTTCTGTTGTTGAATGTTTTCCATGCCATGACACCAAGCTATCCAGTATTTTCTCTCTTTGTCGTCCGCGATCTCTCTTTCCTTTTATTTTGCCAGTTGTAAGTAGTATATGTGGCTGTGAAGCCACCTGAAAGTGCACGCACATGCACCGAAAGACAATAGATTTGGCACCGAAACCGCACGAAACATGCACCAAAACCCGTGCCAAAGTCCGATAATCGGCTTATTATCTCGGTGGTCGTGATCGGTAATCGGCTTATTTCGGTGGTGTGCGTTGGTGCGTGACGATCGGCGCGTCGTGGTGTGCGTTGGTGCGTGGCGGCTTATCTCGTGGTGAGTGATCGGCTTATCGCGTCGCTAGCTCGCCGGATATCTCGGGGGTTCTAAAATCGGGCGACAGCGGTTCTAAAACTTGTGGCGGGTCGTCGCCGGCTATCTCGCGGGTCGGATGGCGGGTCGTTGCCATCGTGCGGGTGGGGAAAGGTGCCTTTATTGGTTATCATCATCATGTGCCTCAACACTATCAGCATGTGCCTCAACACTATCATCATGTGCACCATCATATAGCGATTTTTTTTCTCTTCTCTCTCTCTCTCTATTGCATATCCAAGCTAACTCAAGTCAAATAAAAATCACCATCACCAAGCCACACAAATTGACACATCATCATGTGCCACCCTCAACACCATCCTTTCATGTCCTATCATCATCATGTGCCACCCTCATCAACCTTCATATCCCATCATGATCTTGTGCCCCCCTCAACACTATCATCATGTGCCACCCTCAACACCATCCTTTCATGTCCTATCATCATCATGTGCCACCCTCAACATCAACCTTCATATCCCATCATGATCTTGTGCCCCCCCCCCTCATGTCCTATCATCATCATCATCATCATCACCAAGACACACAAAGTGACACATCATCATCATGTGCCACCCTCAACATCAATCTTCATATCCCATCATCATCATGTGCCACCCTCAACATCATCATCATGTGCCACCCTCATCATCACCCTTCATATCATCAAGCCACACAAAGTATCATCTCATCTCTCTCTCTCTCTCTCTCACACACATTCATGGTAAACCAAAACAAAATTCGTTCTATATTTCTCACAGCTTTATTATTATTACAACAAATATACGACACATATATATATACATATATATATATATTACTGCCCGGTTGTTGATAATTTTAAGCGTCTGGGTTTCCTCCCTCCTGTTTTGGTGGTACTGTTTGTTAAATGTCTATCAAACACGGGTACATAGGAAGTTTCATTAGCCTTCAAAACACAACCGCCCTCCATTTTGACAAAACCTTGATCAAAGCTGGAATAGGTAATTGGTGACTCTGCTGAAACACCCGCGGCATTCATATTGGGTGCCGGATCTGTCGTCTGATTAACAAGAGCGAGGTTCCCTTGATTAACAAAAGGGGCGTGTAGTCGATGAGATTCGTGTTAACAAGAGATGGTATGTAGTTTTGGTGGTTAACGACAGGCGGCGTGTAGTTGATCTGATTAACGAGAGGTGGCGTGTAGTTGATCTGGTTAACGAGAGGTGGCGTGTAGCTGATCTGGTTAACAACAGGCGGTGTGTAGTTGAGGTTAGCATAAGCGGTTAAAATTTCCTCTCGCATCTCGACTAACGTGATAAATTCCTCTCTCGATAGTGTTATCACAGTTCTGGTAGGAAACTTCAAAAAACTATCACCGCTATATGTCCTTATATTTATCAATGGTCTGTTACGAAAAACACAAACCGAGACTGCCTTAACGCCATCTTTAGACAATGGAACTACAGTCTCATTTCCACGTGACATAAATATACGCTGATCACTAACATCAAACGAAATTGGCGTATTCAAGCTACACGACTCCATATTCAAAGAAAAACAAACCACCTGGCAACAGACGTTGGTTATGTGTGTGCGTGTACACTGCTCGACTGGGGGGGGTTTATACCCGTTTATCGGGTCCAGGACCGTCTATTTATAGCAGCTAACGCAATACGTTATCAGGCGTGGTAATCAGTCGTGTTGCGACATGTTCAGTGACCTCTGGAACTGACCCAATAGGGGGGGGGGGTGATGTGTGGGGAAATATGATGCGTGTAACAATTCGGTCTCAGGTAATGCGGCTTGAGACTAGGAAACTCCTCCTCCTCCTCCCCCTGTCGTGTTTATATAGGTTGTGGATTTTAAAAATAGGTGTTAGTTGAAGAGGGGGAAACCTCGCGCGCTGACCTAAAATCACTCGTTGTTATTTTCGTCGGGGGCGTAATCACTAAAGTTGGTAGCACTTGTGAGGATGGATCCCCGATGGAATCATCCCTTCACAGCTCTGATAGCCGGTCCTACCGGGTGTGGGAAAACGGTATTTGTGCAAAAGTTTATACAGAACCTTCACGAGCTAGCTGTCCCGTACCGGAGGAAGTTATATGGTGTTATGGGGAATGGCAGCCGATATACGAGACTATGGGGTCAGTGAGATTTATCGAGGGTCTACCAGACGTCGATAAATTGGAAGGTGGTAAGAAGAGAAGACTGATCGTCATCAATGACTTGATGTCTGAGACGGACGAGCGGGTAACAAAATTATTCACCAAAGGTAGTCATCACAGAGATATTAGTGTGATGTACATTGTTCAAAATCTTTTCGGAAAAAATAAAGAACATCGAACCATAAGTCTCAATACGCACTATTTAGTCCTTTTCAAGAACCCGAGAGACGGGAGTCAAATTATGAATCTGTGTAAACAAATGTACCCGGGTCAGGTGGGGTACCTCCAAGATAGTTTTAAGGACGCGACAGCGACTCCTCACGGTTATTTGCTGGTCGATCTTCGTCAGGACACACCTGATAATCTTAGGTTGAGAACAAAAATATTCCCGGGGGAGAGACAAATCGTCTACGTGCCAAAGTAGAGAATCATGTGTGATGAAGCACTTAGACGGCACGGTGAAATGTTGAAATGTATGCGCGCCGCCTCGACGAGCGGTTTAAGAGCCATATTAAAAACAGCCTCTCCCAAACTCATTAACTTTTTGTGCGAGTGTTGTCATAACATATTAAAAGGTAATGTTAGACTCACTCAGCGACAGAAGTGCGAGCTACGTCGACACAAGAACAAGTTGAGACTTCTCACTAAAAAGAAACCGAGTCTTAAGCGGCGGAAAGAGATTCTACAAACCGGTGGGTTTATAGGTGCTTTGCTCCGTCCTATATTAAGTATTCTCGGTGGAGTACTAGGTGCGTAACAATGGCCAAAAAAATGATTTTGGTGGATCCTCGATTCCTCTAGGGTCTTAAACAGACTACTACCACGTCCTATAGCCCACCCGAGGCGATCGGTGACAACTTGAGAGATTTAGATGATGAAATGCAACGTATCCTATTCCGCGATGATTTAGCACCCGCCGATAAGGCCAGAGTGTACCAACGTGCCCTGCATCAATATTTAACTAGATTGGAGCAGTATAAACGACGCTCATTGGGCTCGGTCGATCTCATTCAACACAACACGGCAACAGAAAAAACACCTTCCCCACCAACACCATCATTCGAGCTATCACCAGAGCAGACCAAGACACCACCACCACCACCACCACCAGCGGAAACCACAAAGGTAGGTAATGAAACCACTCCGCCCGTAGCCACGTATAAACTGAGACCTAAAAAAAGAAGAGCGGAATCCCAACACCAAAATGGGAACGGTGGAGAAAATATTGAGACGTCGTTACTTTGACCCTAGTCGACCAGGGGCGTATAGTGGTGCAACGGCCCTGCAACGTAACACCAAACTGGGACTCGCAAAGATCAAACAATGGCTGAGTCATCAGGATACCTATACCCTTCATAAACCAATTCGTCGCAGATTTGAAAGGCGTCCCATTATAACGAGTGGCCCCCAACAGCAATATCAGGCAGACCTAATCGATTTGAGACATTTGAAAAAACACAACGATGGATATTCCTATTTGGTTTCTTGCGTGGACGTTTTCAGTAAATTCGCGTGGTCTGTACCGATACGAACCAAAACGGGGAAATCCTTAGTGGAAGCCGTCGGTAAGATATTTCTCGATGGGAAACCCGCGAGTTTTCAAACCGATAAGGGGTCCGAGTTTCTGAACAGAACATTTCAGAAATTCCTCGCTGACAACAACGTTCACTTTTTCACTACGCAGAACGAAGATATTAAGGCCGCCGTGGTGGAACGCTTTAATAGGACTCTGAAACAAAGGATGTGGCGATATTTCACGAAATCCAATAAGTTGTCTTATGTCCGAGTCCTCCCCGCCCTACTTCGAAGTTATAACCATTCGTATCACAGAAGTATAAAAATGGCACCGGTCGACGTCAACGCAGACAATCAAGAACAGGTATGGAACACGTTGTATAATAGCAAACGCAACTTTAAATTTGAAAGACCCCTGTACAAGCCCGGTGATCGAGTTAGACTGGTCCTGGGCAGAGCCAATTTTAAAAAGGGTTATGCCCCGGCTTGGACGGAGGAACTGTTTTCCATCAGTCGAGTAAATGAAACAAACCCCGTTACATATGTGTTGAAAGACGATAAGGGCGATGAGATAGAGGGGTCATTCTACACACCGGAAATTCAAAAAGTTGGAGACAAACACGAGTACAGAACCGAGAGTGTCATAACCGAGCGTCGCACATCCTTTGGGCGAAAGGAGTGTTTAGTCAAATGGTTTGGGTACGATTCCTCATTTAACACTTGGATACCGTCCAAGGACATTGTCAGATACAAAAACTAGAGATGCGGGAAGAAGAAGTGGTAACTTTTGGTGGAGAGCCCGATTTGCGAGCCGTAAACTCGGGAGTCGGGAGAGACGGCGAACCACGCTGGTGGGGGTCGATGTTTGGGAAACTATCCCCCTACTTAGAACTTGTCTTTATTTGTCAAGTGGTAGTTATATATACAGTTGTAGCGGTCTCGCTGTTCAATCTGACCACCGAAAAGCCAGACGCGAAGGAGGGAAAACTGTGGATAGCCCTACTGAGCAGCTGTTTGGGTTACATGCTACCGAATCCAAACTTGGAGAGGCGACGGCGAAACGAGTAAAAAAAATGAGTTTTTATGTCACCCTGCCCAGCAATGCATCTATGGAACTTTTTAAGGATAATAACCCAGGCCACTTTTTCGTTAAACTTCCTCAGACCATTGACATTTCGACGCAGTATGAGATCGCACTGGTGGAGATACAGTTTCCGCTAAATTATTTCAATGTAATAGAGGGTGATGTCTGGATTCGCTACGAATCTCTCTATAACGACGATATTTGCGACGCCAGATTTTATTTCAACGTGACATTGGAACCTGGGTTATACACGAAACCCGATGCGTTCATCGGCGCGTTGAACGCGTCGATCGTAAAAGCGGAGGATGAGTCGTACAGGGAGAGAAAGGGAAAAAAATGAGATTCATTTACGCAAAAGAGGTAAATAAAGCCATCTTGAAACTTTACGAGAAAGGAGTCAGTGTTACCATAAGCGACACTTTGAAAAACATGTTAGCCTTCCCACGACCACAATATCAGACACGGCTCCCGATATCTTCAGCGTGGGTGTAATGGACTTGGAAAGTGTTGCGAAGAATGTCTACGTCTACTGCGATCTCGTTTCCCCCAGACCGGTCGGGGATGTGATGGTGCCTCTCCTCAGGAGCGTGCCTGTTCTCAATAGAAATCACACCTCGCTGTTTCAGATCTACGATAAGCCTCACTACCTACCCCTGAGTAGATTTTCCTTCGATACCGTCGAGATCCTTTTAGCCAACGAACACGGAAAAACCATTCCATTCACCAGCGGGACGTCGGTGCTAACGGTACACTTTCGAGTCAAGAAGCATCTCGAGCTGGTATAATGGTGAAACACACTCCCCTTCATAGAGATGTTGAGTTATACGAAGACTTTTACTGTTGTCAGGCGGGCGATGGGATGCCCGTGTTTATAGGAGGTCGAAGTCAGAGCGGTCGAGGAATCGGTAGTTTCTTTGGTGGAATCGGGAGGGCTATTTTACCCTGGTTAAAAACCGGCGGTAAGGCCTTGCTCAGAGAAGGCTTGGGGACCGGTCTGCAGGTCGCACAGGACGCATTGGCCGGGAAAAATGTCGGTGAAGCTTTCAAAGAACGAGCTAAGGAGGCCGGTCAGCGGTTGCTACACGGGGCCGTAGACCACCTGCGTGATAACAACCAATCAGGAAGTGGTTTACGTCAAAGCAGAAAGCGACTTATGAAGCTACCTCCACCAGGAGAACCCGTTACGAAGAGGATAAAAACGACAGCTGGACGGTTCCCCCTTCATTCGGTGCACAACAGAGGGAAGAAGACGAGGGTGGCAAAGGATATTTTCGACTAATAATGTCCCTCATTCACCCCAAATCGTGCGAATGTCTTCACTCTGGTTTGGATTTATTTAGCGTTCCACCCACACAGACATCTCTAGACTCTGGCCAGTTTATTGAAATTCGTCCGATCGCAGCTTTGTCGCATAGCGCACCGATAGAGTTTTCATTTCTGGAAACAGCGAGGAGTATCTAGATCTTTTCAACACGTTTTTACATCTGCGGGTCAAGATCACCCTCCCGAATGGTGATAGTGTACCAGACGATGTTGAGGTAGGACCGGTCAACAATTATCTTCACAGTCTATTTTCACAAGTCGACGTATCGCTAAACGACACGTTGGTTAAACCGTCGGAGAATACCTATCCTTTTAGAGCGGTGTTTGAGGCCACGCTAAATTACGGAGAGGATGCGAAAACGGGATACTTGACGGCCGCTCTGTTCTACAAAGACACAGCTGGCCACCATGACGATTTGAAAGAAAATGAGGGTTTTAAAACACGGCGCGATTTGACTTCGGGTAGTAAAGAGGTTGAAATGATGGGTCGTTTGCACTCTGATGTCTTTGTGCAGGATCGTTACATGTTAAACAGAGTCGATGTAAAGATAAAACTCACCCCCTCGAAGGATGTGTTCAGCCTCGCGGCTCACGATAGCTCTGTGGGTTATAAGAGTATTATCACCTACGCCGCGCTCGTGGTCAGGAAAGCTAAGCTAAACCCCGCGATTTCTCTGGCCCACGAAAAGGCTCTCTTAAGCGGGAATGCGCGGTACCCGATCAAGAGGGTTACCATCAAGACATTTTCCATCGCTAGTGGGATGCTTTCCCACAGTCAAGACAATTTATTTTTGTCTCAAACACCGACCCGTATAGTGATAGGTCTGATTACGGCCAGTGCTTTTAATGGTGTTTACACAGCTAACCCGTTCAATTTTCAACACTTTGGTCTGATTTATATGAACCTGACGGTCGACGGGAAATGTATCTCGGGAAAGCCTCTAACTATGGACTTTGAACGAAATCAATACGCGAGAGCTTTCTTCGGCACAAATCTGGCCATGGGTCTGATTGGTAAAGACGCCGGGAATAACGTTGATTATAGAGAATTCAAGGACGGATACTGCCTATTTGGTTTTGACCTCTCGTCCAGCCTACTGGACGGCTCCCATTTGAGCTAGCCACAAGCGGACCCTTGTCGATAGAACTCAAGTTTGCCGCTCCAACCACTACTCCCCTACAAGTTATCGTCTACGCCGAGTTGGACTCGGTGCTCGAGGTGTCCAAGACAAGGCAGATTCTAACAGACTTCGCCGTTTGAGAGAGAGAAAGAAGAAGTAGAATATGAACACGAGGGAGATTTACAATCTTTTGATGTCGGATATTTTCGTTCGACGTTGTTCCTTGTTAGTGTCATTGCACGAAACCACTTACCGCCAAGCATCGACCCAACGGCGACCGCGGCCCTTGTCATAAACACCGACCCTGCCCAAGAACCCGGAGAGCATTGGGTGGCCCTATTTTACAACGGACTCGGCGAATGTGAGTATTTCGATTCCTACGGTTTGCCTCCCAGACACGTGGATATTTTAAACTTATAGAGCAAAACTCACACGTTCCATTCGTCTACAACCCGCGGGTGTTGCAAGATTTGTTTAGCAACACGTGCGGTCTATATTGTGTTTATTATATACTTCTTAAGTGTCGTGGCGCAAAACTTAACAGAATTCTCATGCCTTTTTCATCGAGACAGCACGTAAACGACCGTATCATTTATCGTTTGCTCGCCCCGTGGATACTTCGGCTTCGAGGGGCCCGTCCAGACGCTTAAAATTATCAACAACCGGGCAGTAATATATATATATATATATATATATATATATATATATGTCGTATATTTGTTGTAATAATAATAAAGCTGTGAGAAATATAGAACGAATTTTGTTTTGGTTTACCATGAATGTGTGAGAGAGAGAGAGAGAGATGAGATGATACTTTGTGTGGCTTGATGATATGAAGGGTGATGATGAGGGTGGCACATGATGATGATGTTGAGGGTGGCACATGATGATGATGGGATATGAAGGTTGATGTTGAGGGTGGCACATGATGATGATGTGTCACTTTGTGTGTCTTGTGTGATGATGATGATGATGATAGGACATGAGGGGGGCACAAGATCATGATGGGATATGAAGGTTGATGTTGAGGGTGGCACATGATGATGATAGGACATGAAAGGATGGTGTTGAGGGTTGCACATGATGATAGTGTTGAGGGGGGCACAAGATCATGATGGGATATGAAGGTTGATGAGGGTGGCACATGATGATGATAGGACATGAAAGGATGGTGTTGAGGGTGGCACATGATGATGTGTCAATTTGAGTGGCTTGGTGATGATGATTTTTATTTGACTTGAGTTAGCTTGGATATGCAATAGAGAGAGAGAGAGAGAAGAGAAAAAAAAACGCTATATGAGGGTGCACATGATGATAGTGTTGAGGCACATGCTGATAGTGTTGAGGCACATGATGATGATAACCAATAAAGGCACCTTTCCCCACCCGCACGATGGCAACGACCCGCCATCCGACCCGCGAGATAGCCGGCGACGACCCGCCACAAGTTTTAGAACCGCTGTCGCCCGATTTTAGAACCGCTGTCGCCCGATTTTAGAACCCCCGAGATATCCGGCGAGCTAGCGACGCGATAAGCCGATCACTCACCACGAGATAAGCCGCCACGCACCAACGCACACCACGACGCGCCGATCGTCACGCACCAACGCACACCACCGAGATAAGCCGATTACCGATCACGACCACCGAGATAATAAGCCGATTATCGGACTTTGGCACGGGTTTTGGTGCATGTTTCGTGCGGCTTCGGTGCCAAATCTATTGTCTTTCGGTGCATGTGCGTGCACTTTTAGGGTGGGTTCACAGCCACCTATACTACTGTTGTAACCAAGTATTCCAATTTTCCTCTTCTCATGATGTGCCCGAAAAATGTTGATTGCTTCTTTCTGATGTTTTTTAAGAGCTCCCTTTTTGTGTTGGCCTTTTGAGAACTTCCTCATTAGTCATTTTATCTGTCCAGGGAACTTTCAACATTCTTCTGAGAAATCCCATCTCTGTGGCCTCTAATCGTCTTTTCATTTGTTTGTCTACTGTCCATGATTCGCTTCCATAGGTCAGAATTGGTTCTATATAGCAACGATGAACTCTCTTTCTCATTTTTATTGACATAGATTGTTGCATAAGATATTTTTCATTTTCTGAAATGCTATTTTGGCCTGAGCTATTCTGCTTTTTATTTCTGTGGTGCATCTCCCATCTGATGTTATTATTGTGCCAAGTATTTGAAACGTTGTACTTGTTTCAGGTTTGTCTCGTTTATTTTTATGCTGCATGATGGTGATGATTGTTTCTTCGATATAACCATTACTTCTGTTTTCTTACTATTCAGACTGAGACCTTTCTTGTTGCTTTCTTCCGCTATTATGTCTATCATTTCTTGTAGTTCGTTCTCTGTCTCTGCTATTAAGACTGTGTCATCCGCATATCGCAAATTATTTATGTTGTGACCGTTGACTTCAATTCCTTTTTTGTCTACTATTGATCTCATAATATATTCGCTGTAAAGTGACGTCTTATATAAATAAATACAAGTAGTTACTTCTGTTTATTAGCTTTAACGCATGTTGTTCCCAGTCTTACGTAATTCTGTCATTAGACAAGTAGGTTGTCACCTACTCAATTATACATACCAAACAGATAAATGAAAGACAGAAATAAACAAAGAATAGGAATGACATAAACCAATCTTAACAAGATGAAAGATATACTCACATCAAAGCAAATTACATCAGGACTAAAACTACTAATAGCAAAACACTATTCACTAAACTCTCCTGTATGGTGAAGAAACCTGGACATTAAATAATATGATGAAGCAGAAAATTGAAACCTTTGAAATGTGGATCTATAGGAAAATGGGAAGAATTGGATGGAAGGAAAAGAAAACAAACAAGGCAGTTTTGTATCAGCTGTAAATGAAAAAAAAAAAAAAACTACTTAACGCAATTCGAAAAAAAGACAACTGAAGAGGACACGTGCCTATGACAACGTGCACCGTCAAGACAAGAGACAGAGTAAAATTACGCTTCTTAATAGCCAAACTTTAATGTAGAGACTGCACCCAATAAATGAATGAAACATTCCACAGACATAGCCCCACTGATTTTGCTTGGCACATTCCACAAACGTAACTCACGCCAGATAACACCACGAACGGGCCTTTGGTTGTAGTGATAAGCTGCTCCCATTCCTTCATGGCTGGCGGAAGGACAACATGGAGCAGTTGGCTCTGTGCCCATTCCTGGAACAGACAAGACACAATCCATCAAGAGATAAGACACAATCTAGCAGGAGATAAGACACAATCCAGCAAGAGATAAGACACAATTCAAATAGAGGCAAGATATGTCAGGAAAAGTCAAATACAAAATCAGACAACAGACATGACAAACACAAAAACAGATAAGACACAATCCATAAACAAACAAAACACTTTTCAGGAACAGATAAGACATAATCTAGGACAGATAAGACATAATCTAGGACAGATAAGACAATTCAAAAACATAAGTGGAAACAAATAAAACTCAAAGGTAAGGGGAAAAAAATGTGTTAACTTTCTAGGAATAGTCAAGACACAAAGGTTACAGGTCTTCGTACACGATAACAGTACATGTCACATTTCTGTGACCATAACAGTACATGTCACATTCCTGTGACCATAACAGTAGACGTCACACTCCAGTACCGATTATATTACGTGTTATATTCCAGTGACGATAACAGTAGACGTCACTTTCCAATAACGATAACAGTAGACGTCACATTCCTGTGACGATTATAGTACGTGTTACATTCCAGTGACGATAACAGTAGACGTCACATTCCTGTGACGATTATAGTACGTGTTACATTCCAGTGACGATAACAGTAGACGTCACATTCCTGTGACCATAACAGTAGACGTCACACTCCAGTGACGATTATAGTACGTGTTACATTCCAGTGACGATAACAGTAGACGTCACTTTCCAGTGACGATAACAGTAGACGTCACATTCCAGTGACGATAACAGTAGACGTCACTTTCCAGTGACGATAACAGTAGACGTCACATTCCAGTGACGATAACAGTAGACGTCACATTCCTGTGACCATAACAGTAGACGTCACATTCCAGTGACGATAACAGTAGAGGTCACATTCCTGTGACCATAACAGTAGAGGTCACATTCCTGTGACCATAACAGTAGACGTCACATTCCTGTGACCATAACAATAGACGTCACATTCCTGTGTCAATAACAGAGCACATAAATGTAGCAGTATAAGTAGTATAAGGAAAGTCTGTCCCTTCTCAGGTAGACATAAAATACATCAGACCTTGAAGCTCAAAACAATCCTGTCTAAATTACTTCAAAGGGCTTGTATATTGTAACATTCTGTAATATAAATACCAGGGCTAAAATTAAGAATAGCAAAATGTTTTATCTTCTCAATATTACTGTATGGTGCAGAAACATGGACATTAGACAAGACAACAGAACAGAAAATTGAAGCCTTTGAAATGTGGATTCATAGAATAATAGGTAGAATTGGATGGAAAGGAAAAAAAACCAACGTTGAAGTTTTAAAACAACTAAAAATGAAAAGAGAACTACTAAACACAATTAGAGCAAGACAAATGACATTTTTGGGGCATGTTAAAAGACACAACAGCCTGCTAAAAGTAATATTGGAAGGGGCAGACCAAGATTAACATGGACGAGTAATATCAAAAGATGGACAAGTCAACCTATGACAATCTGCACCATCAAAGCAAGAGACAGAGTGGAATGACGCTCTATGGTAGCCAACCTTCGATGCGGATACGGTACGTAATGATGACGTCATATAAAGGTTATGTTTACTCTACTATCCCATCACTAGGGTCTCTCAAGGAAGGGGGGGGGGGGTCTATATGATCGGAGAATAAAGGCCGCTTGTCCATTGCTGTCGTCACGAGGTGTTAGGGTCTGAGGTTTTCCCCCTGATAGAAAGAGTGATGGACTCTACCCGGATTCGAACCCACGTTCTCCTGGTTTGGACGAGTTACAATTCGGCCACCCGCTCTCGACATAACAGTGTGTAACATGCACAGTTGCTTGTCCCTGATATTTTAGTTCGCTTGCCCAGCTGTGCCTGTCCAGGAAGCTAAAACACACATGCTAAATCATTTAATACGTTCAAAGAATTTAGAAGGTTTATCTTGAAATTACAAAATCTGTGGTTCAAAATGGAACATTTCAGTCACTTGTGTAACGGGCTTGTAAACGAGAAATTGTAACGGTGTATTACTCAACACCAGGCCCCACTTGTAACGGGCTTGTAAACGAGAAATTGTAACTGTGTATTACTCAACACAGGCACCACTTGTAACGGGCTTGTAAACGAGAAATTGTAACGGTGTATTACTCAACACCAGGCACCACTTGTAACGGGCTTGTAAACGAGAAATTGTAACGGTGCATTACTCAACACCAGGCACCACTTGTGTAACGGGCTTGTAAACGAGAAATTGTAACGGTGTATTACTCAACACCAGGCACCACTTGTAACGGGCTTGTAAACGAGAAATTGTAACGATGTATTACTCAACACCTGGCACCACTTGTAACGGGCTTGTAAACGAGAAATTGTAACGGTGTATTACTCAACACCAGGCACCACTTGTAACGGGCTTGTAAACGAGAAATTGTAACGATGTATTACTCAACACCTGGCACCACTTGTAACGGGACTGTTGCCCATCTTTCATGTACCATTTGTGGCGGCTAAACAACCTCCCTCGTGGACCTGAATCTGGAGATCGGTATAGTAGAAAAACTCGCCAATAACCGAGCCTCCACTATAATTGAATGGGGACTGTGTTAGGCAGCACTCTCGTTCAGATTCCGCCTTTCCGTTGTCATGACAAGAAGTTCTGGAGATCAGCCCACTTGCCTGTTACCCCAGGTTACTGCCCCCGGATAGGGGCTGCACTGGTTCATTGCTCATAGATTCCGCCCTTGGCCTTTGATCGGTTCTATTCAGGAGGCGACTGATGGTAACTGGTCTCCTATCGGGTTAACTCATCTTTCTGTCTTGGAATCAATGAACCTCTACCTGATATGACTGACTTCAGACTTTGCCATAGACGAGTGGTTGCTGCATTCACACAACAGAATGTAGACGTTGAGGGATCTCTGGTATGTATGTAGGGAGGTCAAAAAGTAATGCACACCAATTTTTTCTCGGAAACTATTCGGGCAAAATGTGTGAAATTTTCACAGATTGTAGCTGAACATCCCCTTTACACTACCTATTTTTCAACATAATCTCCGTCCAAGCGTATTGCCTTACGCCAACGCGAAACTAGGTCATGAATGCCTCGTTTGTACCAAGTTTTGTCCTGCTCGCGTAGCCATTTTTTAACTGCACGGATCACACCCTCATCATTGTCAAAGTGTGTCCCACGCAGGAATTTTTTGAGTGGTCCAAACAGATGGAAATCTGAGGGAGCCAGATCAGGGCTGTAAGGAGGATGGGGCAGTACAGTCCAACCAATTTGTTGATTGCTTCCCGTGTTACCAGTCTTGTGTGAGGGCGTGCATTGTCATGTTGAAGCAACAAATCTGCAGATGGCTTATTAGGCCGAACTCTGTGGAACCGATTTTGAGTTTTGTCAGTGTATTGATGTAAGCTGTCGAGTTGATTGTCTCACCTCTTGTCATTACATCAACAAGAATCACACCATTAATGTCCCAGAAGACAGTGATCATCACCTTTCCGGCTGGTGGAGATGTTTTGAATTTTTTCTTTTTGGTGACTGCGGATGATGCCATTCCATTGACTGCATTTTTGTTTCAGGCTCATAATAATGTGCCCACGTTTCGTCACCGGTAACAATTTTTGACAAAAACATTTCTCCTTCAACACCGAAACGCTCCAACAATTCAGAACAGAATGTTTTCCTTTGAACTCTGTGATCATTTGTTAGGCACAGAGGAACCATCGAGCGCAAATCTTTGAATATCCGAGAGTTTTAAAATTGCGATTGCACTTCCCTTGCTGACTGTAAGCTGCAATGCCAATTGCTGACTAGTGATACGCCTATCCTTACGAATAATGGCATCATCCCGGTTTAACATGTCTGTGCTGGTAGCCGAGGCAACACGTCCAGAACGCGGTAAATCATGCAGCTCCACTCGTACACTTTCTGCAGCTTTAATTCTCTGAACCCAGCGACTAACTGTGCTCCTATCGACTGCAGAACATTTGTACACTGTACACAGTCGTTTATGAATGTTTGCCACAGTTTCTTTTTCCGCAACCAGAAATGCTATGACAATTCGCTGTTTGTAACGGACATTGTTGACAAGCTCCATTTTAACGGTTCATAGATTGCGTAATATTTATCAGAATGCTGTGCAATTTGGTACACATAATTGGAACATGCCATATTCCAAGTGTGCAAAATTTCATATTCCTATCTTTATTATTAGCCGAGAAAAAAATTGGTGTGCATTGCTTTTTGACCTCCCGTATTAGATTATGACTGTTTGCTACTAAGTTCCACTTTTACAAACTTTCTAACTGCAATACAACTCACACCATTGTTGTACACGCTGATTACTGGTGCTATTACAACATGTTTGCTCTCGATGAAAGCCATAAGCGATTACATACTAATCAAACATCACGTCTAACATATTTCAGTGAAAAGATTAGCGCATACAAGATTCCAGTGACAAGATTAGTCAATGTAATATTCCAGTGACAATATTAGCGTACGTAATATTTCCAGTGACAAGATCAGCGCATACAATATTATAGTGACAAAATTAGCGTATGTAATATTCCAGTGTCAAGATTAGCCCATTTAATATTCCAGTGATAAGATTAGCGTATGTAATAATATTCCAGTGACAAGATTAGCCCATTTAATATTCCAGTGACAAGATTAGCTCATTTAATATTCCAGTGACAAGATTAGCCCATTTAATATTCCAGTGACAAGATTAGCCCATTTAATATTCCAGTGACAAGATTAGCCCATTTAATATTCCAGTGACAAGATTAGCCCATTTAATATTCCAGTGACAAGATTAGCTCATTTAATATTCCAGTGACAAGATCAGCGCATACAATATTCCAGTGACAAGATTAGCCCATTTAATATTCCAGTGACAAGATCAGCGCATACAATATTCCAGTGACAAGATAAGCCCATTTAATATTCCAGTGACAAGATTAGCCCATTTAATATTCCAGTGACAAGATTAGCCCATTTAATATTCCAGTGACAAGATTAGCGTATGTAATATTCCAGTGACAAGATTAGCTCATTTAATATTCCAGTGGCAAGATCAGCGCATAAAATATTCCAGTGACAAGATTAGCCCATTTAATATTCCAGTGACAAGATTAGCGTATGTAATATTCCAGTGACAAGATTAGCCCATTTAATATTCCAGTGACAAGATTCGCCCATTTAATATTCCAGTGACAAGATTAGCGTATGTAATATTCCAGTGACAAGATTAGCCCATTTAATATTCCAGTGACAAGATTAGCGCATGTGACGTATTCAGTGAGAAGATTAGAGCATGAAACGCATTCCACTGACAAGATTAGCGCGTGTTACATATTAGACTGATAAGATTAACCATGTAATATATTTCAGTGGCAAGATTAACGCATGCAACATATTCTACTGACAAGATTGGGGTACGTAACATGGTATACTGACAAGATTAGCACATGTAATATGTTCCATTCATTTAACATTCTAGTGACGAGAACATCGCTTATGCCATTTCAAGGACATGGGAGGCATGTGTGACATTCCAGTGACTAGAGTAAAGAATGTGACATTCCACTGACTAGAGCAAAGTGCAAGGCATGCAACATTTTTGTAACTTGAGCAAAATGCCAGGCATGTAACTTTCCAGTGACTAGATACAAATACAATGCATGTAACATTTCAGTGACTAGAGCAATGTGCAAGGCATGCAACATTCTTGTGACTAGAGCAAAATGCAAAGCATATACCATTCCAGTGACTACGCTAAAACATGTAACATTCTTGTGGCTACACCAAAACATGCAACATTCCAGTGATTACACTAAAACATATAACATTCCAGTGACTACACAAAAGCATGTAACATTCCAGTGACTACACTAAAACATGTAACATTCTAGTGGCTACACTAAAACATATAACATTCCTGTGACTACACAAAAGCATGTAACATTCCAGTGACTACACTAAAATATGTAACATTCTAGTGGCTACACTAAAGCATGTAACATTCCAGTGACAACACTAAAACATGTAACATTCCAGTGACTACACTAAAGCATGTAACATTCCAATTACTACACTAAAGCATGTAACATTCTAGTGACTACACTAAAGCATGTAACATTCCAATGACTACACTAAAGCATGTAACATTCCAATTACTACACTAAAGCATATAACATTCCAATGACTACACAAAAGCATGTAACATTTCAATGACTACATAAAACATGTAACATTCCAATGACTACACTAAAACATGTAATATTCCAATGACTACACTAAAACATGTAACATTACAATGACTACACTAAAACATGCAACATTCTAGTGACTACACTAAAGCATGTAACATTACAGTGACTTCACTAAAGCATGCAACATTCCAATGGCTACACTAAAACATGTAACATTCCAATGACGAGAGCGGGACATCTAACATGCCTGTGACGAGAGCAGAGCGTGTAACATTCCAGTGACTACACTAAAACATGTAACATTCCAGTGCCGATGTGACAGAAATAACAACATAATTAAAGCAACGACCATGCTACTGACCTGCTTCTCCTTATTCTTTTCTCCGGTAATGACCCAGTTGACCGCTCTCTCATTTTGACGTTTCAGTCTTCGCAGGCGCTCGTAGGTAGCCTCCACCACAAGGTTCTCGTCGTTGGTGACTCCCATGAGCACTGACAACAAAAGTTATCGGATTGTTTCTGCCTCTTCGACCATTAGTTCTACCAGACGTCAACTTTTAACAACTATGTCATTACGTGGATCTCACGTTGTCATTTAACAACTATGTCATTACATGGATCTCACTTTGTCATTTAACAACTATGTCATTACGTGGATCTCACGTTGTCATTTAACAACTATGTCATTACGTGGATCTCACGTTGTTATTTAACAACTATATCATTAAGTGGAACATACGCAAACACTAAAACGTTATGTTCCCTCCACAAGCCGCTAGGAGTTGAGGGAATGTGATGCTGGTGACATGCCCATGACTGCGGCACATTTTTTGTTGATGTGGTCGGTATCACCCAGTCATTTTTGTGTCATGTCACTGTTTTGTGCAATGTCACATTTTCGTGTGATGTCACAGTTTTGTATGATGTCACAGTTGTGTGTGATGTCACTGTTTTGTGTGACGTCACAGTTTTTGTGTGATGTCACAGTTTCGTGTGATGTCACTGTTTTGTGTGATGTCACTGTTTTGTGTGATGTCACAGTTTCGTGTGACGTCACAGTTTTGTGTGATGTCACTGTTTTGTGTGATGTCACTGTTTTGTGTGACGTCACTGTTTTTGTGATGTCAGTTTTGTGTGACGTCACATATTTGTGTGAGATCTTCTGCAGTTTGCCAGCATGCTTGTATCAACACACACTTATATCAACACACACTTGTATCAACACACACTTGTATCAACACACACTTGTATCAACACACACTTGTATCAACACACACTTGTATCAACACACACTTGTATAATTACGACATAATCATTGTGGGAGTATAGAGAAGACGTAAACTAATTCTGCGAAGTCCTATTTGAGTTTTAAATATTTTGGAACGCTATCTTCTGTTCAGTTGTAGTTTAGAGGTTTTGGGACTACATGCTTTAAATTATATCATTGTGATATAATATATTTGTAATATTATATATTATTATATTATATATTTGTTAAATTATATCATTATTATATTATATAGTTGTTATATTATATATTGGCAAGGTTGTGTGCTGTCACCAGATTTCTTTAATATTTATAGTGAGATTATTTTAAGATTCATAAGGGGATAACAATTGGAGGTCATAATATAAATAATCTAATGTATCCTCCTGTATTTCAGCGAATCTTGGACAACCTATGTAAAACAGGAGATAAAGTTAAATGCATTCCATATGCAATATCTGCGCCGTATTCTTGCTTGTCACATAAAGTGACAAACGTGGAGGTCATGACATGTACAGGCTCCCGAATAGCTATACACGCTGCTCAAACAACGTAGATTACGCTGGCTTGGCCATGTACGCCGCATGAAAGATGGCCGCATACCGAAAGATATACTCTACGGACAACTGGCAGATGGTAAAAGAACTAGGGGGCGCCCAAAACTTCGATTTGTAGATGTGTGTAAACGCGACATGAAGACTCTGAACATAAACCCTGCAGCATGGGAAGACATAGCTGCAGACCGCAATCTCTGGAAACACACTCTAAAGGTTCACCTCAATGAAGAGGCAGACACATTCATAGAGAAAGAGAATACACGACGAAAGAAAAGAAAGGAAAAAATAACATTTCTAGGGGCGCTGAAAAATCCATAGTCAACTATGACTGACGGAGGCTACTACTACTACTATATTTGTTGTATTATATTTGTTAGAATATATATATATATATATATATATATATATATATATATATATATGTTTTATTATATATTTGTTATATTATATATCTGTTGAATTATATATTTGTTTATATATATATATCTATCTATCTATTGACCTTTCGAGCCGTAACCGGCCCATAGGGCGTAGACCAAGATACACCTTCTCCTATATGAATTTGTTCTAGCAGTTTTCTTTTAAAGATATTTTATCAAATCTCGCCATCTGTCTCTGTTCTGTGCAAGCAGTTCTATCTCATTGAGGGAGCCGATTCCTGCTGCTCTTGCCTCTCTCATCAATGTTCTTCTCAGTGTCTCCCTGGGTCTTCCTCTTTTTCTTTTACCTGTTGTTTCCCATATGAGGGCTTGCTTTGCTATTCGATTATTATCTCTTCTCATCACATGTCCAACGTATGACCATCGTCTTTTCTTTATTACTGAAGATATTAGTGGTTGATTGGCGATTTCTCTAATTTCCTCGTTTGTTTTGAATTCGTTCCATTCTATACCAAGTATTTTCCTTAGACATTTATTTTCGAATGCGTTCAACTTTGTTTCTATATCTCTTGTTGTTTTCCAGCTTTCACACGCATACGTAAGGGTTGATAGTACATTGATTTGAATAGCCTAAGTTTTGTGTTTGTGCTAATGAGTTTTGATTTCCACAACTTTTCAAGGCTTCTGAAAGACATTGCTGCTTTAGCCAGTCTGATTCTAATTTCTTTGCTCGTATCCCCTTCTCGATCAATGTGACTTCCAAGATAGATAAAGTGATCGATCTCTTCTACTGGTTTGTTTTCCATGTATATTTTGTCACTTGTTGGAATTAAACTTTTCATGACTTTAGTCTTTTCATGATTGACCTCAAGCCCAATTTTGCTGGCTATTGATGATAGTTCATTTGTGTTTCCTGCATCGTTTTTATCTGACTGCTGATGAGAACTATGTCATCAGCAAAGTCGAGGTCCTCCAAATGGTCTCCTTGTATCCATTCGATGCCTTTATTACCAGTGCAGCATTTCTTCATTATGAAGAAAAAAAATATTATAATATAAAATAAATATATAATACAACAGATATATAGTACAACATATATATAAATATATATATATATATATATATATATATATATATATATATATATATATATATGTTTTTATTATATATTTGTATATTATATATCTGTTGAATTATATATTTGTTATAATATATATATATATATATATATATATTATATAATATATATATATATATATGTTGTACTATATATCTGTTGTATTATATATTTTTTTATATTATATATTTGCTATATTATATATATATATAAATAATCTAAGGTATGCTGATGATACAGTCTTAATCGCTAAGAGTGAAAATGAGTTACAAGAAATGTTAGACATTATAGTGAAAGAAAGCAAAAATAAAGGACTCAGTCTAAATAGCAAAAAGACAGAGGTAATGGTAACAACAAAGAAAAAGACATCACCTCAGTGCAAAATAAAGACAAGTGGAACAATATTAAAACAAGTAAATGAATTTAAATATTTGGGAACTTTGTTAACCTTAGACGGAAGATGTACAAAAAAGGTGAGATGCAGAATGGCTCAGGCAAAAACAGCTTTCCAAAAAATGAGGAAAATACTATGTAATCCATTTTTGACAATAGAAACAAGAAAAAGAGTTCTTAAATGTTACGTAGAGCCAGTCTTAACATATGGATGCGAGTCATGGACAATAGGACAACAGACAAGAAAATCTCTGGAGTCTGTAGAAATGTGGTTTTACAGAAGAATGTTGAGAGTACCATGGACAGCTAAGAAGAGTAATGAAGATGTTCTGAGAGAGGTCAAAGCAAAAAGAGAGCTAATTTCCAATATTAGGAAGAAATAATCATCATTTTTTGGCCATGTAACGAGAAGAGAACAACTGGAATATATTTTGTAACAACTGGAAAATTGAGAGGAACGAAGAGATAGAGGGAAACAAAGAGAAAAAATAACAGACAGCTTAAGAGAATGGCTTGGCAGAAGGTCAACAACAGAAATGATAAATAGCTGCCGAGATCGAAGGTTGTGGAGAGACATGATCACCTACGCCAGTAGGCCCGGTACTTGATGATGATGATGATTATATTATATATTTGTTATATTATATATTTGTTATATTATATCCGTGGGCTTATATGATTATGGAAGGCCTCGGTATCACTGCAAACGAAATAAAATCCATAATTGCTCAACCGCCCATGCCAGTGGAATCATCCGAATTACTATCTCATCTCCCAAACAAAGAAAGGTAGCTGTAGTCCCCATCATAGCAGTCTCAGAACACGCGAAAATACATAAGGCGAAACCGCACAGAAAGTGAACACCGCCAACTGTTCCTTATCATACGATATCATCGTTCATCGTAAACTAATTGGAATATCGAAACATGATCAAAACGGATGAGACACACAGCTCACGGTGTGCACAGAGCACTTAACTCAGTAGCTCCTGCATCAACTTGGAATATGAAGAAACTGCAACAAGGAACACTTTTCATATATAGCCTTCAATGGTTCCTGCCGCCTATCCACCATATTGACCGGAAGGTCACGTCCTCCTGAAAATTATGATCGTCATATTTTTTTTAATGTATAGCGCTTGATGATGTTAGGACATCGTTTTTGACTCCAATTCCGAACATATAAAACACAGTTAGTCGTCGGGCTTATATATTGTTAACGACCAACAGTTAATTTGTTTCCTTGAGCAATATCATTGTCCACCGTCGGCTTGCTGGAC
Organism: Megaustenia siamemsis; assembly: GCA_032433765.1. Classification (NCBI taxonomy): domain Eukaryota; kingdom Metazoa; phylum Mollusca; class Gastropoda; order Stylommatophora; family Ariophantidae; genus Megaustenia; species Megaustenia siamemsis. Next base: position 12,196,942 of record JAVIAB010000125.1, on the reverse strand, counting down.
CAGTCGTGGTTTGAGGGCTAGAAATAAATTAATCTATAATGGTCACAATCTTTTATGATATGGGTCATAGCCACCTATATCTCTCGAGCCTGCCCGCTAAAGGGGGGTCCACCCAAAGCTTGTGACGTTTCGGCATTGAGAGCATGGGTTGTTGTGTGTAAAGTGACGTCAGCCGTCCATAGCTTGCATAGCTGAAGACGTCGCAAGCATTGGGGTGTTCGGGAAAACCCCGTCATCCTGCTTGAAAGATATAGTTAACGATGTGTGTGTGATGACTGAAGTCCCTTCACTAAATGTGCCCGTTGATGTTGCGCAAGTTACCCCCGCCCCTGATGGTGGTTTCATCCTGAGAACGCCATTCGCCTGGAGATATCATGATGGCATCACCCCCTCGTACTGCCCAGCTTGGTGCCCGGGCTGTGGCACTCGGAGCCAAAGAACACAGGTAAATCGTCACAAACGGAAATGAGATGAGCAATCAGAATGTGCAATGATGGCCAAGACAGCCATCTGGCAAAACAGATCCTCCCTCATCAGAAGGTCTGAGTTCGATTCTCAGAAGTGGCGGAATTTTTTCGGGGTTCGAAAACTCCGGGTTCGAAAACTCCGGGGTTCATCCAGTCTCTAAAAATGGGTACTAGAGATTTTTCTTGAAAGTTAATACGGTCTGACGTCATACCGACATCAACCAAAGTTAATACGGTCTGACGTCATACCGACATCAACCAAAGTTAATACGGTCTGACGTCATACCGACATCAACCAAAGTTAATACGGTGTGTCGTCATACCGACATTCAACCAAAGTTAATACGGTCTGACGTGATAGCGACATCAACCAAAGTTAATACGGTCTGACGTCATACCGACATCAACCAAAGTTAATACGGTGTGACGTCATACCGACATCGACCAAAATTAATACGGTCTGACGTCATACGGACATCAACCAAAGTTAATACGGTCTGACGTCATACGGACATCAACCAAAGTTAATACGGTCTGACGTCATACCGACATCAATCAAAGTTAATACGGTCTGACGTCATACCAACATCAACCAAAGTTAATACGGTCTGACGTCATATCGACATCAACCAAAGTTAATACGGTGTGATGTCATACCGACATCAACCAAAGTTAATACGGTCTGACGTGATAGCGACATCAACAAAGTTTAAAACGGTCTGACGTGATAGCGACATCAACCAAAGTTAATACGGTCTGACGTGATACCGACATCAACCAAAGTTAATACCGTCTGACGTGATACCGACATCAACCAAAGTTAGTACGGTCTGACGTGATACCGACATCAACCAAAGTTAGTACGGTCTGACGTGATACCGACATCAACCAAAGTTAGTACGGTCTGACGTGATACCGACATCAACCAAAGTTAGTACGGTCTGACGTGATACCGACATCAACCAAAGTTAGTACGATCGACGTAATACGGTCTGACGTCATACCGACATCAACCAAAGTTAATACGGTCTGACGTGATACCGACATCAACCAAAGTTAATACGGTCTGACGTAATACGGTCTGACGTCATACCGACATCAACCAAAGTTAATACGGTGTGACGTCATACCGACATCAACCAAAGTTAATACGGTATGACGTGATACCGACATCAACCAAAGTGTGCCGCGGTCATGGATGTCACCCAGCGCCACATACCCCACACACTTGGCAAGATGTCGAGGGAACATAACCTTTTCAAGTCAACAATGACAGTTTTAAAAAAAAAGAGAGAGAAAAATTTGGTATGGTAACAGCTTTACGTAGTTAGAAACAAAACAAAAGTCGAACGACGTTTCGTCCAAGTAGGCCTAAGCTGGAACAATAAACAATAATACAAAAATATATGAGGATATACGCAGAAATGTAAATACATGGCGATACTATAGACTCTCAAGAAAATGAAAAAAGTCCCTTCCCTGCAGTCCAGAGCTTGGTCATGCACTGACTGAACTAAAATTGGTATGTGGACTGACCACCTGTTTCTCTCACCGACTAGGCGGTCAGGTAAGAAAAAAAAGGGAAGGGTTCAAAATACGGGGACGTGGGTACAAGATATGTATCAAACTGTGTATATCTAACTATGATATCTAACTATATCTAACTATGATATCTAACTATGATATCTAACTATGATATCTAACTATGATATCTAACTATGATATCTAACTATGATATCTAACTATGATATCTAACACCAAACAGGTGTGCAAAAAAGCATGCGTACGTAACCATACATGCGTAAAAGCATAAGTCTGTATATATTGCCACAAATCACACAAAAGAAAACGAAGGAAGACGATCCGTAGCTCATAAACGCCGTGCTGAAGTTGCATCTGTTGGGCTGAAAGACGCAAATATCGCATCCTATCTGTAAACTACAACACATCACATCTACGCCTACTTAACGTCCTTCTTTGGGTGGATAATGAAGAAGAACTGTTCAATCCTTTGGTAATTGTTAAATTAAGTCCAGAAAGAATGCTGAATGTGAGGAAGAAAGAGCCTAAAATAAGAATATAAAGAAAAGATTTGAACTTACACCACTGGTATTATTATATGAAGAAATATCCTGCCAAATGGTTTAGACATGTAACACGATCACCACCAGACAGCTTCCCTCGTTGAGCTTTAACTCTCAGAAGCAAAGGAAGAGGGAAAATTCATATCTTGAAGACAATGGATTAATGAAACAAGAGACATCACGATAAGCTTCAGAGGGAGAGAGAGAGAGAGAGAGATAGAGAGAGAGAGAGAGACGCACTACAATTTCTTAACCAGAACTCATAATTCTCTCTCGACGCTGAAAGATAACAGAGGCAAATAAAAAATCAAGTATGAAAGTAACACTTTATATGGGAGAGTCATGTATGTAAGTAACATTTAATATGTGAGTCTCAAGTATGTAAGTAACATTTAATATGGAGGAGTCTTGTATGTAAGAAACGTTTTATATGGAAGTCTCAAGTATGTAAGTAACATTTAATATGGGGAGTCATGTATGTAAGTAACATTTAATATGGGAGTCTCAAGTATGTAAGTAACATTTAATATGGGAGTCTCAAGTATGTAAGTAACATTTATATGGGAGTCTCAAGTATGTAAGTAACATTTATATGGGATTACCCAAGTACGTAAGTAACATTTAATATGGGAGTCTCAAGTATGTAAGTAACATTTAATATGGAGGAGTCTTGTATGTAAGAAACTTTTTATATGGAAGTCTCAAGTATATAAGAAACATTTAATATGGGAGAGTCACGTATGTAATAAACATGTTATATGGGAGACTCAAGTTTGTAAGTAACATTTAATATGGGAGAGTCACGTATGTAACACACATTTTGTATGGGAGACTCAAGTATGTAAGTAACATTTAATATGGGAGAGTCACGTATGTAAGAAACATTTATATGGGAGACTCAAGTATATAAGTAACATTTAATATGGGAGAGTCACGTATGTAAGAAACATTTTATATGGAGACTCAAGTATGTAAGTAACATTTAATATGTGAGTCTCAAGTATGTAAGTAACATTTAATATGGAGGAGTCTTGTATGTAAGAAACGTTTTATATGGAAGTCTCAAGTATGTAAGTAACATTTAATATGGGGGAGTCATGTATGTAAGTAACATTTAATATGGGAGTCTCAAGTATGTAAGTAACATTTAATATGGAGGAGTCATGTATGTAAGTAACATTTTATATGGAGGAGTCTTGTATGTAAGAAACATTTAATATGGAAGTCACAAGTATACAAGTAACATTTAATATGGGAGAGTCACGTATGTAAGAAACATTTTATATGGGAGACTCAAGTATGTAAGTAACATTAATATGGGAGAGTCACGTATGTAAGTAACATTTAACATGGGAGACTCAAGTATGTAAGTAACCTTTAATATGGGAGAGTCACGTATGTAAGAAACATTTTATATGGGAGACTCAAGTATGTAAGTAACATTTAATATGAGGGAGTCATGTATGTAAGTAACATTTAATATGGGAGAGTCATATATGTAAGTAATATTTAATATGGGGGAGTCATGTATGTAAGTAACATTTAATATGGGAGAGTCATATATGTAAGTAATATTTAATATGGGAGAGTCATATATGTAAGTAATATTTAATATGGGGGAGTCATGTATAAGACATGTATGATGGTTACACATGTGCAGTTCGAACAGAGGAAGGACTGAGCGAATGTTTCCCAATAGAAACTGGGGTTAAACAAGGATGTATTTTATCGCCCTTGTTATTTGGAATTGTTATGGACTTCATAATGAAGAAATGCTGCACTGGTAATAAAGGCATCGAATGGATACAAGGAGACCATTTGGAGGACCTGGACTTTGCTGATGACATAGTTCTCATCAGCAATCAGATAAAAACGATGCAGGAAAACACAAATGAACTATCATCAATAGCCAGCAAAATTGGGCTTGAAGTCAATCATGAAAAGACTAAAGTCATGAAAAGTTTAATTCCAACAAGTGACAAAATATACATGGAAAACAAACCAGTAGAAGAGATCGATCACTTCATCTATCTTGGAAGTCACATTGATCGAGAAGGGGATACGAGCAAAGAAATTAGAATCAGACTGGCTAAAGCAGCAATGTCTTTCAGAAGCCTTGAAAAGTTGTGGAAATCAAAACTCATTAGCACAAACACAAAACTTAGGCTATTCAAATCAAATGTACTATCAACCCTTACGTATGCGTGTGAAAGCTGGAAAACAACAAGAGATATAGAAAACAAAGTTGAACGCATTCGAAAATAGATGTCTAAGGAAAATGCTTGGTATAGAATGGAACGAATTCAAAACAAACGAGGAAATTGGAGAAATCGCCAGTCGACCACTAGTGTCTTCAGTGATGGAGAGAGGACGATGGTCGTACGTTGGACATGTGATGAGAGGAGATAGTGATCGAATAGCAAGGCAAGCCCTCGTGTGGGAAACGGCAGGTAAAGGAGAGGGAGGAAGACCCGGGGAGACACTGAGAGGAACATTGGTGGGAGAGGCGGGAGCGGCGGGAGTCGGCTCCCTCGGTGAGATAGAGCTGCTTGCACGGAGCAGAGGACAGATGGCGAGATTGATAAAATATCTCTAAAAGAAAACTGCTAGAACAAAAATTCATATAGGAGAAGGTGTATCTTGGTCTACGCCCTATGGGCCGGTTACGGCTCGAAAGGTCAATAGATAGATAGATAGTCATGTATGTAAGTAAATTTAATATGGGAGAGTCATATATGTAAGTAATATTTAATATGGGGGAGTCATGTATGTAAGTAACATTTAATATGGGAGAGTCATATATGTAAGTAATATTTAATATGGGAGAGTCAAGTATGTGTGCAACATTTCACATGGGAGAGTCAAGTAACATTTCATATGGGAGTGTCAAGTATGTAAGTAACACTGAATATGTAGAAGATGCACATGTGGAGAAATATCAAACACAAGAAGAGAACATATTGGTGCCTAACAAACATAGGAAGAGCACATGTTGGTGCCTAACAAACACAAGAAGAGAACATGTTGGTGACTAACAAACACAAGAAGAGAACATGTTGGTGACTAACAAACACAAGAAGAGAACATGTTGGTGACTAACAAACACAAGAAGAGCACATGTTGGTGACTAACAAACACAAGAAGAGAACATGTTGGTGACTAACAAACACAAGAAGAGAAACATGTGGTGACTAACAAACACAAGAAGAGCACATGTTGGTGACTAACAAACACAAGAAGAGAACATGTTGGTGCCTAACAAACGTATGTTGTGTGTAGAGTATAGGTCCAACTTACGGAAACGTCTGGCCAACACACGAACTATGGCGCCGACCTCACCCCAATATTTACCACACTTGGAGAGTAGGGGCGGGCTGCTGTAGTTTGTTTCTATCACAGGAGAGTGTTGGGAGGGGGGGGGGTTATGTTTGAATAGAGGTGATAATGTATGTACAGTTAATCTTAATCTCTCTCTCTCTCTCTCTCTCTCTATATATATATATATATATATATATATATATATATATATCTTAATATATCTCTCTTAATATCTCTCTCTTAATATCTCTCTCTTATTATATATCTCTCTCTTAAAATATATCTCTCTTAATATATATATATATCTTAATATCTCTCTCTCTCTTAATATATATATATATATATATATATCTTAATATCTCTCTCTTAATATATATATATCTCTTAATATATCTCTCTTAATATATATATATCTTAATATCTCTCTCTTAATATCTCTCTCTCTTAATATATATATATATATGTATATATATATATATATATATATCTTAATATCTCTCTCTTAACATCTCTCTCTTAATATCTCTCTCTTAATATCTCTCTTAATATCTCTCTTTCAATATATCTCTCTTAATATCTCTCTCACAATATCTCTCTTAATATCTCTTTCTTAATATATCTCTCATATCATCTCTCTCTTAATATCTCTCTCTCTTAATATCTCTCTCACAATATATCTCTCTTAATATCTCTCTCTTTATCTCTCTCTTAATATCTCTCTCTCTTAATATCTCTCTCTTAATATATCTCTCATATCATCTCTCTCTTAATATATATCTCTCTAATATCTCTCTCACAATATCTCTCTCATAATATCTCTCTCTTAATATCTCTCTCACTCAATATCTCTCTCACAATATATCACTCTTAATACATCTCTCTTAATATCTCTCTCTTAATATCTCTCTCTTAATATATCTCTCTTAATATATATCTCTCTCTTAATATCTCTCTCTTAATATCTCTCTCTTAATATATCTCTCTAATATCTCTCACTTAATATATCTCTCTCTTAATATCCCTCTTAATATCTCTCTCTTAATATCTCTCCCTTAATATCTCTCTCTTAATATATATCTCTCTCTTAATAACTCTCACTTAATATATATCTCTCTCTTAATATCTCTCTTAATATCTCTCTCTTAATATCTCTCCCTTAATATCTCTCTCTTAATATATATCTCTCTCTTAATATCTCTCTCTTAATATATATCTCTCTGCTAATATCTCTCTCTCTTAATATATATCTCTCTCTTAACATCTCTCTCACTTAATATCTCTCACTTAATATCTCTCTCTTAATATCTCTCTCAATATCCCTCTCTTAATGTCTCTCTCTTTGCAATGTCTCTCTCTCTCTCAATTTCTCTTTCTCAATGTTTCTCTCTCAATTTCTCTTTCTTAATTTCCATCTCTCAATGTCTTTCTCTCAATGTCTCTTTCTCAATTTCTCTATCTCAATGTCTCTTTCTCACTTTCGCTCTCTCAATTTCTCTTTCTCAATTTTCTTTCGAAATTTCTCTCTCTCAATGTCTTTCTCTCAATTTCTCTCTCTCTCATTATTTCTCTCTTAATTTCTCTTTCTCGTTTTCTCTCTCAATGTCTCTCTCTCAATTTCTCTATCTCAATGTCTCTCTCTCAATGTCTTTCTCTCAATGTCTCTCACTCAATTTCTCTCTCTCAATGTCTCTATCTCAATATGTCTATCTCAATGTATCTTTCTCAATTTTTATATCTCAATGTCTCTCTCTCAATGTCTTTCTCTCAATGTCTCCTACTCAATTTCTCTCTCTCAATGTCTCTATCTCAATGTGTCTATCTCAATGTATCTTTCTCAATTTTTATATCTCAATGTCTCTCTCTCTCAATGTCTTTCTCTCAATTTCTCTCTCTGTTTCTCTATCTCTCTCAATTTCTCTCTCTCAATTTCTCTCTCTCTCAATGTCTTTCTCTCAATTTCTCTCTCTCAGTTTCTCTATCTCTCTCAATTTCTCTCTTAATATATATATATATCTCTTAATATATCTCTCTTAATATATATATATCTTAATATCTCTCTCTTAATATCTCTCTCTTAATATATATATATATATATGTATATATATGGCCCTTTTCGTCTTGTCAGACGGTCTAGTGGAGGCTATTGCGTATTTTTTTGAGGTATTGTTTTTGCCGAACAGCTTCTCTCGTGGCTAATTCTACCAATGTTTGACAAACACACGCGGTCACATAATGAACAGGTCAGGCTCGCTGGTCCACAGGGTTTACCATCCTTTTTCATGAGTCTCTTCTCTTCTAAGTCCTGTCTTAGAACAGTCTCAAATGTTGTTATACCGTTCCTTATACGTGCTCTCCATGATGTGCGATCACTTGCCAGATGTTGCCAGTCGTTTTCACAGATGGCGAAGTCTTTCAGAGATGATTTGCAGATATCTCTATATCGTAGTTTAGGTCTGCCGATTTGTCGTTTTCCGTGTTTTAGCTCGCCATATAGTATTTGCCTAGGAATGCGTTTTTCTTCCATCCGTTGGACATGCCCCAGCCATCTTAGCCTTCGACTTCTGAGCATCGACATGATTGTTAGGGTCTTAGCACGTTGCAGGACAGTTAAGTTGGTTATTTTGTCTTGCCATTTGATGTGCATTATTTTGCGGAGACATCGCATGTGGAAGACATTTAGTCTTTTTTCCTGGTTTGAGTATGTTGTCCAGGTTTCGGATCCATATAGTAGTGTGCTAAGCACACAAGTTTGATATATTAAGAGTTTAGTCTTTTGAGTTAGTTTCGTGTTGTTCCATGCCCTTTTTGTGAGTTTGCCGAAGGTCGTAGCTGCCTTACCAATTCGACAGTTTATTTCTTCATCAAGAGAGATGGTTTGCGTAACTGTGGATCCAAGATATGTAAATTTCTGTACTGATTCTAGTGGGCAGTCTTTTAGAGTAATAGATATAGGTTTGAAGTCACCTTGATTTAGTATTACTGTCTTCTGAACATTAATTGACAGTGAAAAAAGGTCGCATGCTTTATCCAGGTTGTTGATCAGCGACTGTAGGGTGGCCTCACTATGAGCGACTAGGGCTGCATCGTCAGCAAATAAAAATTCTTTAAGTAGGGCAACATTTGTTTTGGTTTTTGCTCTTAGTCGTGCTAGGTTAAACAGTGAGCCATCTGGTCTTGTGCGAATGTAAATATCTCCTGAGCTGTTTTCGAAGGTGTAATTTAGGAGGGCAGCAAAAAATATACCAAAAAGGGTGGGGGCGAGGACACATCCCTGTTTCACTCCTTTGTTGACTTTGAAATTCTCTGATGGACTCCCATCAAAATGGACTTGCCATTCATGTCTTCATGGAAGGAAATTATCAGCCTAAGTAATTTAGGAGGGCAGCCTATGCCTTCTAACACCTTGTAGAGACCATCTCTGTTTACTGTGTCGAATGCCTTTGTGAGATCCACAAAGGCAATATAGAGCGGCATATTTTGTTCCCGACATTTTTCCTGCAGTTGTATATATGTATATATATATATATATATATATATATATATATATATATATATATATATATATATATCTTAATATCTCTCTCTTAACATCTCTCTCTTAATATCTCTCTCTTAATATCTCTCTTAATATCTCTCTTTCAATATATCTCTCTTAATATCTCTCTCACAATATCTCTCTTAATATCTCTTTCTTAATATATCTCTCATATCATCTCTCTCTTAATATCTCTCTCTCTTAATATCTCTCTCACAATATATCTCTCTTAATATCTCTCTCTTTATCTCTCTCTTAATATCTCTCTCTCTTAATATCTCTCTCTTAATATATCTCTCATATCATCTCTCTCTTAATATATATCTCTCTCTTAATATCTCTCTCACAATATCTCTCTCATAATATCTCTCTCTTAATATCTCTCTCACTCAATATCTCTCTCACAATATATCACTCTTAATACATCTCTCTTAATATCTCTCTCTTAATATCTCTCTCTTAATATATCTCTCTTAATATATATCTCTCTCTTAATATCTCTCTCTTAATATCTCTCTCTTAATATATCTCTCTTAATATCTCTCACTTAATATATCTCTCTCTTAATATCCCTCTTAATATCTCTCTCTTAATATCTCTCCCTTAATATCTCTCTCTTAATATATATCTCTCTCTTAATAACTCTCACTTAATATATATCTCTCTCTTAATATCTCTCTTAATATCTCTCTCTTAATATCTCTCCCTTAATATCTCTCTCTTAATATATATCTCTCTCTTAATATCTCTCTCTTAATATATATCTCTCTGCTAATATATATCTCTCTGCTAATATCTCTCTCTCTTAATATATCTCTCTCTCTTAACATCTCTCTCACTTAATATCTCTCACTTAATATCTCTCTCTTAATATCTCTCTCAATATCCCTCTCTTAATGTCTCTCTCTTTGCAATGTCTCTCTCTCTCTCAATTTCTCTCTCTCAATGTTTCTCTCTCAATTTCTCTTTCTTAATTTCCATCTCTCAATGTCTTTCTCTCAATGTCTCTTTCTCAATTTCTCTATCTCAATGTCTCTTTCTCACTTTCGCTCTCTCAATTTCTCTTTCTCAATTTTTCTTTCGAAATTTCTCTCTCTCAATGTCTTTCTCTCAATTTCTCTCTCTCTCATTATTTCTCTCTTAATTTCTCTTTCTCGTTTTCTCTCTCAATGTCTCTCTCTCAATTTCTCTATCTCAATGTCTCTCTCTCAATGTCTTTCTCTCAATGTCTCTCACTCAATTTCTCTCTCTCATGTCTCTATCTCAATATGTCTATCTCAATGTATCTTTCTCAATTTTTATATCTCAATGTCTCTCTCTCAATGTCTTTCTCTCAATGTCTCCTACTCAATTTCTCTCTCTCAATGTCTCTATCTCAATGTGTCTATCTCAATGTATCTTTCTCAATTTTTATATCTCAAGTCTCTCTCTCTCAATGTCTTTCTCTCAATTTCTCTCTCTGTTTCTCTATCTCTCTCAATTTCTCTCTCTCAATTTCTCTCTCTCTCAATGTCTTTCTCTCAATTTCTCTCTCTCAGTTTCTCTATCTCTCTCAATTTCTCTCTCTCAATTTCTCTCTCTCTCAATTTCTCTCTCTCTCTCCTTTTCTCTATCTCAATTTCTCTCTCTCTCAATTTCTCTCTCTCTCAATTTCTCTGTCTCAATTTCTCTGTCTCAATTTCTCCTCTCTCTCTCCATTTCTCTATCTCAATGGATCTCTCTCTCTTTCTCTCTCTCTTTATCTCTCACACAACTTAGAGGACATAATTCAGACGCAGCAGATGACAGACAGAGCATACAGACAGTCCTGTAAGAAAATACGCGAATGATGACATCAAATATGGCGACGTTCAGCTCCAAGTTGGAGACAAACCACGGAGTCGACACATCATCACTTCCGTTCGCTTTGAAAGACAAAACAGGTGGTGGTGCAAGGTCAAATCAACTAAAGTATCTATACGATTTATTCACTTAATTATCTCTCTCTCTCACTTTCTCTCACTCTCTCGTTTATTTCTTGCACTACAATACGGGTAACAAATTTCAACTGGTGCACAGCCATCTATAGTTATAAGGCCTACGGGCTGAGAGAGATATCCCGAAATCACCCTAAGCTGTTCGAGTTGTGATATTGACGTAGGTCATTTTACCCACATCCGCCCCTACTCTCAAAGCTGAAAACGTCACAAACTTTGGGTGAACACTTTCAACCACCGGGCCTTATTATGCTATATATGGTTGTGGACTTATATGTGTGTGTGTATATATATATATATACTCATTGCTAAAACAAAAACATCACACACACACATAGCATGATGTACTTGCCGTTGAACGTGACAACAACAAGAATTGTTTGAATATTACTACACACTTAGCCCCGCCCACCATCAACTAACCCTACCTACTATGTTTCAACTCCTCCCACTGCTCAGGTGTGATTCGTTCATCTTCGTAGTGTTCTCCAGCGTAAGCAAACAGCAGACGAATTAGCTCCGCCTCCCCTTTTCCCTCGAAGCTTATTAATTTGTAATTGGATGTTGCTGATAAGAGAGAGAGAGAGAAATGATTTGATTGATACCTTCACGACACATTAAACTAAACTTTACAATAATTTGAGTAATTCCCTAGTTTAGGGACATATATTAAAGGTAAGGTTAGTTCCATAAATATTTCAGTTCGAAGCAGTTCCGAAAAGTAGTGTCCCCTTAACCAAACATAGCATTTTATTCAGTGGTTCTCAATCTGGCATCAGAAGACCCCTATTTCTAGATCAAAGAGAAACAACGCGAGGGTAAAGTTATGTTTCCAACACAGCTTGTTCACAATCGGGGTGTCAATTTGCGGCACATTTTTACAATATTGTTCATCATATCTATCATCTAGTGACATCTCAACATTAAAAACTGACTCGGTGCGGGGCGGGGGGCGGGGGGGGGGAGAGGCCGAAAACAAAAGTTTTCGACTTAGAGATAGTGACTCTCTTCTTCTTTCTTCTTCTTCTTCTCTTTCCTTCCTCATTTGCCTTTCAGCGTCGATATAATTTGCGGTCTTTTGCTCTTCTGGTCGCCACTGCTGCTGTTATGTTTCCTAGTGTTTCTAATATTCTATCCATCCATCTTTTTCGTGGTCGACCCTTGGGTCTGGTATTCTCACAACGTTTGCTGAAGGCTCGTTGTGTTGTGTTTTGATCTTTCTGCCTTGTCACGTTGCTAAACCATTTTATCTGTTGTTTCTTTATATATTCTATGGCGGGGGCTATTCCTAGCTTTTTTCTCAGTTCTTCATTTCTGATCTTATCTCTCAGACTGTTTCCTGTCATTCGTCTAACACATTTCATCTCAGTAGAGGTTATTTTTCTTATTGATCTTGCATCTTAGTGCCCAGGACTGGCATTGTTAGCACAACGTTGGGATGAAGATTGTATTGTATAGTGCTCGTTTTGTCTCCAGAGTTATTTCCTTGTTGGACAATAGTGGTGATAACTGTCCGATGATTTGACAAGCTTTGTTGCATCTTGATTCTATCTCTGCTGTTTGAGAATTATCGTTTGTCATTAGACTTCCTAAATATTTGAATTCCTCAACTTGTTTTAGTTGCCTGCCTTCTATAGTTATGTTGATGTTCTGTTTATTTTTGACGATATTCGTGACTTCTGTTTTGTCGATGTTGATTTTCATGTATATTTTGTGCTTGAGCTGTTGAGTTTGTTGAAGTGTTCTTGTAGGTCTTCTATTGTTTCATGTATTAGTGTCTGATCGTCTGCAAATAAAAGCTCGTTGATCTCCTCTGTCTCTGATGGGTTGGCTAACTTGCATATATAGTCCATGTATCCAATAAAGAGTAAGGGGGTGGGGGTAGTACGCACCCTGTCTTACACCTAATCTAACTTCAAAGTGGTCTGTGTAGCCTGCTGCTGTTCTGACCCTGCGGCTGTTGTTGATGTAGAGACTTTTAATTAGGTTGGTTATATGTTGGCTTACTCCGTATGTTGTTAGTATCTCCCACCGTTGTTCTTTGTTTATTCTGACGAATGCTTTTTCCTGGTTAATGAAAGCTATGTATACATTTTGATTGTGTTCTGTCGTTTTTTTCTGCAAGCCGTTTTAATGTGAATAGTGCGTCAGTACATCCTCTGTTTTTCGAAACCCCATTTGAGAATGGCTTAACTGTAGTTCTATTATTGGTCTCAGCCTTCGTTCCAAGATTTTGGCGTATAGCTTCCCTACATGGCTGAGAAGAGATATACCTCTATATTGATTGCAATCTCTTTTGCTATCTTTCTTTTTCCATATTGGTACGATGATTGCCTGTTGCCAGTCTTCTGGGGCTTTTTTTATGCCATGCTGCATTGAATATTCTGTGTTGCCATGTCACTCCTGTTTTCCTGCTGCTGCTATTATTTCTATTGGTATGTTATCTATCCCCGGTGCTTTATTTCTTTGTGCATATTTGATTGCGTCTTCGATTTGCTCTTTCATGATGGTGGGTTCAGTATTTATGTTATGAGTTCTATCGTGGTTTTTGTTGTCTTTTTTTAGTTGCTATGGTTAACAGGTGTTAAAAATATTCTTTCCATCTCTGTTGCATATGTTGGTTATTTGATCTTATCTTACGCATATATTTACTCTAAGTAAGCATGTCCTAATGATCATAAATTAATTAACACTCATCTAAAATGAGGGCATATTTCACCGGGGAAGCACACTGGAACATACAAAGTTACCTCAACTAAATGTCCACGTTTAATTAAAAAAAAAATTAACATACCTGAATCGAGAAGCCATCTAATTTGTGGCTTTCAACAGATTTTAGAACCACCTTACTTGTGTTGTGACGTCAACTAATGGGAAATCACTTTTTTCGACAAAATAATAAAATAAACTAAACAATACCTTTACCAATTAAATTGATCTCCCTTTAGTTGTCGTCACAACAAAACTACAGTGTTTCTCAAATTCTAAAAATTATTTATATGCTCATCACTGACGCGGTTTATTTTATTTTTGGCTTAGGGTTAGGGTTAGGATTAGGGTTAGGGTTAGGGTTAGGGTTAGGGCTAGGATTAGGATTAGGATTAGGGTTAGGGATTGGGTTAGGGTTAGGATTAAGGTTAGGATTAAGGTTAGGATTAGGGTTAGGGTTAGGGTTAGGGTTAGGGTTAGGGTTAGGGTTAGGATTAAGATTATTGTTAGGGTTAGGATTAGATTAGGGTTAGGGTTAGGATTAGGGTTAGGGTTAGGATTAAAATTAGGGTTAGGGTTAAGGTTAGAATTAGGGTTAGGGTTAGGTTTAGGTTTAGGTTAGGGTTAGGGTTAGAGGGTTAGGATTAGTATTAGGGTTAGGATTAGGGTTAGGCCTAGGGTTAGGGTTAGGGTTAGGGTTAGGATTAGGGTTAGGGTTAGGATTAGGGTTAGGGTTAGGACAAGGGTTAGGGTTAGGGTAAGGATAAGGGTTAGGGTTAGGATTAGGGTTATAATTAGGGTTAGGGTTAGGGTAAGGGTAAGGGTAAGGGTAAGGGTAAGGGTAAGGGTAAGGGTAAGGATAAGGGTAAGGGTAAGGGTAAGGGTAAGTGTAAGGGTTAGGGTTAGGGTTAGGATTAGGGTTAGGGTTAGTATTAGGGTTAGGGTTAGGATTAGGGTTAGCGTTAGGGTTAGGGTTAGAGTTAGGGTTAGGGTTAGGGTTAGGTTTAGGTTTAGAGTTAGGGTTAGGGTTAGGATTAGGGTTAGGGTTAGGGTTAGGGTTAGGTTTAGGAAACAAAGGACTTTATCCGCTCATTGTTTCTATTTTCTCTCTACAATTAGGGGTCTTCTAATGACAGATTAGAGAACCGCCGAATAAAGTACACTGATAGCTCAGTGGTTAGTGAACTGGCCTACAAAGCATAAGAGGTCGTGTTCGATCCTGATCGACGTCATCCGGGTTTCAACCATCCTTATGTGGGCACAGGATTTTTTTCTGGGAAAGTAAAGCGTAATACAGACCACATTACCCTAAAATCAGGTTCCAAAGATCTATAAAAATTATAGTCACTTAAACCATATTCCATATACGCTACTTGGCGTGACGGGACTATTTACTTTACCCACTCAAGGCGATGTCACTCTTCGGAACTGAAATAATTTATGTCTCTAAATTAGGAATTTACCAAAACTTTAATATTAAAAAAAATTCAACATTAGTTTTCTTTCTAAGAGAGTGAACTTTTGTGTACACTGATCATCGTCCACATTTGGTTTCTGTGTGAGAGAGTGAACTTTTGTGTACACTGATCATCGTCCACATTTGGTTTCTGTCACGATTGGAAGTATGTGCTCTTTAAAGTTATCACCCCAAACTAGCACTCTTTATTTATTTATTTGTAGTAGCAGTGTAGCAGCAATAGTAGTAAAGTAGCTTCCGTTAGTCATATTTGACTATTGATTTTGCAGTGCTCATAGGAAATGTTATTTTGTCTTTATTTCGGCGTGTATTCTCTTGTTCTATGAATCTGTCTGCTTCTTGCTTGAGTTCGAACCTTTAAGTGTTACCCAAAGATTGCGGTCTGCAGCTATGTCTTCCTATTCACACACACACACACACACACTCACACACATCTATATATATCCTTTCAGTTGGAACTCTATGTCCGGTAAACCTACATAACTTTGATGGTTCAATAAACTCAGTGTAAGCAAAGTAAGCTGTCATTTTAAAAAGTATTGTTATGTAAACAGAGCCATAGATTTTAGAAGCAATGATCT
The DNA here is from genome assembly GCA_032433765.1 of Megaustenia siamemsis. Lineage (NCBI taxonomy): Eukaryota > Metazoa > Mollusca > Gastropoda > Stylommatophora > Ariophantidae > Megaustenia > Megaustenia siamemsis. Next base: position 12,180,795 of record JAVIAB010000125.1, on the reverse strand, counting down.
CTGCAATATGTGCCATTTTGGCATGCAAGGTTTCTGTTTTTGAGATTGTGGTTCTGCCCTATGTGCCGTCTTCGGCTCGAAAGGACAATAGATAGATAGATAGATAGATATATAGGTAGGTAGGTAGGTAGGTAGGTAGGTAGGTAGGTAGGTAGGTAGGTAGGTAGAACCAAATTAAAACTAGGCATACGGTACTCGTGTTTGTGATAAGGTAACTACTGTAATTGTAATTAGCAATTGCCGCCAAAATTATCATAAATATAATTTCCTGGACCTAGTGATCGACACTCTCTCGATGCAGGCCGCGTTTTTCAATAGTACCATCCACCCTCTTTCCAATATCCCTCTGGCACTAAAGACAAAGTTAATTCCTTCATTTGTTCTTGATTTGCTGAAACAAGAAAATTAGTCTTTTGTCACAGTCTCTCAAAATTGAAGACGCCGCCCGGCCGATTCTTTCATTCAGAGCTGATTGTGAAGGTGAAAGGAGATGGGCAAGAACACCCTCTCGATTTGTTGTCCTTTCTTCAAACATTAGAAGCAACCTAGACATTTTTTATTTAAAATGCGAATTATCATTCAGCCTCAATGTTAAACATACAAGTTTGACTGTTTTATTTGCTATTTTTTAAAACTATTTATATGTGTAAGTTCAAATTATTCTAGAGTTATTGTGTGTGCCACTTATATTTTCAACGAAGTTCTATATTTTCTATGTAAACCATGTAAATTCGACGCATACAAATGCATCAAAAGGGAAGTTAAGTCTTTTCATTCTAATTTCATATATTATTTTGTTTTGTTATCTAATTACTAGTTAGCTAAATGTAAAGGTAAAGTACGAGACTTGAACCGGCGTCTTAGCACGCGAGTTTACACCCATATGTGCTCGACCGCCTATCCAGAAATGTTCGGAGATTTCTGTATAGTGTCGCCTCAAGCATCTAAACTCAGATGTGAGGCGACATTCCTCACCTTCCCAGAGTAATACCCATTGCTGCCAACTGCTGGGTCGACCGTGGGGGTACTTTTTTTTTCCAACCACTAGTACAATTCACACTGCTACCAGCGGGAATCGAACACGGGTTGTCCGAACGTGGGTAGTCCAGTCGAGTGGTTTTCCCAACTAGGCTAGATATGTAGTGTTAATTTCATTTACTTAAATATCTGTGTATGTGCTTTTTTTTGTTTTTTTTTTGTTATTGTTTATTGCTGAAGGCCTCATGAACCGCAACGTCGTTCAATTTCGTGTTGTCCATTACTGACGTAAAGCTTTAACCATACCATTTGTTCTAATTTGTTGTTTTCATTTCTCCTTTATTTCTGTGTCACAACGACCCGCCCCTTTCCCCAGCATCCCACCCCCACTCACTGACGTCACCTGTCACTGACCCCAGGCCTTCCTGTCCTGCTCGACCTTGAACTCAATGAGCGCGTTGACTTTCTTCTGGGCTTGTACCTCCTTCCACATGACGTCCAGCATCGGGTCATCGTACTTCTTGCCTTTGATGGAAGACCAGTCCAGCTTGTCATCGACATCTTCTTTATCGCTCTCATCATCTTCATCGTCGCTGCCGTCTTCAAAAATGTTCGCGGCAGAATTTGTTTTCTTGATCTCCCATATGGACATGAAGCTGAGGAGGTAATTCAGGAGTTAGGTTGTGTCGATGAGAGGAGGGAGTGTCGATGAGAGAGGTTGTGTCGATGAGGGGAGGGAATGTCGATGAGAGGAGGGAGTGAATAGAGAGAAGTTTGTATTTAAATAAGGAGGCAATTCAGGAGTTAGGTTGTGTCGATGAGAGGAGGGAGTTGGTGATGATAATATGTGTGTATGTGAATGTGTGTGTGCTTGAATATGCGCGTGTGCGTGCATGTGTGCGTGAGAGATAGAGAGAGAGAGAGAGAAAATTGGCAAGTTAATCAAGGAAGTAATAGTTATGAGCTTGAGGGAGGGTGAGTTGGGCAGAGGAGTAGAGGATAGACAAAAAGGGAGAGAAGTGAAATTCAAACATAGAAGAATAAATGGAGAGGGGCAGAGAGAGAGAGAGAGAGAGAGAGAGAGAGAGAGAGAGAGAAAGAGAGAGAAAGCGGGTAGAACTTGAATATGCATACATTAAAAAAGAATTATAAAGTCTCTCTCTCTCTCTCTCTCTCTCTCTCTCTCTCTCTCTCTCTGTCTGTCTGTCTGTCTGTCTGTCTGTCTGTCTGTCTGTCTGTCTTTTCTCTACTTTTAAGAAATGTATTGTCATGCTGTATCCCCCCCCCTCCCCCCACCCCCACCACGTGACAGTCGCTTGGTCAGGTCTGACCTCACAGTTTGCCATGAGAGGTATTACATTCCTGATGAAGGTGTTGTGAGGTCTGCCTGCGGCGGTTTTAATTGGTGAAGCCACGGAGGTAGTAGCCCAGGAGCCTGCAGTGGCCTGATCATGAAAGGTCTGGATGTGTCCCCTGTGGGTGTTAGGTTTGAGTCTTGTTTATTTGAAACATTTGTTTCCAGGCTGCTCTACATTTGTTTTGTGTGTTGGTCGTGGCTTATCTTTAGTTCTGTAGAGAATGTGTAAACAAGAGCCAGACAGACAGATAGACAGACACATATATTTATGTGGGCGCTGACAACATAGGAAGTGTAAGAACGTCAGAAAGAAAAAAGGTTAACTGAAAAGTAATCTGTGAATTATCTACTTTCAGGATTGATTTGTCTTCCTTGATCAAACGTACAACTGAAAAGTCTGGTTTCACGCGTCAGATACAAACAAGACAACTCCCTCAACACCACCCCTCTATCGGTGTTTCCTCTTTCTCTTCTTCGCTTTCTCGCTCATGGTCCCTGGGGGGGGGGGGTAGGTTTAATAAGAACAACTAGGAGGGAAACAGCTTCCATCAGAATAACTAGGAGGGAAACAGCTTCCATCAGAACAACTAGGAGGGAAACAGCTTCCATCAGAACAACTAGGAGGGAAACAGCTTCCATCAGAACAACTAGGAGGGAAACAGCTTCCATCAGAACAACTAGGAGGGAAACAGCTTCCATCAGAACAACTAGGAGGGAAACAGCTTTTATAAGAACAACTAGGAGGGAAACAGCTTTCATAAGAACAAACTAGGAGGGAAACAGCTTCCATCAGAACAACTAGGAGGGAAACAGCTTCCATCAGAACAACTAGGAGGGAAACAGCTTCCATAAGAACAACTAGGAGGGAAACAGCTTCCATAAGAACAACTAGGAGGGAAACAGCTTTAATCAGAACAACTAGGAAGGAAACAGCTTCCATCAGAACAACTAGGAGGGAAACAGCTTTCATAAGAACAACTAAGAGGGAAACAGTTTTCATAAGAACAACTAGGAGGGAAACAGCTTTCATAAGAACAACTAGGAGAGAAACAGCTTCCATCAGAACAACTAGGAGGGAAACAGCTTTCATAAGCACCGATAGGAAGGAAACAGCTTCTATAAGCACCGCTACGATGGAAACAGCTTTCATAAGCACGCTAGGATGGAAACAGCTCATATAAGCACCGCTAACAGTTATATATATCGTTATAGGGGAACACATTTATAACATCGTTATAGGGGAACCCATTTATAACATCGTTATAGGGGAACAGATTTATAACATTGTTATAGGGGAACACATTTAGAACATCGTTATAGGGGAACCCATTTATAACATTGTTATAGGGGAACACATTTATAACATCGTTATAGGGGAACACATTTATAACATCGTTACAGGGGAACACATTTATGACATCGTTATAGGGGAACACATTTATAACTCCGTTATAGGGGAACAAGTATCACGAGCAGCACTATCATGTACACGGCCTACTTGTTACGACTTTCTGGAATGATCCAGGGCACAAACTTCCCAGGTTCGACAACCTGCAGGTGCATCCGGTGTGGGGCATCTTTGGACTCTAGCTCTTCCGCCGCTGGCTGGATCTTCTTTCTTCTGCGGAAGTACTGCAGTTTCATGGCGCCGGTTTACTCCCCTTGCCGAGCTCTCTAATATGTGAAGGTACAAAAACTAGCAGTTAATACAACACAAACAAAACGTTTGTCGTAGTGTTTTCAATTCAAAGTGTCATTTTAGTTATTGACTTGTTTAGAATCTCTGGATACAGCTGTCGTGAACGTAGTACATTCCCCTCATTTTAAAATTGTGTATTTCAGAGAGGTGGATTCAACTTGCGACACCATACACGTCAGAAAACATGACACGCATCGCACTAGCATCACATGGTTTCAACAACCTGACGAGCATCTGGAGATCCAAGTTCTCAGGAAGCGAACAAAACTTAGGCTGTTCAACTCCTGTGTGATACCAGTGCTAATATATAGATGTGATACTAGTGCTAACATATGGATGTGATACCAGTGCTAATATATAGAAGTGATACTAGTGCTAACATATGGATGTGATACCAGTGCTAATATATAGAAGTGATACTAGTGCTAACATAGGGATGTGATACCAGTGCTAATATATAGAAGTGATACTAGTGCTAACATATGTATGTGATACCAGTGCTAATATATAGAAGTGATACTAGTGCTAACATATGGATGTGATACCAGTGCTAATATATAGAAGTGATACTAGTGCTAACATAGGGATGTGATACCAGTGCTAATATATAGAAGTGATACTAGTGCTAACATATGGATGTGATACCAGTGCTAATATATAGAAGTGATACTAGTGCTAACATAGGGATGTGATACCAGTGCTAATATATAGAAGTGATACTAGTGCTAACATAGGGATGTGATACCAGTGCTAATATATAGAAGTGATACTAGTGCTAACATAGGGATGTGATACCAGTGCTAATATATAGAAGTGATACTAGTGCTAACATAGGGATGTGATACCAGTGCTAATATATAGAAGAGATACTAGTGCTAACATAGGGATGTGATACCAGTGCTAATATATAGAAGTGATACTAGTGCTAACATAGGGATGTGATACCAGTGCTAATATATAGAAGTGATACTAGTGCTAACATAGGGATGTGATACCAGTGCTAATATATAGAAGTGATACTAGTGCTAACATAGGGATGTGATACCAGTGCTAATATATAGAAGTGATACTAGTGCTAACATAGGGATGTGATACCAGTGCTAATATATAGAAGTGATACTAGTGCTAACATAGGGATGTGATACCAGTGCTAATATATAGAAGTGATACTAGTGCTAACATAGGGATGTGATACCAGTGCTAATATATAGAAGTGATACTAGTGCTAACATAGGGATTTGATACCAGTGCTAATAAATAGAAGTGATACTAGTGCTAACATAGGGATGTGATACCAGTGCTAATATATAGAAGTGATACTAGTGCTAACATATGGATGTGATACCAGTGCTAATATATAGAAGTGATACTAGTGCTAACATAGGGATGTGATACCAGTGCTAATATATAGAAGTGATACTAGTGCTAACATATGGATGTGATACCAGTGCTAATATATAGAAGTGATACTAGTGCTAACATATGGATGTGATACCAGTGCTAATATATAGAAGTGATACTAGTGCTAACATAGGGATGTGATACCAGTGCTAATATATAGAAGTGATACTAGTGCTAACATAGGGATGTGATACCAGTGCTAATATATAGAAGTGATACTAGTGCTAACATAGGGATGTGATACCAGTGCTAATATATAGAAGTGATACTAGTGCTAACATAGGGATGTGATACCAGTGCTAATATATAGAAGTGATACTAGTGCTAACATATGGATTTGATACCAGTGCTAATATATAGAAGTGATACTAGTGCTAACATAGGGATGTGATACCAGTGCTAATATATAGAAGTGATACTAGTGCTAACATAGATATGTGATACCAGTGCTAATATATAGAAGTGATACTAGTGCTAACATATGGATTTGATACCAGTGCTAATATATAGAAGTGATACTAGTGCTAACATATGGATGTGATACCAGTGCTAATATATAGAAGTGATACTAGTGCTAACATAGGGATGTGATACCAGTGCTAATATATAGAAGTGATACTAGTGCTAACATAGGGATGTGATACCAGTGCTAATATATAGAAGTGATACTGGTGCTAACATAGGGATGTGATACCAGTGCTAATATATAGAAGTGATACTAGTGCTAACATATGGATGTGATACCAGTGCTAATATATGGAAGTGATACTAGTGCTAACATAGGGATGTGATACCAGTGCTAATATATAGAAGTGATACTAGTGCTAACATAGGGATGTGATGCCAGTGCTAATATATAGAAGTGATACTAGTGCTAACATAGGGATGTGATACCAGTGCTAATATATAGAAGTGATACTAGTGCTAACATAGGGATGTGATACCAGTGCTAATATATACAAGTGATACTAGTGCTAACATATGGATTTGATACCAGTGCTAATATATAGAAGTGATACTAGTGCTAACATAGGGATGTGATACCAGTGCTAATATATAGAAGTGATACTAGTGCTAACATAGAGATGTGATACCAGTGCTAATATATAGAAGTGATACTAGTGCTAACATATGGATTTGATACCAGTGCTAATATATAGAAGTGATACTAGTGCTAACATAGGGATGTGATACCAGTGCTAATATATAGAAGTGATACTAGTGCTAACATAGGGATGTGATACCAGTGCTAATATATAGAAGTGATACTAGTGCTAACATAGGGATGTGATACCAGTGCTAATATATAGAAGTGATACTAGTGCTAACATATGGATTTGATACCAGTGCTAATATATAGAAGTGATACTAGTGCTAACATAGGGATGTGATACCAGTGCTAATATATAGAAGTGATACTAGTGCTAACATATGGATGTGATACCAGTGCTAATATATAGAAGTGATACTAGTGCTAACATAGGGATGTGATACCAGTGCTAATATATAGAAGTGATACTAGTGCTAACATAGGGATGTGATACCAGTGCTAATATATAGAAGTGATACTAGTGCTAACATAGGGATGTGATACCAGTGCTAATATATAGAAGTGATACTAGTGCTAACATAGGGATGTGATACCAGTGCTAATATATAGAAGTGATACTAGTGCTAACATAGGGATGTGATACCAGTGCTAATATATAGAAGTGATACTAGTGCTAACATAGGGATGTGATACCAGTGCTAATATATAGAAGTGATACTAGTGCTAACATAGGGATGTGATACCAGTGCTAATATATAGAAGTGATACTAGTGCTAACATAGGGATGTGATACCAGTGCTAATATATAGAAGTGATACTAATGCTAACATAGGGATGTGATACCAGTGCTAATATATAGAAGTGATACTAGTGCTAACATAGAGATGTGATACCAGTGCTAATATATAGAAGTGATACTAATGCTAACATAGGGATGTGATACAAGTGCTAATATATAGAAGTGATACTAATGCTAACATAGGGATGTGATACCAGTGCTAATATATAGAAGTGATACTAGTGCTAACATATGGATGTTATACCAGTGCTAATATATAGAAGTGATACTAGTGCTAACATATGGATTTGATACCAGTGCTAATATATAGAAGTGATACTAGTGCTAACATAGGGATGTGATACCAGTGCTAATATATAGAAGTGATACTAGTGCTAACATAGGGATGTGATACCAGTGCTAATATATAGAAATGATACTAATGCTAACATAGGGATGTGATACCAGTGCTAATATATAGAAGTGATACTAGTGCTAACATAGGGATGTGATACCAGTGCTAATATATAGAAGTGATACTAGTGCTAACATATGGATTTGATACCAGTGCTAATATAAAGAAGTGATACTAGTGCTAACATAGGGATGTGATACCAGTGCTAATGTATAGAAGTGATACTAGTGCTAACATAGGGATGTGATGCCAGTGCTAATATATAGAAGTGATACTAATGCTAACATAGGGATGTGATACCAGTGCTAATATAAAGAAGTGATACTAGTGCTAACATATGGATGTAATACTAGTGCTAACATATGGATGGGATACTAGTGCTGTATTAATCGCTAAGAGTGAAAATGAGTTACAGGAAATGTTTGACATTGTAGTGAAAAAAAACAAAAATAAAGGACTCAGCCGTAATATAAAAAAGACAGAAGTAATGGTAACAAGAAAGAAAAAGACATCACCTTAGTGCAAAATAAAGACAAGTGGAACAATATTAAAACAGGTAAATTAATTTAAATATGTGGGAACTTTGTTAACCTCAGACGGAAGATGTACAAAAGAGGTGAGATGCAGAATGGCTCAGGCATAAGCAGCTTTCCAAAAAATGAAGAAGATACTATGCTATCCATTTTTGACAATAGAAACAAGAAAAAAGAGTTCTTAAAAGTTATGCAGAGCCAGTCTTAACATATGGATGCGAATTATGGACATTAGGACAACAGACAAGAAAATCACTGGAGTTTGTAGAAATGTGGTTTTACAGAAGAATGTTGAGAATACCATGGACAGCTAAGAAGAGTAATGAAAATGTTCTGAAAGAGGTCAAATCAAAAAGAGAGCTAATTTCCAATATTAGGAAGAAACAATCATCATTTTTGGCCATGTAATGGGAAGAGAACAGCTGGAATATATTGCAACAACTGGAAAAATTGAGAGACGAAGAGATAAGAGGGAAGCAAGGAGAGAAAATACCAGACAGAATGGCTTGGCAGAAGGTCAACAACATAAATGATAAAGAACTGTCGAGATCGAAAGTTGTGGAGAGACATGATCACCTACGCCAGTGGGCCCGGTACTTGATTATGATGATGACTAGTGCTGACATATGGATGTGATACTGGTGCTAATATATGTACGTGATACCAGTGCTAATTATATGAATGTGATACCAGTGCTAACATATGGATGTCATACTAGTGCTAATATATGGATGTGATACTACTGCTAATATATGGATGTGATACCAGTGCTAACATATGGATGTGATACTAGTGCTAATATATGGATGTGATACTACTGCTAATATATGGATGTGATATCTATCTATCTATCTATTGACCTTTCGAGCCGTAACCGGCCCATAGGGCGTAGACCAAGATACACCTTCTCCTATATGAATTTTTGTTCTAGCAGTTTTCTTTTAAAGATATTTTATCAAATCTCGCCATCTGTCTCTGTTCTGTGCAAGCAGTTCTATCTCATTGAGGGAGCCGATTCCTGCTGCTCTTGCCTCTCTCATCAATGTTCTTCTCAGTGTCTCCCTGGGTCTTCCTCTTTTTCTTTTACCTGTTGTTTCCCATATGAGGGCTTGCTTTGCTATTCGATTATTATCTCTTCTCATCACATGTCCAACGTATGACCATCGTCTTTTCTTTATTACTGAAGATATTAGTGGTTGATTGGCGATTTCTCTAATTTCCTCGTTTGTTTTGAATTCGTTCCATTCTATACCAAGTATTTTCCTTAGACATTTATTTTCGAATGCGTTCAACTTTGTTTCTATATCTCTTGTTGTTTTCCAGCTTTCACACGCATACGTAAGGGTTGATAGTACATTTGATTTGAATAGCCTAAGTTTTGTGTTTGTGCTAATGAGTTTTGATTTCCACAACTTTTCAAGGCTTCTGAAAGACATTGCTGCTTTAGCCAGTCTGATTCTAATTTCTTTGCTCGTATCCCCTTCTCGATCAATGTGACTTCCAAGATAGATGAAGTGATCGATCTCTTCTACTGGTTTGTTTTCCATGTATATTTTGTCACTTGTTGGAATTAAACTTTTCATGACTTTAGTCTTTTCATGATTGACCTCAAGCCCAATTTTGCTGGCTATTGATGATAGTTCATTTGTGTTTTCCTGCATCGTTTTTATCTGATTGCTGATGAGAACTATGTCATCAGCAAAGTCCAGGTCCTCCAAATGGTCTCCTTGTATCCATTCGATGCCTTTATTACCAGTGCAGCATTTCTTCATTATGAAGTCCATAACAATTCCAAATAACAAGGGCGATAAAATACATCCTTGTTTAACCCCAGTTTCTATTGGGAAACATTCGCTCAGTCCTTCCTCTGTTCGAACTGCACATGTGTAACCATCATACATGTCTTTGATAATATTTATGATTTTTGATGGTAAGCCATATTGCTTCAGAATTTTCCACAAAGAATCTCTATGAATACTATCAAATGCTTTTTTGAAGTCGATGAAGTTAAGTACAAAAGGTTTTTGCTTTTCAATGTGTTCCTCCAATATAAGTCGTAGAGTGAAAATGTGGTCAAGACAGCTTCTCCCTTTTCTAAACCCAGCCTGTTCTTCACGCATTACATGGATGTGATACCAGTGCTAATATATGGATGTGATACCTGTGCTAATATATGGATGTGATACCAGTGCTAATATATGGATGTGATACTAGTGCTAATATATGGATGTGATACCAGTGCTAATATATGGATGTGATACCAGTGCTAATATATGGATGTGATACCAGTGCTAATATATGGATGTGATACTAGTGCTAACATATGGATGTGATACTAGTGCTAATATATGGATGTGATACTACTGCTAATATATGGATGTGATACCAGTGCTAATATATGGATGTGATACCTGTGCTAATATATGGATTTGATACCAGTGCTAATATATGGATGTGATTCTTGTGCTAATATATGGATGTGATACCAGTGCTAATATATGGATGAGATACTAGTGCTAATATATATGGATGTGATACTAGTGCTAATATATGGATGTGATACTAGTGCTAATATATGGATGAGATACTAGTGCTAATATATGGATGTGATACTAGTGCTAATATATGGATGTGATACTAGTGCTAATATATGGATGTCATACTAGTGCTAATATATGGATGTGATACTAGTGCTAATATATGGATGAGATACTAGTGCTAATATATGGATGTCATACTAGTGCTAATATATGGATGTGATACTAGTGCTAATATATGGATGAGATACTACTGCTAATATATGGATGTGATACTACTGCTAATATATGGATGTGATACTAGTGCTAATATATGGATGTGATACTACTGCTAATATATGGATGTGATACTACTGCTAATATATGGATGTGATACTAGTGCTAATATATGGATGTGATACTAGTGCTAATATATGGATGTGATACCAGTGTTAATATATGGATGGGATACTAGTGCTAATATATGGATGAGATACTAGTGCTAATATATGGATGTCATACTAGTGCTAATATATGGATGTGATACTAGTGCTAATATATGGATGAGATACTACTGCTAATATATGGATGTGATACTACTGCTAATATATGGATGTGATACTAGTGCTAATATATGGATGTGATACTACTGCTAATATATGGATGTGATACTAGTGCTAATATATGGATGTGATACCTGTGCTAATATATGGATGTGATACCAGTGTTAATATATTGATGGGATACTAGTGCTAATATATGGATGAGATACTAGTGCTAATATATGGATGGGATACTAGTGCTAATATATGGATGAGATACTAGTGCTAACATATGGATGTGAAAGTTGTAAATCCACCAAGACTTTAGATAGGAAATTAAATGGCTTTGGAAACAAATTTCAAAGTAGGATCTCAAACACAAGCTGGAACGAATACATTTCAAACGAGCAGATAAGAGACAAATCAAAACAATAATATGTGTCGAGCTTAATAAGAAGGAAGTGTTGAAAATACATCGGGCATGTGCTGAGAATGAATGAAGAAAAACATTCCCGTCAGGCATTCATATGGAAACCATCTGGTAAAAGAAAACAAGGCAGCACAGGAGAGTCGATTTGCAGAACAATTAATAAGGAAGGCTCAACTATTGGAAAAAGAAACAATGAGACAAATAATAATAAATGAATAATATTATGGAGGGAAACTCCCGAGGTGATAGATCAGCGAACAACTTCAGCAGAAGAGGTATGTTAACAACACTCGGAAATAAAGCTCACAAATAATCAACAACAGAAACAAACAAACAAAGAGCAATAGATGGTCCGAAGCTGGATCAAACCCGTACTCCTCGGCACAGCGCCTTGCCAAACGAACCAAACGCTAGAGCACACGGTCAACTCAGCTACCTAAAAATATAGCTATCATTGGCGATGTCTTTCACGCATGTGTACTCATGACTATAGCATAGGGTTACGAACACAACTCGGGAATAAATTGTATCTCTGTATTTTCCTATTAAGACAAGTATCTCCCGTAGCGCTGAATACTTGCGTTGCAGACAAACATTTATGGAACGAAACATCACGAATAGTAGTTTCCAGTGGTTTAGACTGGAGACAAATAATAATACATGAAGTGAAGAACTACATGAACTAGCAGCAAATCGTCAATCGTGGAAAACTATGACTTCCGCCCTATGTGTCGACTTCGGTCAGGGAGAACAATGAATGAATATATTTGAGAACGTTATGCTCATAAGGTAATGATCACCGATTAGCAAATCGGAGAGTTTCGGGGGATGCAAACATTAAGATTTACTGGATGTTGAGATACGAATACTTCTAATCATTTCTGATGTAGACCACAAGAAGCTTGTGCATTTTGTCTTCTGGGAAGACACGAATGGACAAATGAACTAAACTCTCAGTGAGAAGTAACTTTGTGGTAAGCACGTTTCTGGTGTATTTTATCTTCCACAATTTGCAAACAATTTATATTCAGTTTGTTACCAGATTGTTTACTGAGGTAGAACAACTACTATTGATTAGTGAACTGACGACCCAGTGGCGTAACGCGAGGAGAGCACATGGGCCGGTTTTACTCCATGAACAAATCTCTAAAGGACGTCAAAATGTCAACGAAAATGTTAAAAGTAGTGGGGGGTGAGTTTCTTGCTTTGTCCCGGGCGTTGCAACCTTGTTACTGAGTGAGATCATCATGTCGCATGTCCTTTACAGAACGTTTGCGACACTACACCATGGCCCGTCTAAGAGAATCTCTGTCTCTAGCCAGATCTTCCACATAACTTTGGAACAACGGCTTATCTGAAATAATCTCTGTATCTACCCAGGTCATCCACAAAATGTCACATTCACCACAGCCGATCTGAAAGAATCACGTCTCTTTTCAGATCCCCCGCAGAACGTAGAACTCAAACAACCCGCCTGAAATAATCTCTGACTTTAGCCAGATCTCCCACTTGTCATGTTCAAATTCTCCTTGATGTCTTGAAACCACCTTCTTCTTGATCTGCCCCTGACACGTCACCCAGTAACCACGCCTTCCATTATTGTTCTGTCCAGCCCACTGTGTCTATTGACGTGACCGCAGTGTTTTCATTTCCTCTGTAGACTGGTGTTGATGTGCACCACATGTATAGCATATATGAGTTTGTTCACTTATACAAGTATAGATCTAGAGATGTAGTGGGTTACTTATGGGGGGACCAAGATGCGAGAAGGTAGCTTCAGAGCGAGGAAAAATAAGAGCTATCTTGTAAGTTGTAAAGACAAGACGACAGTCACCTGATAGTTCAAGGTTGTCTTGTGAGTTGAATAAGACAAGACGACAGTCACCTGATAGCTCAAGGTTGCCTTGTGAGTTGAATAAGACAAGAAGACAGTCACCTGATAGTTCAAGGTTGTCTTGTGTGTTGAATAAGACAAGACGACAGTCACCTGATAGTTCAAGGTTGTCTTGTGTGTTGAATAAGACAAGGCGACAGTCACCTGATAGTTCAAGGTTGCCTTGTGAGTTGAATAAGACAAGACGACAGTCACCTGATAGTTCAAGGTTGCCTTGTGAGTTAAATAAGACAAGACGACAGTCACATGATAGTTCAAGGTTGCCTTGTGAGTTGAATAAGACAAGACGACAGTCACCTGATAGTTCAAGGTTGCCTTGTGAGTTAAATAAGACAAGACGACAGTCACCTGATAGTTCAAGGTTGCCTTGTGAGTTGAATAAGACAAGACGACAGTCGCCTGATAGTTCAAGGTTGCCTTGTGAGTTAAATAAGACAAGACGACAGTCACCTGATAGCTTAAGGTTGCCTTGTGAGTTGAATAAGACAAGGAGGCCTGATAGTTCAAGGTTGCCTTGTGAGTTGAATAAGACAAGACGACAGTCACCTGATAGTTCAAGGTTGCCTTGTGAGTTAAATAAGACAAGACGACAGTCACCTGATAGTTCAAGGCGAGATATTCGATCTTATCTAACGAGTCTATGCCCTCCAACTTTGCATCTCTTATAAATGTTCTTTTGTTTTAGAACATCTTTAGTGCACATTTAGGTCCTCCTCTTTTTCTGTATCCTAATGTTTCCCATATAAAAGTCCGTTCTGGAATTCACTTGTCTCTTTTTTATTTTATTTTTATTGTATTTTAATTTTTATATAAAGGTAAAGGTAAAGTACGAGACTTGAACCGGCGTCTTAGCACGCGAGTTTACACCCATATGTGCTCGGCCGCCTATCTTAGCACGCGAGTTTCCACTCATATGTGCTCGGCCGCCTATCCAGAAATGTTCGGATATTTCTGTATAGTGTAGCCTCAAGCATCGAAACTCAGATGCGAGGCAACATTCCTCACCTTCCCAGGATAATATACCCTGGTACCCATTTCTGCCAACGGCTGGGTCGACCGTGGGGGTATTTTTTTTTTTTTATTCCAACCACGAGTACAATTCACACTGCTCCCAGCGGGAATTGAACACGGGTTGTCCGAACGTCGGTAATCTAGTCGGGTTATTTTTATATATTTCTTATTAGTATAATTCTTCTTTATTTTGTTAGCTAACATAAATAATATAGGTGAATATTTGTAGAGATGTTGTCAAGTACTGTGCACACGGCTGCCAGGGAAAAATGGATTAACACGCAAAATTCAATTCCTAGTCTCTAGGGACTTCGTCAGAGATGAAAGCTGGCGAACACAACAACAACAACAACAACAATAACAACAATAAGTACAGAATGGGTCAGCGCAGTTAATATAATTCCCTTTGGCCCATCCCGGACTGTGCTAAAGTTTGTGTTCTGTGAGATTTAGAAATGGGACAAAGAAGTTATTTTAACATAGTAGAGAACCTTCAATATTAATTATTTGTATTGTTAAGTTCCTCATACTTGGCATTCTTGTGAGTTGATATGTGCATGACAATAAACATTGTGGGGTGCTCGATAGGCAGCTAGTCTCCTAGGAAATTCTAATTGAGTTCATTGATTTTGTGTCCACATATGTAGGCGTTCTGTGCTGCTCTGTTTCACGCGCTACATGTTTAGGACGATTGTTCCAGATATAAAGGAGAAAGTGAACACCCACACTGAGTTGTAGAGTCTGATAGACAAAGGAGAAAGTGAACACCCACACTGAGTTGTAGAGTCTGATAGACAAATGAGAAAGTGAACACCAACACTGAGTTGTAGAGTATGCTAGACAAAGGAGAAAGTGAACACCCACACTGAGTTGTAGCGTCTGCTAGACAAAGCAGAAAGTGAACACATAGACTGAGTTGTAGAGTTTACTAGACAAAGGAGAAAGTGAACACCCAGACTAAGGTTACAGAGTCTTCTAAAGGACAAAGTGAACACCCTAGGCTGAGTTGTAGAGTGTGTTAGACAAAGGAGAAAGTGAGCACCTAGACTGAGTTGTAGAATTTGCTAGACAAAGGAGAAAGTGAGCACCCAGACTGAGTTGTAGAATTTGTTAGACAAAGGAGAATGTGAAAACCCAGACTGGGTTACAGAGTCTGCTAAAGGACAAAGTGAACACCTAGACTGAGTTGTAGCTTCTGCTAGACAAAGGAGAGAGTGAACACTCTGATTTGTAGAGTCTGCTAGAGAAAGGAGAAAGTGAACACCTAGACTGAGTTGTAGAGTTTACTAGACAAAGGAGAATGTGAACACCCAGACTGGGTTACAGAGTCTGCTAAAGGACAAAGTGAACACCTTGACTGAGTTGTAGAGTTTACTAGACAAAGGAGAGAGTGAACACTCTGATTTGTAGAGTCTGCTAGACAAAGAAGAAAGTGAACACATAGACAGAGTTGTAGAGTTTGCTAGACAAAAGAGAAATTGAACACTCAGAGTTGTAGAGTTTGCTATTCAAAGACGAAAGTGAACATCTAGCGTTGTAGATGCTACTAAACACAGATGAACTACATGAAGACTCATCAGTGTACCATGTTAGGCGCACAAGCTTAAGAGATCATATCTGCCCACCAAGTCACTGGGGTATAATTATTTCAGGCACCAGATACATCGGCCATAGAGCGGTGCACGCCTCAGCCAGATATTGCTAGTAGAGCGAAACAAACAGTTACCCCAGCTCAAATGATGGTCGTAAGTTGCACACATGACGTCATGTGAGTGGTGCGTCCAATAATTTCATATTCGCTGCACGCATGCACTGCTGATAATTCTGCACGAGTGGTGTCATGAACATTTTCGGTGGACTGGTTGGTCTCGAGGCAAGACACCGGCCTAGAGACAGAGAGGTTGTAGGTTCAAATCCCGGCTGCACCGGTTGGGATTTTTATTTATGATTTCTCTCTCCGGCAACCACCCCTGGTCTCAGCAGCGTGGCCCGGCTTGAAACGTCTATTACTCATGGACGGAAAAAATATGAGTACCTCTGAGAACGGAGTTATCTGCCTGCGCGGCGAGGGACCCATATGCACACGGCTGCCATGGAAAAACGGATTAACACGCAAAATTCAGTCCCTAGTCTCTAGGGCCTTCGTCAGAGGTAAAAAGCTGACGAATGCAAAAAAATAAAAAAATAAACATTTCCTTCCAAACAATCGCACCTGCACAAATGGTGCCAATACCCATCCTGTGGTTACCTGTACACAAAAAGTAGTGTCGTTCCCTCGGCTCATCTAGTGATCTCAACACAACGTATGCTGCCCTACCGAACTGACCTACTGAACTGACCTACTGAATTGACCATCTGAACTGACCTACTGAACTGACCTACTGAATTGACCATCTGAACTGACCTACTGAACTGACCTACTGAATTGACCATCTGAACTGACCTACTGAACTGACCTACTGAATTGACCATCTGAACTGACCTACTGAACTGACCTACTTAATTGACATCTGAACTGACCTACTGAACTGACCATCTGAACTGACCTACTGAACTGACCATCTGAACTGACCTACTGAATTTACCATCTGAACTGACCTACTGAACTGATCCACTGATCTGACCCACTAAACTGACCCACTGAACTGATTCACTGACCTGGCCCACTGAACTGATCCACTGATCTGACCCACTGAACTGACCCACTAAACTTATGCAGTGAACTTACCTACTCAACTGACCCACTGAACTTAACCAACGGAACTGACCTATTGAACTGATCTATTCAAGAAACCTTTTAAACTGACCCACTGAGCTTACTTAACTACTACTGAAGTGGCCTATTGAATTGACTCACTGAACTTAAATAACTAACCTACTGAGATGATCTACTGAATGGACCCACTGAACCTAATGAAGTGACCTACTGAAATGACTTACTGAAAAGACCTACTGAAATGACCTACTGCACTGAACAACTGACCTTACTTAACTAACCTACTGAAATGACCTACTAAAATCACCCACTGAACTTATTTAACTAACCTACGGAAATGACCTACTAAAATCACCCACTGAACTTACTTAACTAACCTACTGAAATGACCTACTAAAATCACCCACTGAACTAACCTACTGAAATGACCTACTAAAATCACACACTGAACTGACCCACTGAACTTCCTTAACTAACCTACTGAAATGACCTACTAAAATCACCCACTGAACTTACTTAACTAACCTACTGAAATGACCTACTAAAATCACCCACTGAACTAACCTACTGAAATGATCTACTAAAATCACACACTGAACTGACCCACTGAATTTCCTTAACTAACCTACTGAAATGACCTACTAAAATCACCCACTGAATTTCCTTAACTAACCTACTGAAATGACCTACTAAAATCACCCACTGAACTTATTTAACTAACCTACTGAAATGATCTACTAAAATCACCCACTGAACTAACCGACTGAAATGACCTACTAAAATCACACACTGAACTGACCCACTGAACTTCCTTAACTACCTTACTGAAATCACCCACTGATCTATTGAACTGATTCACTGAACTGACCTACAGAACTGACCTACTGAACTGACCTACTGAACTGACCCACTGAATTGACCCACTGAACTGACCTACTCAACTGACCTAATGAGGACAACGTTCATCAAACTTTACGTATTTACCGACTTCACTGAGATAGACGGCTGCACTGGCTTAATGTTGACACATACCATAAAAATGTACCAAATGTATATAGAAGTGCTGGCACTGAGCGCGCCAAGGCTGCTTCCTTTGCCAGGCATTAGAGAAGACTATATTTGTTGATGTAGAAATGTATGTGTCTGAAAGTTTATGGCGAAGCTACAGTCTGTTGCTGGATTAAGCGCTTCGTTCATGGAGTTTTTGTGCAGGAGCTTTAGAAACCGATGTTCACTTTAATGTCTGTGGAGAATCTTAATGTATGTGGAGAATCTTAATGTCTGTGGAGAGTCTTAATGTCTGTGGAGAATCGTAATGTCTCTAGAGAATCTTAATGTCTGTGGAGAATCTTAATGTCTCTAGAGAATCTTAATATATGTGGAGAATCTGAATGTCTGTGGAGAATCTGAATGTCTGTGGATAATCTTAATGTATGTGGAGAATCTGAATGTCTGTGGAGAATCTGAATGTCTGTGGAGAATCTGAATGTCTGTGGAGAATCTGAATGTCTGTGGAGAATCTGAATGTCTGTGGAGAATCTGAATGTCTGTGGAGAATCTGAATGTCTGTGGAGAATCTGAATGTTTGTGGAAAGATGTCAACCTCTAGCGGTTTAGGAAGACATATATTTCTTCAAAATTGACATCACCAAGTAATAAAGTAATTTTCTAAATGAAATGATGGATGTCCACTGTTTGACAAATATATGGACCTTAGATTCAACTGTTGAACAATGTATGCGTATAATTATTATGCAGTTATGTTTTTACGTTTAATGAAATGGATAATTTATATTTGTCTTTTTATTTACCTTTATATCAATGTCCACCATTTTGTAAGCGTGTAGGGCGGCGAAAAACAATGACGTACTTGGCTGTGTCCTTGGTGAGAACGTCATGAGATCAACACACAGCGACGGCAATCTACAAATGAGATTTCTTCATTCAGTGACGGACAACAAGGCTAACATCCATACACGGAGACGCAAATATTCAAGCGATTACAATCATTGGAGCGGAGACTTCTCGTAATTCTATCTTAAACGTAAAATAAAACCCCAAAAAATAAATTAATAAAAACAAAACAGATAAAGGATCAAGAATATCCAAGCATTTGAACAGGAGCTTCATTGGAGAAAGCAACAAACAATTTTTCAAGATTCCAGTAACTTATCTCCTGTCGCTTCTGAGAGAGAAGAAAAGGTAAAAAAGTAATACTATTTCTCTTGAAATATGTGTAGGTAAAAATAAGACACAGATTGCTTAGTGTTGGTAGTTTGCATGTGTAAATGTGACATGTCAACAGACCTTATTTACACACCGTGTTGTGTAAACAACCAGAAACTAGGCGTATTCTGCTGCCCCGGAAAGTGCGTCAGATCGCGGGAAAGTATGGTAAAGTAAACAATGTGTTTTTTTTGGTGACGTGGACAGCAATTTGCCGTCCTCAGAAATATTTGTGTTTGTTTATCAAGACGGGAAAAGTTAGTCTCTTGTTTGTGCACGGGCTATGATCACAGTCATGGCTCAAAATCTCTCACAAATCGACAGATCGTTTCTGCAAATTATTGAACCTGGCGTCTGGCAGTACGAAGAGTAATCTAGTGTGTATGTTCTGTTTGCATATATCACAAGTGTGTACCAATGGCTAGATCATGCACACGTAATTATTGGAAGGTCACATCACTGAAAACAGTTTGAAAGATCCTCCTTTAGGTCCTCTTTAACTGTCCTGTGTTGTTGAATCATTAACTTAATCATAAAACTTTCAGTTGTTTACGCAGCACAAGTCTTCAACAAATCTTGAGTACAGTTCTTCAACATATCTTTATCACAGGTCTTCTACAAGTCTTGAGTACAGTTCTCCAACATATCTTTATCACAGGTCTTCTAGAAATCTTGAGTACAGTTCTCCAACATATCTTTATCACAGGTCTTTTACAAGTCTTGAGTACAGTTCTCCAATATATCTTTATCACAGGTCTTCTACAAATCTTGAGTACAGTTCTCCAACATATCTTTATCACAGGTCTTCAACAAATCTTGAGTACAGTTCTCCAACATATCTTTATCACAGGTCTTCTACAAATCTTGAGTACAGTTCTCCAACATATCTTTATCACAGGTCTTCTACAAATCTTGAGTACAGTTCTCCAACATATCTTTATCACAGGTCTACTACAAGTCTTGAGTACAGTTCTCCAACATATCTTTATCACAGGTCTACTACAAGTCTTGAGTACAGTTCTCCAACATATCTTTATCACAGGTCTTCTACAAATCTTGAGTACAGTTCTCCAACATATCTTTATCACATGTCTTCTACAAGTCTTGAGTACAGTTCTCCAACATATCTTTATCACAAGTCTTCTATAAATCTTGAGTACAGTTCTCTAACATATCTTTATCACATGTCTTCTACAAATCTTGAGTACAGTTCTCCAACATATCTTTATCACAAGTCTTCTACAAGTCTTGAGTACAGTTCTCCAACATATCTTTATCACAAGTCTTCTATAAATCTTGAGTACAGTTCTCCAACATATCTTTATCACAGGTCTTCTATAAAGCTTGAGTACAGTTCTCCAACATATCTTTATCACAGGTCTTCTACAAGTCTTGAGTACAGTTCTACAACATATCTTTATCACAGGTCTTCTACAAGTCTTGAGTACAGTTCTCCAACATATCTTTATCACAGGTCTTCTACAAGTCTTGAGTACAGTTCTCCAACATATCTTTATCACAGGTCTTCTACAAATCTTGAGTACAGTTCTCTAGCATATCTTTATCACAGGTCTTCTACAAATCTTGAGTACAGTTCTCCAACATATCTTTACCACAGGTCTTCTACAAATCTTGAGTACAGTTCTCTAGCATATCTTTATCACACGTCTTCTACAAATCTTGAGTACAGTTCTCTAGCATATCTTTATCACAGGTCTTCTACAAGTCTTGAGTACAGTTCTCCAACATATCTTTATCACAGGTCTTCTACAAATCTTGAGTACAGTTCTCTAGCATATTTTTATCACAGGTCTTCTACAAATCTTGAGTACATTTCTCCAACATATCTTTACCACAGGTCTCCAACAAATCTCTAGTTCAGATCCCCATCATATCTTAATTACAGGTCTGCAAACTATATTTAGCGCAGGTCTCCAACATATCTCGAAAACTGGTCTTCAACAAAATCTCTAGCACAGGTCTCCAACATTTCTCTATCACAGGTCTCCAACATTTCTCTATCACAGATCTCCAACATTTCTCTATCACAGGTCTCCAACATTTCTCTATCACAGGTCTCCAACATTTCTCTATCACAGGTCTCCAACATTTCTCTATCACAGGTCTCCAACATTTCTCTATCACAGATCTTCAACAAATCTCTAGCACAGGTCTCCAACAAATCTCTATCACAGGTCTCCAACATTTCTCTATCACAGATCTTCAACAAATCTCTATCACAGGTCTCCAACATTTCTCTATCACAGATCTTCAACAAATCTCTATCACAGGTCTCCAACATTTCTCTATCACAGTTCTTCAATAAATCTCTATCACAGGTCTCCAACATTTCTCTATCACAGATCTTCAACAAATCTCTATCACAGGTCTTCAACAAATCTCTATCACAGTTCTTCAATAAATCTCTAGCAAAGGTCTCCAACATGTCACTAGTACAGGTCTTTAACAAATCTGTTGTAAAAACTTTGAGAGAAACAGAAATCTCGACAATAACTTCCAAAAACCTCGAGAAGAAACAGAAATCTTGACAATATTATAATTAAAAAAAATAATAATAATAAATTATCCACCCTAACTATGCATGCGAGAGCTGTAAAAAAAAAACGACAGAAATAGAAAATAAATGATGCGTACTGAGAAAACAAATGCCTCATAAAAGCATACTCTGCCACGTGATGAATTCAAGACTGTGTGGCCTTTGATGTTGTGACAAACGGTTGGTAGCTAACAAACAAGTCAGTAATTAATTAGAGATATTAGTGTTCTAATGCTGGATGCTGCTTTGTTGAACAGCTTATCTCGAGGCTGAATCTGCCAATATTGGACAGAGAGATCCGCCACAGAACAAATAAGATGTATTTGTGGTGCCTGGCATCGTCTCCTTTCTCCTGCGCTTCTTTTCTGAATTTGATATCAACACTGCCTCGAAAGTTGCTGTAATTTTGTTTATTTTTGTTCTCCTTGTGCTACGATCTGCAGCCAGATCTTCCCATTTTTTTAAACTGATAGAGAGAATTCCCTCAAGGAAGCCCTGCAAACATCCTAATATCTCAACACTGGACAGCCATTTGGTCTCGTTCTGTTCTTTAATTCGCCATACAATATTTGTTTGGGATTACGATTGTTTGCCAGTCTTCTTACATGTCCCAGCCACCTTAGTCTATGACTGCTAACAATGATGGAACTGACATTTCTGTTTGATTGCTATGCCGGGGCCAATAATATGGAGATAGTGCTTTGCCCAAAACTCAAGACTAGTGCAGAAATAAGAGAAAGGGCCAAACATCCAAAAATATCAAATCAGAAAAGAAGATGGTCATATGTTGGCTAGGGCATGTGATAAGAGATAATAACAGAGTCACAAAACAAGCTCTATAATGGGAAACAGCGGAAAGAAGAAAAAAAGAGTTCGATCAAGAGAAACACAAGGAAGAACACTGATAACGACAATGGGCATCGGCTACCTTCTCTTATGGAAAGGTTCGCTCAGAACAGGAATGCATAGCGAGACACTGCGGATTTTGTGCAAAGGTTTAATGATGGTGGTCGCAAGATAGGGAAGACTTTTGAATTTCTACCTTATATGTCTTCTTCTGCTAGAAAGGACAGTAGACAGACAGTCCTTTCAGACAGACAGACATACATACAGACATACAGACAGAAAGAGAATATCGTCGAATCAAAGTTTGGTTTCCATTAGACCGTTGTAACTGCTGCTGATGTAGAAGACTGTTATAACCGTTAACCATTAGACCGTTGTAACTGCTGCTGATGTAGAAGACTGCTATAACCGTTAACCATTAGACCGTTGTAACTGCTGCTGATGTAGAAGACTGTTATAACCGTTAACCATTAGACCGTTGTAACTGCTGCTGATGTAGAAGACTGCTATAACCGTTAACCATTAGACCGTTGTAACTGCTGCTGATGTAGAAGACTGCTATAACCGTTAACCATTAGACCGTTGTAACTGCTGCTGATGTAGAAGACTGCTATAACCGTTAACCATTAGACCGTTGTAACTGCTGCTGATGTAGAAGACTGCTATAACCGTTAACCATTAGACCGTTGTAACTGCTGCTGATGTAGAAGACTGCTATAACCGTTAAACATTAGACCGTTGTTACTGCTGCTGATGTAGAAGACTGCTATAACCGTTAAACATTAGACCGTTGTTACTGCTGCTGATGTAGAAGACTGCTATAACCGTTAACCATTAGACCGTTGTAACTGCGGCTGATGTAGAAGACTGTTATAACCGTTAACCATTAGACCGTTGTTACTGCTGCTGATGTAGAAGACTGCTATAACCGTTAACAAAGATGCAAGAAGCTGTATCTGCTTCTTTCATTAACATTGTTATTGCTGTCAATGATGGTTGTTGCTGCTATTTTTCTCATTTCATTTTCAAGTTTGTCGCAAACGGTTTCTGTACCAAATATTTGAATTTGGAAGTAACTTATAAGCTTTGGCTGTGTTACTATCACCTCCAGTCTTTGTGGGTTTTGAAGTAGTGGCACGCGCATTTGTGTACGCTCACCCGCGCGCATCTATTTATTCGTTTCTCTCTGAATCTATTTGATTCTTCTGTATTAAAGGAACACAGCTGCTTGGGTTGTTTAACCAATCATCGAGTGTCCCTCAATGTTTCTCAGTGAATACGATTATCACTTGGACCACAGCCAATCACCGAGATGTCTGTTGCTTCTGTTCTGGGTACATCACGCTCATTATGATTGTATAGATTTCTTGAAATGTGGTTTTACATAGGAATATTGAGGATACCATGGACAGCTAAGAAGAGTAATGAAAATGTTCTGAGAGAGGCCAAAGCAAAAAGAGAGCTAATTTCCAATATTAGGAAGAAACAATCATAATTTTTTGGCCATGTAATGAGAAGGCAACAGCTGGAATATAGTGAAACAAGTGAGGAAATTGAGAGACAAAGAGATAGAGGGGTACAAAGAGAAAATATACCAGCCAGCTTAAGAGAATCGCTTGGCAGAAAGTCATCAACAAAAATTATAACTGTCGAGTTAGACACTTGTGGAGAGACATGATCACCTATGCCAGCAGGCGTGATGATAATGATATATTTCTTATTTATTTCCTTCTGCTTTACTGACGTGTTGTGTTCTCTCACATGTCTCTTGATCTCATTATTTATGTGACTCACTGATATCACAAGATTTAGAGATTTATTGATTGTGCTCAAAGCAATTCTATCTTCCCTGGGAGTGATCTACCTGTCAGTAATTCACAATATCACAATACACTCTGTCTGCTAACATTGCTACTAACAACTCACTGCACCGTCGTTCTTTTATCTAACCGTTCTGTTGACTTACACGATCCTTTTGGATCAAAATCTAGTTTTCTCATCTCTAAGCTCCTACTCTACTCTGTCAACTATTTGTCTAGTTATCCTACTTTCTTAATCTATGATCTAGTGTGGAGCCTAATATCTTCTGTCTCTCTACCTAACCAATCTCCTAGATGTTACACACGGTCTCTCTCCACTTCCACAAGCGTCTTGCTTCTATCCAGCATGGAAGATAACTCTCACTTCCGGCGTCACCTTCGTGGCGCCAAAACTTAGCTCTCTCATTGACTAGTTAAAATGATCATCCGGTTCTAACCTTGACCCACCTCGAACGTCCAATTATATGCTCAGGCTTTAACCTAAGTATTTAAATATTGTGGTTGACCTTTCCCCAGACGCTCTCGAATGTTCTAACATATGTTATGACTTAATCTAGCCATCTTAATTATTCTCAATGACCTCTCTCTAGACGTTCTTCGAACATTCTAATTATTTTTGGACTCGACCCAACATCTTCATGACCTTCATATGTAGTGTAAACTAATCTCTTCACAACACCACAACAGTTCTTCATCACCAAATCTGATATACTGGTAATCAAATCACGAAATGTTCTCTCCAAATTTCTAATGCTCTGGTAAATGTAAATAACATTCTATCTTTGTTACGGCAGCCTGATGGCGATCGCTGTTTTCCTCTCTTCTGATATCTGCGGATGTAGAAGACGTAGTCATGCATTCTCCAACAAGCGGCACTTTCTCCAGCAGAAATTGAACATCAAGAAAGCCATTACAGCCTGCCACTACTGTGGATGTGGCTCAAGGGCTTAAGACTTGGAGCCATAGAAAATACTATAGAAATACTAGAAGGGATGAGCCATATAAAACACCATAGAAATACGTCAAGGGCTGAGCAAAATGAAACACCATAGAAATACGTCAAGGGATGGGCCAGATAAAACACCATAGAAATACATCAAGGGATGGGCAAAATGAAACACCATAGAAATACGTCAAGGGATGAGCAAAATGAAACACCATAGAAATACGTCAAGGGAAGGACAAAATGAAACACCATAGAAATACGTCAAGGGATGAGCAAAATAAAACACCATAAAAATACTTGAAGGAATGAACCATAAAAAACACCATAGATATGCATCAAGGGATGAGCAAAATAAAACACCCTAGAAATACGTCAAGAGATGGGCCAGATAAAACACTATAGAAATACTTGAAGGGATGAGCCATAGAAAACACCATAGATATACATCAAGGGATGCGCCAGATAAAACACCACAAAAATACGTCAAGGGAAGCTACATTCTGTTTTGCCTAGCTCTCGACTGTTCCTGTTCTCCTTTCATGGCTGAAGGGGTCAAAGAACGGCTCCTCAGAGCGAGCTTCATCAACCCTTACTTGTTAGGTCGTCCACCCAGTTTGTGACTGTCTTGTCAACTTGTCTACTCAGTAGTAGTCTTGTGCTTCATCTTAACTGTCCTCTATCCTGTCGAACAGACTAGTGAGACTGTTCTAGTAGTGCTGCTACCTCCAATACGGCACATAATGCTGTTGAGAGGCACAAGTACTTCCACCCCGGTAATGTGAAATCGCATCAGAAAGTGCCATCATGTGAGTTCTATGACTTTATAGATCTTATAACAGTTCGATAAAACCGTTCTGTGATCGCCTACTTTATGTTATCGATCTTCGTTTGTTAGAAGTTTCCAATACCAACATAAGTATCGTTTTACTTATAATTTAAACAAATAAAATTACTTTCGCTAAAATGTTCCATGTACTTTGGATCACTATAAGTTCTTCAAAATATGATATCTTATAAGTTCTTCAAAATATGATATCTTATAAGTTCTTCAAAATATGATATCTTATAAGTTCTTCAAAATATGATATCTTATAAGTTCTTCAAAATATGATATCTTATAAGTTCTTCAAAATATGATATCTTATAAGTTCTTCAAAATATGATATCTTATAAGTTCTTCAAAATATGATATCTTATAAGTTCTTCAAAATATGATATCTTATAAGTTCTTCAAAATATGATATCTTATAAGTTCTTCAAAATATGATATCTTATAAGTTCTTCAAAATATGATATCTTATAAGTTCTTCAAAATATGATATCTTATAAGTTCTTCAAAATATGATATCTTATAAGTTCTTCAAAATATGATATCTTATAAGTTCTTCAAAATATGATATCTTATAAGTTCTTCAAAATATGATATCTTAAAAGTTCTTCAAAATATGGAGTCTAAGTACATGGAACATTTTAGCGAAGTAATTGTATTTGTTTAAATTATAAATAAAGTGGTATTTATATTATGTGGGTGTTATGAACTTGTCACAAATGTCTGATAGTTCAAGCATTCATATCCTATGAGACGTCGTCAGGGAAGGAAGCACTTGTTGCTATGGCAACACAGACAAACCGATTCCTTACAAACCTGTAATGGTAAAACTTAATATTCTGGTCACGTGACTAAATAATTATGTTTGTATCAAACATTCACTTCTTCTTCTTCCTCTTTTCCTCTTCTTTTTTCTTTTCCACCTCATTTACCTTTCAGCATCGAAGAAGGTATAATTTCCGGTCTTTTGCGCTTCTGTTAGCCTCTCCTGCCTTTGTTTCCTAGTGTTTATAACAATCCATCTTTTTTTATGGTCGGCTCTTGGATCTGGTGTTCTCGTAAAGTTTTTTGAATGCTCGTTGATTTATGTTTTAATCTTTCTGCTTTGTCACGTGGCCAAACAATTGTATCTGTTGTTTCTTTATGATCTCTTTATCGGGAATTATTCCTAGCTTCATTAATGATTTATCTATTTGTCTACTTCAACATGCAGCTGGGCATGCGAAATGGTGGAACTGGGACCCCAGCTAGAAGTCCTTAGGTCTAAAGGACTATTCTGTGACGTCACAATGATCTTCCCGCAAGATGGCAGGAAACTGCACGTGCATAGAAACATTCTGGCCAGGTAATGTTTACATTAACAGCAAAACACCTAACTGTCACAACATAACGACATGTTTTCTCAGACTTCACAATCAAGAGCCCACGCATAATTTTTGTTTTTGTTTTCATCTCTTCTACCTTGTTCTCTATCATATTATCGACTTCCGGGTGTCATTTGTTTTAAAACATCCGACATTTATCTCAAATAAGAAAAATAACCTCTACTGAGATGAAGTGTGTTAGACGAATGGCAGGAAACAACCTGAGAGATACGATCAGAAATGAAAAACTGAGAAAAAAGCTAGGAATAACCCCTCCGTAGAATATATAAATACACAACAGATAAAATGATTTGGACAAAGCAGAAAGATCAAAACACAACACAAGGAGATCTCAGTAAACGTTGCGAGAACACCAGACTCAAGGGCGGACCACGAAAAAGATGGATTGACGGAATATTAGAAATACTAGGAAACATAACAGCAGCTGAGGTGAACAGAAGAGCGAAAGATTTTAAATTATATCTTCCTTCAATGCTGAAAGGCAATTTAGGAAGGAAAGAAAAAGATGAAGAACAGACGGGCCAAAGACAGAAAATTGTATCTCTCCTCAACGCTTAAAGGCAAATGAGAAAGGAAACAAGAAGTAAGAAATTGTTACTGAGTGTTATAAGATCTCTAACAATATAACAATATAACAATATAACAATATAACAATATAACAATATAACAATATAACAATATAACAATATAACAATATCTTTGTCAATATCAGTTGGCCTGAACGAAAGAATGACCTGTAGCCTTGATGATGTCCATGTTGTCGAGAGATTGGTCTGTGGCTTTAATGATGTCTATGTGGACGAGAGATTGGTCTGTTACTTTGATGATGTCTATGTGGACGAGAGATTGGTCTGTTACTTTGATGATGTCTATGTGGACGAGAGATTGGTCTGTTACTTTGATGATGTCTATGTGGACGAGAGATTGGTCTGTTACTTTGTTGATGTCTATGTGGACGAGAGATTGGTCTGTTACTTTGATGATGTGGACGTGAGGTGTTCTTCAGGTAACGACCAGTAACGTAACAGTTGTACAAACGGAAGTTGCAAATCGACCCAGCTGACAAAGGATTGGCTACTTGACCGAGTTAGGGAAAACAATGACAGCAAGGAAGTGCACAAACCTCCCATCCTACAAATGATGTGGCCTGTTGCCGTGGACAATTATTTCATTTCCTGAGATTTGAGAATTACACGTGGCATAGGAGATTACACGTGGTATAGGACATTACACTTGGTATAGGACATTACACTTGGTAAAGGACATTACACGTGGCATTGGACATTGTACATGTGGTATAGCACATTACACGTGGTATAGGACATTACGCTTGGTATAGGACATTACAATTGATATAGGACATTACACGTGGTATAGGACATCACATGTAGTATAGGACATTACACGCGGTATAGGACATTACACCTGGTATAGGCCATTACACGTGGTATAGGCCATTACATGTACTGTAGGACATTACACTTTGTATGGGACATTACACGTGGCATAGGACATTACACGTGGTATAGGACATTACACGTGGTATAGGACATTATTTGCGCTGTAGGACATTACACGAGGTACAGGAAATTACACGTGGTATTGGAAGTTACACATGGTATAGGACATTACACATGATATAGGACATTACACGATGTATAGGACATTACACATGACATAGGACATTACAGAGCAACACAGCACATACAAGCGCATCATCATGGAGAATGACATTATGAAGATGAGAACAATCTGCGCCAAAGAGAACATGTTGTGAGCGAATTTAATATTGTACGAGCAAGCAGTTACATAAGTAGGAGTGGTGACAAGACAGATTTTTAAATGATTAATTTACACTAGTGTACGATCTTGTGGGAATGTAGGGGGTAGGGGATTGATTGGCGTTATTAGAATACATCTAATGTTGACATTCTTCTATTGTCTCATGGGCCGCCAGCTGTAGCCAGTACTTCTGCACGTTATTCACCTTTAACCCAAACAGCACCTCCCACTGTGAGGTCGAGATTCCCGGGGTCTCGTACTCGGATATGGAGGTAGGGCCACCTACTGGGTGCTGGACTTGTGTGGGTACATACGTTTGTGATGTGTGTGGGTACAGACGTTTCTGTTGTGTGTGGGTACAGACAGTTGTGTTGTGTTTGGGCACAGGCGTTTGTGTTGTGTTTGGGCACAGGCGGTTGTGTTGTGTTTGGGTATAGACGGTTGTGTTGTGTATGTGTACAGACGGTTGTGTTGTGTTTGGGCACAGACGGTTGTGTTGTGCTTGGGTATAGACGGTTGTGTTGTGTATGCGTACAGACGGTTACGTTGTGTTTGGGCACAGACGGTTATGTTGTGTTTGGGCACAGACGGTTGTGTTGTGTTTGGGCACAGACGGTTATGTTGTGTTTGGGCACAGACCGTTGTGTTGTGTTTGGGCACAGACGGTTATGTTGTGTATGCGCACAGACGGTTATGTTGTTTTTGGGCACAGACGGTTATGTTGTGTTTGGGCATAGACGGTTATGTTGTGTTTGGGCACAGACCGTTGTGTTGTGTTTGGGCACAGACGGTTATGTTGTGTATGCGCACAGACGGTTATGTTGTGTTTGGGCACAGACGGTTATGTTGTGTATGCGCACAGACGGTTATGTTGTGTTTGGGCACAGACGGTTATGTTGTGTTTGGGCATAGACGGTTATGTTGTGTTTGGGCACAGACGGTTATGTTGTGTCTTTTTTTTTTTGCTACATCACACCGCTTTTTATCTGGGCATGTTTAAGTGTGAGTGATTATTCTTTCTGTTTATATTTGAGTATTTAATATGTTTATTTGTGAGCATTTATTTAACCTCTCAGAATACTAATTTCTGCACAGTGTCTGTTTATTTTTATGTTGCATGGCCTACTTATTTCTCAGTTTTTTTTCTGCTTGTTTATTTGTATATTTACTCTATTCATTTATTTGTATTTATTTTGTCGGACTGTTAGCGAATAATTATGCTGCCTATCTTTTTTTCTCTTTTGATTTAAGTTAAAGCCTTGGTCGTGTTACTTTCTGTTAATCATTAACGCTGTAGAGTCTAATTAACGGACACTCTCAGTGAATGTAGCATGGACCACACATAATCTATCTACATTTTGGAGCGAGGCGTAGACATCAATTAATCTAAACATCAAAAGATGAAACAAAATATCAATCAGTTTTTATAAACAGAATACAAATTGTAGATCAAACATTGCTTATAGAATAATAACTTATTTATCTTGATCTTTCCAGTACCGCTAGGCCTTGCATAGATCCTTCCAGTACCGCTAGACCTTGCATAGATCCTTCCAGTACCGCTAGACCTCACATAGATCCTTCCAGTACCGCTAGGCCTTGCATAGATCCTTCCAGTACCGCTAGACCTCACATAGATCTTTCCAGTACCGCTAGGCCTTGCATAGATCCCTCCAGTACCGCTAGACCTTGCACAGATCCTTCCAGTACCGCTAAACCTTGCATAGATCCTTCCAGTACCGCTAGACCTCACATAGATCTTTCCAGTACCGCTAGGCCTTGCATAGATCCTTCCAGTACCGCTAGGCCTTGCATAGGGCCTGTAGTGTTTGTCGCCACACATCTCTATTCTTGGTAAGATGTTCGATCTTAACTAGTAAGCCTATGCCTGCCGACTTTTTTTTCTTATCAGTGTTCCTTTCATCTCTCTCTCTCTCTCTCTCTCTCTCTCTCTCTCTCTATCTATCTATCTATCTATCTATCTATCTATCTATCTATCTATCTATCTATCTATCTATCTATCTATCTATCTATCTATCTATCTATCTATCTATCTATCTATGTCTTTCTCTTTTATATATCATGATGTTTCCCATAAAAGAGCCTGTTTTGATATTCTTTTCTTGTTTCTTCTCAGTACATGTCCGATATGTCTCCATCATCTCTTCCTAGTTGTAGATTAGATTGTTGTGAGCGTTGTGTGCTATTTAACGCCATAATTGCCTATGCAACATTCATAATGTAATCAATGGTAATTTCAAATAGCTATGGTGGTAAGATACATTACTGACACACACACACATATTTATAAAACCAATCTGGCATGTCTCAACTCCTTTCTACAGATCATTGTCCAGTTTGCCTACACCCGAAAACCCCATTTGAACGCCAACAACATAGAGTCTATTATTGTAACAGCGGACAGACTTAACGTGTTAGGATTACTTAAGGTATGTTTAGCACCCTTGTCATCCACGGGACCAACATCATTATTGATATAATCGTGATCATCAACATTATATGAGTCGTGTCTGTGCTCGTTAGGAGGTAGCTGCTCAAAGTTTAGATTTACTCGGCAGTGCCCAGGTAGCACCATCGTCATGTGCCATGCTGGTTGGCGTAGGCGATCATGTCCTTCCACAGTCTTCTACCCATAGTACATCGTATCAATTCTGTTGATTATTTTCAGCGCCATGATAGTAAGCTATTTAGTATCTTCTTTCTTGTCGTCCGCGATCTCTCGTTTCCTCTAGTTTGCCAGTTGTAACAAAAAATTTCAACTTTCCTCTCTCATGCTGTGCTCGAAAAAAGGTTTATTGTTTGTTTCTGATATTTCTTGGAGCTTCCTTTTTGTGGTGGCCTCTTTGAGAATCTCTTTGTTTTTCTTTTTAGCTGTCCAGTGATCTCTCAACATTCTTCTGAGCAATCCCATCTCTGTGGCCTCTAATCGTCTTTTCATTTTCTTGTCTGCTATCTATGATTCACTTCCATAGATTAGAATTGGCTCTATTTAGCACCACTTAACTATATTTCTCATTTCTATTGATATAGACTTGGTGCACAATACGTTTTTCATTTTCTGAAATGCTATTATATAGAGATACAGATATTGGTATACACACACTATACTATGAAAAATACTATGAAAAGTAGTCCCGGAGTCGCTAAAACGAAAAGAGAAAAGTGGATTTTAAAACAGACTAAAGAAATAATGTTGTATGATGAATTTTGATTGTTGAATGATTTTATGCCTGCTGCTGCACTGCTGATAGTTTTAGTTCTTGAGTGTTCTGTGGCTCTTGTTGTGCCTTGACGTAGCTTTCCGGGATCTGGATAGTACAGCTATTTTACATTGATTGAAAAGTACACAGAAGTAAACAAACCAATGTTTGACCTGTCGTATGTCTTGGTCACGTGTTGCTTTCTATACACGTTCTCTGCGCTCCTAGTCATTCCGACTTGTTTCAGCACGGATTACAGATTTCCTGCTCTGAGCTAAGCTAAGTACATTTTATTATTCATTTTTCTCTTTTTCTATTTTATATATCTTGACGCCCATCATACCTCTCATCATGTAATATTCATTTCTCTCTTCTCTCTTTTCTTATTTCTGCATCCTACTTTCCTCGCCCTCCACTTGATCATCTAACATGTAGTAATTGTGCTTCACCGCTTGTTGTCGTTGTCCATGTATTCTGAAGAAGGCCACAGGCCGAAACGTCAGTATTGTGTTGTGTTCTTTATTTGTAAAGCTGTCACCATACCTTGGAGTGTTTAGCACACCCCACCATTGGCTCCTAAACAAACCAATATATGTCTGCTTTATAGATTACACCAAAGCTTCCGATAGAATACACCATAACCAACTTATAGACTGCCTAAAGGATATAAATCTAGACGACGCAGACATACGACTAATATGTAATTTGTACTGGGAGCAAACAGCAATAATAAGATATAACAAGGAGAACGCTACACTCATGGACATAACAAGAGGAGTAAGACAGGGATGCATCCTATCACCAAGATTGGTCAATCTATACACTGAGCAAATCTTTAAAAACATCATAGAGATGCCAGGCCTACAAATTAATGGAAAGATAATCAATAACCTAAGATATGCTGATGATACTGTCCTACTAGCAGAAAATCCTAAAGACCTACAACAAATGTTTAATGTGATAAACATAACAAGCAAAAAATATGGACTAGAAATGAATATCAAAAAGACTAAAACTATGATCATAAACAAAGAAAATTCTCAAGACCTACAATTAAATATCACAGTTGAGGGAATACATCTGGAGACAGTCCAGAGCTACAACTACCTGGGACATATTATAACCAATGATGGAAAATGCAAAAGTGAAATAAACAAAAGAATAGGTATGGCAAAAAGTAGTTTTAATGCCATGAAAAATATACTAACAAAAAAAACAAATATCAGCAGGGCTGAAACTAAGAATGGCAAAATGTTACGTCTTCTCAATATTCCTGTATGGTGCAGAAACATAGACATTAGACAAGAAAACAGAACAGAAAATTGAAGCCTTTGAAATGTGGATTTATAGAAGAATAGGTAGAATTGGATGGAAACAAAAGATAAAAAACGATGAAGTTTTAAAACAACTGAAAATAAAAAGAGAACTACTAAATACAATTAAGACAAGACAAATGAAATTTTTGGAGCATGTTAAAAGACACAACAGCCTACTAAAAGTAATATTGGAAGGAAAAATACAAGGTGAAAGAGGCAGAGGCAGACCAAGACTAACATGGACGAGTAACATCAAAAGATGGACAAGTCAATCTATGTCAGCCTGCACCATCAAGGCAAGAAACAGAGTAGAATGGCGATCCATGGTAGCCAACCTTCGTTGCGGAGAAGGCACACGATGATGATGTTGATGATGAATTAAGTACTTATATATACATATTTACCATAGATTGATTGATGTGTGTACCACATAGGTAGAGGCTTTAGATCTGGTGTTCTTCTCTGACAAGGTAACGTCTCTGTCCTCAAGCGATATCTTCGACAATGAGCACAAGATTCTACAATGAGCACCAGATCTAAATATGAGCACCAGATCTAAATATGAGCACCAGATCTAAATATGAGCACCAGATCTAAATATGAGCACCAGATCTAAAGATGAGCACCAGATCTAAATATGAGCACCAGATCTAACAAAGAGCGCCGGGTATAACAAAGAAAACCGGGTATAACAAAGAAAACTGGGTATAAAAAAGAAAACCGGGTATAACAAAGAAAACTGGGTATAAAAAGAAAACTGGGTATAACAAAGAAAACTGGGTATAAAAAAGAAAACCGGGTATAACAAAGAAAACTGGGTATAAAAAAGAAAACCGGGTATAACAAAGAAAACCGGGTATAAAAAAGAAAACTGGGTATAAAAAAGAAAACCGGGTATAACAAAGAAAACCGGGTATAAAAAAGAAAACCGGGTATAACAAAGAAAACCGGGTATAAAAAAGAAAACCGGGTATAACAAAGAAAACTGGGTATAAAAAAGAAAACCGGGTATAACAAAGAAAACCGGGTATAACAAAGAAAACCGGGTATAAAAAAGAAAACCGGGTATAACAAAGAAAACTGGGTATAAAAAAGAAAACCGGGTATAAAAAAGAAAACCGGGTATAACAAAGAAAACCGGGTATAAAAAAGAAAACCGGGTATAAAAAAGAAATCGGGTATAACAAAGAAAACCGGGTATAACAAAGAAAACCGGGTATAAAAAAGAAAACCGGGTATAAAAAAGAAAACCGGGTATAAAAAAGAAAACCGGGTATAACAAAGAAAACTGGGTATAAAAAAGAAAACCGGGTATAACAAAGAAAACCGGGTATAACAAAGAAAACTGGGTATAAAAAAGAAAACCGGGTATAAAAAAGAAAACCGGGTATAAAAAAGAGCGCCGGGTATAACAAAGAAAACCGGGTATAACAAAGAAAACCGGGTATAAAAAAGAAAACCGGGTATAACAAAGAAAACCGGGTATAAAAAAGAAAACCGGGTATAAAAAAGAGCGCCGGGTATAAAAAAGAAAACCGGGTATAACAAAGAAAACCGGGTATAAAATAGAAAACCGGGTATAAAAAAGAGCGCCGGGTATAACAAAGAAAACGGGGTATAAAAAAGAGGTCAGGGTATAACAAAGAGCTCTGTGTATAACAAATAGCACTGGGTATAACAAAGAGCTCAGGGCATACAAAAGTGCACCGGGTATGACCAAAAGCACCGGACCTAACAAAGATCACAGTACAACAAAGAGCAGTGGGTCTAATAAAGAACGTCGAATCTAACAAGGAGTATCGGATCTGACAAAAAACACTGGCCTGACAATAAACACTGTCCTGACAATAAACACTGGCCTGACAATATACACTGGCCTGACTATAAACACTGGCCTGACAATATACACTGGCTTGACTATAAACACTGACCTGACTATAAACACTGGCCTGACTATAAACACTGGCCTGATAATAAACACTATCCTGACAATAAACACTGGCCTGACTATAAACACTGGCCTGACAATTAAACACTGGCCTGACAATAAACACTATCCTGACAATAAACACTGGCCTGACTATAAAAACTGGCCTGACAATAAACATTGGCCTGACCATAAACACTGCCCTGACAATACACATTGGCCTGACAATAAACACTGGCATGACAATATACACCGGCCTGACTATAAACACTGGCCTAACAATAAACACTGGCCGGACAATAGACACTGCCCTGGCAATAAACACTGCCCTGACAATAAACACTGCCCTGACAATAAACACAGCCCTGAAAAAAAAACACAGGCCTGACAAAAAACATTGACCTGACAATAAACATTGCCCTGACAAAAAACATTGCCCTGACAATAAATATTGACCTGACAATAAACATTGCCATGAAAATGAATATTGCCATGACAATCAACATTGCCCTGACATTAAACATTGCCCTGGCAATGAACATTGCCCTGACATAAACATTGCCCTGACAATAAACATTGCTCTGACAATGAACATTGCCCTGACAATAAACATTGCTCTGACAATGAACATTGCCCTGACAATAAACATTGACCTGACAATAAACATTGCCCTGACAATGAACATTGCCCTGACAATAAACATTGCCATGACAATAAACATTGCTATGACAATAAACATTGCTTTGACAATAAACATTGCCCTGACAATAAACGTTGCCCTGACAATGAACATTGCCCTGACAAAAAACATTGCCCTGGCAATAAACATTGCCCTGACAATAAACATTGCCGTGACAATAAACATTGCCGTGACAATAAACATTGGCCTGACATTAAACATTGCCCTGACAATAAACGTTGCCCTGACTATAAACATTGACCTGACAATAAACATTGACCTGACAATAAACATTGCCCTGACAATGAACATTGCTCTGACAATAAACGTTGCCCTGACAATAAACATTGACCTGACAATAAACATTGCCCTGACAATGAACATTGCCCTGACAATAAACATTGCCGTGACAATAAACATTGGCCTGACATTAAACATTGCCCTGACAATAAACATTGCCCTGACTATAAACATTGACCTGACAATAAACATTGACCTGACAATAAACATTGCCCTGACAATGAACATTGCCTGACAATAAACATTGTCATGACAATAAACATTGCCCTGACATTAAACATTGCCCTGACAATAAACATTGCCCTGACAATAAACATTGCCCTGACATTAAACATTGCCCTGACAATAAACATTGACCTGACAATGAACATTGCCATGACAATCAAAATTGCTCTGACATTAAACATTGCCCTGACAATGAACATTGCCCTGACATTAAACATTGCCCTGACAATAAACATTGCCCTGACATTAAACATTGCCCTGACAATAAACATTGACCTGACAATAAACATTGTCATGACAATAAACATTGCCCTGACATTAAACATTGCCCTGACAATAAACATTGCCCTGACATTAAACATTGCCCCGACAATAAACATTGCCATGAAAATGAACATTGCCATGACAATCAACATTGCCTGAATAATAAACATTGCCCTGACAATAAACATTGACCTGACAATAAACATTGACCTGACAATAAACATTGACCTGACATTAAACATTGCCCTGACAATAATCATTGCCCTGACATTAGACATTGCCCTGACAATAAACATTGACCTGACAATAAACATTGCCATGAAAATGAACATTGCCATGACAATCAACATTGCCCTGACATTAAACATTGCCCTGACAATAAACATTGCCCTTACATTAAACATTGCCCTGACAATAAACATTGCCCTGACATTAAACATTGCCCTGACAATGAACATTGCCCTGACAATGAACATTGCCTTGATAATCAACATTGCCCTGACATTAAACATTGCCCTGACAATGAACATTGCCCTGACAATGAACATTGCCCTGACAATGAACATTGCCCTGACAATGAACATTGCCCTGACAATGAACATTGTCCTGACAATGAACATTGCCATGACAATCAACATTGCCCTGACATTAAACATTGCCCTGACAATGAACATTGCCCTGACATTAAACATTGCCCTGAC
Source organism: Megaustenia siamemsis (assembly GCA_032433765.1). Classification (NCBI taxonomy): domain Eukaryota; kingdom Metazoa; phylum Mollusca; class Gastropoda; order Stylommatophora; family Ariophantidae; genus Megaustenia; species Megaustenia siamemsis. Next base: position 12,142,450 of record JAVIAB010000125.1, on the reverse strand, counting down.
ATTAAACATTGCCCTGACAATAAACATTGCCCTGACAATGAACATTGCCCTGACAATGAACATTGCCCTGACAATGAACATTTGCCCTGACAATAAACATTGACCTCGCAATAAACATTGCCCTGACAATGAACATTGCTCTGACAATAAACATTGCTCTGACAATAAACATTGCCCTGACAATGAACATTGCTCTGACAATGAACATTGCTCTGACAATAAACATTGCCCTGACAATGAACATTGCCCTGACAATGAACATTGCCCTGACAATGAACACTGACCTGACATTGAACACTGACCTGACATTGAACACTGACCTGACATTGAACACTGACCTGACATTGAAACTGACCTGACAATGAACACTGACCTGACATTGGACACTGACCTGACAATGAACACTGACCTGACAATGAACACTGACCTGACAATGAACACTGACCTGACATTGAACACTGACCTGACATTGAACACTCACCTGACAATGAACACTGACCTGACATTGAACACTGACCTGACATTGAACACTGACCTGACAATGAACACTGACCTGACAATGAACACTGAGCTGACATTGAACACTGACCTGACATTGAACACTGACCTGACAATGAACACTGACCTGACAATGAACACTGCCCTGATAATGAACACAGACCTAGCAATGAACACTGTCTTGATAATGAACACAGACCTGACAATGAACACTGACCTGATAATGAACACTGACCTGGCAATGAACACTGTCCTGACAATGAACACTGACCTGACAATGAACACTGACCTGACAATGAACACTGACCTGACAATGAACACTGACCTGACAATGAACAACTTAGATAAGGTGTTTGAGATGAAATAATGAATAATTCGCAAAGTGGTGTCACAACGACCCAGCTTCATAAAGAAGATCAGGAAAAGAAATCATGATTTTTTTCGAGATGTTAATACAGAAGTGTCAAGATGTCATCATGACATGAGTAGATGACGTAGACATGGAGAAGTAGCAGACGGTGACGAGATGTTAATACGGAAATGTAAAGATGTCATCATGACATGACTAGTGGATGTAGACATGGAGATGTAGCAGACGGTGACGAGATGTTAATATAGAAGTGTCAAGATGTCATCATGACATGAGTAGGGGACGTAGACATGGAGAAGTAGCAGACGGTGACGAGATGTTAATACAGAAATGTAAAGATGTCATCATGACATGACTAGTGGATGTAGACATGGAGATGTAGCAGACGGTGACGAGATGTTAATATAGAAGTGTCAAGATGTCATCATGACATGCGTAGGGGACGTAGACATGGAGAAGTAGCAGACGGTGACGAGATGTTAATACAGAAATGTAAAGATGTCATCATGACATGAGTAGGGGACGTAGACATGGAAAAGTAGCAGACGGTGACGAGATGTTAATACAGAAATGTAAAGATGTCATCATGACATGACTAGTGGATGTAGACATGGAGATGTAGCAGACAGTGACGAGATGTTAATATAGAAGTGTCAAGATGTCATCATGACATGCGTAGGGGACGTAGACATGGAGAAGTAGCAGACGGTGACGAGATGTTAATACAGAAGTGTCAAGATGTCATCATGACGTGAGTAGGGGACGTAGACATGGAGAAGTAGCAGACGGTGACGAGATGTTAATATAGAAGTGTCAAGATGTCATCATGACATGCGTAGGGGACGTAGACATGGAGAAGTAGCAGACCGTGACGAGATGAATGCCAGATTAGCATTTGCCGATAACTGCGGTAAATCAGTGAACACAAGATCTCATTCATTTTGAAAAGTTTCTCGGTCACTCTGCTTTGCTATAAACATAAAACGTTATAAAGCAGTTAAACTAGTGGAAAGACAAACTACGACGTTTCGGCAAAAGTCTTCATCAGGTATAACACAGAAACCATTAAAATTAAACAAATAAATCAAAGCCAGAAAACACAAGGTCTACTCTAAAAAATGTCGGAAAGACGTAAAAACATTTTTCTGTTTGTTTTCCATATTCGCTGTAGCTCTTGTCGCGGCCCCGCGTCGTATTTAGTATTTGTGATATCTGTACAATCATCATTTGTTGGCCATATAATGAGAATACAGACAAGCCGGAATATTTTGTGAAAACTGGGACAAGTGAGGGACGAAGAGATAGGGGGAAGCAAAGAGAAAAGATACCAGACAGCTTAAGTGAATGGCTTGACAGAAGGTCAACAACAGAAATGATAAATAACGAGAATGTGGAGATATTGTTGTGGTTACAGTTAGTCGAAGGCCTCGGTATCACTGCAAACGAATTAAAATCCATAATAACTCAACCACCCGTGCCAGTGGAATCATCCGAATTAACATCTCATCTCATTGAAGGATCCAAACAAAGAAACGCAGCTGCAGTCCCCATCATAGCAACCACAGAACACGACAAAAGACATAAGGCGTAGCCGTGCCGAAAGTGAACGCTACTGAACTACCCTTCGATATACGATATCATCATTCATCGTAAGCAATCGGAATATCGCAACACGATCCGGATGAAAAACACAGCTCACGGTGTGCACAGAGAACTAAACTCAGTAGCTCCAGTAGCAAGCCGGACTTTGAATATGGGGAAACTGCAACAAGGAACACTTGAGACTTGACAGAGTCTCAATGTTTCCTGCCGCCTACCCGCCATATTGACTGGAAGTACATGTTGTGGAGAAAAATGATCACCTACGCCAGTAGGTATGTTACTTGATGATGATAATATTTGTGCTTATCTCCATTCTCCTTTAGTTTTTGTTCTCTAAAATAACGACGGTCTGGTGTAGAGATAACCAATAGCACGCCGATAACAAGAAGAAAGCTGTGGGCACAAACACAAGATTCTCTCGTCACGTCACAGCAGAGACTTGATAGAATTCTCTTTCCGGCATCAAAGCTTGAACACAGAATTCTAGATTGACTTAAACCTGCGCGCCGGGAATTCGTGGAAAACAACCAACAAGTGTGACGTTTTCAGCTTTGTGAGCAACGGTGGTTGTGTGTGGAGTGTCGTCAGCCGCATATATCTCCTAATTTGAAAACGTCATACTAGTTGGTAGATTTTCTGGTTTTATTTTCTGCCAGCGAGTCTTACAAAATAAATTACAAATACAAGTTAGACATATGATGAGGCTAAATAGCGTTTCCACTAATATATCTTCGTCAGTAGATCATCTTCTTCTTTTCTTTTTTCACTGATACCTAAAAGGTGTCGTGGTTTATATCATTTGTCGTTCTTGAGCTGCTCGAATTGTCTGAATTAGTGATTTTCCTTTGTTGTTACATGTCTCTGTCACTGCATCTATCCATCTTATTCTGGGTCTTCCTATTGGTCTTTTTCCATGCATTCTCGAGAAGAGCGCCCTTGATGGTGATTGGTGAGGATTCATTCTGACCAGGTGGCCAAACCATTTAAGTTGTTGTTGTTCTATATATTCTTGGCAGGGTTTTGTTCCTACAATTTTTCTTAGGTTTCATTTGGTATTCTATCTCTTCTTGTGTTGTTTGTTACTTTTCTCAAGCAACGCATCTCACATGTATTGATCTTTCTTAAATGTCAGGATCACAACAAGTAAGTGTATTCCATGCAAACTGAAGGAATTAGAGAAAGTAACAACTGATAATGGAAATCTAAATGAACATTCTTGACACGTGACAATTTGTTCAATAGGTTTGTGAAGACTTCCTGCTGGAGCACATGAGCACAGACAATGCTATCGGAATCTACAAAATTGCCAAGTACTTGCACTGTCGCACTCTGGAGCGGCACTCGTGGAAGTTTCTGCTGAAGAACTTCCTCGCGCTGTCCACGTGCAGCAACGAGTTCCTGCAACTCACTCCAGGCGAGCTTGTGTTGGTAAGACTCGAGGAAAAAACCGGGGAAAAAATAAACACGTGCACTCAATTATATGTAGAGAAGTAGGTTTACGAGGCTGTAACATGCACACACATATACAGACACATACACAAGTGAAACAAATTAAAGACACAATCTGGTCTAGCATTGAAACACGAAAGAAAGGCAAAAGCTTAAAAAAAGTAGTGGAAGTAAAATAAAAAAACATTACATGTTATTCATTTATTCGAGACTTTCGACGGACTGTTAGGAGGAACCATACATCTGTTTTTGTAGCAATCATGAATCATTCGTGCCAACAACAAAATGAGGGAATGGCTAGTCTAGAGGTAGGATGTCGGCCTCTGGACTAGTATGACCCGGGTTCAGAGCCCACCATGGGCGGTGGTGATATTTTAAAATTTTGAAAAATTATATCGTAGTTTCTCTTGAGTTAGTGAGATCTTATGTCCTTCTCGGATAACGGCAAAAAACTGGAGGTCCCGTGTGTACTCGCGCACGTTAAAGATCAATTGGCAGTTAAAATCGTAAAGAGGCGGCTGTAAATATGTGCCGCTGCCCCGGCAAAAGTGTCAGAAGAAACCTACCCAAACTGTGGATCGCTGATCGTGCTATGGAGTTCGTACACATGGAACAAGGAGGTGGGGGGGGGGGAGGAGCCTCATGGGATTTTCTCAAGATGGAGACGATCAGAGCACTTATGGGTTCATTCGGTGTCCAGTGATGATGATCCTAGCAACAAACAAACATACAAACAAACAAACGTGCGAGAATTACTGGTCTACTTGTCAAGTCTGATATCTGTTTCATGGACTCACTTTCGTTTCCTAGTTTGTGGTTGTGCGCCACTTTAACAGCCCCAACTGTGTCAAGTGCTGGAAGTCTTGCAGACGAGAACTATAGAGCAGAATTGTGAGACAAGACTAACAACTGGAGTGACCCACGAGTAAAGAGAACATGACGGAAAACAACAAGCATATTTACAATAAAACGATTGCAAATAATTGCAGATAAGGAAACTAAGTTTGGCGCACTGGCGTACAACACAGAAGTGAACACGAGTACACGGACGTGATACGATGGTAGAGAAATGAACATAATAGCAGGAACACGATGGCAGGGAACACAAAGTCAGGAAGCGAACACGACGGTAGGGTAATGAACATAGTCACAAGGTGGTGAACACAGGACTTGCTGATGAACACAAGACGAGTTAGTGAACACAAGACGAGTTAGTGAACACAACAGAATGATAGTGAACACAACATAAGGATAGTGAACACAACAGAATGATAGTGAACACAACCAAATGATAGTGAACACAACAGAATGCTAGTGAACACAACAGAATGGTGGTGAACACAACAGAATGCTAGTGAACACAACAGAATGATAGTGAACACAACAGAATGATAGTGAACACAACAGAATGCTAGTGAACACAACAGAATGATAGTGAACACAACAGAATGATAGTGAACACAACAGAATGGTGGTGAACACAACAGAATGATAGTGAACACAACAGAATGGTGGTGAACACAACAGAATGATAGTGAACACAACAGAATGATAGTGAACACAACAGAATGATAGTGAACACAACAGAATGATAATGAACACAACAGAATGGTGGTGAACACAAAAGAATGGTAGTGAACACAACAGAACGATGGTGAACACAACAGAATGGTTGCGAACACAACAGAATGATAGCGAACACAACAGAATGATAGTGAACACAACAGAATGGTAGTGAACACAACAGAATGGTAGTGAACACAACCAAATGATAGTGAATACAACAGAATGATAGTGAACACAACTAGAATGATAGTGAACACAACAGAATGATAGTGAACACAACAAAATGATAGTGAACACAACAGAATGGTAGTGAACACAACAGAATGGTAGTGAACACAACAGAATGATAGTGAACACAACAGAATGGTAGTGAACACAACAGAATGGTAGTGAACACAACAGAATGATAGTGAACACAACAGAATGGTAGTGAACACAACAGAATAATAGTGAACACAATAGAATTGTAGTGAACAATATAACAATAAATGTTTAATTTCCTGATAAGACTAACTATAGAGATTCGACTGCTGATCTAGTTGCTGCTTGCTGATCTTTAGACTTGCTGACAAGATGGATGTTAGTGTCCACTTAAGGAGACGGTTTCTCTTGACTTTGATGTGTGGGTCCTGACACTGCACTCTTTTAAAAGGAGCAAGAAGTGGGGTGTAACGTACACTCCAACTAGGTCTGGTGACAGCTTTACAGAAAAGGAACACAACTGGCGTTTCGGCCCACATGCGACCTTCTTCAGAAAACTAAAACAACACAAACGGACAACGAGATAAATATAAACTCTAGTACATCTAGAATGAGGATAAAGGTAAATCAAGGAGAAATAAACAGATGGAGAAGAGATGAATTGATAAAACGAAAGGTATATGTATCACAAATAGGAGGACAACAATTTATATGTAAAAATGTGTAAGCTAAAACATATATACAATTAAACCGAGACTTAACTGAAGCACGACCCAAAAGTTTCCAGCCAGTAGATGACTGTGAGTCAAATGTGATGAGACGTGGGTTGGAAAAGGGGGGGGGGTGTTTGAGTGTAAAAATCAGTCACGTGATTAGATGATAATGTCGGGTAATGGTATGAAGTGTCTCTTCTTCTTCTACCTTTTATCTCCCAGTGGAGCATAGGTCTTCAACAAACACTTTCCAAGTCGTTCTGTTTTTTGCCATTCTTTTAAGATCATCCCATGTCTTCCCCATCATATTCATCTCTGCTTCTATCTGTCTTCTCCAAGAATTCCTTGGTCTTCCTCTTTGTCTTTTCCCTGGGGATTCCAAAAAGGGCCTGTTGTGTAATACTCTCACAATACTTGGCTTCCGTAGTATGTGTCCTATCCAACGTCATCGTCTTTGCTGTTGTCTCTTTATCCACTGGTGTTTGACTGGTACATTTCCATAATTCTATGTTAGTGATTTTGTCCTGCCATTTCCATCCGGTATGAGGTGTGCGAGGCAGTAAAGGTACCAGCTGAGAGTAGAGAAGTGTATAAAAGTAAAGTAAGTAAAGAGCCTCATCACGCCAAGTGGCGTATAGGGAATATGGTGTTAGTACCATAATTTGTATAGACCTTCGGCACATGATTTTTGAGGTAATGTGGTCGGTATTACGCCCGTGCCGCTTTACTTTCCCAGAAAAAAAAAAATTCAGTACCCATTTAAGGCTGGTTGAATCCGAAGCCGTCGTTCAGGATCGAACTCTACCTCTTGTCCTTTGTAGTCCAGTTCACTAACCACTGAGCTCTCGCGGCCCCCGAGAAGTGAGTACTATTGAATAAAAATGAGCAAACAAAGCCAGACATGACCCGGGAAACAAGGCGATAAATGTGGTTTAATAGGGGGATTATGGAGGACTAGTGTAAATATGGGATGCGAGATGCGAGGAGAAGGATGAAACTTGACCCACGTTTTCTCAGAACGAAACTTATTACAAGATCCAGACATCATGCCTCCGATGATGTGCATATTTTGCAAACTTTAGACATCATGCCTACGCTGATGTGCATATTTTGCAAATTTCAGACATCATGCCTCCGCTTTTGTGCATATTTTGCAAATTCCAGACATCATGCCTCCGCTGATGTGCATATTTTGCAAAGTCCTGACATCATGCCTCCGCTAATGTGCATATTTTGCAAAGTCTAGACATCATGCCTACGCTGATGTGCATATTTTGCAAATTTCAGACATCATGCCACCGCTTTTGTGCATATTTTGCAAATTCCAGACATCATGCCTCCGCTGATGTGCATATTTTGCAAACTCCTGACATCATGCCTCCGCTGATGTGCATATTTTGCAAAGTCTAGACATCATGCCTCCGCTGACGTGCATATTTTGCAAAGTCTAGACATCATGCCTACGCTGATGTGCATATTCACCCCGTTGCTTTCAGGAAAACAAATTCGTCATCAAATGGCTCTGCTTTGAGATGGTTCCTGCCTTCCTTTGATATCGACTTGCTGACGCTTATCCAAGCATAGAGGACCAAAACTTTGACCCCAGCACTTACAAGGTAAACACCTGACGAGAGATTCTTCATTCAAGACAAATATCCCAAACTAGGTGAACTTCCATAACGGAAATGTATTTAGCATTTGCTGTCAACGAGGAAACTATACTGCAGTGCATGTACCATTGGGACACTGGGAAATGAGAGATCATATTTACTTGCCAATAGGGAAAGTAAATGTAAACAATGAGATAACGGAACCTCTAAAAAAAAGTACTCCTTGCTGATAACGTCCCCTTGTACATAACATCCTCATTCTGATAACGTTCTCTTGCACATAACATCCTCATGCTGATAACGTCAGCTTGCACATAACATCCTCATGCTGATAACGTCACCTTGCACATAACATCCTCATGCTGATAACGTTCCCTTGCACATAACGTCCCCATGCTGATAACGTCCCCCTGCACATAACGTCCTTATGCTGATAACGGCCCTATGCTGATAACGTCCCCTTGCACATAACGTCCTCATGCTGATAATGTCCCATTGCACATAGCGTCCCCATGCTGATAACTTCCCCTTGCACATAACGTCCCCATGCTGATAACGTCCCCTTGCACATAACGTCCTCATGCTGATAATGTCCTCGTGCACATAACGTCCTCATGCTGATAACCTTCCCATGCGGATAACGTCACATTGCTGATAACTTCCCTAACCTGATAACTTTCCTATCCTTATAATTTTCCTATCCCTATAACTTCTCTATCCTGATAACTTCCCAATGCTGATGACGTCCCCATCTCTGATTCATTCCTTCCCTATTCTCAATGAAAAACAAACTTTACTTTCGTTTCCCATCAAATCCCACTTTTAATAAACTCTTCTCTCCACCCCTCCCCCACTCCTTATCCATCGCCTGTCCCTACCTCCACTGGTACTGATGGTTGTCTCTCCCTTCACTGGCGGCTCCTTTGATCCTCAGATCCTGCGAGCGGATGAGCTTATCATAGAAACCGAGGACAGCGCGTGTATCTCCGTGCTCAAGTGGGTTGACTTTTTGCCCGACGTCAGATCTGCCTATCTGCCACAGCTGCTCCGCGCTGTTAGGTTGGGTCTGGTGTCCAGAGGCACTTATGAGACTCTCCTGCAGAAGTTCAGTTGTTTGCCCACAGATTCTGAGTCCATGTGTATCTTACAAAAAGGTTTGGGTTCGTATGTGAGCTTGTTGTGTATTTGTTGGGTTCGTATGTGAGCTTGTTGTGTATTTGTTGGGTTCGTATGTGAGCTTGTTGTGTATTTGTTGGGTTCGTATGTGAGCTTGTTGTGTATTTGTTGGGTTCGTATGTGAGCTCGATGTGTATTTGATGAATCTCTAAGTTCGCTTATTGTGTATTTGTTCGGATTTGTTTGTGAATTTGTTATGTTTTTGTTGAGTTTGTTGTTTTTTTTTTTGCTGGGTTTGTTCTGAGGTTGTGCGTTTGTTAGGTTTGTTGTTTTTTTGCTGGATTTGTTCTGAGGTTGTGCGTTTGTTGGGTTTGACGTTCGGCCATGTCCGCGTTTGATAACGACTTATTCTCATATGGGAACGACATCACCACACATAGAAACAGATAAACTCACACGTAGAAACATATATTCCCACGTATAAAAGCTGATATACCCACCCAAAGAAGCTGCTTTGCCCACACATGGGAGTGAATGTGCAAATACAACACATTTAATGCCCATACATTTAATGCCCACACATTAAATTGCCACACATTTAATGACCACACATTTAATGCTCACACATTTAGACACCTTGTGTTTTGAGTAGAGAAGATGATATAAGAAGCTGGTAATTTTATTTTCAAGCTGTTCGAACAGTTGAACATTGGAACTTTGAGAGAGTGGCTTTGATCAATCGATCAATAAATATCATTAGTTCCCATGATTCTATGTTTCATTAATGGTGTGAATGACTGATTACCATCAGACTAACTGGTTCTCCTCTACGTTTTTCAACACTTATAATACGTCAGCTCCTAGTTCCTGAAAGGCAGGCATCTTGTAAAGACTCGAAGGTCAAGAAATAATCTCGTGGTAATGACGTGATCAATTTGATGAGCACGATTTGAAAGTGCTTATTCTTTTTTTTTTTCCTTCCTAATTTGCCTTTCAGCCTCGAGTGAAGATATGCGGTCTTTTGCTTTTCTGTTGGCTTCTGCGGCTATGTTCCTAGTGCTTCTAATATTCTGTCAATTCATCTTTTTCGTGGTCGGCCCTTGGGTCTGGTGTTCTCGCAACGTTTATTGAAGGCTCGTTGTGTTGTGTTTTCATCTTCCTGCCTAATCACATGGCCAACAATTTTATCTGTAGTTTCATTATGTTCTCAATGGCGGTAATTACTCCTAGCTTTTTTCTCAGTTTTTCATTTCTGATATTTTCTCTCAGGCTGTTTTCTTAGTGCCCGTTTTGCCTCTGGAATTCTTTCTCTGTTGGACTATAGTAGTGATAGTTGTCCAATGATTTGACAAGCTTTGTTGCATCTTGAGTCAATTTCTGCTGTTAGTGAATTGTCGTTTGTTGCTAGACTTCCTAGATATTTTAATTCCTCTACTTGTTTTAGTTGTCTGCCTTCTATGGTTATGTTAATATTATGTTTCTCTTGTGTTATATTCATGACTTCTGTTGTGTTGATGTTGATTTTCTTATATATTCTCTTTTTCTATGCATTTGTGCCTGATCGTCTGCAAATAGGAGCTCGTTAATACCCTCTACCTCTGATGGATTGGCTACTAACGTACGTAGCCTATGTAAGTAATAAACAGTAAGAATAGTACGTAGCCCCGTCTTATTCGTGATCTAACTTCGAAGTGGTCTGTGTAGCCTGCTGCTGTTCTGACTGTGCAGCTGCTGCTGATGTAGAGACTTTTAATTAGGTTGGTTTAGATGTTGGCTTACTCCGTATGTTGTTAGTATCTCCCACAGTTGTTCTATGTTAGATGTTGACTTACCCCGTATGTTGTTAGTATCTGCCACAGTTGTTCTATGTTAGATGTTGGCTTACTCCGTATGTTGTTAGTATCTCCCACAGTTGTTCTATGTTAGATGTTGGCTTACTCCGTATGTTGTTAGTATCTCCCACAGTTGTTCTATTTACTCGGTCTAATGCTTTTTCCTGGTCAATGAAAGCTGTGTAGACATTTTGATTGTTTTCTGTCGTTTTTTCTGCAAGCTGCTTTAAGATGAATAGAGCGTCAGTACATCCTCTGTTTTTTTTGTCAGAACCCCATTTGATAATCTGTAGTTCTATTATTGGCCCGTGCCTTAAATATAACAATGGAGTGTGATTTGATAAATATAACAATGGAGTGTGATTTGATAAATATAACAATGGAGTGTGATTTGATAAATATAACAATGGAGTGTGATTTGATAAATATAACAATGGAGTGTGATTTGATAAATATAACAATGGAATGTGATTTGATAAATATAACAATGGAATGTGATTTGATAAATATAACAATGGAATGTGATTTGATAAATAAAACAATGGAATGTGATTTGATAAATATAATAATGGAATGTGATTTGATAAATATAACAATGGAATCTGATTTGATAAATATAACAATGGAATCTGATTTGATAAATATAACAATGGAGTGTGATTTGATAAATATAACAATGGAATGTGATTTGATAAATATAACAATGGAATGTAATTTGATAAATATAACAATGGAATGTGATTTGATAAATACAAAATCTAATTGACAAATGAAAGTACACCAGAGCTTCATAGACCTAGTATCATTGTTTCTGTTTTATGAGATTTGATGATAAACCTCTGGTCAACTATTTTTCTCTTATCCTATTCATATCAGAAAGGCAGCAATGACTTTCAGCAACCTCGATCAAATATGGAAATAAATATTACTAAGCACAAAAACAAATCTCCGAATTTTCAAATCAAATGTATTATCCACCATTACTTATTCTTGGGAGAACTGGGAAACAACTAATAAAATAGTTAATAAAGTGGATACATTTGAAAACATATGCCTCAGGAGAATACTTCGTAAACGATGGAATGAGTTCAAGACTAGTGCAGAAATAAGAGAAATGACAAAACATCAAGAAACACCAACTATAATCAAGAGAAGAATGTGGTCATATGTTGGCCACGTGATGAGAAGAGATAATAACAAATCTTAAAGCAGACCTTCAATTGGAACCAGAGGGTAAAAGCAAAAGAGGCCGGCCTAGAGAAACACTAAAAAGAACATTAAAACGAGAGACAACAACAGCAGGCATCAGCTGCCTCGCTGAGATTGAGCAACTCGCCCAGAATATAGCCGTGTGGCGAGATACAATGCAGGTCCTGTGCAAGGTCTGACAGTTGAAAGATCGTTGAACACAAAAGTCTTGAATTTCTGGCCTATATACCGTCTTTAGTGGATGGATGGATGGATGGATGGCTGGATGGATGGATGGATGGATGGATGGATGGATGGATGGATGGATGGATGGATGGATGGATGGATTAGGTCGGCAGGCAGGCAGACTCCTATTTATGAATACGCATTCGCAGATAAACTGAATAATAGCAGTGATTCCGTTATCTATCGATCTAGAATTCTGTGATTATGTTTTTTTTTTTTTTTTAAGGCGGATCTTGAAATATTGGACATTGGTTAGCATAGTGTAGATAACGCAGGTTGAAAGAAAAATGAACTACAGGCGACATATTTCATGCACCAATCATCAAGATTTCTCTCCTGTATGTCCCGGCTTTGTGTAGGCTACCAGCTCTGTTGTGGTGGACTCGAGGAATCATCGCTGCAGCCAAAGCTGACCCAGTCGCTGGGCAACCCAATGCTGAGACCACGAGTACCGAACGAGGTTATTTTTGTTTTGGGTGGCTGGTCACGTGATGGGGTATGTGCGGACATGGAGACCTACGACAACAGAGTGGACAAATGGTAAATATTGGATGGGAGTAAGCAGGCAACATTGTTCGTTTCCCGTGTTTGTGTTCTGATTTGTGTACTTCAGGAAGGCCGCAAGGCCGATGAGTCATAATTGTTTGTTTTGCACTCTCATGTAAAGCTGTCATAATGCACCGTGTTCACATCGGTCTACGATAAATATCAGATGATCAGTGATAAAAGTCTCCTGACCTTAGGAGCCAAGGCTTACAAATACGAGGCTGTTATCAAGATGAGGATAATGCTGAAAGCAAAGAATAGATAACAATGATATTGTTACAGCTTCACGGAGGAAAGGGACAACACACACACACACACACACACAAAACCGACGTTGTCTCATGAAATTCCGGTGATCGCGTCCTTTCGCTCTTGAGAAACGTTTTATAAACAGGATGGGTTCGTTGTCCACACGAGGCATGCATATTTCACACTCAGTTAAAACATATAGTTTTTTTTTGTATTTGCCATTACTGAGCGCATGCAGGATTTTCACACACACACACAAACATACACACTCGTATATGCGTGATCCATGAGCTTTCCTTCCGCTTTGACCTCTTTTGAACATTGTTTTAACTTATTTTGAGTGTTCGCTGTATTCTCTACACGCTTTACGCTTCAAAACACATATGTGGTCTCTAACGTTTAGCTTGTCTACTGACCTTTCATGTGAGTGTGTGTATATATATATATATATATATATATATATATATATATATATATATGCATATATATATATATATGTATTTATGTATATATGTATTGGTATCGATGTATATGGTAGCCGCGATAGCTCAGTGGTTTGTGAACTGGACTACAAAGGACAAGGGGTAGGGTTCGATCCCAGCCGACGGCTTCCGGGTTCACCCAGCCTTTAATGAGTACCGGATTTTTTTCTGGGAAAGTGAAGCGGCACGGGCGTAATACCGACCACATTACCCCAAAAATCATGTGCCGAAGGTCTGTAAAATTTATGGTCACTAACACTATATTCCCTATACGCCACTTGGCGTGACGGGGGCTCTTTACTTTTTTTAAAAATCGATTTATGTGTGTATATATATATATATATATATATATATATATGTGTGTGTGTGTGTGTGTGTGTGTGTGTGTACACACACATACACACACACACTAAAAGACGCCCGTTTCTCAAAAAGTTTGATACAACCATAAACTTCACTCGAAAGAAATAATCACAAACGAAGAGGGAGTATAGTTTAAAAAAAAATGATAGCCCAAACACCTAATGTAAATGTGGTGATATAATATGATTAATCTCGACATTACTGGGCATATTTTGTTTGTTTAATTTATCAGCAAAATGCTAGTAATGTTCCTGAGCCAAACTGTAATGGACAAATGCCGCTGATTTCTAAAGCTAACCATTAACGCCAACCTTAAGCTCAAAGTTCAACCCTAAACACATAACCACAACCGGAAAACGTAAACTCAAAACTGTTTTCAATCATCGCAACCCCCAACGTCAACATATCTGGTGGGCGTGTTCGTGTCATTCGATCATAGACAAAGATAACACTAACAAACCTACAAGTGGAAGGAATAGACCTGGAGACAGTTCACAGCTACCACTACCTTGGACATACTATAACCAGTGATGGAATAGACCTGGAGACAGTTCACAGCTACCACTACCTTGGACATACTATAACCAGTGATGGAATAGACCTGGAGACAGTTCACAGCTACCACTACCTTGGACAAACTATAACCAGTGATGGAATAGACCTGGAGACAGTTCACAGCTACCACTACCTTGGACATACTATAACCAGTGAAGGAATAGACCTGGAGACAGTTCACAGCTACCACTACCTTGGACATACTATAACCAGTGAAGGAATAGACCTGGAGACAGTTCACAGCTACCACTACCTTGGACATACTATAACCAGTGATGGAATAGACCTGGAGACAGTTCACAGCTACCACTACCTTGGACATACTATAACCAGTGAAGGAATTGACCTGGAGACAGTTCACAGCTACCACTACCTTGGACATACTATAACCAGTGAAGGAATAGACCTGGAGACAGTTCACAGCTACCACTACCTTGGACATTCTATAGGGTGTCTCTTTAATGACTGTGCATTTTTTGTTGTTGAAATAATTACGCACCTAAATTTTATCTATGTATGACGTAATAGTTCAAGCACCATTTACGTGCTCATTTAAACATCACTGCTACATGATAGATCTGGCTTACAATGGTGTTGACGATTGAAAACAGGGTATTTCTGGTTGAGCATGTCTTTCGTAATGGCGGTAAATATACGGATGAGGTCATTAGACAATTCGTGAGGAAATTTCCAGACTCACAAGTCCCTCGCCGAAATTCTGTTACAAAATTGATCAAAAAGTTTCGTGAAACCGGTAGTGTGGTAGATGCATACCGATCTGGAAGACCTCCAATTTCACAAGACCAAATTATGGAACTCCAAGACAGAATTACAATGAGTCCAAATGCATCTTTAAACCACTTGTCTCAACAGGTGCAAATATCTAAGAGTTCTGTTCACAAGGTTTTAAGAAGTGAACTACACTATCGTCCATACAAATTAACTGAAGTGTCTCAACTCCAAGAAAGAGGATATGAATCCCGTTTAAACTACTGCATGTGGTTTCAGAATTTTATTTATGAACATGGCGCTGCCATCCTTGACGTCACTTTTTTCACTGATGAGGCCTGGTTTCATTTATCCGGTTATGTGAACAGCCAGAACAATCGGCTGTGGAGCAGTGAAAACCCCCATGAATTTCATCAAGTGCCGCTTTACGATCAAAACGTCGGAGTGTGGTGCGCTATAAGTCGTATGCGGATAATAGGACCTATATTTTTTAATGAAACAATAAATGCAGAACGTTACCGTACTTTAATTCTGGAACCGTTCATAGCATACCTTACAGAACGGGAAATTATGGAATCCTGGTTTCAGCAGGATGGGACAACAGCACACACAGCCACAACAACACTCAATTATTTAGAAAGCATATTTGCAAATCGCATTATTTCACGTGGAATCTGGCCTGCTCGTTCACCAGATCTAACACCCCCAGATTATTATCTGTGGGGGGCATTGAAGGGGAAAGTTTATGAAAATAATCCGCAGACAATTAATGACCTAAAGACTGAAATAGTAGACAAGATTAAACAAATATCACCAGACATTATTCTGAAGGTTTTCGCAAATATGGAAAGACGAATCACGACATGTCTTGAGGTCCGTGGTGGACATTTTCAACATATGCTTTAGGCACAACTTTATTGTGTTAATACCAACATTACCCATTATAAGCTCGCCGATAGCAGTCAAGTATATTTGAATAATACCATTTATTTTACAATTTGTGTGGTGCATTAGTTAACCGCATTTCTGGTGACGTTTTTCTTCCGAGAGTAGAAATTCACTGCACTGCGACTTTAGAAACACCCTGTATAACCAGTGATGGAATAGACCTGGAGACAGTTCAGAGCTGCCACTACCTTGGACATACTATAACCAGTGAAGGAATAGACCTGGAGACAGTTCACAGCTACCACTACCTTGGACATACTATAACCAGTGATGGAATATACCTGGAGACAGTTCACAGCTACCACTACCTTGGACATACTATAACCAGTGATGGAATATACCTGGAGACAGTTCACAGCTACCACTACCTTGGACATACTATAACCAGTGAAGGAATTGACCTGGAGACAGTT
This sequence comes from Megaustenia siamemsis, assembly GCA_032433765.1. Taxonomy (NCBI): domain Eukaryota; kingdom Metazoa; phylum Mollusca; class Gastropoda; order Stylommatophora; family Ariophantidae; genus Megaustenia; species Megaustenia siamemsis. Next base: position 12,125,774 of record JAVIAB010000125.1, on the reverse strand, counting down.
CACAGCTACCACTACCTTGGACATACTATAACCAGTGATGGAATAGACCTGGAGACAGTTCAGAGCTGCCACTACCTTGGACATACTATAACCAGTGAAGGAATAGACCTGGAGACAGTTCACAGCTACCACTACCTTGGACATACTATAACCAGTGATGGAATATACCTGGAGACAGTTCACAGCTACCACTACCTTGGACATACTATAACCAGTGAAGGAATTGACCTGGAGACAGTTCACAGCTACCACTACCTTGGACATACTATAACCAGTGAAGGAATAGACCTGGAGACAGTTCACAGCTACCACTACCTTGGACATACTATAACCAGTGATGGAATAGACCTGGAGACAGTTCACAGCTACCACTACCTTGGACATACTATAACCAGTGAAGGAATAGACCTGGAGACAGTTCAGAGGTACAGCTACCTTGGACATACTATAACCACTGATGGAAAATGTACAACTGAAATAAACTAAAGAATATGCGCAAAAGTGCTATGCTTTTGTTTATTTCAGTTTGAAAGTAATTTTAATGCCATGAAAAAAATATACTAATATGAAGGTAAATAACACCAGGGCTAAAACTAAGAATAATAAAATGTCTATCTTCTCAACATTCCTGCATGGTGTAGAAACATGGACATTAGACCAAAAAAAAAAACAGAAGAGTAAATTGAAGTCTTTGAAATGTGGCTTTATAGAAGAATATGAAGAATTGGATGGAAAGAAAATAAAGGAAATTATTAGTTCTTAAAACAACTAAAAAGGAAAAGAGAACTACTAAACACAATTCAAACAAAACAAATGGGATTTTTGGGGCATGTTAAAAGACAAGTCAGCCTATGACAAACTGCACTATTAAAGCAAGAGACAGGGCGGAAAGGCGCTCTATTGTAGCCAACATTCGATGCGGAGACGGGTCGTAATGATGATGTCTTATCAGCTTAAATGTTGAATAAAACTAGTCTGTAGCGGGTGAGTGTCACGTGACGTGCTGCTTGTTGCCCCCAGGTACGAGAACGAGCAAGAGTCGTACGAGCACAGCCTGGCCTACCACGCCATGGTCACAGTGGGCCACACGCTATACGTCATCGGGGGCTACACCACAGTCAAGTACCTAAACTCAGCCAAGAAGTTTGAGCCATTGACCAAAATATGGTCAGAGGTAGTTATGTTAGATTTAGTGTGTGTGTGCATATATACATATATATATATATATATATATATATAGTTAGAACCAATGTGTGATATTACATTTAAAACAACGTTAAGAATTGATATATGTGCACATAGTGTGTGTGTGTAGCTAGAACCAATTTGTGTGATTACATTTAGTACAACGTAAAGAATTGGTATATGTGCACATAGTGTGTGTGTGTGTGTGTGTGTGTGTGTAGCTAGAGCCAATGTGTGTGATTACATTTAATACAACGTAAAGAATTGATATATGTGCACATAGTGTGTGTGTGTGTAGCTAGAACCAATTTGTGTGATTACATTTAGTACAACGTAAAGAATTGGTATATGTGCACATAGTGTGTGTGTGTGTGTGTGTGTGTGTGTGTAGCTAGAGCCAATGTGTGTGATTACATTTAATACAACGTAAAGAATTGATATATGTGCACATAGTGTGTGTGTGTGTAGCTAGAACCAATTTGTGTGATTACATTTAGTACAACGTAAAGAATTGGTATATGTGCACATAGTGTGTGTGTGTGTGTGTGTGTGTGTGTAGCTAGAGCCAATGTGTGTGATTACATTTAATACAACGTAAAGAATTGATATATGTGCACATAGTGTGTGTGTGTAGCTAGAACCAATTTGTGTGATTACATTTAGTACAACGTAAAGAATTGGTATATGTGCACATAGTGTGTGTGTGTGTGTGTGTGTGTGTGTAGCTAGAGCCAATGTGTGTGATTACATTTAATACAACGTAAAGAATTGATATATGTGCACATAGTGTGTGTGTGTGTAGCTAGAACCAATTTGTGTGATTACATTTAGTACAACGTAAAGAATTGGTATATGTGCACATAGTGTGTGTGTGTGTGTGTGTAGCTAGAGCGAATGTGTGTGATTACATTTAATACAACGTAAAGAATTGATATATGTGCACATAGTGTGTGTGTGAGTAGCTAGAACCAATTTGTGTGATTACATTTAGTACAACGTAAAGAATTGGTATATGTGCACATAGTGTGTGTGTGTAGCTAGAGCCAATGTGTGTGATTACATTTAGTACAACGTAAAGAATTGGTATATGTGCACATAGTGTGTGTGTGTAGCTAGAACCAATGTGTGTGATTACATTTAATACAACGTAAAGAATTGGTATATGTGCACATAGTGTGTGTGTGTGTAGCTAGAACCAATGTGTGATATTACATTTAAAACAACGTTAAGAATTGATATATGTGCACATAGTGTGTGTGTGTGTAGCTAGAACCAATTTGTGTGATTACATTTAGTACAACGTAAAGAATTGGTATATGTGCACATAGTGTGTGTGTGTGTGTGTAGCTAGAGCCAATGTGTGTGATTACATTTAATACAACGTAAAGAATTGATATATGTGCACATAGTGTGTGTGTGTGTGTAGCTAGAACCAATTTGTGTGATTACATTTAGTACAACGTAAAGAATTGGTATATGTGCACATAGTGTGTGTGTGTAGCTAGAGCCAATGTGTGTGATTACATTTAGTACAACGTAAAGAATTGGTATATGTGCACATAGTGTGTGTGTGTAGCTAGAACCAATGTGTGTGATTACATTTAATACAACGTAAAGAATTGGTATATGTGCACATAGTGTGTGTGTGTGTAGCTAGAACCAATGTGTGTGATTACATTTAGTACAACGTAAAGAATTGGTATATGTGCACATAGTGTGTGTGTGTGTGTAGCTAGAACCAATGTGTGTGATTACATTTAGTACAACGTAAAGAATTGGTATATGTGCACATAGTGTGTGTTCTATCTGGTGCACGAGTAAGTGTTGGAGAATGTATTTAGATTATAATTGTATTATGAGTATGGGTGTGTGTTTAGAGTATTCTATTCATGGAATGATTTTCATTGCAGTCGGGGGATTCCCATATCCGCTCCACCGCCCGTCTCTGTATTTGTCAAAGCATACGCAGACTGATTGTTCATGTAAGGTGTTGATTGTGAATACATCTGCTTTTGCCACTAAGCAACCGGAATCGACCACATCCCTTCTCCACCTTTAGACTCTTCAGTCTCTCAACATATATATACCATTGTCCCACCTTTAGACCCCTCAGTCTCTCAATATATATACCATTGTCCCACCTTTAGACCCCTCAGTCTCTCAATATATATACCATTGTCCCACCTTTAGACCCCTCAGTCTCTCAATATATATACCATTGTCCCACCTTTAGACCCCTCAGTCTCCCAATATATATACCATTGTCCCACCTTTAGAGCCCTCAGTCTCCCAATATATATACCATTGTCCCACCTTTAGACCCCTCAGTCTCTCAATATATATATACCATTGTCCCACCTTTAGACTCCCCAGTCTCTCAATATATATATACATACCATTGTCCCACCTTTAGACGCTTCAGTCTCTCAATATATATATATATACCATTGTCCCACCTTTAGACTCCTCAGTCTCTAAACATATATACCATTGTCCCACCTTAGACCCCCCAGTCTCTCAATATATATATACCATTGGCCCACCCACTCTCCTCCTCTTCTCTTAAGGAATAAAGAACAAACTAGACGATGTCCTCTTTGTCCAGAGTAAGCTCACATTCAGCTCCCGAGCAGCCAGCGAGCTTATCGGCTATTTTATTGCCTTGTACACCAGAATGCCCTAGACAGTACGGTCAGGTAAACGAGCTCACTGTAGAGACATACAAGAGCTGCATCCACTCCTGACGCAGACACTGTCAACCTTCTGTAGCATACTTTGCGAGTCAGTCACCAAAACTGCGTGATCCACGGTCAGTGTCACCAACACTGCTATCGCCGCTGTTGCTGTTTCTGTCTCTATTCTCATGTTGAACACCGCAATGCTACACTTCCATGATTCCTTAGCCATTTCTCTGCCATGTTGGTATGCCACAAAACCCCAACCACTGCGCTATACACGGGATATAGAACCATCCGTGTAGATGATAGGGTCCTAATGTGAGGACACTTTTCCGACTGATTCCCTTATCATGATCTCAGTAGCTCTTGCGACACTCCCTGCCGAGCTGAATTATTACTTTGGTTTGCCTTTTTAAAAATCTGCTGTTGCTTCTAGCCAATCTTTACCAGCCCTAATCTCATTCCCATCACATACTCTCCTTTATTGACTCCTCCGCCTCAGCCATCGAGGATTTTCCGCGCCTCAGGCGCTGCCCTTGGTCGCACAAAGTTCTGAATGCAAGGGATGATTAGGTAAAGGTAAGGTAAAATACGGGACTTGAACCGGCGTCTTAGCGCGCGAGTTTCCACCCACATGTGCTCGGCCGCCTATCCAGAAGTGTTCAGAGATTTCTGGATAGTGTTGGCTCAAACATCGAAACTCAGATGCGAGGCGACATTCCTCACCTTCCCAAGGTAATACCCTGGTACCCATTTCTGCCAACGGCTGGGTCGACCGTGGGGGTATTTTTTGTTGTTGTTCCAACCACGAGTACAACTCACACTGCTCCCAGCTGGAATCGAACACTGGTTGTGCGAACGTCGGTAGTCAAGTCGGGTGGTTTTCCCAACTAGGCTACCGAGGCCCCATAAAGGATGACTGATGTCCCTTACCACGTTCAAATAAGCTCGGACCTGAGCAGATCTATGTCGCTCTCTAATGCTCGGTGAGTCAAGTATTTCATTGAGCAGATCTATGTCGCTCTCTAATGCTCGGTGATTCAAGTATTTCATTGAGCAGATCTATGTCGCTCTCTAATGCTCGGTGAGTCAAGTATCTCATTGAGCAGATCTATGTCGCTCTCTAATGCTCGGTGAGTCAAGTATCTCATTGAGCAGATCTATGTCGCTCTCTAATGCTCGGTGAGTCAAGTATCTCATTGAGCAGATCTATGTCGCTCTCTAATGCTCGGTGAGTATCTCATTGAGCAGATCTATGTCGCTCTCTAATGCTCTGTGATTCAAGTATCTTATTGAGCAGATCTATGTCGCTCTCTAATGCTCGGTGACTCAAATAAGTACCTCACTGGATGGATAACTGTATCTTTGGTGTGTCCAAGTATTTCCAGTAGACCCTCTTTCTGAACCCTGTCCAACCTTGCGATCTGAGTTGTCGAGTGGTCATACACAAACCATAATCCATCACTGAGAGCATCACAACCTACATGAGAGAGTGAGGACACACAAACCAAAACCCAGTACTGAGAGCATCACAGCCTACATGAGAGAGTGAGGACACACAAACCATAATCCAGTACTGAGAGCATCACAACCTACACGAAAGAGTGAGGACACACAAACCATAACCCAGTACTGAGAGCATCACAGCCTACATGAGAGAGTGAGGACACACTAAACCATAATCATTAGTCAATACCGATGTTTACAAACTGTGTGTGTTTACAGTAAATACCGATGTTTACAAACTGTGTGTGTTTACAGTAAATACCGATGTTTACAAACTGTGTGTGTGTGTGTACAGTCAATACCCGTATTTGCATACTGTGTGTGTTTACAATTAATACCGGTGTTTACAAACTGTGTGATTGCAGTCAATGCCCATGTTTACAAACTGTATGTAAAGGTAAAGTACGAGACCTGAACTGGCGTCATAGCACGCGAGATTCCACCCAAATGTGCTCGGCTGCCTATCCAGAAATGTCAGGAGATTTCTGTATAGTGTCGCCTCAAGCATCGAAACTCAGATGCGAAGCGACATTCCTCACCTTCCCAGGGTAATACCCTGGTACCCTTTCTGCCAACGGCTGGGTCGACCGTGAGGGTATTTTTTTTTCAACCACGAGTACAATTCACACTATTGTATGTATACATACTGTATGTGTTTCAAGTTAGTGTCCAACTTGTTTACAAATAGAGTTTGTGTCTTGACAATGTCTGTTTCAAAGATTGTGTTTGGTAGAGTAGATATATGTACAATTGATATCTACATTCGACACTTGTGTTAATGATTAAAGCAAAAAATATAAATTATTTTTTAAAATGATAAATGACAGCAGATGACGTAAGAATATGATACTGGCAGGCTAGAATAGTGATACTGGAACTGGTCATAATTAAACGGAGTCAAGAGGGGTGGGTGAGATTTACAACTCCACAGTTCAGCTCCACATAATATAGTTGGCTGTGTTCATTTTCTGTGCGGTTTTGCCGTATGTCTTTTAGCGTGTGCTGAGACTGCTATGATGGGGATTACAGCTACATTTCTTTGTTTGGGAGATGAGTTAGTAATTCGGATAATTCACTAACACGGGCGGTTGAGCAATTATTGATTTTAATTCGTTTGTAGTGATACCGGGGCCTACCATGACCATAATATAGACGATCAGAGTGACTCTTTTCCTTGCACAATAAAGACAAAAGTAATTTTAATGACATGAAGAATATACTAACATCAAAACAAATAACACCAGGACTAAAACTAAGAATTGCAAAATGTTACATCTTCTTAAAATTCCTGTATGAACATTAGACAAGAAAGCATGAGAGAAAATTGAAGCATTTGAAATGTGGATTTATAGAAGAATATGAAGAATTGGATGGAAAGAAAATAACGGAAATGTTGAGGTCTTAAAGCATTTAAAAATGAAAAGAGAACTACTAAACACAATTCAAACAAAACAAAGAGATTTTTTGGGGCATGTTGAAAGACACAACAGCCTATTAAAAGTAATTTTGGAAGGGAAAATACAAGGTAAAAGAGGCAGAGGCTGACCAAAACTAACATGGACGAGTAACATCAAAAGATGGACAAGTCAGCCTATGACATCCTGTACCATCAAAGCAAGAGACAGAGCGGAATGGTGCTTCATGGTAGCCAACCATCGATGCGGAGACGGCACTCAATGATGATGATGAATGAAGACATAATTTAGTTGACAGATAGACTGACTATTTTCGTCGCACAATGAAGACATAATTTAGTTGACAGAAAGACTGACTATTTTCCTCGCACAATGAAGACATAATTGTCGTTGACAGATAGATTGACTATTTTCCTCGCACAATGAAGACATAATTGTCGTTGACAGATAGACTTGACTATTTTCCTCGCACAATGAAGACATAATTGTCGTTGACAGATTGACTGACTATTTTCCTCGCACAATGAAGACATAATTGTCGTTGACAGATTGACTGACTATTTTCCTCGCACAATGAAGACATAATTGTCGTTGACAGATTGACTGACTATTTTCCTCGTACAATGAAGACATAATTGTCGTTGACAGATAGACTGACTATTTTCCTCGCACAATGAAGACATAATTGTCGTTGACAGATTGACTGACTATTTTCCTCGCACAATGAAGACATAATTTAGTTGACAGATTGACTGACTATTTTCCTCGCACAATGAAGACATAATTTAATTGACAGATTGACTGACTATTATCCTTGCACAATGAAGACATAATTTAATTGACAGATTGACTGACTATTTTCCTCGCACAATGAAGACATAATTTAATTGACAGATTGACTGACTATTTTCCTCGCACAATGAAGACATAATTGTCGTTGACAGATAGACTGACTATTTTCCTCGCACAATGAAGACATAATTGTCGTTGACAGATAGACTGACTATTTTCCTCGCACAATGAAGACATAATTATCGTTGACAGATTGACTGACTATTTTCCTCGCACAATGAAGACATAATTGTCGTTGACAGATTGACTGACTATTTTCCTCGCACAATGAAGACATAATTGTCGTTGACAGATAGACTGACTATTTTCCTCGCACAATGAAGACATAATTGTCGTTGACAGATAGACTGACTATTTTCCTCGCACAATGAAGACATAATTGTCGTTGACAGATTGACTGACTATTTTCCTCGCACAATGAAGACATAATTATCGTTGACAGATCGCACCCATGCACATCAGTCGCTGCTATGTTTGTGCTGCAGAGGTGTCCGGATACATTTACGCCTGTGGAGGCTTCGATGGCACCAACCGGCACAGCTCAGTGGAGCGATACTGTCCTGTCAACAACCGGTGGCACCTCGTGCGGGACATGACCAGCGTAAGGAGCGATGCTGGGGCATGCGGAGTGGATGGTGCGTACTTCTATCATCATATGTTACAGTTGGTAAATGTTAGTGTTAAAGTTAGTGTTATAGTTAGTTTGTCTTGACTTTCTAAAAGTCATTATTTAATAGCATATAAAATCACTAAGCACCTCCTCTTACATCCCATAGTATCATACACCTCCAATAACAGCTGCCTACTTTCTCCCATAGTATCATATATCTCCAATAACAGCTGCCTACTTCCTACCATAGTATCATACCTCCAATAACCACTGCCAGTTTTCTCCCATAGTATCATATACCTTCAATAATCACTGCCAGCTTTCTTCCATAGTATCATATACCTCGAATAACCACTGCCAGCTTTCTCCCATAGTATCACATACCTCCAATAACCACTGCCAGCTTTCTCCCATAGTATCATATATCCCCAATAACCACTGCTACTTTCTCCCATAGTATCATATACCTCGAATAACCACTGCCAGCTTACTCCAATAGTATCATATACCTCCAATAACCACTGCCAACTTTCTCCCATAGTATCATATACCTCCAATAACCACTGCCTACTTTCTCCCATAGTACCTTATACCTCTAATAACCACTGCCTACTTTCTCTCATAATATCATATACCTCCAATAACCACTGCTAAATTTCTCTCATAGTATCATATACCCCAATAACCACTGCCTAATTTCTCCCATAGTATCATTCCTCCATAACCACTGCCAGCTTTCTCCCATAGTATCATATACAACCAATAACCACTGCCAGCTTTTTCCCATAGTATCATATACCACCAATAACCACTGCCTACTTCCTCCCATAGTATCATATACCACCAATAACCACTGCCTACTTCCTCCCATAGTGTCATATACCACCAATAACCACTGCCTACTTTCTCCCATAGTATCATATACCTCCAATAACCGCTGCCTACTTTCTCCCATAGTATCATATACCTCCAATAACCACTGTCAGCTTTCTCACATAGTATGATATATACCCCCCCCCCCCCAAAAAAAAAAAAAAAAAAAAATGTCTGCTTCCTCCAAGCTTAAAGGAGACCTTAAACATGATAACAGACGAAGTAGGAGATCTGATCAGAGACAGATTCTTCCAGACTGGCTGTGGTGAATACAACGTTCTGTGGGAGATCTGGCTAGAGACAGAGATTCTTGTATGCTGTGGTGAATGCAACGTTCCACAAAGGGCATGCAACTAGATGATGATTACATGTGAGAAAAGCTGGTTCAAGACAACTTCACACACTGACCTTCTCAACAACAGCTGGGCTAAAATGTGTTGTCGTCATCATCATCATCAAGTACCAGGCCTGCTGACGTAGGTGATCATGTCTCTCCACAACTTTCGATCTCGACAGTTATTAATCATTGTGTTGTCATAAACAACAAATATAAAGTGCAGCTGATTCGTGGACACTGACAGAAAGTTATATCAAATCTGTGCCCCAGTGTGTCGTTGCTGTTTACGTCATGCCACGAGTTGATGCGGGCGGGGCGCCCTTCTACTAATTGATGTGGTGGGTCGTAAAGGCTTTCTTGACATTTCCGCCACTTACTGGAGAAGTTGGAGTTCGTCTATCCCAGGCTATGCTTGGAAACTACTAGCCCAGCCCAGCGGTACTCCAATACTAGGTCTTCAATATCAGTAACAGCCATGACAACAGGGAATATGACGATCATAGCTTTTGTTAGCCAGCCTGTTTTGAGACTGTTACCAAGAGCGGGTAGAACTACAAAGGAATATTATTATAGAGGGAAACTTCGAGGCGATAATCAGCGAATCAATTCGGGGGAAGAAGTATGTTTACAGCACTCGGAAAAATTGACAAATAATCAACAACAGAAAAAAATATGGACCAAAAGCAGGATCGAACCCGTACTCAGTGGCACAGCGCATTGCCACGAAAAGCCAAACGCTAGAGAACACTGCCACTCAGCTAACTAAAAAGTTAGCTTCGTAGGCAATGTCTTTCGCGCAGGTGTTCTCATGACTACAGCATAAGACCGCGATCACAGCTCGGAAATACATAGTGTATCTGTATTTTTTCCTGTTAAGACAAGTATCTCCCGGATAGGATAGGGCTGAATACTTGCGTAGACAAACATTTAGGACGAAACAGCACGAATAGTAGTTTCCAGTGGTGTAGGCTGGAGACAAATAATAATAAATGAATATTATTATAGAGGGAAACTTCCGAGGCGATAATCAGCGAATCAATTCAGAGGCACTTATGCTCCCTCATGTCCCACAGTGTCAGCAAGTTAACATCCCTCTCTACAATGGGGTATTTCATTTTAAATCATTAATTAACTTTACATTTTAATAGGGCTCTATATGAGACCACGACTGCTGCAGTAACAATAACCAGTAAGATAGAAGCTGACGCATAAAAAAAAAAAAACACTTTGAATACAATTGGTCAATTTTCATTTTCCAGGAAAAGTCTATGTGGCGGGGGGCTTCAGCGGAACAGAGTGTCTGAATACAGCAGAGTGCTACGACCCAGAGGTAAATCAGTGGACCTTGCTCACCCCCATGAGTTGCCAGAGAAGTGGGGTAACCGTTGTGGCATTCCGGCACGCGGTGTATGCCATAGGCGGATTCAATGGCTCAGTGAGGCTTGACGAAGGTCTGTCCACTTGACTGACTGTTTAGTAGACCAGGTGTGTTTAGTAGACGGAATGTGTTTAGTAGACGGAATGTGTTTAGTAGACGGAATGTGTTTAATAGACGGAATGTGTTTAATAGACGGAATGTGTTTAGTAGACGGAATGTGTTTAGTAGACGGAATGTGTTTAGTAGACCAGGTGTGTTTAGTAGACGGAATGTATTTAATAGACGGAATGTGTTTAGTAGACGGAATGTGTTTAGTAGACGGAATGTGTTTAATAGACGGAATGTATTTAATAGACGGAATGTGTTTAGTAGACGGAATGTGTTTAGTAGACGGAATGTATTTAATAGACGGAATGTGTTTAGTAGACGGAATGTGTTTAATAGACGGAATGTGTTTAATAGACGGAATGTGTTTAATAGACGGAATGTGTTTAGTAGACGGAATGTGTTTAATAGACGGAATGTGTTTAGTAGACGGAATGTGTTTAGTAGACGGAATGTGTTTAATAGACGGAATGTGTTTAGTAGACAGAATGTATTTAGTAGACGAAATGTGTTTAGTAGACGGAATGTGTTTAGTAGACCAGGTGTATTTAATAAACGGAATGTGTTTAGTAGACCAGGTGTATTTAATAAACGGAATGTGTTTAGTAGACCAGGTGTATTTAATAAACGGAATGTGTTTAGTAGACCAGGTGTGTTTAATAGGCGGAATGTGTTTAGTAGACGGAATGTGTTTAGTAGACCAGGTGTATTTAATAAACGGAATGTGTTTAGAAGACCAGGTGTGTTTAATAAACGGAATGTGTTTAGAAGACCAGGTGTGTTTAATAGGCGGAATGTGTTTAGTAGACGAGGTGTGTTTAGTAGACGAGGTGTGTTTGACCCACTTGACTGATTGTTTAGTAGACGTGATGAGTTTTACCAACTTGACTGATTGTTTAGTAGACGAGGTGTGTTTGACCCACTTGACTGATTATTTAGTAGACGTGGTGTGTTTTACCAACTTGACTGATTGTTTAGTAGACGAGGTGTGTTCTACCAACTTGACTGATTGCTTAGTAGACAAGGTGTGTTCTACCAACTTGACTGATTGTTTAGTAGACGAGGTGTGTTTGACCCACTTGACAGATTTTTTAGTAGACGAGGTGTGTTCTACCAACTTGACTGATTGTTTAGTAGACGTGGTGTGTTTTACCAACTTGACTGATTGTTTAATAGACGAGGTGTGTTTTACCAACTTGACTGATTGTTTAATAGACGTGGTGTGTTTTACCAACTTGACTGATTGTTTAGTAAACGTGGTGTGTTCTACGAACTTGACTGATTGTTTAATAGACGAGGTGTGTTTTACCAACTTGACTGATTGTTTAGTAGACGTGGTGTGTTTTACCAACTTGACTGATTGTTTAGTAAACGTGGTGTGTTTTACCAACTTGACTGATTGTTTAATAGACGAGGTGTGTTTTACCAACTTGACTGATTGTTTAGTAAACGTGGTGTGTTTTACCAACTTGACTGATTGTTTAATAGACGAGGTGTGTTTTACCAACTTGACTGATTGTTTAGTAAACGTGGTGTGTTTTACCAACTTGACTGATTGTTTAATAGACGAGGTGTGTTTTACCAACTTGAAGTGAATGGAACATTGATAGTACTTGTGTGTACACACATCCAATGTCATCAAGACAATTCCCTCAAAGACAGATTCGAAACCGCGGCGAGACGGTAATTTATGAGTTTATTTTCATCACTCATCAGGGGCGTCCCGTTTAATTTTCTTGTCAGTGCGCCATCGCCCCTGAAAATAGTCACATGTATTTTTTTTGTCTGGGAAGGTAGAACGACCATATATATATATATATATATATATATATATATATATATATATATATATATATATATACACACACACAATATAAATCTTCGTAGTAACATAGATCAAGAAGGTGAAACAAAGAAAAAAGAGATCAGAAACAAGATAGCAAAAGCAGTCGCGAATTTTATAAACGTGGATAAAACATGGGAATTAAAAACTAAGCAAGAGAGCTGAACGTAGAATATTCAACTCAGGCGTATTATCAAGCCTTACATACGCACGTGAAAGCAGGAAAAATAGGAGATTTTGAATGCCAAAGAATGGTACTTTGTGTACAATGGAGTAAATTCAAGACTAATATAGAGATAAGAGAAATGACCATGTAACCAACCATCTTATCTACTGTTAGGAAGAGAAAAGGGACATATGTTGAACATATGTTGATAAGAAATAAAAAGAGAATTCCAAAATAGGCTCTTCTACGGGAAATATCAGGATACAGAGAGACACTAAAAAATAAAAAAAAATTATAAGAGACGCAAAGTTAGCAGGCATAGACTCATTAGATAAGATCGCACATATGGTCTTGAATAGGGATGAGTGGCCACAAACATTACAAGCCATTTGCGACGTCTAGCGACGCTGGAAGGGTCAAGGTCAAGAGCGACAAAGAAAGATAATGGCCACGCCTTCAATGAAATATGTCTATGATTTTGGACAACACAAGCATTAACTCTATAATATCCAACGATCATAGAGCGTTTTAATTACTGTGTGTTTTCTGTGTTGTGATTGTTGAACAGTCAAGCAATACAAACACACGATTTGATTAAAAACAAAGCCCACACACAACAATCATGACACTCTTGAGATGACTTGTTTTGAGTTGTATTTACTTTGTTTCCTTGGCATCGGCAGTGGAGAAATACTTCCCTGAAAAAGGGTTGTGGCTTCCTGTGAAGGAGATGCTAAAGGGGAGGAGCAACTTCGCAGCAGCTGTCATCGAGAATCGGATTTTTGTTGTAGGCGGGTACGATGGTAGGTATTGGGTAAGAGAGGTAGGTGAGAGTGTTGGGTGAGAGTGTTGGTAGGTGTTTGGTAAGAGTGTTGGATGAGAGTGTTGGTAGGTGTTTGGTAAGAGTGTTGGATGAGAGTGTTGGTAGGTATTGAGTGAGAGTGTTAATAGGTGTTGGGTAAGAGTGTTGGGTGAGAGTGTTGGTAGGTATTGGGTGAGAGTGTTGGAAGGTGTTGGGTGAGAGAGTTGGAAGCTGTTGGGTGAGAGTGTTGGTAGGTGTTGGGTGAGAGTGTTGGTAGGTGTTGGGTGAGAGAGTTGGAAGGTGTTGGGTGAGAGTGTTGGTAGGTGTTGGGTAAGAGTGTTGGGTGAGAGTGATGGTAGGTATTAGGTGAGAGTGTTGGAAGGTGTTGGATAAGAGTGTTGGTAGGTGTTGGGTGAGAGTGTTCGTAGGTGTTTGGGTGAGAGAGTTGGAAGGTGCTGGGTAAGAGTGTTCGTAGGTGTTGGGTGAGAGAGTTGGAAGGTGTTGGGTGAGAGTGTTGGGTGAGAGTGTTGGTAGGTATTGGGTGAGAGTGTTAGGTGAGAGTATTGTCAGGTATTGGGTGAGAGTGTTGATGGGAGTGTTGGTAGGTGTGGGGTGAGAGTGTTAGTAGGTGTTGGGTGAGAGAGTTGGTAGGTGTTGGGTAAGAGTGTTGGGTGAGAGTGTTGGTAGGTGTTGGGTAAGAGTGTTGGTAGGTGTTGGGTAAGAGTGTTGGGTGAGAGTGTTGGTAGGTATTGGGTGAGAGTGTTGGAAGGTGTTGGATAAGAGTGTTGGTAGGTGTTGGGTGAGAGAGTTGGAAGGTGTTGGATGAGAGTGTTGGTAGGTATTGGGTGAGAGCGTTAGTGGGTGTTGGATGAGAGTGTTGGAAGGTGTTGGTTGAGAGTGTTTGGGTGAGAGTGATGGTAGGTGTTGTGTGAGAGTGTTTGTAGGTGTTGGGTGAGAGTGTTGCTAAGTGTTGAGTGAGAGTTTTGGTAGACGTTGAGTGAGAGTGTTGGTAGGTGCTGAGTGAGAGTTTTGGTAGGTGTTGAGTGAGAGTGTTGGTAGGCGTGGGGTGAGAGTGTTGGTAAGTGTTTGATGGGAGTGTTGGTAGGTGTTGGGTGAATTTGTTGGTAGGAGTTGTGTGAGAGTTTTGGTAGCTGTTGAGTGAAAGTGTTGTTAGGTGTTGAGTGAGTGTTTTGGTAGGTGTTGGATGAGACTATTGGTAGGTGTTGGGTGAGACTACTGGTACATGTTGGCTGAGAGTGTTTGTAGGTGTTGAGTGAGAGTTTTGGTAGGTGTTGAGTGAGAGTGTTGGTAGGTGTTGAGTGAGAGTGTTGGTAGGTAGTTGGTGAGAGTGTTGGTAGGTGTTGGGTGAGAGTGTTGGTAGGCGCTGAGTGAGAGTGTTGGTGGGTGTTGAGTGACATTGTTGGCCGGTGTTGGTTGAGTCGTGGCAGGTGTTGAGTGAGAGTGTTGGTAGGTGTTGAGTGAGAGTCTTGGTGGATGCTGAGTGAGTGTTGGTTGGTGTTGGGTGAGAGTGTTAGTAGGTGTTGGGTGAGAGTGTTTGTAGGTGTTGGGTGAGAGAGTTGGAAGGTGTTGGATGAGAGTGTTGGGTGAGATTGTTGGTAGGTATTGGGTGAGAGTGTTGGGTGAGAGTGTTAGTGGGTATTGGGTGAGAGTGTTGATGAGAGTGTTGGTAGGTGTTGGGTGAAAGTGTTGGTAGGTGTTGAGTTAGAGAGTTGGTAGGTGTTGGGTGAGAGTGTTGATGAGAGTGTTGATAGGTGTTGGGTGAGAGTGTTGGTAGGTGTTGAGTTAGAGAGTTGGTAGGTGTTGGGTGAGAGAGTTGGTAGGTGTTGGGTGAGAGTGTTGGTAGGTATTGGATGAGAGTGTTGGATTAGAGTTTTGGGTGAGAGTTTTTGTAGGTGTTGGGTAAGAATGTTGGATGAGAGTGTTGGTAGTTATTGAGTGAGAATGTTGGAAGGTGTTGGATGAGAATTTTGGTAGGTGTTGGGTGAGAGTGTTGGTAGGTGTTGGGTGTGAGAGTTGGAAGGTGTTGGATGAGAGTGTTTGAAGGTGTTGGTTGAGAGTGTTTGGATAAGAGTGTTGTGTGAGTGTGATGGTAGGTGTTGGGTGAGAGTGTTTGTAGGTGTTGGGCGAGAGTGTTGGTAAATGTTGAGTGAGAGTGTTGGTAGATGTTGAGTGAGAGCGTTGGTAGGTGTTGAGTGAGAGTGTTGGGTGAGCGTGATTATAGGTGTTGGGTGAGTGTTAATGAGAGTGTTGGTAGGTATTGGGTGACAGTGTTGGTAGGTGTTGGTTGAGAGTGTTGATGAGAGTGTTGGTAGGTATTGAGTGAGAGTGTTGGTAGGTGTTGGGTGAGAGTGCTGATAGGTGTTGGGTGAGAGTGTTGGGTGGTGTTGGATGAGAGTTTTGGGTGAGAGTGATGGTAGGTGTTGTGTGAGAGTGTTTGTAGGTGTTGGGTGAGAGTGTTGGTAAGTGTTGAGTGAGAGTTTTGGTAGACGTTGAGTGAGAGTGTTGGTAGGTGCTGAGTGAGAGTTTTGGTAGGTGTTGAGTGAGAGTGTTGGTAGGTGTGGGGTGAGAGTGTTGGTAAGTGTTTGATGGGAGTGTTGAAAGATGTTAGGTGAGAGTTTTGGTATATGTTAGGTAATAGTGTTGGTAGGTGTTGGGTGAGAGTGTTTGTAGGTGTTGGGTGAGAGTGTTAGGTGAGAGTGTTGGTAGATGTTAGATAATAGTGTTGGTAGGTGTTGAGTGTTTTTAAGTGTTGGGAGAGTGTTGATAGATGTTGGGTGAAGGTGTTGGTAGGTGTTGGGTGAAAGTGTTTGTAAGTGTTGAGTGAAAGTGTTGTTAGGTGTTGAGTGAGCGTGCTGGTAGATGTTGAGTGAAAATGTTGTTGGTTGAGAGAAGGTGTTGAGTGCGAGTTTTGGTAGGTGTTGGGTGAGAGTGTTTGTAGGCGTTAGTAGGTGTTGGGTGAGAGTATTCGTAGGTGTTAGTAGGTGTTGGGTGAGAATAGTTGTGTGTGTGTTGGGTGAGAGTGTTGGTAGATGTTGGGTGACATTGTTGGTAGATTTTGGGTGAAAGTGTTGTTAGGTATTGAGTGAGAGTGTTGGTAGATGTTGGGTGAAGGTATTGGTAGGTGTTGGGTGATAGTGTTGGTAAGTGTTGGGTGAGAGTGTTGAAAGGTGTTATGGGAGAGTGTTGGTAGGTGTTGGGTGAGAGTGTTCGTAGTTGTTGGGTGAGAGTGTTAAGTTGATGTTAGGTAATAGTGTTGGTAGGTGTTGGGTGATAGAGTTGGTAGATGTTGGGTGAATTTGTTGGTAGGAGTTGTGTGAGAGTTTTGGTAGCTGTTGAGTGAAAGTGTTGTTAGGTGTTGAGTGAGTGTTTTGGTAGGTGTTGGATGAGACTATTGGTAGGTGTTGGGTGAGACTACTGGTACATGTTGGCTGAGAGTGTTTGTAGGTGTTGAGTGAGAGTTTTGGTAGGTGTTGAGTGAGAGTGTTGGTAGGTGTTGAGTGAGAGTGTTGGTAGGTAGTTGGTGAGAGTGTTGGTAGGCGCTGAGTGAGAGTGTTGGTGGGTGTTGAGTGACATTGTTGGCCGGTGTTGGTTGAGTCGTGGCAGGTGTTGAGTGAGAGTGTTGGTAGGTGTTGAGTGAGAGTCTTGGTGGATGCTGAGTGAGTGTTGGTTGGTGTTGGGTGAGAGTGTTGGTAGGTGTTAAGTGTGTGTGTTGGTATTTGTTAGTCTTACCTCCACATTCGACATCCTTTTAAAGGAACTGTTCTCTCTCTCTTTTTTTCATCCTCTTCACTGTCTGGGAGCACTCCGGATCCTGAAACGACACCTACCTATATTCCACTCTGACTCTACTACTCGCCTTCTATTCTCCGACACACCATTGGCGGTTTTTATTCGCTATAGAACCTTCGGTACATTTTGGTTAGGAGTCGTCTCCGCAATCCTGACCAAAACCTGCTGGGCACTAGCCGCTGTAACAGATCATGCTGTACGTGCCATTTCGTACGACAGACTCACAAAGTCTTGTTCTCGGATGTCTGTTTATTATCCAGGAAGATTTTTCATGCATTTCCAAGAATCTAATATACACCATCATCTGCCAACGTTGTCTGAAAATATATATTGGCCAAACAGGTCGAAGCCGGTGAGACAGAATCTGTGAACACTTATATAGCGTCAAACATGATTCTGACACTCCTGTCTCCTACAATTTCCTATTGTCAGTACATAATACCTTTGATGACTTCCGTGTTACTGACATCATCTCTTATTCCTCTGATACCCATAGCCGGTCTACATTGGAGAACCTACTCATAGCCCGCTTTGGTACTCTCCAACTGAAAGGATTCAACTCTTTTCACACTTTTCTTTAATCTCTGGTCTCCTCTCCATTTATTTCTTGCGTTCTGTCCCTATTCCTCCCTGCATCATCTTTATTACCTCTCTTGCTTTTTTCCCCTCTTGCCACCTCTATCCTCTCTCTTTTATTATTCTCCCCGTTTTCTTCCTACTCTATGGGACACCTCCTTTCATTTTTTCTCACTTTTCATTGTTTGATTGCTGTGGTCTAGTTAAATCCTATCTGCCCTATTGTCTATTAATCTTTTAACCAGACTGAAAATCATGGCCGCCGTCTTTTCTGCCATTTTTGTTGTGGATTCTGACTCAGATTTTTGTGTTTAATCTGTATAGTTTGTGATTAAGGCTTTTGCCGAAACCTCGTCGTTTGTTTTGTCTTCTGTTTGCTGCTCGATACGATTTTATGCTTATTTCATTAGTAGATTCTGGATGACAGTGTTAGTAGAATTGGGGTGAGAGTGTTTGTAAGTGTTGGGTGAGAGTGTTGGTAAGTGTTGGGTGAGAATGTTGGTAGACGTTGGGGAAGAGTGTTGGCAGGTGTTGGGTGAAGGTGTTTGTAAGTTTTAGATGAGAGTGCTATTAAATATTAGATGAGAGGTGTGGTAGGTGTTGGTGTTATTCGTATTGGCAAGCGTAGATTGTGGGTGTTGAAAAGTGTTGGTTGAGAGTGTTGGTTGAAAGTGTTTGTCAGTAGAGAAGTGTGGAATTCCATCAGTGACTGCGTACCAGTATGTAGTGTGTGTGTGTGTGTTGTGGTTGTTCTAATGACTGGTCAGATATGATCGTTGTCACTTGGGGGGGGGGGGAAGGGAGTGGGCGAAAGATAATAACAGAAATATAGTACATAACACGGACATGTCTAACAGCATCTCTTTATACATAAGACTTTGTGTCGACTCAGGGTCAGGGACAACTGGCCATGTGGAGTATTATGAGAGCGACAAAGACGAGTGGACTGAGGCTGACTGTTTGCGTGTGGGGCGGAGCGCCGCCAGTGCCTGCACAATCATAGGATTGGACAATATACATGACTACACCTTTTATGGGAAGGAGGCGCGGCTTATGGTACAAGCTGACAGCTTTGATTGGCACGTATGTATCATCATCATCAAGTACCAAGCCTGCTGGCGTAGGTGATCATGTCTCTCCGCAACTTTCGACCACGACAGTTATTTATCATTTCTGTTGTTGACCTTCTGCCAAAGCCATTCTCTTAAGCTGTCTGGTATCTTTTCTCTTTGCTTCCCTCTATCTCTTCGTCTCTCAGTTTTCCCAGTTGTTCTTTTCTCATTACATGGTCAAAAAAATGATGATTGTTTCTTCCTATTATTGGAAATTAGCTCTCTTTTTGCTTTGGCCTTTTTAAGAACGTTTTCATTACTCTCCTTAGCTGTCCATGGTATTCTCAACATTCTTTTGTAAAACCACATTTTTACAGTCTCCAGTGATTTTCTTGTCTGTTGTCCTATTGTCCATGATTCACATCCATATGTTAAATCTGGTTATACATAACATTTAAAAACTATTTTGTGTGTGTTTCTATTGTCAAAAATAGATTGCATAGTATCTTTCTCATTTTTTGGAAAGCTGCTTTTGCCTGAGCCATTCTCCATCTCACCTCTGTTGTACACCTACCATCTGAGGTTAACATTGTTCCCAGATATTTAAATTCATTTACCTGTTTTAAAAATAAATATACAATTTGACTAAAAGGTCTCACCCACAAGGCAGTGGGCTTGTTTTACTTCGGGGTACCCTCCCTTCGCCTTTTACTCTCCCGAGCATACCTGCAGGGCAGCCGCAGGTTGTACTGTTTACTGCATACAGTAGCAGGTAAAATTACCCGACCTGACACTACACGTATGCATAGTTTTGTTATTTTAAATAAATGGCCAGGGGGGTGAGTGATAATGGTGCAAGGGGCTGAGGAAAAAATAATAAAGTTCTGCGAGGGATTTAGATTCTATCTCTTTGCTTCCTCGGCATTGAAGGGAGAGATAGTTGTGATCTTTTGTGATCTTTTGTGATCTTTTGTTGATTGGACACCATCTGCTGTCAAGTCGACGATCGTTATGGTGAACAGACTCAGCCAATTCTGGCACTCTCAGTCCGAGAGGTTTAAACTCTTTTCACTTTTTTCGTTAACTGGCCTACTCTTCTACACCCTCATTTCATCTATCCTCATTAGGCCCTTTCTTTCTTGTTACTATTTGTTGGCTCCTTGCACTTTATTCGGTCGTTCTCTAATCTGTTATTTTAGGAGGGTATTCCTAGAACCTCTCTAGTCTGTGATGAAAAAGTAAAATTAAATGCACACAGACTAGAAGCAGGTGATACATTCAAGTACGTGCGGTCATGCAGTGGAGATCACACGTTTAGTAGAAATAGTTTAAGACGTTAAACTAAGAAAATTACCACCGTATATGATTTTCTAGAACTGCATCTGTCAATCTTAATCGAGACCAACCTTTCAGTCTATTGCTTCCCTGGATGACTGACAGCTGCAAGTGTCTGGTTGGTGTTTACTTGCTTCCTGGATGACTGACAGCTGCAAGTGTCTGGTTGGTGTTTACTTGCTTCTCTGGACAGCTGCAAGTGTCTGGTTGGTGTTTACTTGCTTCCCTGGACAGCTGCAAGTGTCTGGTTGGTGTTTACTTGCTTCTCTGGACAGCTGCAAGTGTCTGGTTGGTGTTTACTTGCTTCTCTGGACAGCTGCAAGTGTCTGGTTGGTGTTTACTTGCTTCTCTGGACAGCTGCAAGTGTCTGGTTGGTGTTTACTTGCTTCCATGGACAGCTGCAAGTGTCTGGTTGGTGTTTACTTGCTTCCCTGGATGACTGACAGCTGCAAGTGTCTGGTTGGTGTTTACTTGCTTCCCTGGATGACAGACAGCTGCAAGTGTCTGGTTGGTGTTTACTTGCTTCCCTGGACAGCTGCAAGTGTCTGGTTGGTGTTTACTTGCTTCCATGGACAGCTGCAAGTGTCTGGTTGGTGTTTACTTGCTTCCATGGACAGCTGCAAGTGTCTGGTTGGTGTTTACTTGCTTCTCTGGACAGCTGCAAGTGTCTGGTTGGTGTTTACTTGCTTCCATGGACAGCTGCAAGTGTCTGGTTGGTGTTTACTTGCTTCCCTGGATGACTGACAGCTGCAAGTGTCTGGTTGGTGTTTACTTGCTTCCCTGGATGACTGACAGCTGCAAGTGTCTGGTTGGTGTTTACTTGCTTCCCTGGACAGCTGCAAGTGTCTGGTTGGTGTTTACTTGCTTCCATGGACAGCTGCAAGTGTCTGGTTGGTGTTTACTTGCTTCCCTGGATGACTGACAGCTGCAAGTGTCTGGTTGGTGTTTACTTGCTTCTCTGGACAGCTGCAAGTGTCTGGTTGGTGTTTACTTGCTTCCCTGGATGACTGACAGCTGCAAGTGTCTGGTTGGTGTTTACTTGCTTCCCTGGATGACAGACAGCTGCAAGTGTCTGGTTGGTGTTTACTTGCTTCCCTGGACAGCTGCAAGTGTCTGGTTGGTGTTTACTTGCTTCCCTGGATGACTGACAGCTGCAAGTGTCTGGTTGGTGTTTACTTGCTTCCCTGGACAGCTGCAAGTGTCTGGTTGGTGTTTACTTGCTTCCCTGGACAGCTGCAAGTGTCTGGTTGGTGTTTACTTGCTTCTCTGGACAGCTGCAAGTGTCTGGTTGGTGTTTACTTGCTTCTGTCTGTCCACGAGACCAATTTGAAATCTGTTTATAGACATGACATGAGTGCATTTATGAGAGCCCTAAAGGTATTCAAAAGAAGGCAAAACGCATGCAAGAAAATGGATCCAGTAGTTCGTTGTTCAGCATTCGCCAAGCGTTCGCCACATTCTACGCCTGTCCCAGACCTGAATTAAAATTTCAAATTCTTTAATTCCAAAAAAGTGTATAGGGCAACTTGCACTATAGTGTATAGAAACAAGGCAATTTGTACAAAATTATGCAGAATAGGGCAACTTGTACAAACGTATGTTAGTATGTTGAAATAGGGCAACTTGTACCAACGTATGTTGAAATAGGGCTGTTGCAGGACTTCTTCATGCTTCTTTCTGACTTACTACTTGTTCTTTCTTTGGACACACACATATATAACTCATCAACCTTTTTAAACAAGTATAAACAACGTTTTTATTGGTGTTACTTGACATAGCCTATCGGCGATGATGAATTGTCAAATAACGTTTGTGTGTGGCAGTTTCGTATTCATAAAGTTCTATCTGTGGTTATCTATCTATCTTGTTGACCGTTTACTCCGTATAGTATTCTTAAGTACATCTGCCTGTCTCTTTCTGATAGTGCTGAGGAACTAGTATCTGAATGTGCTCAGTCTGGCCGAGTGTGGCCGAATTGTATCGAGTCTGGCTGAGTGTAGCCGAGTCTCACTGAGTGTAGCTGAATGTCTCTCTGAGTCTCTGGCCGACCGTCCGTTTCAGTCAAGCCCTGGCTTCTTAGTCTTCCTCTAGCTACTGCCCCTCGCCAAAGCATTCTGGGCCTCTCCTACAGTTCCCAGGGTCTCAGCGTTAAGTCCCCGGTGACCACACCCCCCGACCACTGATACGGCCTAACCTACGTCTGTTGACCGTCACTACTTCTTAACTCCGCCTTTCTTGACCATGTCCATAGTTTATTACTTTAATCGACAACCTGTCAATCTTCTCAAACCTTTTCCCACAATTAAAAACCTACAACATAACTCCTCCCTTGACCCTTTGTTTACCCGGTGCAGTTTAATTGTCCGCTTTCATCTCAGGTCTTCTCTGGACTTCAAGGCGTCTGCCGATATAAGAGTTTCCGGTCTAGTCTTAGTGATACTCTACTCCGTGTCCACACCTGCGCGACTGGAGCTCATCGCCCCTTCGTCGCGTTACATAACTTACAAGCTTCAGACTGGACATATGTGCGCCTATACCTGTAATCTAAGAGTTAATTACGACTCAGCGACTGAGTTGGGTAGACTTAACGTCTCCTTGCTAATCCTCTGAAGATTGTATTTTCTACGCCGCCTAAAACTATCCTACCTCACATCGTCATCGCATCATTCTTTTATTCTTCTGTCTATCGTCATATTCTTCTATTCTTCCATTATCGCCCATGACTGAGTCACACTGTAACAGGGCAACTTGTACAAAAGTATATATACTTAGGGCAACTTGTGCACAAGTATATATATACATAGAGCAACTTGTACAAAAGTATGTACAAATAGGGCAAATTGTACACCTAACTCGTGGTTTGAGAATTGAATTGTCAAGATAGAAAGGGTTCGGGATTTTATAGGGTAATGAAATGTGAACTGGCTACTGGCATAAAGAGAGGAATAATGAAATATGAACTGGCTACTGGCATAAAGAGAGGAATAATGAAATATGAACTGGCTACTGGCATAAAGAGAGGAATAATGAAATGTGAACTGGCTACTGGCATAAAGAGAGGAATAATGAAATGTGAACTGGCTACTGGCATAAAGAGAGGAATAATGAAATGTGAACTGGCTACTGGCATAAAGAGAGGAATAATGAAATGTGAACTGTCTACTGGCATAAAGAGAGGAATAATGAAATGTGAACTGGCTACTGGCATAAAGAGAGGAATAATGAAATGTGAACTGGCTACTGGCATAAAGAGAGGAATAATGAAATGTGAACTGGCTACTGGCATAAAGAGAGGAATAATGAAATGTGAACTGGCTACTGGCATAAAGAGAGGAATAATGAAATGTGAACTGGCTACTGGCATAAAGAGAGGAATAATGAAATGTGAACTGGCTACTGGCATAAAGAGAGGAATAATGAAATGTGAACTGGCTACTGGCATAAAGAGAGGAATAATGAAATAACAGAATATTCGTTTGATTTTTTGTTGGTGAGGGAGGTGGTGTGGGGCACATGCATCATCATGAGGCGGATGAAGTTACAAAATAATTGTAACAAACAGCAGATTTGTATTTGTAAAAAAAAAAAGGGGGGGGGGGGCAAACGTAAAACAGTCCAGAAAATGTCGCGACCAAATGTACGTCTTTGTTTTCACAGAACTCGTGTAAGATCAGGGGCTGGACGAGCCACACGCGAGCACGAAGCAAGCGGATGTCCCTTAGAAGCCATCAAAACACCACGTGATCATGCAAGGCGATTGTGATCACGTGATTATTGACTGCGGAAGTGGATGGAAATTGTGGTCAAAACTGGAGAAAGGGTTGACGGAGATACCGAAACAAACCTACTGTGTCGTCACAAGTGAACCGTTCTGACATTGTGAAAGTCTGTAGTGTCCAGTAACAGGTTTCTAATCACTGGCCACTCTGATGTTTGTTGAATGATCCGAGATTAAAGAGTGGGACATTATTTCTCTCACAGCCAAGCCTGTAACTACTCTTAGACATATTTGTCTTACAGCTTGTCGACATATGTAGGCTCAGATTGATGCTTTATATATGACATAGCTGTCTTACACATTACATTATGCGTATATATATATATATTCTTTTTTTTCTCTGTCTTCACTTCCTCATGTACTCGTTGGGGCGTCCAGGGAGATACAAAGTTCTGGTTCTCTCCCTTTTGGCGGCTTCACTCATTGTCCACTGATGTTGTTGTAGCGCTTCTTTGATGTTGTCCATCCATCTTACTCTATGTCTGCTTCTTGCTCTTCTACCTTCTCCTCTTTTAATATAAGCTTTGTATGGAAAGGAATCACACGACATTCTTTCTAATGGGCAAGTCAATTATTTATTGTTTCTATATGTAGCTTTGGATTGGTTCAATGCCTACTCTGTCTCTTATAAAAATCATTTCTGATTCTGTTTTTTCTGGTCCCTCCAAGCGCTTCTCTCAGACATCTCATCTCTGTGGTGACAAGCTTTCTTTTATGCTTAAACGTAAGTGACCATGTTTGACATTGGTAGCACAATGTTGGAATGAACATACTCTGTATAAGATGTTTCTTGGTGGTAATAGGTATTGCTTTGTGTTGAAGTACAGGGGATAGCTGTCCTAATATATATATTGCTGGGGCTGTATTATTCAATCCCTTACAAATAAATTAGGTCTCTGTTCTACTCACATTACAATGGATGCTGTATTTATGAAATTATAATTACATTTATTACGTAAACTTAAACCACACAGTAAGTGATATGTGAAGTCCAGAGGTTTCACCGAGACTAGGTTGAGGAGACATGAAAGAACTATTTCTTGACTAGGTTGAGGAGACATGAAAGAACTATTTCTTACACTGTGATGAAATGTAAACAAAACAATAGTACATAGTATATTCAATTACAAAACTGTATTACAAATTATGACTATATACATATATACACATATATATGAAAATATTTGCGAAGTATGGCAATTATTTTTTTTAAATATGTGACTAGGTATGCAAAGATTATTACTATGTGACCAATATGTGTTTTAATAATGACTAGGTATGCAAAGATTATTGCTATGTGACCAATATGTGTTTTAATAGTGATTAGATATGCAAATAATAGTATATGATAACATTAATCTTCTTCTTATTCTTCTTCTTTCCTTCCTCATTTGTCTTTCAGCGCCGAGGGGAGATATAATTTGCAGTCTTATGCTCTTCTGTTCGCCTCTGCTGCTGTTATGTTTCCTAGCGCTTCTAATATTCCGTGAATCCGTTTTTTTCGTGGTCGACCCTTGGGTCTGGTGTTTGTTGATGGCTCGTTATGTTATGTTTTGATTCGTTTGTCACGTGGTCAAACCATTTTATCGGTTGTTTCTTTATATATTTTATGGCGGGGATTATTCCTAGCTTTTTTCTCAGTTCTTCATTTCTGATCTTAACCCTCAGGCTCCTGCCATTCGTCTAACACATTTCATCTCAGTAGAGATTATTTGTCTTATTGTGACTATATATTTAAACAATGCTTGCTACGTGCCGAACCCTCAAGGTAATAACTAGTAGATATCGTTGTCAATGGCACAATGTGATTCCATAGTCAGGCCTGAGAGTTTCAAGTACAGTCGTTAATAATAATGGGCTATGTGCATATATTTAATATGTTGTTTTGTTTCTAAAGTATGAGGCATAGAACTCTACTTGTATGTGTGTTCGTGTGTATGTGCATATATTTAATATGTTGTTTTGTTTCTAGAGTATGAGGCATAGAACTCTACTTGTATGTGTGTTTGTGTGTATGTGCATATATTTAATATGTTGTTTTGTTTCTAGAGTATGAGGCATAGAACTCTACTTGTATGTGTGTTTGTGTGTATGTGCATATATTTAATATGTTGTTTTGTTTCTAAAGTATGAGGCATAGAACTCTACTTGTATGTGTGTTCGTGTGTATGTGCATATATTTAATATGTTGTTTTGGTGCGAGAGTATGAGGCATAGAGCTCTACATGTATGTGTGTCTGTGTGTATGTGCTTATGATTGGGTGGATGTAGTTGTCTAGAGTGAAGTCTTACTCGCCCCGTGAACAAATATCGTGGTGTGAAAAAGGCTATTACTTAAAGCGTGTGTGGAGATATTAGTAAGGATGGAGCGAAAGATGGACAGACAGACATAATAGGGGAGAAATGCATTAAAATAATTCATTACAGACAGAAGTGAATTATTTTAGGGAGAAAGTATTGGAGGAAAGAATGTACGAGTCTAGCGGAGGGTATGAAATAAGATATGTAGAGAAGTGTACCTGAGAACAGCTGATGTGAGGGCTGCGCGAACAAGTGAGAGCATATTTTATTTACAGCAGTTTGTCTTCATCTCGCAATGACATTGTAGATCTAAGCTAGAAATTGTGCAGCATTTTATCGATGAAAATGTCCAGTGTCAAGTACATTCCCCTCAAGCTAAAAACTGATATTGTTAGGGAGTGGTTCCAGTTTGTGACGTTTACATATGAATAGTACGATTTCTCACCGCAGTCAATATGTAATGTATGAACGTTTGTAGTTGATGCCTGTCACAGAAATACTACAGATTTGCAAATCTGAGAGAAGCCTTGCACGCAATATTCACATTTTGACAACACAAGTTTCACATTTTGAAACACAAGAAACAAAAGTTCAACATTTTGACAACACAAGTTTCACATTTTGACAACGCAAGTTTCACATTTTGACAACACAAGTTTCACATTTTGACAACACAAGTTTCAGATTTTGACAACACAAGTTTCACATTTTGACAACACAAGTTTCACATTTTGACAACACAAGTTTCACATTTTGACAACACAAGTTTCAGATTTTGACAACGCAAGTTTCACATTTTGACAACACAAGTTTCACATTTTGACAACGCAAGTTTCACATTTTGACAACACAAGTTTCACATTTTGACAACACAAGTTTCACATTTTGACAACACAAGTTTCACATTTTAAGACACAACTTCTTCAAATCACTTGTAATGTATAACAGAAGAAACTTATAGATTTTATCTTCATGGAAAGATACAACTGGGCAAATCGACTAAAGTATATGTGACAAACTGCTGTGTATTATGCGCGGTACTATGTGTGTATATGTGTGTGGGGAGTGTATGTATGATCAAGTCCATTATTTCACGTCAATAAACAAGCCCTAGTCTTTCAGGCATTTTTTTACAGGACAATAATAGATTTGAGTATACTGATTTTACACCACGAGAGACAAATTATATTCTGCTATGTTAGTATCATCATCGTCATCATCATTGCACTGTCGACACACCCACAGGTGCCCCACTCTTTTCCACCACATACCGAACAATAAACACAATCGAAGACAATTTGCTCAACTATAGCTCGTTTCAAATCATGTGCCCAACTTCAAAACGCTATTACTCTCTAACCGTTTGTTAAAAACTTGTGAAATTTTCCAAATGTTATTAGAATGCAAAAGACCCTTTAAATGTATATTTAACAAATATCTTGCAGCTGCAATTTTCTTAAAGCGGCGATATTTCTTTGATGTTTGTCAAAATTGTAAATTGTGAAGCCCTAAAGAATAGAAATTACCGTAGTTGCTGGTCTATGATTAACCAACATTTTTGCTCTTCCTTGTGATTTTGTATATTTTGAACATTGACGGTCACGTGCTTGAATCCAGCGATTAAATGACCGTTTAGATAAATCCAAAATGTGTCTTGTCCTATTCTCAGGGTTTTCTAAAGAATGAAATAATCTTCCTCGTTTAGCCTATTTGCAAAAATAGTCATACATTTTTATTGCGATGTTTTGTAAACTGCAGAATTTCATTTTAAGACTCATGATAAATGTTATCGTTCCACGTCTCCACCTATGAATGAACGGAAATGGAACACACAATGCCTCGTGTTTTCTACAAGTGCTTAATTGTGTCAGAAAGCCGACGTGGAAAGCGTGCAAAAACGTCAATTGTACAGTGTATGGATTTTTAATCGCTATTTTTAACTAAAATACTGTAAACATTAAGTTTTGACTACATCAATGGGTCTTTATAAATTTATATAAATCAAATAAGCAACAATAATAACCAAATTTTTTTTTTTAATGAAATTAATTCCCTGTTGGGTTCTAATCATTATAACTTTACATGCAAATTTTGAAAAAATTACAAAAAGAGATTAAAAAGATATCGATTTTAAAAGTTGGGCACATGATTTGAAACGAGCTATAGAGATTCCATCTGCAAAACGGGCACTTTACAATTATAGACTTGACCACCGGCTCTCCTCATTCTGGAATGGAACAAGCAACAAATCATGTTTTATGTTTACAGACGTAGTACAACATGACATGTTTACATGATAAAAACATGACAACAGGCACAGGTAGAACATAGTCACAAGCTCACTTGGTCGCGTACATAGTCGTGAGCTATACTCTATTCTCATAATTGTAACGGAACTTGGAAATATGTGATATTGTCACAGAATTGACATCAGGAATACATTCATTTGTCAAGTCATTGGAAAACTATCACCGCTATTGTCCAACACGGAAATAACTCTACAGGCAAAACGGGCACTCTACAATACAATCTTCATCCCAACGCTGTGCTACCAATGCCAAACCTGGACCTTAGATGCAAGAACAATAAGACAAATATCCTCTACTGAGATTAAATGTGTCAGACGAATGACAGGAAACTGTATGAGAGATAAGATCATAAATGAAGAACTGAGAAAAAAGCTAGGAATAGCCCCCGCCAT
Source organism: Megaustenia siamemsis (assembly GCA_032433765.1). Taxonomy (NCBI): domain Eukaryota; kingdom Metazoa; phylum Mollusca; class Gastropoda; order Stylommatophora; family Ariophantidae; genus Megaustenia; species Megaustenia siamemsis. Next base: position 12,096,471 of record JAVIAB010000125.1, on the reverse strand, counting down.
AGAATATATAAAGAAACAATAGATCAAATGGTTTGGCCACGTGACAAGGCAGAAAGATCAAAACACAACGAGCCTTCAGCAAACGTTGCGAGAATGCCAGACCCAAGGGTCGACCACGAAAAAGATGGATGGATGGAATATTAGAAGCACCAGGAAACATAACAACAGCAGAGGCGAACAGAAGAGCAAAAGACCGCAAATTATATCTCCCCTCGACGCTGAAAGGCAAATGAGGAAGGAAAGTAAAAAAAAGCAGAAGAGATTCTATCATTGTGTTCAGTTTTGGCATCATCGATGTCTCATTCTAAGGCTAGTCCTATCACTAACTGCCAGCGACAATATACTGAATGAAAGATTCACAATCTGTCAGCATTCACAAAAACACCACATTCACACGCTGTTTATTTTGTGTTCACACTATACTTTTTAGCTTTGTGTTCACACTTATCTTGTTTTGTGTTAAGACTTTTCATGTTTTGTGTTCACGCTATACTTATTTTCGGTTACCACTACTTATTTGGTATTCACACTATTTGTTAATGTTCACACTATTTATTTGTGTTCACACTTTTCTCGTTTTGTGTTCACGCTGTACTTATTTTCGGTTACCACTACTTATTTGGTATTCACACTATTTGTTAATGTTCACACTATTTATTTGTGTTCACACTTTTCTCGTTTTATGTTCACGCTCTCTATGTTTTGCGTTCAAGCTTTTCTTGTTTTGTGCTCACACTTTTCTTGTTTTGTGCTCACACTTTTCTTGTTTTGTGCTCATAATTTTAATTTTGTGTTCACCTGTACTTATTTTGTGTTCATACTACTTGTCTGTGTTCTTGGCACTGAGCTGAAACAGCAGGGATTCCAGGTTAGAGTGTTCGCTGTAGAAGTCAGTGCCAGAGGACTCACGACCTCATCCCTCTACGACCTATTAAAGAGGCTAGGAATTAAATGGGGAATGTGAACAAGAACAATGAAGGCTATCACTGAGTCAGCCGAAAAGAGCACCATGCTGGCTCTGGCGAAACGGAGACATATCAATAATCTAAGAATAATCTGATGTTCAGACATTTAGGTGATTAATTTACACATCGACCACTCCTGACTCCAACGTACGTCAACAACATAAAGACAGTTTAACACATCGACCACTTCTGACTCCCACGTACGTCAACAACATAAAGACAGTTTAACACATCGACCACTCCTGACTCCCACGTACGTCAACAACATAAAGACAGTTTAACACATCGACCACTCCTGACTCCCACGTACGTCAACAACATAAAGACAGTTTAACACATCGACCACTCCTGACTCCAACGTAAGTCAACAACATAATGACAGTGTAATTCTGGAATATCCGGGTTGGGGACGATACGCGATAAGAAATTACATCATCGACCGTAGGTGAGCTACACCGGATGTTTGCAGTACAGAAAGCTCAAAGGAATGAACTTCTCTATCTTTATTACATAGTATCAGTTCCACTCAATCCCGTCGAAGTATACGTCATGCCAAATTCGCTTGTACGAGAGCCTATATAAAAAGGACGATACAATTACAAGCCACTTTAGACTGTCGCCACCTTGAAGAGGACATCAATGTGCTGGGCTAAAGTTAAGACGCCACCGGGTAGAGGCCGAAGATTCGATAAGTGTTGCGTAGTGTTGTCATTTTGTGTCCCATATATATTGTAAGCTTTAATGCAGCAGGGGGTGGACCCTGGGAGTCATGACAAAGGAGGGTCCACATCCCTTAGAGTGTCAAGAAGCTAAACCGAAACACTTGCTCGACGGGCCTTTATCTGATGATTAGATTGCTTCCTGCTGCAAAGCTCTGTATATAGAGTTTCGTATTATTATTATTGTGTTCATACTATAATTATTTTGTGCTCCTAATTTTTTTATGTTGTGTTCATACTACTTATTTGTGTTCACGCTGCACTTTCTTCTGTTCACGCTGTACTTGTTGATGCTCACACTTCTTTTTTTGAGTTCACACGACTTGTTCTGTCTTCAATCTGTACTTGTTCTGTCTTCAATCTGTACTTGTTCTGTCTTCAATCTGTACTTGTTCTGTCTTCAATCTGTACTTGTTCTGTCTTCAATCTGTACTTGTTATGTGTTCACGTTGTACTTACTTTGTGTCCCGCTGCCAAATAATATAAGAAAGAACGGTGTACATGACATTCAATTATAAACCAATCACGGTGTGTCATCTTGACGTGATGCGATGGGACAAGACCCCCAAGACCCCCACTGTGCTCATCTCCTCTACGTTCCCACTTTCAAGCAATTCTAGGCTGCCGATATTCTTAATTCTCTGAACTCCAGTCGGAGCATAGGGCACTCATAAGACATCTCCACCAATCATAGGGCACTCACAAGAGATCTCCACCAATCACGGGGCACTTACAAGCGATCTCCACCAATCATAGGGCACTCACAAGAGATCTCTACCAATCATAGGGCACTCACAAGAGGTCTCCACCAATCATAGGGCACTCACAAGAGGTCTCCACCAATCATAGGTCACTCACAAGAGGTCTCCACCAATCATAGGGCACTCACAAGAGGTCTCCACCAATCATAGGTCACTCACAAGAGATCTCCACCAATCATAGGTCACTCACAAGAGGTCTCCACCAATCATGGGGCACTTACAAGCGATCTCCACCAATCATAGGTCACTCACAAGAGATCTCCACCAATCATAGGTCACTCACAAGAGGTCTCCACCAATCATGGGGCACTTACAAGCGATCTCCACCAATCATAGGTCACTCACAAGAGGTCTCCACCAATCATGGGGCACTCACAAGAGATCTCTACCAATCACGGGGCACTTACAAGCGATCTCCACCAATCATAGGTCACTCACAAGAGGTCTCCACCAATCATGGGGCACTTACAAGAGATCTCCGCCAATCATAGGTCACTCACAAGAGGTCTCCACCAATCATGGGGCACTTACAAGAGATCTCCACCAATCATGGGGCACTCACAAGAGGTCTCCACCAATCATGGGGCACTCACAAGAGATCTCCACCAATCATAGGTCACTCACAAGAGGTCTCCACCAATCATGGGGCACTAACAAGAGATCTCCACCAATCATAGGTCACTCACAAGAGGTCTCCACCAATCATGGGGCACTCACAAGAGATCTCCACCAATCATGAGGCACTCACAAGAGATCTCCACCAATTATGGGGCATTCACAAGAGATCTCCACCAATCACAGGGCACTCACAAGAGATCTCCACCAATTATGGGGCACTCACAAGAGATCTCCACCAATCATGGAGCATTGACAAGAGATCTCCGCCAATTATGGGGCACTCACAAAAGATCTCCACCAATTATTGGACACTCACATGAGATCTCCACCAATTATGGGGCACTCACAAGAGATCTCCACCCATCAAAGAACACTCACAAGAGATCTCCATCAATTATGGGGCGCACGCAAAAGGTCTTCACCAATTATGGGGCACTCACAAGAAATCTCCACCAATAATGGAACATTCAGAAGCTATCTCAGCCATTCATGGGGCACTCACAAGACCTCAGACAAATTCGGTCTGGAGCAAGCAAGGACAACAACTCTCACTAGGACTTGCCAGCCTCTATCATTTCATCATGTATGGTTCGTCGTCATGTCCCCAATGTGTTGCCTCTTCTTCGTTTGCCAGGTGGTTTCCATGTTAATGCTAGGTGCTGATGTCTAGTTCGTTCCATTCGTAGAGCGTGGCCTAGTCATTTCCAAAAGTCTTCGTTTCACTTCTTTGTTGTAGTTACAGTTAGTCGAAAGCCCCGGTATTACTGGACACAATTTAAAATCCATAATAACTCAACCGCCCGTGCCAGTGGAATCATCCGAATTAACATCTCACATCATTGAAGGATCCAAACAAAGAAAGGCAGCCGCTGTCCCCATCAAAGCAGACACAGCACACGCCAAAAGACATAACACGTAGCCGCACCGCAAGTGTACGCGGCCGAACTGTCCTTCATCATTCATCGTAAGCAATCGGAATATCGAAACACGATCGGGATGAAAAGCACAGCTCACGGTGTGCAGAGAGCACTAAACTCAGTAGCTCCAGCAACAAGCCGGGCTTGGAATATGAGGGAACTGCTACAAGGAACACTTTTCAGATAGAGCCTCAATGGTTCCTGCTGCCTATCCGCCATATTGACCGGAAGTTCTAAGGTATGCTACTACCAGGTGGGTGCAACATTTCAAACGTTTTTATATGTTTTTCTTCAAATCAATCCCCAAGGTATGTTAGGTCAATACCATATGCCATGTGTCACATGGGCAGACGATTATGTCAACTGACCAGTATTGTTGATGAGCGCTGTGCCATTAGTTTACGACAAAGACACGACATGTGCATCTTTGGGCCTGACACGTCTGTCTTCGGCAAGACTAGATTTGCCTACAAGTTTTTTATCAGGCAGCGACCATTTTTGACCTAGTCTTGATGACTTTTAACTACCAAAGGTTCTTTAACGCGTGAGTCCACACCGGTTTTCTGAGAGGGCTGGACATCAGATCTCACGAACCAAAGACCAGAGGAATATAAAACCAGGGAGAAAAATGTCCACAACTTGTGGTGGGCTTCGAGCCTGGGAGGCTGACATTTCACCTCTAGACCACCTAGTTCCTGATGTTTGTTACAGCAGTTACGTATTTTATTGGTTGTTACAGCAGTTACATGTTTTGTTGTTTGCTGCAGCAGATACGTGTTTTGTTGTGTGTTACAGCAGTTACATGTTTTGTTGTTTGTTACAGCAGTTACATGTTTTGTTGTTCGTTACAGCGGTTACGTATTTTATTGGTTGTTACAGCAGTTACATATTTTGTTGTTTGTTACAGCAGTTACATATTTTGTTGTTTATTACAGCAGTTACATATTTTGTTGTTTGTTACAGCAGTTACGTGTTTTGTTGTTTGTTACAACAGTTACGTATTTTATAGGTTGTTACAGCAGTTACATGTTTTGTTATTTGTTACAGCAGTTACATGTTTTGATGTTTGTTACAGAAGTTACATATTTTATTGGTTGTTACAGCTGTTACATATTTTGTTGTTTGTTAAAGCAGTTACATATTTTGTTGTTTGTTACAGCAGTTACATGTTTTGTTGTTTGTTACAGCAGTTATGTGTTTTTTTGTTTGTTACAGCAGTTATATGTTTTGTTTTTTGTTACAGCAGTTACGTGTTTTGTTGTTTGTTACAGCAGTTACGTGTTTTGTTGTTTGTTACAGCAGTTACGTATTTCATAGGTTGTTACAGCAGTTACATATTTTGTTGTTTGTTACAGCAGTTACGTGTGTTATTGTTTGTTACAGCAGTTACATAATTTGTTTTTTGTTAAAACAGTTACGTGTTTTGTTGGTTGTTACAGCTGTTACATATTTTGTTGGTTGTTACAGCTGTTACATATTTTGTTGCTTGTTACAGCAGTTATGAGTTTTGTTGTTTGTTACAGCATTTACATATTTTATAGGTTGTTAAAGCAGTTACATGTTTTGTTGTTTGTTACAGCAGTTACATGTCTTGTTGTTTGTTACAGCAGTTACGTGTTTTGTTATTTGTTACAGCAGTTACATGTTTTGTTGTTTGTTACAGCAGTTACATATTTTATAGGTTTTACAGCAGTTATGTGTCTTGTTGTTTGTTACAGCAGTTACGTGTTTTGTTGTTTGCTGCAGCAGTTACATGTTTTGTAATTTGTTACAGCAGCTATGTATTTTATAGTTTGTTACAGCAGTTACATGTCTTGTTGTTTGTTACAGCAGTTACGTGTCTTGTTGTTTGTTACAGAAGTTACGTATTTCATAGGTTGTTACAGCAGTTACATATTTTGATGTTTGTTACAGCAGTTACATGTGTTATTGTTTGTTACAGCAGTTACATAATTCGTTTTTTGATAAAGCAGTTACGTGTTTTGTTGTTTGTTACAGCAGTTACATGTTTTGTTGCTTGTTACAGCAGCTACATGTTTTGTTGCTTGTTACAGCAGTTACATGTTTTGTTGTTTGTTACAGCAGTTACATATTTTATTGGTTGTTACAGCTGTTACATATTTTGTTGCTTGTTACAGCAGTTACATGTTTTGTTGTTTGTTACAGCAGTTACATGTTTTGTTGCTTGTTACAGCAGCTACATGTTTGTTGCTTGTTACAGCAGTTACATGTTTTGTTGTTTGTTACAGCAGTTACATATTTTATTGGTTGTTACAGCAGTTACGTGCTTTGTTGTTTGTTACAGCAGTTACATATTTTGTTGTTTGTTACAGCAGTTAAATGTTTTGTTGTTTGTTACAGCAGTTACGTGTCTTGTTCTTTGTTACAGCAGTTACATGTCTTGTTGTTTGTTACAGCAGTTACATATTTTGTTGTTTGTTACAGCAGTTACGTGTGTTATTGTTTGTTACAGCAGTTACATAATTTGTTTTTTGTTAAAACAGTTACATGTTTTGTTCTTTGTTACAGTAGTTACATGTTTTGTTGCTTGTTGGAGCTGTTATGTGTTTTGTTGCTTGTTACTGCAGTTACATGTTTTGTTTGTTACAGCAGTTACGTATTTTATTGGTTGTTACAGCAGTTACATATTTTGTTGTTTGTTACAGCAGTTACATGTTTTGTTGCTTGTTACAGCAGTTACATGTTTTGTTGCTTGTTACAGCAGTTATGAGTTTTGTTGTTTGTTACAGCATTTACATATTTTATAGGTTGTTAAAGCAGTTACATGTTTTGTTGTTTGTTACAGCAGTTACATGTCTTGTTGTTTGTTACAGCAGTTACATATTTTGTTTTTTGTTACAGCAGTTACGTGTTTTTGTTGTTTGTTACAGCAGTTACATATTTTATTGGTTGTTACAGCAGTTACGTGCTTTGTTGGTTGTTACAGCAGTTACATGTTTTGTTGTTTGTTACAGCAGTTAAATGTTTTGTTGTTTGTTACAGCAGTTACATGTCTTGTTCTTTGTTACAGCAGTTACATGTCTTGTTGTTTGTTACAGCAGTTACATGTTTTATAGGTTTTACAGCAGTTATGTGTCTTGTTGTTTGTTACAGCAGTTACGTGTTTTGTTGTTTGCTGCAGCAGTTACATGTTTTGTAATTTGTTACAGCAGCTACGTATTTTATAGTTTGTTACAGCAGTTACGTATCTTGTTGTTTGTTACAGCAGTTACATGTCTTGTTGTTTGTTACAGCAGTTACGTGTCTTGTTGTTTGTTACAGCAGTTATGTGTCTTGTTTGTTACAGCAGTTACATGTCTTGTTGTTTGTTACAGCAGTTACGTGTCTTGTTGTTTGTTACAGCAGTTACGTGTTTTATTGTTTGTTACAGCAGTTATGTATTTTATAGGTTGTTATAGCAGTTACATGTTTTGTTGTTTGTTACAGCAGTTACCTGTTTTGTTGTTTGTTACAGCAATTACATGTTTTGTTGTTTGTTACAGCAGTTACATGCTATGTTGTTTGCTACAGTAGTTACATGTTTTGTTTTTTCCCACAGCAGTTGCATGTTTTGTTGGTACACACTTATCATGCAATAAGCTCCACAGGTAGAGGTCAGCGAAACTGACACCCAGAAACATGTCTCCATCTATGTGTGTGGGTTGTAACCATCTTGGTCGCATGCTGTGTCTGTAGTCAACAATAACTTGGACGCCTCATTTTATAAAACAACCTATGTCATCACCATTGGGTAGCATCTCTGCATCAAGTTTCTCTACCATGAAGTACCATCTTATTCTGTCTATTGTACTGTTGGTTCACATTGTCATAGCTTCACCAGTTCATGCTTTGATGTTATCAGTCTACTTTAGTCTTGGCCTGCCTCTGCCTTGTCTACCCCGTACCTTCCCTTCCAAGCTGATCTTCAGTAGGGTATTGTGTCTCTTCACATCCCCAAAATTTAAGTTCTCTTTTTTAAATTGTGTTAAGATATTTTTTTTTTTCATTCATGGTTCAGAGCTTCCTTGTTTGTCTTTTTTTCCTTCCACCCAATTTCCCCCATTTTCCTATAGATCCACATTTCAAGGGCTTACATTTTTTTGGTTTGGTTTCTTATTTAATGTCCATGTTTCTGCACCATACAGGAATGTTGAATAGACATACCATTTTAGTATTCGTGCTTTAGTTCTGGTGTTTGAACATTCTGATTGATGTTGTTAACGCCTGATCTTCTGGCGACTTCTTTGTTCATATAATATGTTAAAACCAACAGATGTTTAGAGTCTTCTTAAGGCAGCAACATTCAAATCCTCTTAGTCGACTTTCTATCTTAGTGTTCGTTCTCCACGTTTCTGCTGCATATAGGAGTATGGATCACACATTTGACTTGTAAATGTATAAACTTGGCGCAGAGATGGAGACTAGTTGAATGCCAAATGTTTCTTTAAGTACTAACTTACAGATTTTCTATTGTCAAACAATTCAGTGATTTCTAGTTCTGCTTGATTGTAAGAAACGACAACCATTTCTATGTACCCTATCACTTTGATCCACTCATAAACATCGTTGTACATAACACAGCTCTCTCCAAAGAACACAAACACATGATCAAACCAATAAAACTGAAATAATTGTATTGTACAGACAAATAAATAAGTGATAATTTAATAAATGCTTGGTCTGCAGCAAATAAGACACATTCAAGGCACATATTTTCAAGGAAGTGAATTCAAGAAGCAAACTCTGAGTATGTCTGACCATAAATCTCGGAGGAACTTGCTAATACCCAAAATAATATGTTCAGCAGGCAATAAGTTTGCAACAAAAACAGTAGAAACATATGGGTGAAGACAACAGCGATGTCATTGAAACACACTGCATCACAGACTATAGGTGAGGCTATATACCACACAACATCAGCAGACTGTCAGTGTAGCTATAGATCACACAATATCAGCAGGCTGTCAGTGTAGCTACAGATCACACAACATCAGCAGACTGTCAATGTAGCTATAGATCACACAATATCAGCAGACTCTCAGTGTAGCAGTGTAGCTAGAGAGCACATAACATCAGCATACTTTCAGTGTTGCTATAGATCACACAACATCAGCAGACCATCAGTGTAGCTATAGATCATACAGTATCAGACTCTCAGTGTAGCTATAGATCACACAACATCAGCAGACTGTTAGTGTAGCTATAGAGCACACAACATCAGCAGACTGTCAATGTAGCTATAGATCACACAACATCAGCAGACTGTTAGTGTAGCTATAGAGCACACAACATCAGCAGACTGTCAATGCAGCTATAGATCACACAATATCAGACTGTTGATACAGCTATAGAGCACACAATATCAGACTGTTGATGCAGCTATAGAGCACACAATATCAGACTGTTGATGCAGCTATAGATCACACAATATCAGACTGTTGATGCAGCTATAGATCACACAATATCAGACTGTTGATGCAGCTATAGAGCACACAATATCAGACTGTTGATGCAGCTATAGATCACACAATATCAGACTGTTGATGCAGCTATAGAGCACACAATATCAGACTGTTGATGCAGCTATAGAGCACACAATATCAGACTGTTGATGCAGCTATAGATCACATATCATCAGACTGTTGATGCAGCTATAGATCACATAAAATCAGACTGTTGATGCAGCTATAGATCACATAACATCAGACTGTTGATGCAGCTATAGATCACACAACATCAGACTGTTGATGCAGCTATAGATCACACAACATCAGACTGTTGATGCAGCTATAGATCACACAATATCAGACTGTTGATGCAGCTATAGATCACATAACATCAGACTGTTGATGCAGCTATAGATCACATAACATCAGACTGTTGATGCAGCTATAGATCATATAATATCAGACTGTTGATGCAGCTATAGATCACACACCATCAGGAGACTGTTGATGCAGCTATAGATCACACAACATCAGACCGTCAGTGTAGCTATATATCACACAACATTTGCAGACCATCAGTGCAGCTGCAGATCACTCAACATCAGCAGATTGTCAGTGCAGCTATAGACCACAAAACCAGCAGAAGTTTTGTGCTGCCACATCGGCTTGAATATACTGATTTCACACAATAAAAGACATATTATATTCTGCAATGTCAGGATCATCATCACTGAACTCCCGACACATATAGGTGCTCCAATCTTCCCCTTCAAATACTGAACAATAACACAGATTGTCGTAAGTGAAGACAATCTGCTAAACTAAATACTCTATAATAATGTACAGTTTTGGCATCACTCACTCTAAGGTCCATACCAAAATGTCAGTGACAATTTTCCTGACAAAAATCCACATGACTTGTTAATGTCATGTTTTTTAAGAAAATCATTACAGTTGTCAATGTCATGCATTCTGAGAAAATCATCACAGTTCACAATGCCACGTTTTCTGAGGAAGCCACCAAAGGTGTTAAAATGTCATGTTTTTTTCTGAGGAACTTCCAAAACTGTTAATGTCAAGTTCTCTGAGAAAATCTCCAAAGATGCCAATGTCATATTTACTGAGGACATTCACAAAACTGTCAATGTTATTTATTTTAAATAATAAAAATTCACCAAACTATCATAGTCATGTTCTCTGTGGAAACCTTGATAGTTGTCAATATAATGTTTTTGAGAAATGTTCCCAAATTATCAGTCATTAGTTTTGGGGAAAATCTCCAAAGATGTCATTTTTAGCAGACGACACTCCTATTATGATTTCTGAGAAAATTTCCAAAATTGAAAAAGACAAAATGTCTGTTAAGACCCTAACAATTGTCAATAAAAGAATATATGATAAATTGTTCGTGTTGTCAATGCCATATTGCCAAACATGCAAAGTCTATGACAATGACACAACTTAATTCTCATGTATGGCTCACAAGCTCATGCAGGTGTTGTCCATCCGGAAACACAGACTTTTTAAAAACACTTGCTAAACAAACCCAGCAAGATTCATAACATCAACTTACTTGATAATCAAACCTCATCAAGGATACATAACATCAAGTTACTTGATAATCAAACCTCATCAAGGATACAAAACATCAAGTTACTTGCTAATAAAACCCAGCAAGATTTCTAACATCAAATTATTTGATAATCAAACCTCATCAAGGATACATAACATCAAGTTACTTGACAATGAATCCCAACAAGATTCATAACAACAAAGAACTTGGTAATTGAACCCCAGCAAGATTCATAACATCAAGTTACTTGATAATCAAACATCATCAAGGATACATATCAAGTTACTTGATAATCAACCTCTGCAAGGATACATAACATCAAGTTACTTGATAATCAACCTCTGCAAGGATACATAACATCAAGTTACTTGATAATCAAACCTCATCAAGGATACATAACATCAAGTTACTTGATAATCAACCTCTGCAAGAATACATAACATCAAGTTACTTGATAATCAAACCTCATCAAGGATACATAACATCAAGTTACTTGATAATCAACCTCTGCAAGGATACATAACAAACCTCATCAAGGATACATAACATCAAGTTACTTGATAATCAAACCTCATCAAGGATACATAACATCAAGTTACTTGATAATCAAACCTCATCAAGGATACATAACATCAAGTTACTTGATAATCAAACCTCATCAAGGTAACATATCAAATCATTTGACAATACAATTTTAGCAAGGTTCATGATGTTACATTTGTTTCAGGATCAAATATCAAGAATGACATAAACTCATTTTATAATTACAATTTTGTAAAGTTTATGACATCAAAATGTTTTACAGTCAAATATCAACAATCAATGTCCAGGACATCAAAATGCTTTACAGTCAAATATCAACAATCAATGTCGAGGACATCAAATCACCTTTGACTTCATAATAAAAAATCTGGGCAAAGTCGCAGCATATAAAACCAGACCTGCACTTACAACAAAACCTACAACAATAGCACAGAGAGCATTTCATTATCTGCAACAAACAAAAATACACATCAAGAACTATACAGGTCATGCTGATATTATGTCTCACAAGAAATATGTACACAAATAAACATACGAAAATTGTTGACAAATATCAAAGTAATAATCACAACATTAGGTTGACAATAAAAAACAATTCAAGTCCAACTTTGTGGTAGAGAAAGGTAATCATCAGTTCCAATGTTTAGCAATGTAAGGGACCTGGCAATTTTAGGACATTGAGTTATGTTCAAACCAAACAAGGGAGTTTGTGTGAAAGAAACTTATTTAAGGAAGCACTTCGAAAAACAAAAATTGTCAACATAAACTTATATTACTTTCATAAAATCCAATTCTTTGGTTACTATAATTGTAATATATTACTTTAACTCTTTCCATACGTTTCAGCGCACTGTGCATCACGCCGGTTTCGGCAGCGTACATTTCGCCGCATAGTGCGTCACTCTCAATTTGATTATTGTGAACTGTCATCAAACCATATTCTTTTTACATGTCTTGTATCATCTTGGTATTGGTGAAATCAATTTGTTCAATTATCTAATAATTCATATATAATGTTATATGTTAGATAAATATAAATATGTAGATTGATATTTAAAACCATGAACAATTGAAGTCTCTTCTGTTGCATCAATAAAAAGCTTCTGTACGGAAAGAGTTAATAAAAACCAATTTTGTGTTACTATAATAGCAATATATTACTTTAATAAAAACCAATTTTGTGTTACTATAATAGCAATATATTACTTTAATAAAAACCAATTTTGTGTTACTATAATAGCAATATATTACTTTTAATAAAAACCAATTTTTAGTTACTATAATAGCAATATATTACTTTAATAAAAACCAACTTTTAGTTACTATAATAACAGTATATTACTTTAATAAAAAACCAATTTTTAGTTACTATAATAGAAATATATTACTTTAATAAAAAAACAATTTTTTGTCACTATAATATCAGTATATTACTTTAATAAAAAACCAATTTTTAGTTACTATAATAACAGTATATTACTTCAATAAAAAACCAATTTTTGGTTACTATAATAGAAATATATTACTTTAATCAAAACCAATTTTTGGTTACTATAATAGAAATATATTACTTTAATCAAAACCAATTTTTGGTTACTATAATAACAATATATTACTTTAATAAAAAAAAACAATTTTGGTTATTATAATAACATATATATTACTTTATTTATAAAACACAACAATTTTGATTGCGGTATGATATCAATAGCAACTTACATTCATGATCGTTCCTGCGTCGCTAGACGTCACATAGAGCTTGTAGTGTTTTTCACCACCCATCTCTAATCTTGGCGAGATGTTCGATCTTATCAAATGAGTTTATGCCTGCCAACTTTGCTTCTCTTATAAGTGTTCTTTTCAGTGTCTCTTCATATCTTCTTCTTTTTCTGTATTCTGATACTTCCCATAGTAGAGCCTGTTTTGGAATTCTCTTGTCTCTTCTCAGCACATGTCCGACATATGTCCATCTTCTTTCTTTAATTATAGATGATGTCTTGAATTCATTCCTTTATACACAGAGTATTTTTCTTAGGCATGTCTTCAAAAGCGTTTAAGTTTTTTCTTAACATCTTTTATGTTTTCCAGCTTTCACATGCATGGGTAAGGCGTTGATAATACGTTTGAGTTAAATATTCTAAGTTTGGTTTTCATTCATAGTATTTTTAGTAGTAGTTACTTACATTACTTTATTATTTAAAAAATACATCTTGATTACTATGTCAATACTAGTTTATATTATTTAATAAAAATAAGTTTTGATTAAAGTAATTAAAGGGCCAAAACCCTTGCTCGACAGGGGCACTTCTGATAATCACATTGCCTCTTGCTGGAAAGCTCTGTGTAAGCAGTTTTCTATCATCAATACCAACTTATATTACTTTTAAAAAAAAATTACAAATCAACTTTGACTCATTTTTATTTGTTTCTTACTGATACTATGAAGTAAAGGTTCTCTCCCCTGCCTTGCTAGACATATGGGGAGCATGATAATAGTGACCATATTTTTTAATGACCACAGTTAATTTTTGGAAGATGTTGGTATCACTATCCGAACACCTTTACTTCCGATGTTGGTATCACTATCTGAACACCTTTACTTCCCAGAAAAATCTCTGACATCCATTTTTAGAAGTTGGGTGAACCCCAAAGCTTTGCTGGTCCAAAGACAAATAATCTGCCACTTCTGGGAGTTGAACCTGGACCCTTCTTAATCAGGAAACGAGAACACTAGCCACTCAAGCTCACCGATATTATAATGTTTTGTAACTTATACTTTCTCTCTTTTTCTATTTTTTTTTAACGCTTGCTCATGCCATAGTTACTCATAACTTACACTTTCTCTCTTTTTCTATTTTTTTTTAATGCTTGCTCATGCCATAGTTACTCATAATTTAGTGATAAGTTGAATAAGTGAAATATGCAGCGATAACTATTGGGCACCTAGTGAATGATGTCACTGTTGTTTGTCGCTGATATTTTAGTTGAATAACTCACTTGTATCTCTCCAGAAAGGACAATTATCTATCTAATGACCTTTCGAACCGTAGCCGGCCCATAGGGCATAGACCCAGATACTCCTTCTCTTATCTAAATTTTTATTCTAGCAGTTTTCAATTCTTCTAATGATATTTTATCAAATCTCGCCATTTGTCTCTGTTCTGTGCAAGCAACTCTATTTCATTGAGGGAGCCGATTCCTGCTGCTCTTGCCTCTCTGATCAATGTTCTTCTTAGTGTCTCTCTGGGTCGGCCTCTTTTCCTCTTACCTGTTCTTTATCACATGAGGGTTTGCTTTGTTATTCGATTGTTATCTCTCCTCATCATATGTCCAACATATGACCATCGTCTTTTCTTGATTACTGAAGATATTAGTGGTTGATGGCGATTTCTCTAATTTCTTTGTTTATTTTTAATTTGTTCCACGCTATACCAAGTATTTTCCTTAGACATTTATTTTTGAATGCGTTCAACCTTGTTTCTATGTCTCTGGTTGTTTTCCAGCTTTCACATGCATACGTAAGGGTAGATAGTATGTTTGATTTGAATAGTCTAAGTTTTGTGTTTGTGCTGATGAGTTTTGATTTCCACAACTTTTCAAGGCATCTGAAAGACATTACTTGCTTTAGCTATTCTGATTATAATTTCTTTACTTGTATCCCGACCAATGTGACTTCCAAGATAGATAAAGTGGTTGATCTCTTCCACTGGTTTTTTACACATTCTGTATCAGGTCTACGTTTCATTAACAAAAGCATTTTATGATAGCGGCTTGTTAAACCACTGATCAACGGTTCTATACCAAGCAGGAGAAAAACAAATCCTCCATTTTGGATCCAACCGGAAACCTTGAAAGTCTATCTATGCCTCTCCTATTATACATTCAAAGTGATTAGAAGTTACATCTTAAAATGTAAAAACTTTTGTGGTTAAAAATTGTGATAGTCCACCCCAGAAACTGTCACATTTGTCAATCTTTTAAGTTACAAGCGTTAACTAAAATATAATTTGTAAATATTAACTTTAGCTAAAGTATTTAATGCTTTATGTGTGTGATGTCACAAATTGAAACCACTTCCACAAAATATAAATTTTGAGAATGAGAGAAATGTAGTAGGCTGTGGACATCATTAATAAAGTGAAAGCTGCAAGATTACAACTAATATGCTATTTTAAGATGAAAAGAAAGAGCTGTGATATTTTCTCTTTCAGCGAATGTTTTTACCTATCTGGTGATTGAATGTCTACAGCTTGCTTGACTAGACTGTGTAGCACTGGGCTTTCACATCCTTAATATTTGAAGAGCTTACCTTCTGACTTTCCTCATACACAACCAACTATAGAGTAGGCCTGAGCACAGCCCTACTAACGTGACATGTTCACTTTTGTAAGCAGGGGCTGTTTGTCATGGGAAGGATTCTGTCAGCCAACTATAGCTTGCAAAGATGAACCTTGACCTGTGACATCATGATAGCAGGGTTGGCTTAGTCATTCTCAAAAGCTGACTGTGACTGCCTTCAAGACTAATGAGGTCACACTGACATAACATGTTCAACACTTGTCAACATCTGTTTCATGTCAACGAAATAGAAACAAATTGAGATTTTTGGTACTTTATTTGCAATGATAGATTCCAGATCATCTGATGATGAAGGACTTATAACCTTTCTGTGACATTGTTTCACCAATTGAGTTATTGAGTTATTTGCACCTATATTATTATATTGTTATTTGTTACCTAACAATTTACCCACAACATAGTTTGGAGGTGCCTAAATGACCATACTAAAATAAAATGTCACATATTATAGAATCATTTGAGTCTTTACAAAAGTTGACGCCAAAAACTGATATACTAAGTAGAGTGTGTAAAGTATATTGTTTCAAGGTCTGAATGTACTCCTTTTGAGTTAAAAAAAAACCCACCTCTCCAGATGTTCCTGATTGCTCTATAATTTACATCCATTCTTTTCCACGATCAAGTCCATCTCCTCACTAGTCTTGTTTTTGTTACATGCTTGACATATCTTCTCTACTGTTTCCCAGTTTCCTAGATGCTACATCATTTTCCTCTATCTCCTTACATTGTCTGTGCTTCATTTTTCAAGCGTGTGTATCCAAGTTCCAGCATCGTGCATCCATTGGTTCTCTGCAACGCTGAATTCAACAATCCTGTTTTTCTCATTTCATGTGTTCCATCAGATGTGCACTGAAATGCTTCATGATCTCGTTTTGAGACCTACTTGAGTGTTTAATTTCTGGTCTTGTTTTCTGTACATTTCCTGTACTGTAACATCATCACAAGTTATATTTCTAACATTTAATTTTAATGCATATTTTAAACATAGTTTTAACATAGCTACCAATAAAACTTTAAACATTAACACATACATAAACATAATACGTGTTTGACAAGATCAATAATAATGACAATAATGATAATAATAACAATAATAATCAGACCAGAAAACTGGTTGATTTAGAGATCAATATTAAATGTAAAAAAGACTGCCATGCTTCTGTTGGTATACGGTAGGCATCAAGTATCACATACACATATATATCTTGACGTAGCCACTGTCTGTCATGAAAATGGTGGTGAAAGTTTGGTCACGTTGACAGTTATAATGTCATTTTCTGTGATACTCTGGAAAAGATGAGATATGATATTAAGTCACATGTCATGTGACAGGAAATGGATTAGTAGGTACCAGACATGTGAAAATAAGGCTTGTGATAATGTGTGAATATAGTGGTGAACAAATGTAATAAATGACATGGACTTCTGTAGTTAGTTTACTCTGATAGTGATGACATGGACTTCTGTAGTTAGTTTACTCTGATAGTGATGACATGGACTTCTGTAGTTAGTTTACTCTGATAGTGATGACATGAACTTCTGTAGTTAGTTTACTCTGATAGTGATGACATGAACTTCTGTAGTTAGTTTACTCTGATAGTGATGACATGAACTTCTGTAGTTAGTTTACTCTGATAGTGACGACATGGACTTCTGTAGTTAGTTTACTCTGATAGTGATGACATGGACTTCTGTAGTTAGTTTATTCTGATAGTGATGACATGAACTTCTGTAGTTAGTTTACTCTGATAGTGATGACATGGACTTCTGTAGTTAGTTTACTCTGATAGTGATGACATGGACTTCTGTAGTTAGTTTACTCTGATAGTGATGACATGAACTTCTGTAGTTAGTTTACTCTGATAGTGATGACATGAACTTCTGTAGTTAGTTTACTCTGATAGTGACGACATGAACTTCTGTAGTTAGTTTACTCTGATAGTGACGACATGGACTTCTGTAGTTAGTTTACTCTGATAGTGATGACATGGACTTCTGTAGTTAGTTTACTCTGATAGTGATGACATGGACTTCTGTAGTTAGTTTACTCTGAGTGAACAGATTCTTCAAGTTTTGTTCAGATGTCAATATGCATTATCCAAAATGTCATCATTACTTTAATGTGGGGCTTCTCGTGCAAATTTGTTTGACGAGCGGTCACCCACAGTTTTAACATATTTTCGCTTTCAGAACTTTTTTCACCTGCCCAGCAAATTCAACCGATAAAACTAACCATTGGGAGAGTCAAATCAGAATATCTCTCACAAACACCTGCAACAGCAGCTCTTTTTGGTGTTTGTTGTTCGAATTACATTGGTTGAACATGACTGTGTTGTTGGTTGAACATGACTGTGTTGCTGGTTGAACATGACTGTGTTGTTGGTTGAACATGACTAACTTGGAAATTGAGTTTTGCTGATGCTTCTTTGTTTAACTTCTGATGGACTGTATTTCTTGATGATTAAGTGGAATATTATTTATTCTTCTTTTCACTGTGGCTGAACTATCGCTTCATAAGTTGGAGTGATTACTTCTCCACTGATCAACACAAGCAGCTTTCCAAAAAATGAGGAAATTACTATGCAATCCATTTTTGACAATAGAAACAAGAAAAAAGAGTTCTTAAATGTTACGTAGAGCCAGTCTTAACATACGGATGCGAGTCATGGACAATAGGACAACAGACAAGAAAATCACTGGAGTCTGTAGAAATGTGGTTTTACAGTAGAATGTTGAGAATGCCATGGACAGCTAAGAAGAGTAATGAAGAGGTTCTGAGAGAGGTCAAAGCAAAAAGAGCTAATTTCCAATATTAGGAAGAGACAATCATCATTTTTTGGCCATGTAATGAGAAGAGAACAACTTGAATATATTGTAACAACTGGAAAAATTGAGGGACGAAGAGATAGAGGGAAGCAAAGAGAAAAAATAACAGACAGCTTAAGAGAATGGCTTGGCAGAAGGTCAACAACAGAAATGTTAAATAGCTGCCGAGATCGAAAGTTATGGAGAGACATGATCACCTACGCCACTAGGCCCGGTACTTGATGATGATGATCAACACTTATTTTCAACAGTGACACCTTAGTAGCTTGTCTCCGTTGCCTTGTGGGGTCATGGGAGAGGTAATGGCTATGGGAGTAAACCCTGAAGAGTGAATCTGGAGTGGAGACCATAAAATGGTTAGTGATCTACTACAGATCCTTTCTGTTACCTTCTACAGTCATACTGGTACCAAACATAGCTCACTTGTGATCTTTTCGAATGAATCAATGAGACTAGAAGAGGGATTCTGAGGCCAAGGCAACACAAAATTACTACAGATCATGCCCTGATTTGTGCCATAGAAAAGCTTCTCAGCAGCTTCACCCATATGAAAGATGTCAGAATTCCAAAAGACATTCTGTACAGCGAGCCAACAAGAGGAATGTGACATTGTGGCCAGCCAGAACTCTGCTTCAAAGACATTCTGTAGAGCGAGCCAACAAGAGGCATGTGACGTACTGGCCAGCCAGAACTCTGCTTCAAAGACATTCTTTACAGCGATCCAACAAGAGGCATGTGACGTACTGGCCAGCCAGAAATCTGCTTCAAAGACATTCTGTACAGTGAGCCAACAAGAGGCATGTGACGTACTGGCCAGCCAGAACTCTGCTTCAAAGACATTCTGTACAGTGAGCCAACAAGAGGCATGTGACGTACTGGCCAGCCAGAACTCTGCTTCAAAGACATTCTGTACAGCGAGCCAACAAGAGGCATATGACATACTGGCCAGCCAGAACTCTGCTTCAAAGACATTCTGTACAGTGAGCCAACAAGAAGCATGTGACGTACTGGCCAGCCAGAACTCTGCTTCAAAGACATTCTGTACAGCGAGCCAACAAGAGGCATGTGATGTACTGGCCAGCCAGAACTCTGCCTCAAAGACATTCTGTACAGCGAGCCAACAAGAGGCATGTGACGTACTGGCCAGCCAGAACTCTACTTCAAAGACATTCTGTACAGCGAGCCAACAAGAGGCATGTGACGTACTGGCCAGCCAGAAATCTGCTTCAAAGACATTCTGTACAGTGAGCCAACAAGAGGCATGTGACGTACTGGCCAGCCAGAACTCTGCTTCAAAGACATTCTGTACAGCAAGCCAACAAGAGGCATATGACGTACTGGCCAGCCAGAACTCTGCTTCAAAGACATTCTGTACAGCGAGCCAACAAGAAGCATGTGACGTACTGGCCAGCCAGAAAGAACTCTGCTTCAAAGACATTCTGTACAGTGAGCCAACAAGAGGCATGTGATGTACTGGCCAGCCAGAACTCTGCCTCAAAGACATCCTGTACAGCGAGCCAACAAGAGGCATGTGACGTACTGGCCAGCCAGAACTCTACTTCAAAGACATTCTGTACAGCGAGCCAACAAGAGGCATGTGACGTACTGGCCAGCCAGAAATCTGCTTCAAAGACATTCTGTACAGCGAGCCAACAAGAGGCATGTGACGTACTGGCCAGCCAGAACTCTGCTTCAAAGACATTCTGTACAGCGAGCCAACAAGAGGCATGTGACGTACTGGCCAGCCAGAAATCTGCTTCCAAGACATTCTGTACAGCGAGCCACCAAGAGGCATGTGATGTACTGGCCAGCCAGAAATCTGCTTCAAAGACATTCTGTACAGCGAGCCAACAAGAGGCATGTGACGTACTGGCCAGCCAGAACTCTGCTTCAAAGACATTTGCTTGCATGACATGAAACAATTCAAAAGCTGCAGTGACAATCTGGAATCAAGCCCCCAACGATAGACTGAAATGGTGCACGCTGTAAAAGAGTCTTGTGAAAATAAGTGACGTAAAAAAAAAAAATTGACAAGAAAAGAAAAGATGCAAAAATGAAGACACAGCAAAATCACCAAACATCAGCTTCTTCATCCAGCTGATCTGTTCTATATGATGATGAGACTGTTGTTCTAGAGACAGTTCAGTTATAACTAACATCTAGGTTCACTCTTGGATGACTTATTTTGAAACATTGATTTATCTCCCTGGGTAGAAAGTATATTATAGATGTTTCTAGAAAACTCTGAGCTTATTTTAGAATAATATTTATGGATACATTGTTGAGTGTGTGAAAGACTATTCCAATAACAATACTTCTCTTAACCATTAAGGTGATCTAGATCACCTAGTGGCAATGTTATATCAGCTCAACTACTCATATGTATCCATTATCTGTGTAAATTCTATTTTTACTGTTTTTTAATGAAGTGAAGAATAGCTCAGGTAAAGGCTGTTTACCAAAGAATGAAAACAGATTTTAAACAAACCATCATTGAGAACAGAGATAGGAAACAGAGCTCTTATCAGTGTTTTGAGGGCCACAAAGAAAAGAAAAAGAGCTCTTCAGTGTTTTGTGTGGTCACGGAGATAAGATACAGAGCTCTTCAGTGTTTTATGGGGTCACGAAATAAGAAACGACTCTTCTGTATTTTGTGGGGCCACAAAGAAAAGAAACAGAACTCTTCAGTGTGTATTATGGGGGCCAGTTTCGACATGAAAGTAAATCTTGGAACAACAGACACGAAAACTGTGAGAGGTTACAAAAATGTGACTTCACAGAAGAATGTTGAGACAGCTAAAATAAGTGATGAGTTCTACATGAGGAAGAACAAAATGAAAGCTTTTGGCAACTGCAGGAGAAAACAGTTATTTTGTTGTGTAATGAGGAGGGGATCACTTGAATATATTGTGGCACCTGGAATAATTATGGGCAGAAGAGGGAGATCTGAGGAATGGATAGATATCACACATTTAAAATGAAATAGTTTGGTATAAAGTTAACAACAGAATTAATAAACAAATGCTGAGATAGAAAGTTGTGGAGAAATATGATCACCTACACCAGCAGGTATGCAACTTGATTATGATGATGACTGTTGTTGGTATTAGCGTGCTTTCAAAGACTGAAGAGCTTCATAAATAATTGTTGCTATATATTCTCTTCTCTTCCCAGTTACCCAATGAAGCCAACCAGCAATGTCCATCTTGATGATACACAAAAATACAAAATCTGATACAGTTTTTGTTTTGAAAATAAATTGAATGAAATATATGAAACAAAATCATTGCACACAACGCCATGTGCTAAGGAATCAATGAGTAAATGTCAGTCCAGAAGCCTGGATAGTAAAGTTGAGACATTCAACAGACTTCTGGTGGAGTAACATTTGGCATGACAGACGTCCAGCATGTCTTTTGGTGCAAGTTATAGCTACACAGATGTGATCATAATACTAACCAATGGAAGGTCACTGACTAAACAAATAGTTCCTGAGATCTAGATGTTAACAAAATTTCAGCCAAAAATATAATAATAGTATTCACCATGATACTTGACCAGAAACATTGAGATAACTATTTCTTTCAATCATCATCTCCATTGTTGGCTGTTTTTTTTTTTAAAGCAATGTGCATACCCACTTTTAAAAAAGACAAAAAACTAGATCCTTCTGCTCCACTCACACTTAATTATTCATGTCGTTATACATTCATCAAAAACATTTCTTTTGTCAGCCACTGAATGCTGCTCATGTTTTTATTTTAATCTGATCACTCAAAACTGATCTTCTCAGCTGGCAACTGTTAGAGTTGGTAACTATTTTGTCTCAGTCATGTACACCTTGACTAAACTAATTATCTCAGTCATGTACACCTTGATCAAACTATTTGTCTCAGTCATGTACACCCTGACTAAAATATTTGTCTCAGTCATGTACACCTTGACTAAACTATTTGTCTCAGTCATATACACCTTGATTAAACTATTTGTCTCAGTCATATACACCTTGATTAAACTATTTGTCTCAGTTATGTAAACCTTGACTAAACTAATTATCTCAGTGATGTACACCTTGACTAAACTAATTATCTCAGTCATGTACACCTTGACTAAACTAATTATCTCAGTCATGTACACCTTGACTAAACTAATTATCTCAGTCATGTACACCTTGACTAAACTATTTGTCTCAGTCATGTACACCTTGACTAAGCTATTTGTCTCAGCCATGTACACCGTGACTAAAATATGTCTCAGTCATGTACACCTTGACTAAACTAATTATCTCAGTCATGTACGCTTTGGCTAAACTATTTGTCTCAGTCATGTACACCTTGACTATACTATTTGTCTCAGTCATGTACACTTTGACTAAATTATTTGTCTCAGTCATGTACACCTTGACTAAAATATTTGTCTCAGTCATGTACACCTTGACTAAACTATTTGTCTCAGTCATGCACACCTTGACTAAACTAATTATCTCAGCCATGTACACCTTGACTAAACAATTTGTCTCAGTCATGTACACTGACTAAACTATTTGTCTCAGTCATGCACACCCTGACTAAAATATTTGTCTCAGTCATGCACACCTTGACTAAAATATTTGTTTCAGTCATGTACACATTGACTAAAATATGTCTCAGTCATGTACACCTTGACTAAACTATTTGTCTCAGTCATTCACACCTTGACTAAAATATTTGTCTCAGCCATGTACATCTTGACTAAACTAATTATCTCAGTCATGTACGCTTTGGCTAAACTATTTGTCTCAGTCATGTACACCTTGACTATACTATTTGTCTCAGTCATGTACACCTTGACTAAAACAAATCTCAGTCATGCACACATTGACTAAACTATTTGTCTCAGTCATGCACACCTTGACTAAACTATTTGTCTCAGTCATGCACACCTTGACTAAACTATTTGTCTCAGTCATGCACACCTTGACTAAACTATTTGTCTCAGTCATGCACACCTTGACTAAAATATTTGTCTCAGTCATGCACACCTTGACTAAAATATTTGTCTCAGTCATGCACACCCTGACTAAACTATGTCTCAGAAACACTGGCTACCACATGTGTGACTGGGTGTGGTAGTCTGTGGGCTATGTTACTGGACCTATAGGTTGTTTGACTGGGTGTGGTAGTCTGTGGGCTATGTTACTGGACCTATAGGTTGTTTGACTGGGTGTGGTAGTCTGTGGGCTATGTTACTGGACCTATAGGTTGTGTGACTGGGTGTGGTAGTCTGTGGGCTATGTTACTGGACCTATAGGTTGTTTGACTGGGTGTGGTAGTCGGTGGGCTAAGTTACTGGACCTATAGGTTGTGTGACTGGGTGTGGTAGTCGGTAGGCTATGTTACTGGACCTATAGGTTGTGTGACTGGGTGTGGTAGTCGGTGGGCTAAGTTACTGGACCTATAGGTTGTGTGACTGGGTGTGGTAGTCGGTAGGCTATGTTACTGGACCTATAGGTTGTGTGACTGGGTGTGGTAGTCGGTGGGCTATGTTACTGGAATTGAAACTCTCTAAAGTATGTGATAGGATGTCTTCTACCTTTTAGCTCCCAGTGGAGCATAGGTCTTCAACAAACACTTTCCAAGTCGTTCTGTTTTTTGCAATTCTTTTAAGATCATTCCATGTCTTCCCCATCATCTTCATCTCTGCTTCGATCTGTCTTCTCCAAGAATTCCTTGGTCTTCCTCTTTGTCTTTTCCCTGGGGATTCCAAAAAAGGGCCTGTTGTGTAATACTTTCAGTTGGCTTCCGTAGTGTGTGTCCTATCCATCGCCATCGTCTACGCTGTATCTCTTTGTCCACTGGTATTTGACCGGTACATTTCCATAATTGCACGTTAGTGACTTTGTCCTGCCATTTCCATCCCTTTATTCTGCATAAGCATCCATTAATGAAAGTCTGTACCTTCGTGATTGTCAATTTTGTTATTCTCCATGTTTCACAGCCATATAATAGGACCGACTTAACATTTGAGTTGAAAATTTTAATTTTTGTATTTAACCTAATTTCTTTGGATTTCCATATGTTTCCCAGTGCAATGAAAGCTCCTCTTGCCTTTGATATCCTTATTTTGGTATCATTTTCTGTTCCTCCCTCTTTATCTATATTACTGCCCAGATATATGTAAGATTGTACGTCTAGTAGAGGTATTTCTCCTAGTTTTATTTGGTTATTGCCAACTGCATTAATTCTCATAATGTTGGTCTTATCTCTATTAATCTTCAGTCCTAGCTGTTGTGATCTCTCATCTAATATACTCATTTTATCCTGCATCTGTTGATGGCTGTGTGATAGGAGAGCTATGTCATCAGCAAAGTCTAAATCATCAAGTTGTTTGGTCAGTGACCACTGGATCCCATTTCTGTTGTTTTGAGTTATTTTCATAATCCAATCTATGGCCAGTAGAAAGAGAAATGGGGATAGAAGGCATCCTTGCCTTACTCCTGTTCTTATTTCAAATGCTTCTGTAAGCTGTCCTTCATGCACCACACTACATTTTGTTCCTTCATACATTGTTTTTATCAGGTTAATAAACTTTATGGGGATTCCGTAATGACTCAGCAACTTCCAAAGCATTCTTCTGTCTAAACTATCAAATGCCTTTTCGTAATCTATATATGATAGGATGTGACACTCCTTAAACTATGTGATTGGGTGTGATACTCCTTGAACTATGTGATAGGATGTGATACTCCTTGAACTATGTGATAGGATGTGATACTCCTTGAACTATGTGATTGGATGTGATATTGAACCATGTGATTGGATGTGATACTCCTTGAACCATGTGATTGGATGTGATACTCCTTGAACTATGTGATTGGATGTGATATTGAACCATATGATTGGATGTGATACTCCTTGAACTATGTGATAGGATGTGATACTCCTTGAACTATGTGTAATACTTTCAGTTGGCTTCCGTAGTGTGTGTCCTATCCATCGCCATCGTCTACGCTGTATCTCTTTATCCACTGGTATTTGACCGGTACATTTCCATAATTCCACGTTAGTGACTTTGTCCTGCCATTTCCATCCCTTTATTCTGCATAAGCATCCATTAATGAAAGTCTGTACCTTCGTGATTGTCAATTTGTTATTCTCCATGTTTCACAGCCATATAATAGGACCGACTTAACATTTGAGTTGAAAATTTTAATTTTTGTATTTAACCTAATTTCTTTGGATTTCGATATGTTTCCCAGTGCAATGAAAGCTCCTCTTGCCTTTGATATCCTTATTTTGGTATCATTTTCTGTTCCTCCCTCTTTATCTATATTACTGCCCAGATATATGTAAGATTGTACGTCTAGTAGAGGTATTTCTCCTAGTTTTATTTGGTTATTGCCAACTGCATTAATTCTCATAATGTTGGTCTTATCTCTATTAATCTTCAGTCCTAGCTGTTGTGATCTCTCATCTAATATACTCATTTTATCCTGCATCTGTTGATGGCTGTGTGATAGGAGAGCTATGTCATCAGCAAAGTCTAAATCATCAAGTTGTTTGGTCAGTGACCACTGGATCCCATTTCTGTTGTTTTGAGTTATTTTCATAATCCAATCTATGGCCAGTAGAAAGAGAAATGGGGATAGAAGGCATCCTTGCCTTACTCCTGTTCTTATTTCAAATGCTTCTGTAAGCTGTCCTTCATGCACCACACTACATTTTGTTCCTTCATACATTGTTTTTATCAGGTTAATAAACTTTATGGGGATTCCGAAATGACTCAGCAACTTCCAAAGCATTCTTCTGTCTAAACTATCAAATGCCTTTTCGTAATCTATATATGATAGGATGTGACACTCCTTAAACTATGTGATTGGGTGTGATACTCCTTGAACTATGTGATAGGATGTGATACTCCTTGAACTATGTGATAGGATGTGATACTCCTTGAACTATGTGATTGGATGTGATATTGAACCATGTGATTGGATGTGATACTCCTTGAACCATGTGATTGGATGTGATACTCCTTGAACTATGTGATTGGATGTGATATTGAACCATATGATTGGATGTGATACTCCTTGAACTATGTGATAGGATGTGATACTCCTTGAACTATGTGTAATACTTTCAGTTGGCTTCCGTAGTGTGTGTCCTATCCATCGCCATCGTCTACGCTGTATCTCTTTATCCACTGGTATTTGACCGGTACATTTCCATAATTCCACGTTAGTGACTTTGTCCTGCCATTTCCATCCCTTTATTCTGCATAAGCATCCATTAATGAAAGTCTGTACCTTCGTGATTGTCAATTTTGTTATTCTCCATGTTTCACAGCCATATAATAGGACCGACTTAACATTTGAGTTGAAAATTTTAATTTTTGTATTTAACCTAATTTCTTTGGATTTCCATATGTTTCCCAGTGCAATGAAAGCTCCTCTTGCCTTTGATATCCTTATTTTGGTATCATTTTCTGTTCCTCCCTCTTTATCTATATTACTGCCCAGATATATGTAAGATTGTACGTCTAGTAGAGGTATTTCTCCTAGTTTTATTTGGTTATGGCCAACTGCATTAATTCTCATAATGTTGGTCTTATCTCTATTAATCTTCAGTCCTAGCTGTTGTGATCTCTCATCTAATATACTCATTTTATCCTGCATCTGTTGATGGCTGTGTGATAGGAGAGCTATGTCATCAGCAAAGTCTAAATCATCAAGTTGTTTGGTCAGTGACCACTGGATCCCATTTCTGTTGTTTTGAGTTATTTTCATAATCCAATCTATGGCCAGTAGAAAGAGAAATGGGGATAGAAGGCATCCTTGCCTTACTCCTGTTCTTATTTCAAATGCTTCTGTAAGCTGTCCTTCATGCACCACACTACATTTTGTTCCTTCATACATTGTTTTTATCAGGTTAATAAACTTTATGGGGATTCCGTAATGACTCAGCAACTTCCAAAGCATTCTTCTGTCTAAACTATCAAATGCCTTTTCGTAATCTATATGTGATAGGATGTGACACTCCTTAAACTATGTGATTGGGTGTGATACTCCTTGAACTATGTGATAGGATGTGATACTCCTTGAACTATGTGATAGGATGTGATACTCCTTGAACTATGTGATTGGATGTGATACTCCTTAAACCATGTGATTGGATGTGATACTCCTTGAACTATGTGATATTGAACCATATGATTGGATGTGATACTCCTTGAACTATGTGATAGGATGTGATACTCCTTGAACTATGTGATTGGGTGTGATACTCCTTGAACTATGTGATTGGATGTGATATTGAACCATGTGATTGGATGTGATACTCCTTGAACCATGTGATTGGATGTGATACTCCTTAAAATATGTGACTGGAAATGATATTCAGTGGGCTATATGATTTCATATGATAATCTATAGACTGTGTGATTAGATGCAATAGTCTGTAGACTGTGATCAGATATGATACTGTGCATGCTATACTTTTGGGTGTGATATGTTATCTATATGATTACATATGATTCTCTGCAGTCTTTCTTACATGACTTCATTGCCAAATGGTTTTAATACTATCAAATAAGAAACTCACATAGGTCATGCACACCCTACTTAATAATTTCTTCCTGGTGTGAACCAAAGAGAAAGAAACACTCTATTACAGACACACAGGTAAGACTTAGCACAGAATTACAAGAAAGAAATATTCTAAAATAAATCTGGACTTTCAATTCCAACATTGACTAAAGTATACTTTTATTTTACTCTCTGTGAATCTTTCTCATGTGATCAGTCCAAAAATAAAAACACCCTCAAATCATCTCCCCATCATCACAAATTAACTATACATAATCATCACAAACCATATCTCCAATAACAACAGATCATTTCTCTGGTCACAAAATTATTTCTCTAAAATTTTGACAAATTATCTCCAAAATTTTGACAAATTATCTCCAAAATTTTGACAAATTATCTCTAAAATTTTGACAAATTATCTCTGATGAATGTAACAAAATTT
This sequence comes from Megaustenia siamemsis, assembly GCA_032433765.1. Lineage (NCBI taxonomy): Eukaryota > Metazoa > Mollusca > Gastropoda > Stylommatophora > Ariophantidae > Megaustenia > Megaustenia siamemsis. Next base: position 12,067,739 of record JAVIAB010000125.1, on the reverse strand, counting down.
GTCTCTGACCATCACAAATGAGCTCTCTGACAATCATAAATCATCTCTAAAACCTGTACAAGCAATAATGCTTGTCAGTGCTGCTATAAAATGCTGGGAAACAAGAAAGTCCACTACAAACTGACTCTGATATCACACACTTTAATGGCAGATGAAAGTTGATTCAAACCAAGGTCTGATATCACATGTTGTAAATGTCAGTCCCAAAGTCTGATATCACGCATCTCAAAAATGAAAAAATTAGTTACAAGATCTAATATCACACACATTAAAGATGAATGTTTGTCACAAGGTCTGACTTTGACATCACAAACACATCAGATTAAGTCCCCAAATCTGATATCAAACACATTAAAGATGAATGTTTGTCACAAGGTCTGACTTTAACATCACAAACACATCAGAGTAAGTCCCCAAATCTGATATCAAACACATTAAAGATGAATGTTTGTCACAAGGTCTGACTTTAACATCAAAAACACATCAGAGTAAGTCCCCAAATCTGATATCAAACACATTAAAGATGAATGTTTGTCACAAGGTCTGACTTTGACATCACAAACACATCAGAGTAAGTCCCCAAATCTGATATCAAACACATTAAAGATGAATGTTTGTCACAAGGTCTGACTTTAACATCAAAAACACATCAGAGTAAGTCCCCAAATCTGATATCAAACACATTAAAGATGAATGTTTGTCACAAGGTCTGACTTTGACATCACAAACACATCAGATTAAGTCCCCAAATCTGATATCAAACACATTAAAGATGAATGTTTGTCACAAGGTCTGACTTTAACATCAAAAACACATCAGAGTAAGTCCCCAAATCTGATATCAAACACATTAAAGATGAATGTTTGTCACAAGGTCTGACTTTAACATCAAAAACACATCAGAGTAAGTCCCCAAATCTGATATCAAACACATTAAAGATGAATGTTTGTCACAAGGTCTGACTTTAACATCAAAAACACATCAGAGTAAGTCCCCAAATCTGATATCAAACACATTAAAGATGAATGTTTGTCACAAGGTCTGACTTTGACATCACAAACACATCAGATTAAGTCCCCAAATCTGATATCAAACACATTAAAGATGAATGTTTGTCACAAGGTCTGACTTTAACATCAAAAACACATCAGAGTAAGTCCCCAAATCTGATATCAAACACACTCCAAAGATTAAAGCATAATCCACAACCTGATATAACGAGCCTCAAAGGTCACTTCTACTTACTGTTGCTTCTTATTTTTTCTGCTGTTTGTAATGTTGTTATATTGCTATATCAGGTCTGCTGTTTGTAATGTTGTTATATTGCTATATCAGGTCTGCTGTTTGTAATGTTGTTATATTGCTATACCAGGTCTGCTGTTTGTAATGTTGTTATATTGCTATATCAGGTCTGCCGTTTGTAATGTTGTTATATTGCTATATCAGGTCTGCTGTTTGTAATGTTGTTATATTGCTATATCAGGTCTGCTGTTTGTAATGTTGTTATATTGCTATACCAGGTCTGCCGTGTGTAATGTTGTTATATTGCTATATCAGGTCTGCCGTTTGTAATGTTGTTATATTTTTATATCAGGTCTGCTGTTTGTAATGTTGTTATATTGCTATATCAGGTCTGCTGTTTGTAGTGTGTGCATATATATATACACACACACATATATATATATATATATATATATATATATATATATATATAGATATCAGGTGGAAATGTAGCTGATGCTCCAGTTTTTGCCAATGTGTGCTCTCCCATATCCTTTGATTTCTGTAGGTCCAGGTATCTACTGCATTGAAAGTTTGACAGTGCTGGTAAGTCAACGAGCTAATAAACTTTGCAGTGCATGCTTCTAGACTTACATGTTGATCTTTCAGTGTTTTGGTAATTTAGGTGAGTGTGTTAGAGATCTGCTATGTGGAAATATTTACATGATGAATTTTCTCTGGGCAATGTTCAAGAACATTTGACATATAGTGTACAGTGTTTCAATAGCAATGGCCTCTGCTTAAAAGTTTGTACACAAGTTAACATAAATAAGTGGATACCTGTGATAATTGATCACTGAATAACACATATTTGTCCTCATTCAAGTGATACTATAAGATTATACTTCTTTCTGGGGAAACAAAGAGGGAAAATATAGAGTAGAGCTGACAATGAAACAGGCACATTTTTGACTGAAGTGGAACCAGCTTCTGTTTATTTTGCTTGTATGCTGTGAATTAGTTTTAAAAAATGTCTGTGTCTTGTTTTATTTAATTTTATTTACTATTTTTTTTTTTTTGCTTATCAGGTTTATTAAACAAGAAAGACAATGCAAAATGAAGAAATAATTTGTTAAAGACCAACATACAACAAGGAAGAAATAAAGGATATAATTTTAACAGCAACAGTCTAGAACAGTGGTGGCCAAATGGCCCATGGGCCAGATCTGGCCACAGTTGATTTTTCTCAGCCTTCGAAGCGTCCATAGAAACTACCGTATTAAATATCTAAAAATAACAACCAAAATTCTAGTCGGTTAAAAAAAACTATTTATGCCAACAATAATCAAAGGCTTTGCTGATGCTGCAAGGTTGCTTTTCTGTCAGTGTCAGGTGAAAGCAAGGTTGCTTTTCTGTCAGTGTCAGGTGAAAGCAAGGTTGCTTTTCTGTCAGTGTCAGGTGAAAGCAAGGTTGCTTTTCTGTCAGTGTCAGGTGAAAGCAAGGTTGCTTTTCTGTCAGTGTCAGGTGAAAGCAAGGTTGCTTTTCTGTCAGTGTCAGGTGAAAGCAAGGTTGCTTTTCTGTCAGTGTCAGGTGAAAGCAAGGTTGCTTTTCTGTCAGTGTCAGGTGAAAGCAAGGTTGCTTTTCTGTCAGTGTCAGGTGAAAGCAAGGTCGCTTTTCTGTCAGTGTCAGGTGAAAGCAAGGTCGCTTTTCTGTCAGTGTCAGGTGAAAGCAAGGTCGCTCTTCTGTCAGTGTCAGGTGAATGCAAGGTTGCTTTTCTGTCAGTGTCAGGTGAAAGTAAGGTTGCTTTTCTGTCAGTGTCAGGTGAAAGCTTGCAAGCATTATTATTTATTACCAAATCATATCAACTAATTTTTTACGATACTCTTAAGTTTGTTTGAGCTCTGGTCCTGGCTATAATCCAACCCTCGGTCGACCTTGGCCACCACCAGCCTAGAATATGTCAGAGCTTGTGGAACTCAAGAAGTGTTTTGGTATCAACTGCTGGCCCTGGATAGTGAAGTGATAGCAGCTGACACCAAAAAGTAATATCAAAACACAATGCAACATTATCAAGCACAACGACTGGCATAAAGATGCCAAGATTCTCAAAGTTGAACATTTGTCTTTCGACCAATATTACTATACTCTGAGAATGTCCTTTGGTATTCCAATCTTATTTCTGATAACAAATGGCTCAGCACAGTGCACAAACTCCATAGCTCTGGTGAGGTGTAACTAGAGTTTAAAATAAAAACTAGCAGAACATGGTAGCATACCGCTCACATACAAATATCAAGTTTCATATATCTATAGCTAATCTGTTTGCTAAATCCTGATTATTATAACAAAAATAATTATGATATTCATGTCATAACATTCCTTCTCTATGTCTATGAGACACTGATGTTATCTCTAACAGACTACTGAGTATTATTATGAATTGCTGCAAGCTCTAATGAAAAAGTTGACCTCCATGTATGAATGAATGATCAAAGCATTATTGCACAATACACTGCTTATTCTTCTGTCTATGTCGACGACCTCGAACTTGGCCAGATGGACTGCAGCTGACAACGCCCCCTATTCCCATGTCATCCACATAAGAGATCTTGTTTGAGCCACGTGGAGTGAAGTGATAATGGTAGTCAAAGTCTTCTGAACTGCTTGAGCTGGAGCATGTACTGCAGCGGTCATCGTCAAAGTTTCCATACATGAACCTGTCTGCTGCGGTGCTGTCCAGCACTACAGGATGTGATGATGGTGTTCGGTGTGTGCGTGACTGGTGCTGATGAGAGTTTGTGTGTGAGTGGCCATGAGAACGAGACTGGCTCATGCTGGTTGAGCTCTGATGCTGGGACAAGCTTCCAGGCCTTCCCTCAAAACTCTGACTGCGAGGACATCCACTGGGTCGATCAGTGCGGACCTGATTACTGGACAAGCGTGGCTGACCACTGGGTGGGCGAGTGATTGGGTTCATCTTGTTAGCATCTGGCAGAGGCAAACCAGACACATTTCTAGGATGTGCCTGTGACCTTGACACCTGTAAGGGTTCACGTTTTTCCTGAACTTGAATATTAGGAAGTTCTGGATATGAGTGGACAGAAGAAGGTGTGGCTTGGCGGTAAACAGGGAAGCCATGAGAAGGGCTGGCACCATCAGGTGTCGAGAAACCGCTGTTTTGATCCGGTAAAAAATTGCGGCTGTAGTGGCGATGCTGAAGAAGACGGTGGTTGCTGCTCTGGTGCATCATGAAGGCAGCAGGAGACATCATGGTGTTTAAATCTTCCATCATATGGTGGTGTGGCACGCTGACAGAAGCGTAGTGAACACTTATATTTCTCTCAGACCCACACTGGCTGGGAACATCACTCCCTGGTGAAAGTGGGTCACTCTTGGACTCTGAATGTACACTTGCATCTTCTTGTGATGGTCCATGTTCTCCCTGGCTAAGATCCGGCATTGAAAACTGTGACAGCCGGTTTCTGAGTTTGCCTTCCTGTAAAGGGAGAGCATCAACTAAGCCATCCACATTTAATGTGTACAGTGGCTCCTCTTCCTCCTCCGGCTGCCTCTCAGCATGCACCTCAAACATGCCAGGAGCATAAACCTCACTGTTGCTGCTGGTAGCATAGCCCTGATCACGGTCTGATGATGGAAGACTGTCAGGAAGTGTGTACTGCTGTCTGAGAACTTCCTGTATGCCTGCACGTCCTTCTTGCATCACATGACTGACAGGAGAACTAACTCTAGCCTCCTGCATGTTTACCAGGTAATCCTCAGGTCTTCGGGGAGTTTGTGTTGTCATTGAGCCAGCCCTGCTACAGGCAGCTGAGCAGTAGATGACACCATGTTTTGGAAGAAACGGTCGGCCCAAAAGACTTGTTTGACAAGTGTGGCATCGGAAACACATCTCAGACGCATGCCAATGTTGGCCGTCATGTGTCATCTGCCCTTGATCAACTCCAATGTGTTCCCCACAAGTGTCACAGTACTCAGCAAACATATTCTCAAAACAAGAGCAACAGTAAGGACGTCCATCCCGCATGATGTAGCGTTGACCACCAAGCTGACGATCGCACTCCAGACAACAAAAGTGCTTCATGTGCCAGCTACTTCCCTCAGCTTCTGTGCATTCATCAGCAAAGATGACCTACAAGAATAAAATGATCATGATGTCAAACAAGGAAAGACATGAGAATTACAATAAAATAAATATCAGCTGAGAAAATAATATACAACCAATGAAATGGTGTTAGCACTTCTTTTCTCAATGACTAAAATGCTTGAAAACTACTCATTTCAACAACGGAATTGCTTGAAAACTACTCATTTCAACAACTGAATTGCTTGAAAACTACTCTTTTCAACAACTGAAATGCTTAAAAACTACTCTTTTCAACAACTGAAATTATATCAAATCGGTTCTTTTGAGGGTTGGTTGGTCTCAAGCCAAGACACCAGTCTCGAGACAGAGGGGTTTGTGAGTACAAATCCCAGCTGCAACAGTTGAGATTTTATTTGTAATTTCTCTCTGTGGCAACCACTCCTGGTCTCAGCAGCAAGACACGGCTTGAATTGTCAATTACTCGATGGAAAAAATATGAGTACCTCCAATGACGGAGTTATCTGCCTGTGCAGTCAGAGACCTCTGTACACATGGCTGTCGGGGAAAAATGGATTAACATGCAAAATTCAGTTATTAGTCGAAAGGGACTTAGCCAGAGGTGAAAGCTGGCGAAAACGAAAAAAACAAAAATCTTAAAAAAAATCTTTTTTAACAATGTTAATAAATAAATCTCTTTTCAACAACAATATCATAAATTCTCTTTTCAACACTTCTCCTAAGGTTTAACTTCATAAAGGTTCTTCGCCTGACATTCTAAATTATCCATTAATGTGCATATCTTAAGCCCTTCTCTAACAGACTTTAAAAAGAAAACATACAAAAAATAAGGGCAATAGCTTGTATTCTTTAGAGAGGCAAGCACATCTCTGGATCTACAGCACCTACATTTAAAATTTATTATCGTCATCATTGAGTGTCTCTGCGTCAAAGGTTGACTACCATGGAGCGACATTCCGAGCTGTCTCTTGCTTTGATTGTGCAGGTTGTCATAGGCTGACTTGATCTTTTAATATTACTCATCCATGTTAGTCTTGGTCTGCCTCTTTTACCTTGTATTTTCCCTTCCAAGATTAATTTTAGTAGGCTTAATTTATACAAGCTTTTTTAAGCAAAATGTACGAGAATTTGAATATGTAAACATATGCATGGCATGATTTAGAAATAAGTCAATGAAAAAAAAAATGTGTTTTCTATTTTTCCTAACGGAGAAACAATTTATGAACTTGATTTAATGTTCTATTTATTACATTGTTATTCCAAGTAGTTCAGTTTTGTGTGGGATTATTTGAAGCAAGGAACCACTTTCCATCCGAACCTGTTAAGAAAATGCAGATCAAGTCCCAAAATCACTATTTACTTATCACTTTCCCCAAAATGGCCAAAAATACTGAAAGAAGAAAACCGATGCAAGGGAAGGAAGCAAGAAATGTCACAGTAATAATTATTGGTTACATCCCTTACAAAAGAAACATTTTTTTTTTTAGTAGTGACGTGTGTATATATATATTCGTGGGGGGTGGATAGTAACATTTCTCTACGGGCGAAAATATTTGTGGGTGGAGCTCCCAAACTTCTGCAACTGTTTGTTTTCAGTCAGAACCTATCATATTGGGCATCATCTACACACAATTTCAATGTTAACCTACAAAGATAGCACTAATCAGGTTCCAGTTAGTAACGAATTGAACCCATTCAATAAAATAAAGAAATAAAATAGTAACAGACAAGATATAACCGCGTGTATATATGCTCCAATCATTTCTCTAATAAATAGTTGATTTTTTCAGAGATGGCAAGAAGCAAAACGAAAGAAAGACCATTAAAATAAGCATAAATCTAAAAAGAATTGAATGTTTATTCTATAATCTAGCCAACATCACACATTGTCTGTAACTGATTCCTTACTACGTTTGTGACCAGTTCTTTGCCGAGCTAAAACATTATTCAAAGATAAAATGTCGGCCTTCTTTATACAAAACTTACATCAGTTGTTGTCAATGTTTATTTCAGTTGTTGTCAATGTTTATTTCAGTAGAAAATTCTAAAAAATAATTCCCTCCATGCTTGAAGACATGCTAGGAACAAGGTACTAGAGTCTACATTGTTCAGGTTACAAAACTAATGGTAACAACAAAAACAAACACATCCCCGCAGTGCACAATAAAAACAAATGGAACAATATTAAAACAGGTAAATGAATTTAAATATCTGGGAACATTGTTAACCTCAGATGGTAGATGTACAACACAGGTGAGATGGTAGATGTACAACAGAGGTGAGATGCAGAATAGCTCAGGCAAATGCACCTTTCCAAAAAATGAGGAAGATACTGTGCATTTTCGACAATAGAAACAAGAAAAAGAATTCTTAAATGTTATGTAGAGCCAGTCTTAACATATGGATGTGCATCATGGACAATAGGACAAGAAAATTGCTGGAGGCTGTAGAAATGTGGTTTTACAGAAGAATATTGAGAATACCATGGACAGCTAAGAAGCAAATGAAAACGTTCTGAAAGAGGCCAAAGCAAAAAGAGAACTAATTTCCAATATTAGGAAGAAACAATCATCATTTTTTGGCCATGTAATGAGAAGAGAACAGCTGGAATATATTGTGACAAGTGGGAAAATTGAAGGTGGAAGAGATAGAGGGAAGCAAAGAGAAAAGATACTAGACAGTTTAAGAGAATGACTTGGCAGAAGGTCAACAACAGAAATGATAAATAACAGTCGAGATCAAAAGTTCTGGAGAGACATTACCACCTACGCCAGCGGTACTTGATGATGATTGTTCAGGTACCATGAGCACATTTTACATGTCATGTGGTCATCATCACTAGGGCTGGATGAATCCAGGGCCATCAATCAGGATCAAACTTCAGCCATCCAGTTGACTAAAGCCTGAGCTACTGTGTCTCTCACTTGATTAATAAAAGAAGCAATGCTGAGTTAGGAAGTGAGTTGTCACTTGATTAATAAAAGAAGCAATGCTGAGTTAGGAAGTGAGTTGTCACTTGATTAATAAAAGAAGCAATGCTGAGTTAGGAAGTGAGTTGTCACTTGATTAATAAAAGAAGCAATGCTGAGTTAGGAAGTGAGTTGTCACTTGATTAATAAAAGAAGCAATGCTGAGTTAAGAAGTGAGGATCATCATCATCATGTGCCATACTGGTAGGTGTAGGCGATCATGTCCTTCTACAATCTTCTATCCACTGTGCATAGTATCAGTTCTGTTGTTGACTGTTTTCCATGCCATGACACCAAGCTATCTAGTATTTTCTCTCTTTGTCGTCCGCCATCTCTCTTTACCTGTATTTTGCCAGTTGTAACCAAGTATTCCAACTTTCCTCTTCTCATGATGTGCCCAAAAAATGTTGATTGTTTCTTTCTGATGTTTTTAGGAGCTCCCTTTTTGCATTGGCCTCTTTGAGAATTTCCTCATTGGTCTTTTTAGCTGCCCAGGGAACTTTCAACATTCTTCTGAGAAATCCCATCTCTGTGGCCTCTAATCATCTTTTCATTTCTTTGTTTACCATCCATGATTCGCATCCATAGGTCAGAATTGGTTCTATATAGCACCAATGGACTCTCTTTCTCAATTCTATTGACATAGATTTGTTGCATAAGATATTTTTCATTTTATGAAATGCTATTTTGACCTGAGCTATTCTGCTTTTTATTTCTGTGGTGCATCTTCCATCTGATGTTATTATTGTGCCCAAGTATTTGACGCGCTGCATTTGTTTCAGATTTGTACAGTTAATTTGTATGCCGCACGATGATGACTGTTTCTTCAATATGACCATTATTTCTGTTTTCTTACTATTCAGACCTTTCTTGTTGCTTTCTTTTACTATTATGTCTATCATTTCTTGTAGTTCATTCTCTGTCTCTGCTATTAAGACGGTGTCAGCCGCATATCGTAAATTGTTTATGTTGTCAACCGTTGACTTCAATTCCTTTTTTGTCTACTATTGATCTTATAATATTTTTGCTGTAAAGAGAGGAACTAATCAAATAAACATAAAACAGTATAGAGCAGCTAAACTAATAGATAGACAAAACAAACTACAACGTTTCAGCAGAAGCCTTCATCGGGTATAACACACACACTATGCAAATTAAACACATAAATCCAAGTCAGAAAACATAACACAGATCTAAAAAATGGTGGAAAAAGACAGTGTCCATGATTTATGTATATTTTATATGTTCTCTGCTGCTATGCTCATGGCCCCACGCAGTATTTAATATTTTGTATATTTGGTACTTGTTCTTATCTCCTGAAATTAAGGAAACTTTGTTGCAAAAATTGCTGTAAAAATGGATGGAGAAAGATAATGAGGAGAACTTGCAGACCTCATCACAAGCAGCACATCTAGGTTTTAGCAGCTCTGCATGATGGCGTCCACAGTACAACTGGCTGTTGTGGTAGAAGTAGATGAGGTCTACTAGAAGTTCTTGGCAAGTGTGGCAGCAGAAGCAGCGGGGATGCCAGCACGCCTCTGTCTCTACACGTGAAGCAAAGACTGCCATGTCTCCAGCACAGACTTCTTGATGGCACTGGAAGAACAAAGAACATTAACTACAGTTAAAACACTGGGATAACCCAGAACATTAACTACAGTTAAAAGACTGGGATAGCCAAGAACATTAACTACAGTTAAAAGACTGGGATAACCAAGAACATTAACTACAGTTAAAACACTGGGATAGCCAAGAACATTAACTACAGTTAAAACACTGGGATAGCCAAGAACATTAACTACAGTTAAAACACTGGGATAGCCAAGAACATTAACTACAGTTAAAACACTGGGATAACCCAGAACATTAACTACAGTTAAAACACTGGGATAACCCAGAACATTAACTACAGTTAAAAGACTGGGATAACCCAGAACATTAACTACAGTTAAAACACTGGGATAACCCAGAACATTAACTACAGTTAAAAGACTGGGATAACCCAGAACATTAACTACAGTTAAAAGACTGGGATAGCCCAGAACATTAACTACAGTTAAAAGACTGGGATAACCAAGAACATTAACTACAGTTAAAAGACTGGGATAGCCCAGAACATTAACTACAGTTAAAAGACTGGGATAACCAAGAACATTAACTACAGTTAAAAGACTGGGATAACCCAGAACATTAACTACAGTTAAAAGACTGGGATAGCCCAGAACATTAACTACAGTTAAAAGACTGGGATAACCAAGAACATTAACTACAGTTAAAAGACTGGGATAGCCCAGAACATTAACTACAGTTAAAAAACTGGGATAACCAAGAACATTTACTACAGTTAAAACACTGGGATAACCCAGAACATTAACTACAGTTAAAAGACTGGGATAACCAAGAACATTAACTACAGTTAAAAGACTGGGATAGCCAAGAACATTAACTACAGTTAAAACACTGGGATAACCCAGAACATTAACTACAGTTGAATAACCAAGAACATTTACTACAGTTAAAACACTGGGATAACCAAGAACATTAACTACAGTTAAAAGACTGGGATAACCAAGAACATTAACTACAGTTAAAAGACTGGGATAACCAAGAACATTAACTACAGTTAAAAGACTGGGATAACCAAGAACATTAACTACAGTTAAAAGACTGGCATAACCCAGAACATTAACTACAGTTAAAACACTGGGATAACCCAGAACATTAACTACAGTTAAAACACTGGGATAACCCAGAACATTAACTACAGTTAAAACACTGGGATAACCCAGAACATTAACTACAGTTAAAACACTGGGATAACCCAGAACATTAACTACAGTTAAAACACTGGGATGATAACCAAGAATATTATTAACTACAATTAAAACACTGGGATGATAACCAAGAATATTATTAACTACAATTAAAACACTAGGATGATAACCAAGAATATTATTAACTACAATTAAAACACTGGGATGATAACCAAGAATATTAAATACATTTAAAACACTGGGATAACAAAGAATATTAACTGCAGTTAACACACTCCGTACCATGAGCTGTAAACAGTGGCTCTACTTACCGACATGTTAAACCCTGTAGCCAGGATTTACGGTTTTTATTTTGACATTTCTGTAGTTCACTAAAACCTTGTAATTCTAATTAAAACTGTTTTCAAATTTCCTGAGCAGATTGTCCAATTAAACTGCATGTTTTAGATCACTTTTAATTTATCTTCTGGCTGTTATTTCACTTTTTTTTTAATTTGTGAAAAAATATCCCTGCCAAAGGGAAGTAAACTCTTTGGTAAAGAGTGTGTTAAAAGCCAAAAATAAGAACCCTGATTTATACAACTTTTTTATCAAACAGGATGAGATTGTGTTACAGATACCTACTAAAATAACACTAAAGACAACTGACTTAAGACCAACTAAAATAACACTAAAGACAACTGACTTAAGACCAACTAAAATAACACTAAAGACAACTGACTTAAGACCAACTAAAATAACACTAAAGACAACTGACTTAAGACCAACTAAAATAACACTAAAGACAACTGACTTAAGACAAACCAAAATAACACTAAAGACAACTGACTTAAGACCAACTAAAATAACACTAAAGACAACTGACTTAAGACCAACTAAAATAACACTAAAGACAACTGACTTAAGACCAACTAAAATAACACTAAAGACAACTGACTTAAGACCAACTAAAATAACACTAAAGACAACTGACTTAAGACCAACTAAAATAACACTAAAGACAACTGACTTAAGACCAACTAAAATAACACTAAAGACAACTGACTTAGGACCAACTACGATAAGGAGCACAAGGAGTGGAGGTAGAGTGGGAGGGGAAGCACAAAGAGAAGTGTAGCACCAAGATAAGATGTCGACTGGGGAATCAAACAGAGTATATCTACAAAGGAGTGGGAAGATTGAGTACCCAAGGAACTAGATTAGGTAATCAGACAGACAGTGTAGAGTTGCAGGAGAGTGGTGCTCCATGTTAGCCAATGCCCAACATGAGAAGGGGTGCAACAACATGATGGTAATACAACATTTCAGAACCAGTTGATGAGTCAGAATGGGTGGGTGTTTGAATGAGTGTTGGATAAGTGTGTGTAAACAACTAATTAAATGAGCGAGTGAAGGAGCATCCGTGAGATGGTGAGGAAATAACATTCTCTTGCCGTTTGACTCCTATCTCTCCGTTAGAATGAGCTTCAACACGTTGTCATGTCTCTCCGTCAGTATGAGTTTCAATAAGCAGTCATGCCTCTCCGTCAGTATGAGTTTCAACACGCTGTCATGTCTCTCGGTCAGCATGAGCTTCAACAAGTTGTCATGTCTCTCCGTCAGTATGAGCTTCAACAAGCTGGCATGTCTCTCCGTCAGTATGAGTTCACACATGATGTCATTTGATCTGGTTAGTATGAGTTTCAACAAGCTGTCATGTCTCTCGGTCAGCATGAGCTTCAACACGCTGTCATGTCTCTCGGTCAGCATGAGCTTCAACACGCTGTCATGTCTCTCGGTCAGCATGAGCTTCAACACGCTGTCATGTCTCTCCGTCAGTATGAGTTTCAACAAGCTGTCATGTCTCTCCGTCAGTATGAGTTTCAACAAGCTGTCTTGTCTCTCCATCAGGTTGAGCTTCAACGCGCTGTCATGTCTCTCGGTCAGCATGAGCTTCAACAAGTTGTCATGTCTCTCCGTCAGTATGAGTTTCAACAAGCTGTCATGTCTCTCCGTCAGTATGAGTTTCAACAAGCTGTCATGTCTCTCCGTCAGTATGAGTTTCAACAAGCTGTCGTGTCTCTCCGTCAGTATGAGTTTCAACAAGCAGTCATGCCTCTCCGTCAGTATGAGTTTCAACACGCTGTCATGTCTCTCGGTCAGCATGAGCTTCAACACGCTGTCATGTCTCTCGGTCAGCATGAGCTTCAACACGCTGTCATGTCTCTCCGTCAGCATGAGTTTCAACAAGCTGTCATGTCTCTCCGTCAGTATGAGTTTCAACAAGCTGTCATGTCTCTCCGTCAGTATGAGTTTCAACAAGCTGTCATGTCTCTCCGTCAGTATGAGTTTCAACAAGCTGTCATGTCTCTCCATCAGGTTGAGCTTCAACGCGCTGTCATGTCTCTCGGTCAGCATGAGCTTCAACATGCTGTCATGTCTCTCCGTCAGGTTGAGCTTCAACACGCTGTCATGTCTCTCGGTCAGCATGAGCTTCAACAAGTTGTCATGTCTCTCCGTCAGTATGAGTTTCAACAAGCTGTCATGCCTCTCCGTCAGTATGAGCTTCAACACGCTGTCATGTCTCTCGGTCAGCATGAGCTTCAACACGCTGTCATGTCTCTCGGTCAGCATGAGCCTCAACACGCTGTCACGTCTCTCCGTCAGTATGAGCCTCAACACGCTGTCACGTCTCTCCGTCAGTATGAGTTTCAACAAGCTGTCATGTCTCTCCGTCAGTATGAGTTTCAACAAGCTGTCATGTCTCTCCGTCAGTATGAGCTTCAACAAGCTGGCATGTCTCTCCGTCAGTATGAGTTCACACATGCTGTCATTTGATCTGGTTAGTATGAGTTTCAACAAGCTGTCATTTCACTCTATATCCCTGACACATCCCCATGTTGAACAGCTGAAATTACTGGGGTGGATATTGGAGAGTTGCAGTGGCGTCTGACATGGTTGGGGAGGGGTGAGGACGGAGGCGTCCTTTAGGCTGGTTGATGATGTCCATGGGAACTACGGAGTTGTTGCTGGTTCACACAATCAATGAGGCGACGTCGGTGGGGGTTTATACAGCGGAGGATGTGAGGGTGGGTATGTCGAACCAAGGGGACAGCAAGGGTAGATCAAAGGATGTAGTGAGGGTTGGTTTATAGAACAGAGGAGACAGTGATGGTTGGTTTATAGAACAGAGGAGACAGTGAGGGTGGGTTTATAGAACAGAGGAGACAGTGAGGGTTGGTTTATAGAACAGAGACAGTGAGGGTGGGTTTATAGAACAGAGGAGACAGTGAGGGTGGGTTTATAGAACAGACAAGACAGTGAGGGTGGGTTTATAGAACAGACAAGACAGTGAGGGTGGGTTTATAGAACAGATAAGACAGTGAGGTTGGTTTATAGAACAGACAAGACAGTGAGGGTTGGTTTATAGAACAGACAAGACAGTGAGGGTTGGTTTATAGAACAGACAAGACAGTGAGGGTGGGTTTATAGAACAGATAAGACAGTGAGGGTTGGTTTATAGAACAGATAAGACAGTGAGAGTGAGTTTATAGAACAGATAAGACAGTGAGAGTGAGTTTATAGAACAGATAAGACAGTGAGAGTGAGTTTATAGAACACTGGAGACGGTGAGGGTGGTTTGGAAGAATAAAGAAGACTGCCACGGTGGGTTTAAAGAACAAAGGAAACAGTGAAAGTGGTTTAAAGAACAAATGAGACAGTGAAAGTGGGTTTAAAGAACAAATGAGACAGTTAAAATGGGTTTAAAGAACAAAGGAAACCGTGAAAGTGGGTTTAAAGAACAAAGGAAACCGTGAAAGTGGGTTTAAAGAACAAATGAGACAGTGAAAATGGGTTTAAAGAATAAAAGAAACTGTGAAAGTGGGTTTAAAGAACAAAGAAAACCGTGAAAGTGGGTTTAAAGAACAAATGAGACAGTGAAAATGGGTTTAAAGAACAAAGGAAACCGTGAAAGTGGGTTTAAGGAACAAAGGAGGCAGCTGAAATAAGCTTTTGGCAACTAGAGGCCACGTGTAAAAACAGTTTGAGAACCCCTCGACTGAAGTGCTCTACCTATGTCGGGGCTCCCATCATCAAATGAAGATTAGAATTAGTGAAATGATAGAGAGGTTCTCCTGCTCTTTAATGTTCGCTCATTACGTTCGTTATTTGCGCCATCTAAAATTGAGTCGAATTTGGTCGGTTTGTGTTATGAGCTGTTAGTGCTGTCAATTAGATACGGGCTAATGGATATGAACAAGAAGTGCAGTAAACTAGATATTGGATGGTAATGTGAAAAAAGGAAAATTGGAAAGTGATGTGAATTAGATGTAGTTTAGAAGTGCTGTAAATTATATCAATGAAGAGAGTGCACATTTAGCACGTGTTTTCAATCATGTAAAGTGTGGTATGATGTAGGCTGTTTAACACCACGCGATTCCGTAAAGGTGTAAAGTGTTGAATAACCTCCCACTGCCAGAGGAAATAAAGTGGTTAACCTCACATTGCTCAAACTAAAGTATTTACATTCCAATTACTAAAACATAAAGTGTTTCATCTAAAATTGTTCAAACATAAAGTGTTTCATCTAAAATTGCTCAAACACAAAGTGTTTCACCTAAAATTGTTCAAACATAAAGTGTTTCATCTAAAATTGCTCAAACATAAAGTATTTCACCTAAAATTGTTCAAACATTTCACCTAAAATTGTTCTAACATTTCACCTAAAAATCTTCTAACATTTCACCTAAAATTGCTATAAAATAAAGTTTTTTTCATTTAAAATTACTAAAACACAAAGAAATTTAATGTCAAATAGCTCAAAGAACAAACAAAAAAACTTTCCCCGGAGCTTCAGAAATAGTCCAATGTGGAGATTTTGCACTGTGATCAGGAATGAGGCTGCCGAGTGAGGACACTCTCCGAACACAATGATCGAGACAGCTTTTAAACACAAGAAGAGGAACCTCTCTGGCAGCACTGAGATGTTAATGAGACTTTACATCACCATAGTTACGTGATATGATCTAATAGAGTTATTCCTCGCTATTGTTAACTTTTTTAACTCTGCATGTCAGGTACCAATTTTATACAACAAACATCCCGATCAAGCAACTAAGGAACGAGAAAGAAGGCAACGTCACTAGGTAGCCTAGTATGTCTATGTATTCAGTTCATGTGGCGCCCTGTGTAGATAGTGGTGGTGGTGGTACATCTTGAAGGCACCTCTCCTCAAAAAAGAGAGGGATTTTTGAGTTGTTTCGGTAGCTGGTAAACAGTTGAACACAAACTTTCATCATCATCATTTAGCGTCATTCCGGCACCGTAGGTTGGCCACCATGGAGCGCCATTCCGTTCTGTCTCTTGCTCTGATGGTGCAGGTTGTCATAGGTTGACTTGTCCATCTTTTGATGTTACACGTCCATGTTGGTCTTGGTCTGTCTCTTTTACCTTGTATTTTCCTTTCTAAGATTACTTTTAGTAGGCTGCTGTGTCTTTTAATCTGCCCCATAAATCAAATTTGTCTTGTTTAAATTGTGTTTAGTAGTTATCTTTTTTATCTTTAGTTGTTGTAAGACGTATATCTATCTTTCGTTCACCAGAAGTATCGTCTACATCTGCAATGTCGTTTCCTGTTTAAATCTGCGTAAGACTTCATCGTTTGTTTTCTTTTCTTTCCGTCCAATTCTTCCTATTCTTCTATAAATCCACATTTCAAACGGCTGTTTTCTTGTCTAATGTCCATGTTTCGGCACCATACAGAAATGTTGACAAGATATAACATTTTGCTATTCTTAGTTTTAGCCCTGGTGTGATTTGTTTTGATAATCTAAGGTATGCTGATGATAGAGTCTTAATCGCTAAGAGTGAAAATGAGTTACAAGAAATGTTAGACATTATAGTGAAAGAAAGCAAAAATAAAGGACTCAGGCTTAATAGCAAAAAGACAGAAGTAATGGTAGCAACAACACACAAGAGGTAATATTAATATTAAAACAGGTAAATGAATTTAAATATTTGGGAACTTTGTTAACCTTAGACAGAAGGTGTACAAAAGAGGTGAGATGCAGAATGGCTCTGGCAAAAGCAGCGTTCCAAAAAATCTCTCTCTCTCTCTCTCTCTGCGATCAGGACTAAATCAGAGTAAGATTCCAGACTCTCACATGAAGTCAGCTGTCAGGTTAAGTGTGTTGATCGCCCCCACAGGCAGAACATCACATTTCGAGTCTGCCAGATCCACTCTGATTGAACACCCGTTAAAACGTTGCACTGTGTTCTGGCCAGTGACCCAGTGCATCCGATTTCAGCCAGCATTTTATTCGGGTTTGCTTTCCCTAGCCTTTGATTGTCCCCAATCTTCCTGCAAGGCACCAGATTGTCTTTTCTGTAGGGGGATTCTGCCCTTAGATGGTCGGCCCTCCCAGGTTTACGAGCACCATCTGCCCGAGTCACTAGAGGTGACTAACACAGACATGCACACACAAAGATGTGAGATGTGACTAACACAGACACGCACGCACAAAGATGTGAGATGTGACTAACACAGACGTGCACACACAAAGATGTGAGACGTGACTAACACAGACATGCACACACAAAGATATGACACATGCCTAACATAGAAATGCACACAAAGATAGGAGATATGACTAACATAGCCATGCACACACAAGGATATGAGATGTGACAAACACAGACATGCACACACAAAGATATGAGATATGACTAACATAAACATGCACACAAAGATATGAGATATCACTAACCCAGACATGCACATACAAAGATATGGCACATGACTAACACTGGTACACACTAAGATATGAGATATGACTAAACACAGACACACATAAAGATATGAGACATGATTAACACGGACACACCAAGATATGAGATATGACTAACATGACTAACATGACACAAACCAAGATATGAGCCTTGGCCAGCACACACATGCTAAGATATGAGCCATGGCTAGGACAGAAACACAACAAGATATGAGCCATGGCTTCACTAAAAAACACCAAGAAATGAACCATGTCTAGCACAGAAACACATTAAAGTGCCCATACGCTTGGGCTTGTTGTAGTCGGCAGACTATTCTGAACGTGGGAATCACAGGTTTCGTTAAACAGTTGTCCGGAGATTTGAGAGTGCAGTCTGACCCATAGAACGTTCACATGCATGTACAGATTCCCGATTGACTGTTCACAGGTGTCGTTGAAACAGTTGTCCGGACATTTGAGAGTACATGTGATGTCCACAACTTTCAATCTCGACAGTTCTTTATCATATCTGTTGTTGACTTTCTGCTAAGCCATTCTCTTAAGTTGTCTGGTATTTTCTCTCTTTGCTGCCCTCTATCTCTTCGTCCCTCAATTTTTCCAGTTGTTACAATATATTCCAGCTGTTCTCTTCTCATTACATGGCCGAAAAATGATGATTGTTTCTTCCTAATATTGGAAATTAGCTCTCTTTTTGCTTTGACCTCTTTCAGAACATTTTCATTACTCTTCTTATCTGTCCATGGTATTCTCAACATTCTTCTGCAAAACCACATTTCTACAGACTCCAGTGATTTTCTTGTCTGTTGTCCTATTATCCATGATTCACATCCATATGTTAAGGCTGGCTCTACATAACATTTAAGAACTCTTTTTCTTGTTTTTATTGTCAAAAAATGGATTGTATAGTATCTTCCTCATTCTCAGGAAAGCTGCTTTTGCCTGAGCCATTCTGCATCTCATCTCTTTTGTGCATCTTCCGTCTGAGGTTAACAAAGTTCCCAAATATTTAAATTCATTTACCTGTTTTAATATTGTTCCACTTGTCTTTATTGTGCACTGAGGTGATGTCTTTATTCTGCACTGAGGTGATGTCTTTTTCTTTGTTGTTACCATTACTTCTGTCTTTTTGCTGAGTCCTTTATTTTTGCTTTCTTTCACTATAATGTCCAACATTTCTTGTAACTCATTTTCACTCTTAGCGATTAACACTGTATCATCAGCATACCTTAGATTATTTATATTATGCCCCTTATGGATCTTAAAATAATCTCACTATAAATATTAAACAAATCTGGTGACAGAACACAACCTTGTCTAACACCCTGTTTTATTTATTGAAACATTCCCAAATGGTTTCCAATTCCGCTGTTTGTTGCCAGTACATGTTCTTTATTATTCAATATTTTTGACAATAGAAACAAGAAAAAGAGTTCTTAAATGTTATGTAGAGCCAGTTTTAATAAATGGATGTGAATCAAGGACAATAAGGCAATAGACAGGGAAATCACTGGAGTCTGTAGACATGTGGTTTTACAGAAGAATGTTAAGAATACCATGGACAGCTAAGAAGAGTAATGAAAACGTTCTGAAAGAGGTCAAAGCAAAAAGACGACTAATTTCCAATATTAGGAAGAAACAATCATCATTTTTTGGCGATGCAATGAGAAGAGAGCAGCTGGAATATACTGTAACAACTTGAAAAATTGAGGGACGAAGTAGAGGGAAACAAAGAGAAAAGGTACCAGACAGCTTAAGAGAATGGCTTAGCAGAAAGTCAACAACAGAAATGATAACTGTCTGGATCGAAAGTTGTGGAGAGACATGATCACCTACGCCAGCAGGCCCGGTACTTGATGATGATGATATTTCTTTGACGTTAGTATATTTTTCATGACATTAAAATTACTTTTTGCCATTCCTATTCTTTTGTTTATTTCAGTTGTACACTTTCCATCACTAATGTAGCCGTTTCAGTTGTACACTTTCCATCACTAATGTAGCCGTAGCTCTGAAATGTCTCCAGTCTAACAGGACAGACTTTAGTCCAACTATTTATTTTAGCAGAATAAGATCAAACACAATATTCAACTGAAAAGAATATCGCATTGTCCAACAACAAATATTGGCAAAACGCCGATCGTCTTTTGCGCCCAAAAAAGTTGGCTTCCCACTACCTTCTTTTCGTTCGATTCCATTACCCCCTTTTTTTAAAATTATTTATTCACAACTATTTAAACAATCCGCTCAGGAAAGTTTAAGGTTTTAGAAATGGCGAGGCTTGTTTGGTGTCCTTTCCAAAGCTGCGAAGTCAACATACGCTTTGACTGTGTACCAATTTTCAGCCAACATCATTACAAAATATCGTATGTGCTATTATCGAGGCACTTACAATAAATTTGTAAAATATTTTCGTAAAGTTTGTTCACCTAAGTGGTGTGCAAATGTAGAACAGAACATGCATATTTCATTAACTTTCAGCACAGTTATCTCTGATGTATGGTTGCCTCTATTTCATTAACTTTCAGCACAATTATCTCTGATGTATGGTTGCCTCTATTTCATTAACTTTCAGCACAATTATCTCTGATGTATGGTTGCCTCTATTTCATTAACTTTCAGCACAATTATCTCTGATGTATGGTTGCCTCTATTTCATTAACTTTCAGCACAATTATCTCTGATGTATGGTTGCCTCTATTTCATTAACTTTCAGCACAATTATCTCTGATGTATGGTTGCCTCTATTTCATTAACTTTCAGCACAATTATCTCTGATGTATGGTTGCCTCTATTTCATTAACTTTCAGCACAATTATCTCTGATGTATGGTTGCCTCTATTTCATTAACTTTCAGCACAGTTATCTCTGATGTATGGTTGCCTCTATTTCATTAACTTTCAGCACAGTTATCACTGATGTATGGCTGCCTCTATTTCATTAACTTTCAGCACAATTATCTCTGATGTATGGCTGCCTCTATTTCATTAACTTTCAGCACAATTATCTCTGATGTATGGTTGCCTCTATTTCATTAACTTTCAGCACAATTATCTCTGATGTATGGTTGCCTCTATTTCATTAACTTTCAGCACAGTTATCTCTGATGTATGGTTGCCTCTATTTCATTAACTTTCAGCACAATTTTCTCTGATGTATGGTTGCCTCTATTTCATTAACTTTCAGCACAGTTATCTCTGATGTATGGTTGCCTCTATTTCATTAACTTTCAGCACAATTTTCTCTGATGTATGGTTGCCTCTATTTCATTAACTTTCAGCACAGTTATCTCTGATGTATGGTTGCCTCTATTTCATTAACTTTCAGCACAGTTATCTCTGATGCATGGTTGCCTCTATTTCATCAACTTTCAGCACAGTTATCTCTGATGCATGGTTGCCTCTATTTCATTAACTTTCAGCACAGTTATCTCTGATGCATGGTTGCCTCTATTTTAGCCGATACCAATCTAGGTGTGTTACCAAGTCTGTCATTCACGTGGGACAGGCACGAGATCATTGTCATTGAGGCTGTTCACGGTCAAGTCATAACCGTTGTGTACCCTCGCAATGTCCTCGTGTGATCTGTCAAGCTCTAGAGTTTTAATTTGTGCCATTACTCTAGTACATTTCTAAATTAGACTTTTGTGTGTGTGTGTGTGTGTGCGCGGCGCCGGCATTATCCTGAAAAACTAAATGACAAACAGACCTAAGGATGACAGTGATAGAGACAAGACAACAACATCGATGAATGTCAGAAGTAATCAAAGATGTCAAGACAACAACATCAATGGAAGTGGTCAGACACTAATTGCACTAGGATAAACGACAGGAGCAGATTAAAACCCTACTCCATCGCTCTGTGGTGGCTCGTAGCCAGCCAAGCTAAGTGAGTAGAGAGTGCGAAGGAAGGCGAAATCGGTCCTGAAAGATTTCATGTTGGAGATTGATTTGTCGGGTCAAAATGCGCAGAAACTGCAGCTACCGTAAGCCACAACATAACTCGTCAACACCTCAAAGTCTGTCCAGCACGAGCGGACAGTGAAGAGAGGTTGTCCTCGAGTGGACGGACGAACAAGAAGTACCAACAATTCAAAAGTCTTAAATGCGGAGGCGACAGATCACCACATCTATCCGTTCATTCATTCGTCCAGTAGCAGACTCAGGGAAACCAGTCGGCCCATAGATACGACACAAGCTAAATTATACGGGTCTCTTCAAGAATTACACAAGGCAAAACGGGCACTATACAATACGATATTGATTCCAACGTTGCGCTACCAATGCCAGTCCTGGACCCTAGATGCAGAACAATAAGAGAAATAACTACTGAGGTGAAATGTGTTAGACGAATGACAGGAAACAGCAATAAAATGTTGATACTAAATCAGCAGTATATTGTATAGAGAGAAAAATTCCAGTAATTAATTGTACTCCTAATATTAACCCAAGAATAGAACCCCTGTTTCATCAAATAGAAATATTAATAGGTCTAGGTAAATCTATAGCTTCTTTTAATGTACTTAATTTTTGCAAATCACTTCGAACTTGAAATTGAGCTAATGTAATCATTACCATGAAATCGTATTAGTCTAATTAGTACAGATAATCCTAATCCAGCTTCACAAGTTCCCAGTGTTATTATTAATAAAAATATATAAGGATTTAAGTTAACATCTACTAATAAAAAAAAATAGATAAGATAGTAAAATCAATATTATAGATTCTAAAATTAATCGTAATATAATGATATGGTGCTTATTTATTAAGAATGATTGAAATAGTACTAATATTAAAACAGATAAGATCAGAAATCAAGGACTGAGGGGGAAAAAGCTAGGAATAACCCCAGCCATAGAATATATAAAGAAACAACAGATAAAATGGTTTGGCCACATGCCAAGGAAGAAAGATCAAAACACAACACAACGAGCCTTCAATAAACGTTGCGAGAACACCAGACCGAAAGGTCGAACGCGAAAAAGATGGACAGACGGAACATTAGAAACAGTATAACAGCAGCAGGTGCAAAAAGAAGCGCAAAAGACCGCACATTATATCTCCCCTCGACGCTGAAAGGCAAATGAAGAAGGAAAGTAGAAGAGTAAAATTTATACAAGAAACAACATTAAATTTATAGACAATACTTCAGGAAAACGAAAGATATCTTCATTCGCCCATCCATCAATCTTTGATTCACACGCTCTCTCTCTCTCTCTCTCTCTCTCTCTCTCTCTCTCTCTCTCTCGGTTTACGAAAGAACCAAGTTATAAGTTGCAGAGAAAAGTGTTATCCTATCTGGCACTTACGGCCGAAGATTCCTGGCAGTAACTGCTAAGAATGCCTGTGAACTGCGCGCGTAGAGGCCTAACGAACATATTCAGCGGAGCGTTTCATTGCTGTACCTGACTAAGACAACCATGCACCCATGAACAACAGCGACGGAAGCTTCTTGTCTCAAATATTGTGAGCAGGAATTTTGTTTTAATTTTGAGCGCCGAAAATGTGTAATTAGAGAGTTGTCTGCACCAAACCGGTGCGGTACTCGATAGCACATTTGTAGCGCACGTTAAACGAGGTATGCGTTTGGTGAACTCTGTTCTGCGGCGCTTTAGATTCTGGGAGCATAAGTTCAGTATTAGTCAGGGTACACACACAAACAACAAATAAACTGGTTTGCCCATCTAGATTGAATGTCACGTGATTCCTTACCACGCAAAGTATATATATATTAGAACTGGCGAAGGTAGAAGAGCAAGAGGCAGGCCCAGAATAAGATGGACAGACAATGTCAAAGAAGCGTTACAGCAACATCAATGACAATGATTGAAGCCGCCAAAAGTCGAGAACCAGAACTTTGTATCTTCCTCAACACTTGAACGGATACAAGAGGAAGTGAAGAAAGAGAGAGAATTATCACGTGGTCAAGCCATTTTATCTGTTGTTTCTTGATGTGCTCAATGTCGGGGATTATTCCTAGCTGTTTTCTCAGCTCTTTATTCCTGATCTCGCTCAGGCTGTGACTCATAGCTGACTTATAAACGTGAAGAACAAGATAGCAGACGCAGTAGCAGACACAAGGTCAGGGCCGCGTGTAGGCGTGAGAATATTTTGTTCTTCTCGTTTCTAGATGGCGTCAGTGTCAGCGGCTTCAGTGGACAACAAGATCCCACTACTCAATATCCACACGGTTGCTCTCGTAACAAACGATATCCACACGGTTGTTATGGTAACAGACGATGTCCATACGGTTGTTCTGGTAACAGACGATGTCCGCACGGTTGTTCTGGTAACGGACGATGTCCACACGGTTGTTCTGGTAACAGACGATGTCCACACGGTTGTTCTGGTAACAGACGATGTCCACACACGGTTGTTCTGGTAACAGACGATGTCCACACGGTTGTTCTGGTAACGGACGATATCCACACGGTTGTTCTGGTAACGGACGATGTCCACACGGTTGTTCTGGTAACGGACGATGTCCACACGGTTGTTCTAGTAACAGACGATGTCCACACGGTTGTTCTGGTAACAGATGATGTCCACACACGGTATTTCTGGTAACAGACGATGTCCACACGGTTGTTCTGGTTGTCCACACACGGTTGTTCTGGTAACAGACTAATCGGTTTGGCCAAGCGAGCAGGGGATTGAAGAGGGAAGGCAACACGTTATACAACAAAACCTAGGTATAGTGGATGTTTTGGTCTGTAAGGCGTAAAATAGCAGCTTGCTATAAACAACAACACAAAGCATCCACGGCTATTTAATGCCCATTAAAGAGCGAAGATAACGTGGAGTATTCAGTCGGAGAAAGGAGCAGGAGGCAGAGGAGCGCATAAAGTATAAGAAGAAAGGGGATACGAAGATAAAGTACTAGAAGAAGAAGAGAAGAAAACGAAGAAGAAGAGAAGAAGAAGAGAGGCAGAAAATGGACGAAGATAAAGAAGAAAGGAAGAAGACAAAGAAGAAAGGAAGAAGAAGAAGACAACGAAGAAAGGAAGAAGAAAGAAAGAAGAGAGAAAGAAGAAAGAAAGAAGAGAGAAAGAAGAGAGAACGAAGAAAGAAGGAAGAAGAAGAGAGGAAGAAGCAGGGAAGAAGAAGAAGAGATAAAGAAGTTAGTAAGAAGAAAAAGAGAAGAAGAAAAAAGGAAGAAGAAGTTACATGTGTACTTAATTGTGTGCAGTATTAAGGATAAACGATAAATGATGGGGTGTAAGTAAGAACAATTAAGAGAAAATGAGACATCAATGTAAGTACACTCAATGGAAATGAAAACTATGGAGATGCATGATCGCGCTCGCCAGCCATCTCGAAAAATGTAGGAAAATAATAACACGGGAGCAATTTCCCAAATAGCAAAGCTTGAGCTGTGGAACACACATAACAAGAGTTAAAACGGCTGTCAGTAAAATGAAATATTCATTTCAAACATATTGTGATGAGCTCAGACTATGTAACGTCAGCTTCCCGCCGTGAGAGGCTCCCAATGACGCTCTGCTATCTCCATAACTAGCAGCCTCACTCTTGTTTATCCACAGCCTCAGGTGTTCGCGGCTCAGAAACCTGGCCACAAAAACGTTCATTAGTTGGTGCCTGCCGTCTGGATCAATCACACAGCAAGTCGGCATTTTCAATTTCTGGAGAACTGCAACTCATTTGTCATTCTTTCAAGTCGCAAAGACAAGCTACCTGCCAACGATGCAGAGTCCATACTGAGGAATGTTTCTTGTAGCAGTAAACAGGCGGACTATGAGCTTGGCTCATTCCTTACCTTCACACTGTGATGCAAGCCAAACAAATGTGTGTGTTGGGGAGGAAATTATGAGACAGACAGAGAGATAAGAAAGTGCATAAAAATTGGTTTTCATTTCTCTCTCTCTCTCTCTCTCTCTATCTATCTATCTCTCTCTCTCTCACTGAAAAATAGAATTACTATCTCTTCCAAAGGATCATAGTGATTGCACACCGGAGGAACCCATAGGTGTTCCAATATCACCCTCGAGAACATCCGAGGAGACTCCTGACCCACGTGCACGAACTCAGTAATACGGCCAGAGATCCACAGCGTGAGTAGGCTTGTGCTAACAGTTTCCCGGGATGTGACCACATTTATGGCCTACTCTTTTCGATTTTAACTGCCAAGGGATATTTAACGTGCGTGAGTGCACACGGGACCACCTGTTTATTGCCGTTATCCGAGAAGGCTGGACATCGAATCACACTATCCAAGAGATCAGGGGAGAGTAACGGCACAAAGAAACCACGGATTAATTTTTCCTATTTTTGAAAAATTGCCTGCACTGCACTTTGAATACGGGTTCTTCATGTCCAAAGGCAGGCGTGGCACTTCTAGACCACCCAGCACCCATGTGTTACATCACAATGTGGGAGGAGGTGGCCAGATACATGTTAGAACAACCACCCAGTACTTGCATTACTGTGTCACACACTTCGTAACGAGCTGATATCGACTAGGCACCTATGGCACTGCTCGGGACGCTACGATGCATAACAAAGGTTATTGAATTGAATCAGAGAAATAAACTACTGGAGGACGAGAACCAGACTACGCAATGAATAGTTTACAACAGGACCACGCTAAACAATGAATACTCTACAACAGGGTCACGCTACACAATGAATACTCTACAACAGGATCACGCTACGCAATGAATACTCTACAACATGATCACGCTACACAATGAATACTCTACAACAGGATCACGCTACACAATGAATACTCTACAACATGATCACGCTGCACAATGAATACTCTACAACAGGATCACGCTACACAATGAATACTCTACAACAGGATCACGCTACACAATGGCCACTCTACAACAGGATCACGCTACACAATGAATACTCTACAACAGGATCACGCTACACAATGAATACTCTACAACAGGATCACGCTACACAATGAATACTCTACAACAGGATCACGCTACACAATGGCCACTCTACAACAGGATCACGCTACACAATGAATACTCTACAACAGGATCACGCTACACAATGAATACTCTACAACAGGATCACGCTACACAATGAATACTCTACAACAGGATCACGCTACACAATGAATACTCTACAACAGGGTCACGCTACACAATGAATACTCTACAACAGGATCACGCTACGCAATGAATACTCTACAACATGATCACGCTACACAATGAATACTCTACAACAGGATCACGCTACACAATGAATACTCTACAACATGATCACGATGCACAATGAATACTCTACAACAAGATCACGCTGCACAATGAATACTCTACAACAGGATCACGCTACACAATGAATACTCTACAACAGGATCACGCTACACAATGGCCACTCTACAACAGGATCACGCTACACAATGGCCACTCTACAACAGGATCACGCTACACAATGAATACTCTACAACAGGATCACGCTACACAATGAATACTCTACAACAGGATCACGCTACACAATGAATACTCTACAACAGGATCACGCTACACAATGAATACTCTACAACAGGATCACGCTACACAATGAATAGTCTACAACATGATCACGATGCACAATGAATACTCTACAACAAGATCACGCTGCACAATGAATACTCTACAACAGGATCACGCTACACAATGAATACTCTACAACAGGATCACGCTACACAATGGCCACTCTACAACAGGATCACGCTACACAATGGCCACTCTACAACAGGATCACGCTACACAATGAATACTCTACAACAGGATCAGGCTACACAATGAATACTCTACAACAGGATCACGCTACACAATGAATACTCTACAACAGGATCACGCTACACAATGAATACTCTACAACAGGATCACGCTACACAATGAATACTCTACAACAGGATCACGCTACACAATGAATACTCTACAACAGGATCACGCTACACAATGAATACTCTACAACAGGATCACGCTAAACAATGAATACTCTACAACAGGATCACGCTACACAATGAATACTCTACAACAGGATCACGCTACACAATGAATACTCTACAACAGGATCACGCTACACAATAAATACTCTACAACAGGATCACGCTACACAATGAATACTCTACAACAGGATCACGCTGCACAATGAATACTCTACAACAGGATCACGCTACACAATGAATACTCTACAACAGGATCACGTTGCACAATGAATACTATACAACAGGATCACGCTACACAATGAATACTCTACAACAGGATCACGCTACACAATGGCCACTCTACAACAGGATCACGCTACACAATGAATACTCTACAACAGGATCACGCTAAACAATGAATACTCTACAACAGGGTCACGCTACACAATGAATACTCTACAACAGGATCACGCTACACAATGAACAGACACTACTATAGATGAACGTGCTACAATATGACACTACTATAGATGAACGTGCTACAATATGATACTACTATAGACGATCGTCCTAGAATAAGACACTACTATAGATGAACATGCTACAATATGACACTACTATAGATGAACGTGCTACAATATGACACTACTATAGATGCACGTGCTACAATATAATACTACTATAGATGAACGTGCTACAATATGATACTTCTATAGGCGATCGTCCTAGAATAAGACACTACTATAGATGATCGTGCTACAAAAAGACACTACTATAGAAGATCGTGCTACAATAAGACACTACTATAGATGATCATGCAACAATATGACAATAGATCATCGTGCTACAATAAGACACTACAATATGACACTACTATAGATTATCGTGCTACAATAAGACACTACAATATGACACTACTATAGATGATTGTGCTACAATATGACACTACAATATGTCACTACTATAGATGATCGTGCAACAATATGACTATAGATGATCGTGCTACAATAAGACACTACTATAGATGATCGTGCTACAATAAGACACTACTATATATGATCGTCCTACAATAAGACACTACTATGGATGATCGTGCTACAATAAGACACTACTATTTATGATCGTGCTACAATAAGGCACTACTATATATGATCGTGCTATAATAAGACACTACTATGGATGCTCGTGCTACAATAAGACACTACTATAGATGATCGTGCTACAATAAGACACTACTATAGATGATCGTGCTACAATAAGACACTACTATAGATGATCGTGCTACAATAAGGCACTACTATAGATGATCGTGCTACAATAAGACACTACTATAGATGATCGTGCTACAATAAGACACTACTATAGATTGTCGTGCTACGAGAAGACCGTACTAAAGACGATCGTGCTATAATAAGATAACACCAAAGATAATCGTGTTATAATAAGATAACACCAAAGACGATCGTGCTACAATAAGATAACACCAAAGACGATAGTGCTACAATAAGATAACACAAAAGACGACAGTGCTACAATAAGACAACACCAAAGACGATCGTGCTACAATAAGATAACACCAAAGACGATCGTGCTACAATAAGATAACACCAAAGACGATAGTGCTACAATAAGACAACACCAAAGACGATCGTGCTACAATAAGATAACACCAAAGACGATCGTTCTACAATAAGATAACACCAAAGACGATTGTGCTACAATAAGATAACACCAAAGACGATCGTTCTACAATAAGATAACACCAAAGACGATCGTTCTACAATAAGATAACACCAAAGACGATTGTGCTACAATAAGATAACACAAAAGACGATAGTGCTATACTACGACCATCCTAAAAGAATCGTGTTACAATAAGATTCCGTTACAAGACCATCATGCTACACAACAAGACCAAGAAACAAAACGATCCCACCACAATAAGACCCCGTTAAAGACGACAACGCTGACATAAGCAAAATTTCTCTCGTTAATGTTTTAAATGGGCGGCGAGAGGGCGTGGATATTGGAGAAACAATCTCCTTGAAAAATCCAATCAAGATCTTTAATTCTGATAATGTAATCATAATTCTGTAAGGTTAATGCCTGCTAGAAAAGTCAATCTGGCACAAAAATGCCGGTGAAACAGCGCAAACAAAGAAGCCGCTGCATGTCGCAAATCGTTGAAACGTGCCTCAATGTGCTACATAAAAGCGCTCACGTCTGCAGGCCTAACGAAGGCCAGAATCACATTAGCAACTGACCGCCCATCTTTCTGTTCAAGCACCAACGGAAAAATGAATGCCGTAGCTTATGAGCTCGTGCCGTGATTACAGCATTTTTCTACAGACATTACTGCCAGATTTCATTACGTAGGATATTCAAACTTGATTTAGATACGGAAACATGTCTCCGCTGTTTCACGGTTGCGCGTTTGGCGCTGTTAATGTCTATGTTTTTATACGTCTACGTTTCGAACATTTCTCTTGTAGATGTCGCTTTGTTATATAAATTATGTTTGAAAGAATTGTTATGAATGTCAACAACAGTGTTAGATGTCTAAGTTATATTTGTTTCTTCTTTGGGGATAAGTCTTTTGATTTATATTTTTCTAATCACTTTCAATGTAGAATAGAAGAAGTAAGTGCATTCTATCTTCATGGGAGGACATGCACGTTTAATGTCATGAAGAACATTCTAACATCAAAACAAATAACATCAGGGCTAAAACTAAGAATAGCAAAATGTTACATCTTCTCAATATTCCTATATGGTGCAGAAATATGGACATTATACAAGAAAACAGAACAGATAATTGAAGTATTTGAAATGTGGATATATAGAAGAATATGTAGAATTGGATGGAAGGAAAAGAAAACAAACGATGAAGTCTTAAAACAACTAAAAATAAAAAGAGAACTACTAAACGCAATTCAAACAAGACAAATGAGATTTTTGGACCATGTTAAAAGACACAACAGCCTACTAAAAGTAATCCTGGAGGGGAAAATATAAGGTAAAAGAGGCAGAGGCGGACCAAGACTAACATGGACGAGTAACATCAAAAGATGGACAAATCAGCCTATGACAACCTGCACCATCAAACCAAGAGATAGAACAGAATGGCGCTCCATGGTAGCCAACCTTCGTTATGGAGACGGCACTCGATGATGATGATGGAAGGACATAGATGGGCAACTCAACAAAAACATAAGTGAATTGTGACAAGCATAATGAAAAAAAAAAATAAAAAAATCAAGATACTTTTTCCAAGGAAAGTGAACATGATACACGTTCTGAATTCAGTAACAGATGCAGAAACCTACAGGTTTGGCACAAAGATGGGGCTAGAAGACAAACCTTGAAGATCTTACCTGGTAGCAGGTGACAGTTTTGGCGTCTGCTGGCAACATCCGGACACTGCCCCGTCCAAGAGCGTCACGCTTCCGTTGGGCGCTGAACATGCGCAGTTCGTGCCGTTCCTCCTCGGACAGAGCATGACAGTATCTGACCTCATTGTCATGTGGAGGTAGCTGCTGAAGAAGCTGTCGAATGCGGTTCTTCTCTCCCACACTGTTCAGGTAGGGCACTCGGTCCTCCGGGAGGCTGCTGAAGTAGAGGTGCACCTGCGAAAAGGTCACAAATCTGGCTGTTACAATAGCGATATAAGGGTGACTTTTTGACCAGTTTTCTAATAACATATTGTTTTCCCTTGTTAAATTGTTGACTTTGTTGTTTTCCAAATGCCGAGATACCTAAGTTCTTGTATAATTTATGTTTGTCTGTCGCCTCAAAATGGCTTCAATAATAAATATTTGCTGATGTATCATTACTGTTAATAAGATCAAAACACAAAGAGCCTTGCATAAAACGTTACCAGAACCAAGGACCGGCCATGAAAATAATGGATTGATGGAATATTAGAAACACTAGGAAACATAGCAGCAGGAGGGGCCCTTAGAAGAGCAAAAGATAGATTGATGGAATATTAGAAACACTAGGAACATAACAGCAGGAGAGGCCAAGAGAAGAGCAAAAGATAGATTGATGGACTATTAGAAACACTAGGAAACATAACAGCAGGAGAGGCCAAGAGAAGAGCAAAAGATAGATTGATGGATTATTAGAAACACTAGGAAACATAACAGCAGGAGAGGCCAAGAGAAGAGCAAAAGGTAACAAATTGCATCTCCCCTTGACGCTGAAAGGCAAATGAGGATATAAAGAAGTTATTACTGTCTTTCAGTCTCAACCATTATTTGTACAGTAACTGTGCAGCAACAAAGCAAAGATGTGTGTGTGTGTGTGTGTGTGTGTGTGTGTGGGTGTGGTGTGTGTGTCCTACACGAGATAACAAAATAACAATCAGATCAATCAAGTCCTCTGTCCATGTTGTTCGTTCACTCTTCATTTATGTCAAATTTGCGTGCATGAATGACCTGACTACAAATTTCCCGCCGGCTCACATAGTGGCAAGACGCTCTGTCGGCGGCCACGTTTGGGACTCTTGTTCCAGCATCCTTTCCCTCGATTGTCCACTTCTATATTGATTGTCCACTTCTCTCTTGATTATCCATTTGTTCTCTTCGACTGACATAAAATAACCTTGTTTCGAACAACTTTTGCTTTTTATAACCTTGGGGTTTACTCATCTATAAAAATGACCTTTTTGTTTTCTGGAGCGTGTGGTGAATGTGGAGTGATTGGAATGTGTGCATGGACATACTATTGGCTGGAGTGATTGGAATGTGCATGGACATACTATTGGCTGATGTGATTGGAATGTGTGCATAGACATACTATTGGCTGGAGTGATTGGAATGTGTGCACGGACATACTATTGGCTGGAGTGATTGGAATGTGTGCATGGACATACTATTGGCTGGGGTGATTGGAACGTGCATGGACATACTATTGGCTGATGTGATTGGAATGTGTGCATGGACATACTATTGGCTGGAGTGATTGGAATGTGCATGGACATACTATTGGCTGGAGTGATTGGAATGTGCATGGATATACTATTGGCTGGGGTGATTGGAACGTGCATGGACATACTATTGGCTGATGTGATTGGAATGTGTGCATGGACATATTATTGGCTGGGGTGATTGGAATGTGCATGGACATACTATTGGCTGGAGTGATTGGAATGTGTGCATGGACATACTATTGGCTGGGGTGATTGGAACGTGCATGGACATACTATTGGCTGATGTGATTGGAATGTGTGCATGGACATACTATTGGCTGGGGTGATTGGAACGTGCATGGACATACTATTGGCTGGGGTGATTGGAACGTGCATGGACATACTATTGGCTGGGGTGATTGGAATGTGCATGGACATACTATTGGCTGGGGTGATTGGAACGTGCATGGACATACTATTGGCTGATGTGATTGGAATGTGTGCATGGACATACTATTGGCTGGGGTGATTGGAACGTGCATGGACATACTATTGGCTGATGTGATTGGAATGTGTGCATGGACATACTATTGGCTGGGGTGATTGGAACGTGCATGGACATACTATTGGCTGGAGTGATTGGAATGTGTGCATGGACATACTATTGGCTGGAGTGATTGGAATGTGTGCATGGACATACTATTGGCTGGGGTGATTGGAATGTGCATGGACATACTATTGGCTGGGTGATTTAAACGTGCATGGACATACTATTGGCTGGAGTGATTGGAATGTGTGCATGGACATATTATTGGCTGGAGTGATTGGAATGTGTGCATGGACATACTATTGGCTGGATTGATTGGAATGTGTGCATGGACATATTATTGGCTGGAGTGATTGGAATGTGTGCATGGACATACTATTGGCTGGAGTGGTTGGAATGTGTGCATGGACATACTATTGGCTGGAGTTATTGGAACGTGTGCTTGGACATACTATTGGCTGGAGTGATTGGAATGTGTGTATGGACATACTATTGGCTGGAGTGATTGGAATGTGTGTATGGACATACTATTGGCTGGAGTGATTGGAATGTGTGCATGGACATACTATTGGCTGGAGTGATTGGAATGTGTGCATGGACATACTATTGGCTGGAGTGATTGGAATGTGTGCGTGGACATACTATTGGCTGGAGTTATTGGAACGTGTGCGTGGACATACTATTGGCTGGAGTGATTGGAATGTGTGTATGGACATACTATTGGCTGGAGTGATTGGAATGTGTGCGTGGACATACTATTGGCTGGAGTGATTGGAATGTGTGCGTGGACATACTATTGGCTGGAGTGATTGGAATGTGTGTATGGACATACTATTGGCTGGAGTGATTGGAATGTGTGTATGGACATACTATTGGCTGGAGTGATTGGAATGTGTGTATGGACATACTATTGGCTGGAGTGATTGGAATGAGTGCATGGACATACTATTAGCTGGAGTGATTGGAATGTGCATGGACATACTATTGGCTGGAGTGATTGGAATGTGCATGGACATACTATTGGCTGGAGTGATTGGAATGTGCATGGACATACTATTGGCTGGAGTGATTGGAATGTGTGCATGGACATACTATTGGCTGGGGTGATTGGAATGTGTGCATGGACATACTATTGGCTGGAGTGATTTAAAATTGCATGGACACGTGATTTAATATATTACACACAAACACACACACAGAGAGAGAGAGAGAGAGAGAGAGAAAAGGCGAACAAAATGAAACAAAAAATGAAGAGTGACAGGGGAGAAATATAACACCTGATTGCAAGAGGACACAAGAAAACAGAAAAATCATGAAAGTTTTGGCTCAAATGGTCACACTGTTTCATTAGGTGTCCTCAGATAAACAAGGTGATAGCGGTGTGTGTATCAATATAATGTTACAGCTGATATGAGAAACATGAATAATTCATCAAATAGAGGATAGAATAATGGACGATCGATGGTAACGTGTCCCAAAGTGTCATGTTTACCGTAGATAATTTACAAGTAAAAAGTGGCATCTTTCCTATCGTTACTTTATAAACAAAAAGTGTCCTCTTTACTGCATTAAAACCAACCAGTGTCATCTTCATTACCGTTACCATAAAACCAACCAGTGTCATCTTCATTACCGTTACCATAAAACCAACCAGTGTCATCTTCATTACCGTTACCATAAAATCAACCAGTGTCATTTTCACTAAAGTTACCATAAAACCAACCAGTATCATCTTCAATACCGTTACCATAAAATCAACCAGTGTCATTTTCACTAAAGTTACCTTAAAACTAACCAGTGTCATCTTCAATACCGTTACCATAAAATCAACCAGTGTCATTTTCACTAAAGTTACCTTAAAACCAACCAGTGTCATCTTCAATACCGTTACCATAAAACTAACCAGTGTCATCTTCAATACCGTTACCATAAAACCAACCAGTGTCATCTTCAATACCGTTACCATAAAACCAACCAGTGTCATCTTCAATACCGTTACCATAAAACCAACCAGTGTCATCTTCAATACCGTTACCATAAAACCAACAAGTGTCATCTTCAATACCGTTACCATAAAACCAAACAGTATCATCTTCAATACCTTTACCATAAAACCAACCAGTGTCATCTTCAATACCGTTACCATAAAACTAACCAGTATCATCTTCAATACCGTTACCATAAAACTAACCAGTGTCATCTTCAATACCGTTACCATAAAACTAACCAGTGTCATCTTCAATACCTTTACCATAAAACTAACCAGTGTCATCTTCAATACCGTTACTATAAAACTAACCAGTGTCATCTTCGTTACCGTTACCATAAAACTAACCAGTGTCATCTTCAATACCGTTACCATAAAACCAACCAGTGTCATCTTCAATACCGTTACCATAAAACTAACCAGTGTCATCTTCAATACCGTTACCATAAAACTAACCAGTGTCATCTTCAAAACCGTTACCATAAAATCAACCAGTGTCATCTTCAATACCGTTACCATGAAACCAACCAATATCATCTTCAATACCGTTACCATAAAACTAACCAGTATCATCTTTAATATCGTTACCATAAAACTAACCAGTATCATCTTCAATACCGTTACCATAAAACTAACCAGTATCATCTTCAATACCGTTACCATAAAACTAACCAGTGTCATCTTCAATACCGTTACCATAAAACTTACCAGTATCATCTTCAATACCGTTACCATAAAACTAACCAGTGTCATCTTCAATACCGTTACCATAAAACTAACCAGTATCATCTTCAATACCGTTATCATAAAACCAACCAGTGTCATCTTCAATACCGTTACCATAAAACTAACCAGTGTCATCTTCACTAAAGTTACCATAAAACTAACCAGTATCATCTTCATTACCGTTACCATAAAACTAACCAGTGTCATCTTC
Organism: Megaustenia siamemsis; assembly: GCA_032433765.1. Taxonomy (NCBI): domain Eukaryota; kingdom Metazoa; phylum Mollusca; class Gastropoda; order Stylommatophora; family Ariophantidae; genus Megaustenia; species Megaustenia siamemsis. Next base: position 12,031,614 of record JAVIAB010000125.1, on the reverse strand, counting down.
ACTAAAGTTACCATACAACTAACCAGTGTCATCTTCAATACCGTTACCATAAAACTAACCAGTATCATCTTCACTAAAGTTACCATAAAACTAACCAGTGTCATCTTCACTAAAGTTACCATAAAACTAACCAGTATCATCTTCACTAAAGTTACCATAAAACTAACCAGTATCATCTTCACTAAAGTTACCATAAAACTAACCAGTATCATCTTCAATACCGTTACCATAAAACTAACCAGTATCATCTTCAATACCGTTACCATAAAATCAACCAGTATCATCTTCAATACCGTTACCATAAAACTAACCAGTACCCTCTTAACTAAAGTTACCATAAAACTAACCAGTATCATCTTCAATACCGTTACCATAAAACTAACCAGTATCATCTTCAATACCGTTACCATAAAACCAACCAGTATCATCTTCACTAAAGTTACCATAAAACCAACCAGTATCATCTTCACTAAAGTTACCATAAAACCAACCAGTATCATCTTCACTAAAGTTACCATAAAACTAACCAGTATCATCTTCACTAAGTTACCATAAAACTAACCAGTGTCATCTTCACTAGTTACCATAAAACTAACCAGTGTCATCTTCACTAAAGTTACCATAAAACCAACCAGTGTCGTCTTCACTAAAGTTACCATAAAACCAACCAGTATCATCTTCACTAAAGTTACCATAAAACCAACCAGTATCATCTTCACTAAAGTTACCATAAAATCAACCAGTATCATCTTCACTAAATATACCATAAAACTAACCAGTATCATCTTCACTAAAGTTACCATAAAACCAACCAGTATCATCTTCACTAAGTTACCATAAAACTAACCAGCATCATCTTCACTAAAGTTACCATAAAATCAACCAGTATCATCTTCACTAAAGTTACCATAAAACTAACCAGTATCATCTTCACTAAAGTTACCATAAAACCAACCAGTATCATCTTCACTAAATTTACCATAAAACTAACCAGTATCATCTTCACTAAAGTTACCATAAAACCAACCAGTATCATCTTCACTAAAGTTACCATAAAATCAACCAGTATCATCTTCACTAAAGTTACCATAAAACTAACCAGTATCATCTTCACTAAAGTTACCATAAAACCAACCAGTATCATCTTCACTAAAGTTACCATAAAACCAACCAGTATCATCTTCACTAAAGTTACCATAAAACCAACCAGTATCATCTTCACTAAAGTTACCATAAAACCAACCAGTATCATCTTCACTAAAGTTACCATAAAACTAACCAGTATCATCTTCACTAAAGTTACCATAAAACTAACCAGTATCATCTTCACTAAAGTTACCATAAAACTAACCAGTATCATCTTCACTAAAGTTACCATAAAACTAACCAGTATCATCTTCACTAAAGTTACCATAAAACTAACCACTATCTTCTTCACTAAAGTTACCATAAAACTAACCAGTATCCTCTTCACTAAAGTTATCATAAAACCAACCAGTATCATCTTCACTAAAGTTACCATAAAACTAACCAGTATCATCTTCACTAAAGTTACCATAAAACTAACCAGTATCATCTTCACTAAAGTTACCATAAAACTAACCAGTATCATCTTCACTAAAGTTACCATAAAACTAACAGTGTCATCTTCATTACCGTTACCATAAAACTAACCAGTATCATCTTCATTACCGTTACCATAAAACTAACCAGTATCATCTTCATTACCGTTACCATAAAATAACCAGTATCATCTTCATTACCGTTACCATAAAACTAACCAGTATCATCTTCATTACCGTTACCATAAAACCAACCAGTATCATCTTCACTAAGTTACCATAAAACTAACCAGTATCATCTTCATTACCGTTACCATAAAACTAACCAGTATCATCTTCATTACCGTTACCATAAAACTAACCAGTATCATCTTCATTACCGTTACCATAAAACCAACCAGTATCATCTTTACCATCGTTATTTTAAAAACAAAACAAAAAACCGCCACATTTGTGCAGTTAACTTTTCACGCGTTTATTAACTCCACCACCCTGAGAAAGCAATCATCTAGAGCCGAATTATCTTCACTTCTCCGAACGACAGACAAGGAGAGAAAGAAAGAACAAAAAAAACTCCGATATTTTAATTGAAAGTTAACGTAAACAACCACTTTGCCAACATCAGCGTGCCTTACGACACGGCCCTATTTTTGCGACCCTGTTAGAGCTGTTAACATTTTATTTCGTTTTTCGCCATCAATTACCCATAATCCTTCAATGCCGGTGTCTAATTTTGCAAACAAGGAGATTGACAGCAGCCACAGCGTGCAGCAGAGGCCGGCGTTCACAAGGAGAGAGCAGTTCTATCAAGGATAGATTGGGAGAAGACAAGGGTGTGGGTGGGAGGCCCAAGATTAATTCGGAGGGAAAATGTAACTTGACGAAGGGACAGTGGATTCATGTTCAGCCAGACCGTTTTACAACCACAACATCGTGGCTTAATAGGATATATCGTGACAAATAAGAGCGAACTTGACACTTTTACAACACAATGAAAGCACCAGTGCGCGAGGACGCACGCAGTGACATACATAAACAGTCTCTCTCTTAACTTTTCTGATTCTTTCACCCACCACAAGCTCACCTCACTCCTTCTCACTCTTATCTCTCTCTCTCCCAACCCCTATCTCTCTCCCAACCCCTATCTCTCTCCGACCCCTATCTCTCTCCCAACCCCTATCTCTCCCAACCCCTATCTCTCTCCCAACCCCTATCTCTCTCCCAATCTTTATCTCCCTCTCCCAACCCCTGTCTCTCTCTCCCAATCCCTATCTCTCTCCCAACCCCTGTCTCTCTCTCCAAACCCCTATCTCTCCCAACCCCTATCTCTCTCCCAACCCCTATCTCTCTCACAACCCCTGTCTCTCTCTCCCAACCCCTATCTCTCTCAACCTTTATCTCTCTCCCAACCCCTGTCTCTCTCCCCCCTATCTCTCTCCCAACCCCTATCTCTCTCAACCCCTATCTCTCTCCCAACCGCTGTCTCTCTCTCCCAACCCCTGTCTTTCTCTCCCAACCCATATCGCTCTCCCAACCCCTGTCTCTCTCTTCCAACCCCTATCTCTCCCAACCCCTATCTTTCCCAACCCCTATCTCTCCCAACCCCTATCTCTCTCTCCCAATCCATTTCTCTCTCTCCCAACCCCTGTCTCTCTCTCCCAACCCCTATCTCTCTCCCAATCTATTTCTCTCTCTCCCAACCCCTGTCTCTCTCTCCCAACCCCTATCTCTCTCCCAACCCATTTCTCTCTCTCCCAACCCCTGTCTCTCTCTCCCAACCCCTATCTCTCTCTCCCAACCCCTGTCTCTCTCTCCCAACCCCGATCTCTCCCAACCCCTATCTCTCCCAACCCATATCTCTCCCAACCCCTATCTCTCCCAACCCCTATCTCTCTCCCAACCCCTGTCTCTCTCTCCCAACCCCTGTCTCTCTCTCCCAACCCCGATCTCTCCCAACCCCTATCTCTCCCAACCCCTATCTCTCTCTCCCAACCCCTATCTCTCTCTCCCAACCCCTATCTCTCTCTCCCAACCCCTATCTCTCTCCCAACCCCTATCTCTCTCTCCCAACCCCAGTCTCTCTCTCCCAACCCCTATCTCTCCCAACCCCTATCTCTCCCAACCCCTATCTCTCCCAACCCCTATCTCTCCCAACCCCTATCTCTCCCAACCCCTATCTCTCTCTCCCAACCCCTATCTCTCTCTCCCAACCCCTATCTCTCCCAACCCCTATCTCTCTCTCCCAACCCCTATCTCTCTCTCCCAACCCCTATCTCTCTCTCCCAACCCCTATCTCTCCCAACCCCTATCTCTCTCTCCCAACCCCTATCTCTCTCTCCCAACCCCTGTCTCTCTCTCCCAACCCCTATCTCTCTCTCCCAACCCCTATCTCTCTCCCAACCCCTGTCTCTCTCTCCCAACCCCTATCTCTCCCAACCCATATCTCTCCCAACCCCTATCTCTCCCAACCCATATCTCTCCCAACCCCTATCTCTCCCAACCCATATTTCTCCCAACCCCTATCTCTCCCAACCCCTATCTCTCCCAACCCCTATCTCTCCAACCCATATCTCTCCCAACCCATATCTCTCCCAACCCCTATCTCTCCCAACCCCTATCTCTCCCAACCCCTATCTCTCCCAACCCATATCTCTCCCAACCCATATCTCTCCCAACCCCTATCTCTCCCAACCCCTATCTCTCCCAACCCATATCTCTCCCAACCCCTATCTCTCCCAACCCCTATATCTCCCAACCCCTATCTCTCCCAACCCCTATCTCTCCCAACCCTATCTCTCCCAACCCCTATCTCTCCCAACCCCTATCTCTCCCAACCCATATCTCTCCCAACCCCTATCTCTCCCAACCCCTATCTCTCTCTCCCAACCCCTATCTCTCCTAACCCTATCTCTCCCAACCCCTATCTCTCCCAACCCCTATCTCTCCCAACCCATATCTCTCCCAACCCCTATCTCTCCCAACCCATATCTCTCCCAACACATATCTCTCCCAACCCCTATCTCTCCCAACCCCTATCTCTCCCAACCCATATCTCTCCCAACCCATATCTCTCCCAACCCCTACCTCTCCCAACCCATATCTCTCCCAACCCCTATCTCTCCCAACCCCTATCTCTCCCAATCCTTATCTCTCCCAACCCATATCTCTCCCAACCCCTATCTCTCCCAACCCATATCTCTCCCAACCCATATCTCTCCCAACCCATATCTCTCCCAACCCTATCTCTCTCTCCCAACCCCTGTCTCTCTCCCAACCCCTGTCTCTCTCTCCCAACCCCTGTCTCTCTCTCTCCCAACCCCTATCTCTCTCCCAACCCCTGTCTCTCTCTCCCAACCCCTATCTCTCTCTCCCAACCCCTGTCTCTCTCTCCCAACCCGATCTCTCCCAACCCCTATCTCTCCCAACCCCTATCTCTCCCAACCCCTATCTCTCTCAACCCCTATCTCTCTCAACCCCTATCTCTCCCAACCCCTATCTCTCCCAACCCATATCTCTCCCAACCCCTATCTCTCCCAACCCATATCTCTCCCAACCCCTATCTCTCCCAACCCATATCTCTCCCAACCCCTATCTCTCCCAACCCCTATCTCTCTCAACCCCTATCTCTCTCCCAATCCATTTCTCTCTCTCTCAACCCCTATCTCTCTCCCAATCCATTTCTCTCTCTCCCAACCCCTGTCTCTCTCTCCCAACCCGTCTCTCTCTCCCAACCCCTGTCTCTCTCACCCAACCCCTGTCTCTCTCTCTCTCTTAACCCCTGTCTCTCTCTCCCAACCCCTGTCTCTCTCACCCAGCCCCTGTCTCTCTCTCCCAACCCCTATCTCTCTCCCAATCCATTTCTCTCTCTCCCAACCCCTGTCTCTCTCTCTCCCAACCCCTGTATCTCTCTCCCAACCCCTATCTCACCATTAACAAAAACAGACAAAAAACCTGGCAGCTGATCATGGCGCACGGAGAACAAACGTAAGAATGTAGAACAACGACATTAGATTGTAGAACAACGACATTAGAGTGTAGAACAACGACATTAGAATGTAGAACAACGACATTAGAATGTAGAACAACGACATAAGAATGTAAAACAACGACATTAGAATGTAGAACAACGACATAAGAATGTAAAACAACGACATTAGAATGTAGAACAACGACATAAGAATGTAAAACAACGACATTAGAATGTAGAACAACGACATAAGAATGTAAAACAACGACATTAGAATGTAGAACAACGACATAAGAATGTAAAACAACGACATTAGAATGTAGAACAACGACATAAGAATGTAAAACAACGACATTAGAATGTAGAACAACGACATAAGAATGTAAAACAACGACATTAGAATGTAGAACAACGACATAAGAATGTAAAACAACGACATTAGAATGTAGAACAAAGTCAAGGTCGGATGATAAACGACAGAAAAGAAAAGAGACGAAACCTTGTAACAAAAACCTGCCTCACCCGCTGTGCTTCCGGACCTGTCACTCAAACATTGGCAGGAGAAACGTTCTCGGCCAAACGGGCCAATATTGACGTCAGCCCGGTCTGTAGAGACCAGAATAACTATATTCCTGTACGTGTGTCATTATTCCGTGTGTGCCGTTCCATTTCCTTGTTTGTTTGTGCTGTCCTTGTTTGTTTGTACTGTCCTTGTTTGTTTGTGCTGTCCTTGTTTTCTGAAGAAGGCCGCATGTAGGCCGAAACGTCAAATATGTTGTATTGTCCTTTTTTTTGTAAAGCCCAAACGTCACCATATTTTGTATGTTATTCTCCACCACATGTTCCCTGCTACCAGCTTTACCGCATTATTGCATTTATTTACCTGTTACCTACATATCGTTGGGGGAGCATAAGCGCCTGCGACCTGCGGTCGCAATGGCAGGGTCGGCGCACCATCAGCTGACCAAGACCTAGCAGTTCTACCTCCTCGTGGTCTCCCCTGGTAACAGTCTGCGTCAAACCAGACTGGCTAACAGAAGCTAGGATCGCCGTGTCCCCTGTAGTGGTGGCTGTTACTGATTGAGGACCCAGTATTGCAATACCTCTGGGCTGGACTAGTAGTTTCCCAGCGTAGCCTGGGACAGACGACCTCCAACTTCCAGTAAGAGCCGGGAATGTCAAGAAAGCCATTACGACCCGCCATATTCTATGAGTCAAAGGGCAAACATGCTCGTATCAACTCGTGGCAATCCATCAACAACAACCTACATACCGTTACACCGTATCACAAGTGTAGATTAAAGGCATGATAAACTGAGTATAAACATCTTATTCAATTATTACCGGAGTAAATAAAATACAAGAAACGAATGCTGAATAATACATTCTGTGAAACTCGTATATATAATTTTTTTTTTTTTTATAGTTACGCTTTTGCTACAGGCGTCATGCCACGAGTTGATGCGGGCAGTGCGCCCTTTTTTTCTCATTGATGTGGCGGGTCGTGGTGGCTTTGTTGACATTTCTGGCTTGTACTGGAGAAGTTGGAGTTCGTCTAGTCCCAGTCTTTGCTGGGAAATTACTAGTCAAGTCCAGGGGTTCTGTAATACTAAGTCTTCTATATCAGTAATAGCCATCACTACAGGAAACACGGCGATTCTAGCTTGTTAGCCAGCCTGTTTTGGCGTAGGCTGAATAATAGTTCTTCTATATCAGTAATAGCCATCACTACATGGAATACGGCGATCCTAGCTTCTATTAGCCAGCCTGTTTTGATGCAGGCTGTTACCAGGGGAGACCACGACGGGGTAGAATTGCTAGGTGTTGGTTAGCTGGTGGTGCGCCTAACCCTGCTGTTGCAACGAAAGGTCGCGGGCGCTTTGGCTACCCGCAGCCACGGAGGACAACTGTAACAGAAGTAAGAGAACTAGTGAGACAACTGGATTCTGTTGTTTCAATAATTTTTCCTTTTGCGATCAGAGATTTTGACTTCGTTCTCTGATCCTCTCTCTTTTTTTCTTTCTTTCTCTCCTTCTCTCTCTCTCTCTCTCTCTCTCTCTCTCTCTCTCTCTCTAAGAAAATAAAAACATCGACATTGTTAAATACGTTTTATTCGATACATAACCAACATCCTCATACGTCGACCACTCCCACTCTACTCAAAGCACCCACTCACTCCAATAAAATATAAATGTAGCACATTTCAAACACACATCAACGACAGACTATCAGACCCACAGCCTCTCGCTCACAGCTACATAAATTGCCCTCTCAGAAAGCTCACGGAATTTCAATTTTCCGAGGTTACAAACAACGCCACAAATGCCACTAGACGAGCAGACCGTCGCTCACACGGCAGAGAAGGGACCGACCATATAGGCCTGCAGGCAGACTTGATGGTTTTCCGTTGTGAGCGTGTCTCTAATGCAAAACTTGATTAACTAGGGTTCCTGGCGGTGATTAAGTCCAAAAAGATGAATCCCAGCTGGCAAGATGGAAAACAAACAAACCTTAAACATAATATGCCAGAGCAGATCAAGAAACGGAATGCTGTAAATAAATTTTTGGCCATAAAATAAGCCAGACAATTTGTAAAACACATCAAGGTAGTAGTCAGGTTTTACGGGTCTCGAGACGTTGTAGGCACGTAGTACAGGTGCAAACGTAATTAAATACTGCTGCACAATTACTGCGAGAATATATGGCCCGTGGTGAGGGTTAGGAGGGAGTTGACACCTACAGGAGCAGATGGGAGAGCGGGATACTGCAGCAATTGTGTTGAGACAGACTGAAACAATGAGAGACGTCAAGAAACAATGAGAAACGTCAACAGAACTTGAGAAATGTCTAGCTACATCGGGAGAGAGATGTATGGAGACAGTCTGAAACAATGAGAGATGTAAAGGAACAATGAGATATGTCAACAAGTATTGAGAATAGCTACATCATGAGAGAGAGACTTATATGTAGACAGACTGAAACAATGAGAGTCACCAAACACTGAGAAATGTCTAGCTACATCGGGAGAGAAATATATGGAGACAAACTTAAAGAATGAGATATGTCAACAAGTATTGAGAATAGCTACATCATGAGAGAGACTCTTATATGTAGACAGACTGAAACAATGAGAGACGTAAAGGAACAATGAGAAACGTCAACAGAACTTGAGAAATGTCTAGCTACATCGGGAGAGAGATATATGGAGACAAACTGAAACAATGAGAAACGTCAACAAGTACTGAGAATAACTTATCATGAGAGAATATATGGAGACAGACTGAAACAATGAGAGATGTCAACAAGTACTGAGAATAACTTATCATGAGAGAATATATGGAGACAGACTGAAACAATGAGAGATGTCAACAAGTACTGAGAATAACTTATCATGAGAGAATATATGTAGACAGACTGAAACAATGAGAGATGTCAGCAAACAATGAGAGATGTCAGCAAACAATGTGAGATGTCTAGCTAAATCACAGAATAAAGACACACAGTTAGAAGTTAACCCGCAGTGCGTCACGTCGTGTTCAAACCTCTAGGTACCACATTACAGTGAATGGATGTGACACGTGTGCCTGAAACTCGCTGTTATTACCTACCTCCCCTTACACTGGTGGTCGGGCACTCATTTTGATAGCTGGCGTCAAAGCAGTCTCCCCCCCCCCCCGAGCGAACACACAATCCTCGTGTCATTAAATTCCGCCCCCCCCCCAATTCTTAACAGTCGCCTTACACAGCAACATGTGTTTATAGAAGGGTCGACTAGAGCTATCGAAAAAGGGGTGGGGGATGGAAAGCGAGAGAAAGGCGGAAGGAAGAGAGAGAGGGTAGAGAGAGAGAGTGATGAAGGAGAGAGAAAATGGGAAAGAGGGGGGAGAGTGAGAAAGAGAGGAGAGGATACCAGAAATATTAGGAGATCAGCAGGTCAACAGTTGAAATGATTTTCTTAGCCATGGTGGGGGTGGGTGTCTTGTCTCGTTAATTTACGGCAGAGCCGCCAGAAGTGCGCCTTTCAGCCCGACACATCCGTCTTTGGCATTAACTGATTTGCTTAACAATTTTGGCCAACCAAAGATACTACCAACACTACTCAGATAGGACTAGACATGAGATCTCACTACTCAGATAGGACTAGACATGAGATCTCACTACCCAGATAGGACTAGACATGAGATCTCACTACCTAGATAGGACTAGACATGAGATCTTACTACCCAGATAGGACTAGGCATGAGATCTCACTACCAAGATAGGACTAGACATAAGATGTCACTACCAAGATAGGACTAGACATGAGATCTCACTACCCAGATTGGACTAGACATGAGATCTCACTACTCAGATAGGACTAGACATGAGATCTCACTACCTAGATAGGACTAGACATGAGATCTCACTACCAAGATAGGACTAGACATAAGATCTCACTAGCAAGATAGGACTAGACATGAGATCTCACTACCCAGATAGGACTAGGCATGAGATCTCACTACCAAGATAGGACTAGACATAAGATCTCACTACCAAGATAGGACTAGACATGAGATCTCACTACTCAGATAGGACTAGACATGAGATCTCACTACTCAGATAGGACTAGACATGAGATCTCACTACTCAGATAGGACTAGACATGAGATCTCACTACCCAGATAGGACTAGACATGAGATCTCACTACCTAGATAGGACTAGACATGAGATCTCACTACCAAGATAGGACTAGGCATGAGATCTCACTACCAAGATAGAACTAGACATGAGATCTCACTACTCAGATAGAACTAGACATGAGATCTCACTACTCAGATAGGACTAGGCATGAGATCTCACTACCTAGATAGGACTAGACATGAGATCTCACTACCTAGATAGGACCAAACATGAGATCTCACTACCCAAAGAGGGCTAGACATGAGATCTCACTACCCAGATAGGACTAGACATGAGATCTCACTACCCAGATAGGACTAGACATGATATCTCACTACCCAGATAGGACTAGACATCGGATCTCACTACCCAGATAGGACTAGACATCGGATCTCACTACCCAAATAGGACTAGACATGAGATCTCACTACCCAGATAGGACTAAACATGAGATCTCACTACTAAGATAGAACTAGACATGAGATCTCACTACTAAGATAGAACTAGACATGAGATCTCACTACCCAGATAGGACTAGACATCTCACTTCCCAGATAGGACTAGACAAAACTCACTACCGAGAGAAGACTAGACATCAGATCTCACTACACAGAGAGGGCTAGACGTCAGACCTCACTACCCAGAGAAGACTAGACATCAGATCTCACTATCCAGAGAAGACTAGACATCAGATCTCACTACCCAGAGACTAGGGAAGGGTAAAGCCACAAGGAAATCATGGATGTGAAATAAAAAATTCCCACCGCCTATGGTGGGATTCGAACCCTGTACTTTTCTATCAAAAACCCGACATCTTACCCCTAAACCACCAAGTTTCCGCATAATTATATGAATGTTGACATTATCAATTGTGCAATCTTGTGTCTATCCATTTCTGAAATACTTGTTTCGGTGTAGCTGCTTCATCTTTCATCAAATACAAGAAATAAAGCTGGACTGAAGCAAAGAATATCAACGAAGTGTCTGTCACTAGCGGACATCCAACAAGATTGTCTGTCACTAGCGGACATCCAACAAAAGTGTCTGTCACTAGCGGACATCCAACACAAGTGTATGTCACTAGCGGACATCCAACAAAAGTGCCTGTCACTAGCGGACATTCAACAAAAGTGTCTGTCACTAGGAGACATTCAACAAAAGTTTCTGTCACTAGCGGACATTCAACAAAAGTGTCTGTCACTAGGAGACATTCAACAAAAGTTTCTGTCACTAGTAGACATCCAACAAAAGTGTCTGTCGCTAACCGACATTCAACAAAAGTGTCTGTTACTAACCGACATTCAACAAAAGTGTCTGTTACTAACCGACATTCAACAAAAGTGTCTGTTACTAACCGACATTCAACAAAAGTGTCTGTCACTAACCGACATTCAACAAAAGTGTCTGTCGCTAACCGACATTCAACAAAAGTGTCTGTTACTAACCGACATTCAACAAAAGTGTCTGTTACTAACCGACATTCAACAAAAGTGTCTGTTACTAACCGACATTCAACAAAAGTGTCTGTCACTAACCGACATTCAACAAAAGTGTCTGTCACTAACCGACATTCAACAAAAGTGTCTGTCACTAACCGACATTCAACAAAAGTGTCTGTCACTAGTAGACATCCAACAAAAGTGTCTGTCACTAGCGGACATCCAACAAAAGTGTCTGTCACTAACGGACATCGAACAAAAGTGTCTGTCACTAGCGGACATCCAACAAAAGTGCCTGTCACTAGCGGACATCCAACAAAAGTGTCTGTCACTAGCGGACATCCAACACAAGTGTCTGTCACAAGCGGACATCCAACAAAAGTGTCTGTCACTAGCGGACATCCAACAAAAGTGTCTGTCACTAGCGGACATCCAACAAAAGTGTCTGTCACTAGCGGACATCCAACAAAAGTGTCTGTCACTAGCGGACATCCAACAAAAGTGTCTGTCACTAGCGGACATTCAACAAAAGTGTCTGTCACTAGCGGACATTCAACAAAAGTGTCTGTCACTAGCGGACATCCAACAAAAGTATCTGTCACTAGCGGACATTCAACAAAAGTGTCTGTCACTAGCGGACATTCAACAAAAGTTTCTGTCACTAGCGGACATTCAACAAAAGTGTCTGTCACTAGTAGACATCCAACAAAAGTGTCTGTCGCTAACCGACATCCAACAAAAGTGTCTGTCGCTAACCGACATCCAACAAAAGTGTCTGTCGCTAACCGACATTCAACAAAAGTGTCTGTCACTAACCGACATTCAACAAAAGTGTCTGTCACTAACCGACATTCAACAAAAGTGTCTGTCACTAACCGACATTCAACAAAAGTGTCTGTCACTAACCGACATTCAACAAAAGTGTCTGTCACTAGCGGACATCCAACAAAAGTGTCTGTCACTAACCGACATTCAACAAAAGTGTCTGTCACTAACCGACATTCAACAAAAGTGTCTGTCACTAACCGACATTCAACAAAAGTGTCTGTCACCAACCGACATTCAACAAAAGTGTCTGTCACTAGCGGACATCCAACAAAAGTGTCTGTTACAAGTGAACATCTAACAAAAGTGTCTGTCACTAGCGGACATCCAACAAAAGTGTCTGTCACTAGCGGACATTCAACAAAAGTGTCTGTCACTAGCGGACATTCAACAAAAGTTTCTGTCACTAGTAGACATCCAACAAAAGTGTCTGTTACTAACCGACATTCAACAAAAGTGTCTGTTACTAACCGACATTCAACAAAAGTGTCTGTCACTAGTAGACATCCAACAAAAGTGTCTGTCACTAGTAGACATCCAACAAAAGTGTCTGTCACTAGCGGACATTCAACAGAAGTGTCTGCCACTAGTAGACATCCAACAAAAGTGCCTGTCACTAGCGGACATTCAACAAAAGTGTCTGTCACTGGTAGACATCCAACAAAAGTGTCTGTCACTAGCGGACATTCTACAAAAGTGTCTGTCACTAATAGACATCCAACAAAAGTGCCTGTCACTAGCGGACATTCAACAAAAGTGTCTGTCACTAGCGGACATCCAACAAAAGTGTCTGTCACTAGCGGACATCCAACAAAAGTGTCTGTCACTAGCGGACATCCAACAAAAGTGTCTGTAACTAGCGGACATCCAACAAAAGTGTCTGTCACTAGTAGACATCCAACAAAAGTTTCTGACACTAGTAGATATCCAACAAAAGTGTCTGTCACTAGCGGACATCCAACAAAAGTGCCTACTAGCGGACATCCAACAAAAGTGTCCGTCACTAGCGGACATCCAACAAAAGTGTCTGTCACTAGCGGACATCCAACAAAAGTGTCTGTCACTAGCGGACATCCAACAAATGTGTCTGTCACTAGCGGACATCCAACAAAAGTGTCTGTCACTAGCGGACATTCAACAAAAGTGTATGTCACTAGTAGACATCCAACAAAAGTGTCTGTCACTAGCGGACATCCAACAAAAGTGTCTGTCACTAGCGGACATTCAACAAAAGTGTCTGTCACTAGTAGACATCCAACAAAAGTGTCTGTCACTAGCGGACATTCAACAAAAGTGTCTGTCACTAGCGGACATTCAACAGAAGTGTCTGCCACTAGTAGACATCCAACAAAAGTGTCTGTCACTAGCGGACATTCAACAAAAGTGTCTGTCACTAGCGGACATTCAACAAAAGTGTCTGTCACTAGGGGACATCCAACAAAAATGTCCGTCACTAGCGAAAGAGTGATGAAGGAGAGAGAAAATGGGAAAGAGGGGGGAGAGTGAGAAAGAGAGGAGAGGATACCAGAAATATTAGGAGATCAGCAGGTCAACAGTTGAAATGATTTTCTTAGCCATGGTGGGGGTGGGTGTCTTGTCTCGTTAATTTACGGCAGAGCCGCCAGAAGTGCGCCTTTCAGCCCGACACATCCGTCTTTGGCATTAACTGATTTGCTTAACAATTTTGGCCAACCAAAGATACTACCAACACTACTCAGATAGGACTAGACATGAGATCTCACTACTCAGATAGGACTAGACATGAGATCTCACTACCCAGATAGGACTAGACATGAGATCTCACTACCTAGATAGGACTAGACATGAGATCTTACTACCCAGATAGGACTAGGCATGAGATCTCACTACCAAGATAGGACTAGACATAAGATCTCACTACCAAGATAGGACTAGACATGAGATCTCACTACCCAGATTGGACTAGACATGAGATCTCACTACTCAGATAGGACTAGACATGAGATCTCACTACCTAGATAGGACTAGACATGAGATCTCACTACCAAGATAGGACTAGACATAAGATCTCACTAGCAAGATAGGACTAGACATGAGATCTCACTACCCAGATAGGACTAGGCATGAGATCTCACTACCAAGATAGGACTAGACATAAGATCTCACTACCAAGATAGGACTAGACATGAGATCTCACTACTCAGATAGGACTAGACATGAGATCTCACTACTCAGATAGGACTAGACATGAGATCTCACTACTCAGATAGGACTAGACATGAGATCTCACTACCCAGATAGGACTAGACATGAGATCTCACTACCTAGATAGGACTAGACATGAGATCTCACTACCAAGATAGGACTAGGCATGAGATCTCACTACCAAGATAGAACTAGACATGAGATCTCACTACTCAGATAGAACTAGACATGAGATCTCACTACTCAGATAGGACTAGGCATGAGATCTCACTACCTAGATAGGACTAGACATGAGATCTCACTACCTAGATAGGACCAAACATGAGATCTCACTACCCAAAGAGGGCTAGACATGAGATCTCACTACCCAGATAGGACTAGACATGAGATCTCACTACCCAGATAGGACTAGACATGATATCTCACTACCCAGATAGGACTAGACATCGGATCTCACTACCCAGATAGGACTAGACATCGGATCTCACTACCCAAATAGGACTAGACATGAGATCTCACTACCCAGATAGGACTAAACATGAGATCTCACTACTAAGATAGAACTAGACATGAGATCTCACTACTAAGATAGAACTAGACATGAGATCTCACTACCCAGATAGGACTAGACATCTCACTTCCCAGATAGGACTAGACAAAACTCACTACCGAGAGAAGACTAGACATCAGATCTCACTACACAGAGAGGGCTAGACGTCAGACCTCACTACCCAGAGAAGACTAGACATCAGATCTCACTATCCAGAGAAGACTAGACATCAGATCTCACTACCCAGAGACTAGGGAAGGGTAAAGCCACAAGGAAATCATGGATGTGAAATAAAAAATTCCCACCGCCTATGGTGGGATTCGAACCCTGTACTTTTCTATCAAAAACCCGACATCTTACCCCTAAACCACCAAGTTTCCGCATAATTATATGAATGTTGACATTATCAATTGTGCAATCTTGTGTCTATCCATTTCTGAAATACTTGTTTCGGTGTAGCTGCTTCATCTTTCATCAAATACAAGAAATAAAGCTGGACTGAAGCAAAGAATATCAACGAAGTGTCTGTCACTAGCGGACATCCAACAAGATTGTCTGTCACTAGCGGACATCCAACAAAAGTGTCTGTCACTAGCGGACATCCAACACAAGTGTATGTCACTAGCGGACATCCAACAAAAGTGCCTGTCACTAGCGGACATTCAACAAAAGTGTCTGTCACTAGGAGACATTCAACAAAAGTTTCTGTCACTAGCGGACATTCAACAAAAGTGTCTGTCACTAGGAGACATTCAACAAAAGTTTCTGTCACTAGTAGACATCCAACAAAAGTGTCTGTCGCTAACCGACATTCAACAAAAGTGTCTGTTACTAACCGACATTCAACAAAAGTGTCTGTTACTAACCGACATTCAACAAAAGTGTCTGTTACTAACCGACATTCAACAAAAGTGTCTGTCACTAACCGACATTCAACAAAAGTGTCTGTCGCTAACCGACATTCAACAAAAGTGTCTGTTACTAACCGACATTCAACAAAAGTGTCTGTTACTAACCGACATTCAACAAAAGTGTCTGTTACTAACCGACATTCAACAAAAGTGTCTGTCACTAACCGACATTCAACAAAAGTGTCTGTCACTAACCGACATTCAACAAAAGTGTCTGTCACTAACCGACATTCAACAAAAGTGTCTGTCACTAGTAGACATCCAACAAAAGTGTCTGTCACTAGCGGACATCCAACAAAAGTGTCTGTCACTAACGGACATCGAACAAAAGTGTCTGTCACTAGCGGACATCCAACAAAAGTGCCTGTCACTAGCGGACATCCAACAAAAGTGTCTGTCACTAGCGGACATCCAACACAAGTGTCTGTCACAAGCGGACATCCAACAAAAGTGTCTGTCACTAGCGGACATCCAACAAAAGTGTCTGTCACTAGCGGACATCCAACAAAAGTGTCTGTCACTAGCGGACATCCAACAAAAGTGTCTGTCACTAGCGGACATCCAACAAAAGTGTCTGTCACTAGCGGACATTCAACAAAAGTGTCTGTCACTAGCGGACATTCAACAAAAGTGTCTGTCACTAGCGGACATCCAACAAAAGTATCTGTCACTAGCGGACATTCAACAAAAGTGTCTGTCACTAGCGGACATTCAACAAAAGTTTCTGTCACTAGCGGACATTCAACAAAAGTGTCTGTCACTAGTAGACATCCAACAAAAGTGTCTGTCGCTAACCGACATCCAACAAAAGTGTCTGTCGCTAACCGACATCCAACAAAAGTGTCTGTCGCTAACCGACATTCAACAAAAGTGTCTGTCACTAACCGACATTCAACAAAAGTGTCTGTCACTAACCGACATTCAACAAAAGTGTCTGTCACTAACCGACATTCAACAAAAGTGTCTGTCACTAACCGACATTCAACAAAAGTGTCTGTCACTAGCGGACATCCAACAAAAGTGTCTGTCACTAACCGACATTCAACAAAAGTGTCTGTCACTAACCGACATTCAACAAAAGTGTCTGTCACTAACCGACATTCAACAAAAGTGTCTGTCACCAACCGACATTCAACAAAAGTGTCTGTCACTAGCGGACATCCAACAAAAGTGTCTGTTACAAGTGAACATCTAACAAAAGTGTCTGTCACTAGCGGACATCCAACAAAAGTGTCTGTCACTAGCGGACATTCAACAAAAGTGTCTGTCACTAGCGGACATTCAACAAAAGTTTCTGTCACTAGTAGACATCCAACAAAAGTGTCTGTTACTAACCGACATTCAACAAAAGTGTCTGTTACTAACCGACATTCAACAAAAGTGTCTGTCACTAGTAGACATCCAACAAAAGTGTCTGTCACTAGTAGACATCCAACAAAAGTGTCTGTCACTAGCGGACATTCAACAGAAGTGTCTGCCACTAGTAGACATCCAACAAAAGTGCCTGTCACTAGCGGACATTCAACAAAAGTGTCTGTCACTGGTAGACATCCAACAAAAGTGTCTGTCACTAGCGGACATTCTACAAAAGTGTCTGTCACTAATAGACATCCAACAAAAGTGCCTGTCACTAGCGGACATTCAACAAAAGTGTCTGTCACTAGCGGACATCCAACAAAAGTGTCTGTCACTAGCGGACATCCAACAAAAGTGTCTGTCACTAGCGGACATCCAACAAAAGTGTCTGTAACTAGCGGACATCCAACAAAAGTGTCTGTCACTAGTAGACATCCAACAAAAGTTTCTGACACTAGTAGATATCCAACAAAAGTGTCTGTCACTAGCGGACATCCAACAAAAGTGCCTACTAGCGGACATCCAACAAAAGTGTCCGTCACTAGCGGACATCCAACAAAAGTGTCTGTCACTAGCGGACATCCAACAAAAGTGTCTGTCACTAGCGGACATCCAACAAATGTGTCTGTCACTAGCGGACATCCAACAAAAGTGTCTGTCACTAGCGGACATTCAACAAAAGTGTATGTCACTAGTAGACATCCAACAAAAGTGTCTGTCACTAGCGGACATCCAACAAAAGTGTCTGTCACTAGCGGACATTCAACAAAAGTGTCTGTCACTAGTAGACATCCAACAAAAGTGTCTGTCACTAGCGGACATTCAACAAAAGTGTCTGTCACTAGCGGACATTCAACAGAAGTGTCTGCCACTAGTAGACATCCAACAAAAGTGTCTGTCACTAGCGGACATTCAACAAAAGTGTCTGTCACTAGCGGACATTCAACAAAAGTGTCTGTCACTAGGGGACATCCAACAAAAATGTCCGTCACTAGCGAACATTCAACAAAAGTTTCTGTCACTAGCGGACATTCAACAAAAGTGTCTGTCACTAGCGGACATCCAACAAAAGTGTCTGTCACTAGTAGACATCCAACAAAAGTGTCTGTCACTAGCGGACATCCAACAAAAGTGTATGCCACTAGCAGATATCTAATAAAAGTGTCTGTAACTAGCGGACATCCAACAAAAGTGTCTGTCACTAGTAGACATCCAACAAAAGTATCTGTCACTAGCGGACATTCAACAAAAGTGTCTGTCACTAGCGGACATCCAACAAAAGTTTCTGACACTAGTAGACATCCAACAAAAGTGTCTGTCACTAGCGGACATCCAACAAAAGTGCCTACTAGCGGACATCCAACAAAAGTGTCCGTCACTAGCGGACATCCAACAAAAGTGTCTGTCACTAGCGGACATCCAACAAAAGTGTCTGTCACTAGCGGACATCCAACAAAAGTGTCTGTCACTAGCGGACATCCAACAAAAGTGTCTGTCACTAGCGGACATTCAACAAAAGTGTATGTCACGAGTAGACATCCAACAAAAGTGTCTGTCACTAGCGGACATCCAACAAAAGTGTCTGTCACTAGCGGACATCCAACAAAAGTGTCTGTCACTAGCGGACATCCAACAAAAGTGTCTCTCACTAGCGGACATCCAACAAAAGTGTCTGTCACTAGCGGACATCCAACAAAAGTGTCTGTCACTAGCGGACATCCAACAAAAGTGTCTGTCACTAGCGGACATCCAACAAAAGTGTCTGTCACTAGCGGACATCCAACAAAAGTGTCTGTCACTAGCGGACATCCAACAAAAGTGTATGTCACTAGTAGACATCCAACAAAAGTGTCTGTCACTAGCGGACATCCAACAAAAGTGTCTGTCACTAGCGGACATTCAACAAAAGTGTCTGTCACTAGTAGACATCCAACAAAAGTGTCTGTCACTAGCGGACATTCAACAAAAGTGTCTGTCACTAGCGGACATTCAACAGAAGTGTCTGCCACTAGTAGACATCCAACAAAAGTGTCTGTCACTAGCGGACATTCAACAAAAGTGTCTGTCACTAGCGGACATTCAACAAAAGTGTCTGTCACTAGGGGACATCCAACAAAAATGTCTGTCACTAGCGAACATTCAACAAAAGTGTCTGTCACTAGCGGACATCCAACAAAAATGTCTGTCACTAGCGGACATCCAACAAAAGTGTCTGTCACTAGCGGACATCCAACAAAAGTGTCTGTCACTAGCGGACATCCAACAAAAGTGTCTGTCACTAGCGGATATCCAACAAAAGTGTCTCTCACTAGCGGACATCCAACAAAAGTGTCTGTCACTAGCGGACATCCAACAAACGTGTCTGTCATTAGCGGACATCCAACAAAAGTGTCTGTCACTAGCGGACATCCAACAAAAGTGTCTGTCACTAGCGGACATCCAACAAAAGTGGCTGTCACTAGCGGACATCCAACAAAAGTGTCTGTCACTAGCGGACATCCAACAAAAGTGTCTGTTACAAGTGAACATCTAACAAAAGTGTCTGTCACTAGCGGACATCCAACAAAAGTGTCTGTCACTAGCGGACATTCAACAAAAGTGTCTGTCACTAGCGGACATTCAACAAAAGTTTCTGTCACTAGTAGACATCCAACAAAAGTGTCTGTTACTAACCGACATTCAACAAAAGTGTCTGTTACTAACCGACATTCAACAAAAGTGTCTGTCACTAGTAGACATCCAACAAAAGTGTCTGTCACTAGTAGACATCCAACAAAAGTGTCTGTCACTAGCGGACATTCAACAGAAGTGTCTGCCACTAGTAGACATCCAACAAAAGTGCCTGTCACTAGCGGACATTCAACAAAAGTGTCTGTCACTGGTAGACATCCAACAAAAGTGTCTGTCACTAGCGGACATTCTACAAAAGTGTCTGTCACTAATAGACATCCAACAAAAGTGCCTGTCACTAGCGGACATTCAACAAAAGTGTCTGTCACTAGCGGACATCCAACAAAAGTGTCTGTCACTAGCGGACATCCAACAAAAGTGTCTGTCACTAGCGGACATCCAACAAAAGTGTCTGTAACTAGCGGACATCCAACAAAAGTGTCTGTCACTAGTAGACATCCAACAAAAGTATCTGTCACTAGCGGACATTCAACAAAAGTGTCTGTCACTAGCGGACATCCAACAAAAGTTTCTGACACTAGTAGACATCCAACAAAAGTGTCTGTCACTAGCGGACATCCAACAAAAGTGCCTACTAGCGGACATCCAACAAAAGTGTCCGTCACTAGCGGACATCCAACAAAAGTGTCTGTCACTAGCGGACATCCAACAAAAGTGTCTGTCACTAGCGGACATCCAACAAATGTGTCTGTCACTAGCGGACATCCAACAAAAGTGTCTGTCACTAGCGGACATTCAACAAAAGTGTATGTCACTAGTAGACATCCAACAAAAGTGTCTGTCACTAGCGGACATCCAACAAAAGTGTCTGTCACTAGCGGACATTCAACAAAAGTGTCTGTCACTAGTAGACATCCAACAAAAGTGTCTGTCACTAGCGGACATTCAACAAAAGTGTCTGTCACTAGCGGACATTCAACAGAAGTGTCTGCCACTAGTAGACATCCAACAAAAGTGTCTGTCACTAGCGGACATTCAACAAAAGTGTCTGTCACTAGCGGACATTCAACAAAAGTGTCTGTCACTAGGGGACATCCAACAAAAATGTCTGTCACTAGCGAACATTCAACAAAAGTTTCTGTCACTAGCGGACATTCAACAAAAGTGTCTGTCACTAGCGGACATCCAACAAAAGTGTCTGTCACTAGTAGACATTCAACAAAAGTGTCTGTCACTAGCGGACATCCAACAAAAGTTTCTGACACTAGTAGACATCCAACAAAAGTGTCTGTCACTAGCGGACATCCAACAAAAGTGCCTACTAGCGGACATCCAACAAAAGTGTCCGTCACTAGCGGACATCCAACAAAAGTGTCTGTCACTAGCGGACATCCAACAAAAGTGTCTGTCACTAGCGGACATCCAACAAAAGTGTCTGTCACTAGCGGACATCCAACAAAAGTGTCTGTCACTAGCGGACATTCAACAAAAGTGTATGTCACGAGTAGACATCCAACAAAAGTGTCTGTCACTAGCGGACATCCAACAAAAGTGTCTGTCACTAGCGGACATCCAACAAAAGTGTCTGTCACTAGCGGACATCCAACAAAAGTGTCTGTCACTAGCGGACATCCAACAAAAGTGTCTGTCACTAGCGGACATCCAACAAAAGTGTCTGTCACTAGCGGACATCCAACAAAAGTGTCTGTCACTAGCGGACATCCAACAAAAGTGTCTGTCACTAGCGGACATCCAACAAAAGTGTCTGTCACTAGCGGACATCCAACAAAAGTGTATGTCACTAGTAGACATCCAACAAAAGTGTCTGTCACTAGCGGACATCCAACAAAAGTGTCTGTCACTAGCGGACATTCAACAAAAGTGTCTGTCACTAGTAGACATCCAACAAAAGTGTCTGTCACTAGCGGACATTCAACAAAAGTGTCTGTCACTAGCGGACATTCAACAGAAGTGTCTGCCACTAGTAGACATCCAACAAAAGTGTCTGTCACTAGCGGACATTCAACAAAAGTGTCTGTCACTAGCGGACATTCAACAAAAGTGTCTGTCACTAGGGGACATCCAACAAAAATGTCTGTCACTAGCGAACATTCAACAAAAGTTTCTGTCACTAGCGGACATTCAACAAAAGTGTCTGTCACTAGCGGACATCCAACAAAAGTGTCTGTCACTAGTAGACATCCAACAAAAGTGTCTGTCACTAGCGGACATCCAACAAAAGTGTATGCCACTAGCAGACATCCAACAAAAGTGTCTGTCACTAGTAGACATCCAACAAAAGTGTCTGTCGCTAGCAGACATCCAACAAAAGTGTCTCTGTCACTAGGAGACATCCAACAAAAGTGTCTGTCACTAGCAGACATCCAACAAAAGTGTCTGCCACTAGTAGACATCCAACAAAAGTGTCTGTCACTAGTAGACATCCAACAAAAGTGTCTGTCACTAGCGGACATCCAACAAATGTGTCTGTCACTAGCGGACATTCAACAAAAGTGTCTGCCACTAGTAGACATCCAACAAAAGTGTCTGTCACTAGCGGACATCCAACAAAAGTGTGTCACTAGCGGACATCCAACAAAAGTGTCTGTCACTAGCGGACATCCAATAAAAGTGTCTGTCACTAGCGAACATTCAACAAAAGTGTCTGCCACTAGCGGACATTCAACAAAAGTGTCTGCCACTAGCGGACATTCAACAAAAGTGTCTGTCACTAGCGGACATTCAACAAAAGTGTCTGTCACTAACGGACATCCAACAAAAGTGTCTGTCACTAGCGGACATTCAACAAAAGTGTCTGCCACTAGCGGACATTCAACAAAAGTGTCTGCCACCAGCGGACATTCAACAAAAGGATATCACGGGCTGCACATTTACAAACAACAATGGCAGAGTTTGGTAGCTACGACGTCAATTTTGACGAAATAGCACCGCCACAATCTAATGTCAACACATCGCAGACGTTATCGGCAAACAGCGGAACGGTAAGTGCCTGTTGTCAGTGATAGGGCCCGATGTGGTTTCTTCCCACAGCTACCAGCCAATCAACGATTGGGCAATATTGTGGCAGCTAGTCAGGATAACAGTGATGGAGCCCTACTCCCCCGTCTCTAATCAACAACACTGGTTTGGTTAGGCCGACAGCGATCGACGGTTTCTCCGGCAGTCTCGGCTGGTAATTAGCGGCGAACCAGGCAAGGAGAGTTTGCTGATCAAACATTGAGTTCCGGGGATCTCTAGTCAACCTGCAGTTCAGCTCTCACTTCTGTACACGCTGAGACCTGCCCATTCCGGGGAAATTAAAAAAAAAAAGTGTTATGGTAACAGCTTTACGTGGTAATTAACAAAATGAAAGTCGACGTTTCGGTCAAGTAGGCCTTCAGCTGGAACAACACAAATATATATATATATATATATATATATATATATATATATATATATATATATATATATATATATATATATGGATACACAAATCTAATACATGGCGATAATATGTTAGATACTCGCTCTGAACCACAGGGAAGTGACCCTTCTTTTTTTTAATTTCCTTTCTTGTGCATCTAGCATATTATCGCCATGTATAAGATTTGTTTACATATCCTTATATATAATTTTGTGTTGTTGTTTGGTGTTCCATTCCAGCTGAAGGCCTACTTGGCTGAAATGTCGACTTTTGTTCTGTTAGTTACCACGTAAAGCTGTTACCATACCACTTTTTTCTTCTTTTTTAAAAAAATTGTCATTAACATCAGTTTTACAGCAGCTCCGCATCTTGATGCCTTTACTCCAATCCAGGGAACATCACTGCCTCTAACCAGCAGCGGGGGGGGGGGGGGGGGGGGGGTGTCTGACAACCGTAACTGCAAGGATATTGCCTTTAATGCGCCCCCCCCCCCACTTCACGTATCCCGAATATCCTTTTCTCTTATGCTCAACGATTACTCCCCTTTGTCATCACCGCTAAAAGAGCGCCAGAGGCGTGATTTGCGCTGCGTCGTTATGAGTACCTAAAAGATATAGAGAGCTTCTCACCAGTAGGCAATCTGATCATCAGAAGGGACTCCCATCGTGCAGATGTTTCCTTTAGCCTCTTGACAAAATTAACCAACACATACCTAAGTTCCTGGTCAGTTCCCCACTCCCCCTAAAAAGACTATATGTATTGTTATGTTATTGTTATCTTTACGTGAAAATGACAACAAGAAAGATTTGTGACACGTTACTGTTTTGATAACCTTTCTGTGAAGTAATGATAATAATAATAATAATAATAATAACAAGACTGGATTACAGACACCGACACCATTTTCTTGTCAGACTTACGTGCAAGAATGTCATAAGATTTGTCTTGGGCTTAAGGAGTTAGGGAAACATAGGAGGAAGAGGTATGTACTACAGCACTCAGAAAAAAATGACAAATAAACAACAACAGAAAAAAACAAAGAACAATATATGGTCCGAAGCAGGATTGAACCCGTACTCCATGGCACTGCGCCTTGCCACGAGAAGCCGAAAGCTTAGGAACACCGCCACTCAGCTAACTAAAAAGGAGTCACCCATTTCGTTGTAATGGTTGCCCGCATGACGCTACTTTCAATACAACATCGCGACCTAGGTCAGTGTTCATAGTATAGCATCACGGTCAGTGTTCATAGTATAGCATCACGGTCAGTGTTCATAGTTCATGGCACCAAGGTCAGCGTTCAAAGTTCACATCACCTAGGTCAGAGTTCAAAGTTCACCACGTCCAGTACTTATAGTACACCACATCAAATGCACATCCCCAAAGTTTAACGGCGCCAAATTTCCAGGCAAATGTTGACAGCATTAAGCTCCCAGTCGGCCCTAGATAAAGCTTTACCAAGCTGCCAGATTAATCACAAAAGAGCAAACTTCTCAGCAAATACGTTTCCTAAATCCAAAACTGCAGACATTTGTTTATTCTGAATTTTTTAATGAAAGAACCCGGAATCATTAATTAACGACAACTAGGCTTTAGAAGCGTTTTATGTATTATAGCAGACATGTACAAGAACGTTTCTACAAGTATTTCTAAGATCTGTAATAGAAAGAAAGAAAGAAAGAAAGAAAGACAGAAAGAAAGACAGAAAAAAGAAAAGAAGAAAGAAAGAAAGAAAGAAAGAAAGAAAGAAAGAACTCGTGACGTCCCGTACAAAAAACACGACAACAGTATCCACGTCAGCCCATCTGCTAACGTGGTCAGCACTATGTCATAGTTGTCTTTTCCTAGAAAGTAATCGGGGTGGCTGGGTGATCCTAGAAGCCGTCGACCGGGCTGCTCGAAATCGACTTCCTGTCTTCAGTAGATCGACCTCGTGTGTGTATGGGTATGGGTGGGTGTGTGCGTGTGTGTGTGACAAGAGGAATCGAGAAACACAACTCATTGACAAGATGTTGATGGAGTTAATGCTGCCGTTGCTGCCAGAGATCAATTTGTAAGCTAAAAATCTCATGACGTCCCGTACGACTGGTACAGCTGTAGCACTGGCCACAACAGTCTTCTTGTTCATCATATGTTAGGTAGCTATCATCATCATCATCATCATCATCCTCACGACCTACGTCCTTTACAGAACATTGCATTTACGACAGTTAGTCTAAAAGAATCTGTCTCTAGTCAGCTCTCCCACAGAACATTGCACTTACGACAGTTAGTCTAAAAGAATCTGTCTCTAGCCAGATCTTCCACAGAACATTGCACTTACGACAGTTAGTCTAAAAGAATCTGTCTCTAGCCAGATCTCCCACAGAACATTGCATTCACGACAGCCCGTCTGAAAGAACCTCTGTCTCTAGCCAGATCTCCCACAGACCGTTGCATTCACCACAGACGTTCTGAAATAATCTCTGTCTTTAGCCAGATCTCCCACAGAACGTTACATTCACCACAGCCCGTCTGCAAGAACCTGTCTTTAGCCTATATTTAATAATCTAAATTTAAATAAGATTGCGAGATTGTCAATGATCCACAATCATATGGTGCTACCGGGAAGACACATGTTCTCAGTAATTTTAATTTTACTACCGTGCAGATATTGTGTCACATGTTCTTCATGGCGTTTTTGTGTTGCTATTGCTAATCTTTTTTTCACCACTTTCTGCCAGTCTCCAAAGGCACTAATATAGCAGGTGTTTGGTAGATGAATGAAGCGATCATGTACTTCAGCAGTTCCTACATGTGAAAACTTGAGACTTCAACCTGTTGTGGGCTTCTTAGAGTTTGAAAACCGCTACTGTTGCTCTCCTGGGGGAGAATGTGTAGCTTGTATCATTGTCTGGTAACCTAAATGTTACATGTTCCATTTCTTTGTCTTTCAGCAATAGTTGTTTGTGAACGAGTGCACACCGCCCCTAAACAAAGAGTACTTGTAGTATTTTTTTAGCAAGTGCACACCGCCCCTAAATAGAGAGTACTTGTAGTATTTTTTGAGCGAGTGCACATTGTCTCTAAACAGAGAGTAGTAATAATACTTTATTAATAAGTGAAAAATCATAACCAACACTTAATGAACGAGTGTATATTACATTTCAAAAGATAGTAGTGGTATTTCATGATCGAGTGTATATTACTTTTCAACAGATAGTAGTGGTATTTCATGATCGAGTGTATATTACATTTCAACAGATAGTAGTGATATTTCATGATCGAGTGTATATTACATTTCAACAGATAGTAGTGGTATTTCATGATCGAGTGTATATTACATTTCAACAGATAGTAGTGATATTTCATGATCGAGTGTATATTACTTTTCAACAGATAGTAGTGGTATTTCATGATCGAGTGTATATTACATTTCAAAAGATAGTAGTGGTATTTCATGATCGAGTGTATATTACATTTCAACAGATAGTAGTGATATTTCATGATCGAGTGTATATTACTTTTCAACAGATAGTAGTGGTATTTCATGATCGAGTGTATATTACATTTCAAAAGATAGTAGTGGTATTTCATGATCGAGTGTATATTACATTTCAAAAGATAGTAGTGGTATTTCATGATCGAGTGTATATTACATTTCAAAAGATAGTAGTGGTATTTCATGATCGAGTGTATATTACTTTTCAACAGATAGTAGTGGTATTTCATGATCGAGTGTATATTACTTTTCAACAGATAGTAGTGGTATTTCATGATCGAGTGTATATTACATTTCAACAGATAGTAGTGATATTTCATGATCGAGTGTATATTACTTTTCAACAGATAGTAGTGGTATTTCATGAACGAGTGTATATTACATTTCAAAAGATAGTAGTGATATTTCATGAACGAGTGTATATTACATTTCAAAAGATAGTAGTGGTATTTCATGATCGAGTGTATATTACTTTTCAACAGATAGTAGTGGTATTTCATGAACGAGTGTATATTACTTTTCAAAAGATAGTAGTGGTATTTCATGAACGAGTGTATATTACATTTCAAAAGATAGTAGTGATATTTCATGAACGAGTGTATATTACTTTTCAACAGATAGTAGTGATATTTCATGAACGAGTGTATATTACTTTTCAACAGATAGTAGTGATATTTCATGAACGAGTGTATATTACTTTTCAACAGATAGTAGTGGTATTTCATGATCGAGTGTATATTACTTTTCAACAGATAGTAGTGGTATTTCATGATCGAGTGTATATTACTTTTCAACAGATAGTAGTGGTATTTCATGATCGAGTGTATATTACTTTTCAACAGATAGTAGTGGTATTTCATGATCGAGTGTATATTACTTTTCAACAGATAGTAGTGGTATTTCATGATCGAGTGTATATTACTTTTCAACAGATAGTAGTGGTATTTCATGATCGAGTGTATATTACTTTTCAACAGATAGTAGTGGTATTTCATGATCGAGTGTATATTACTTTTCAACAGATAGTAGTGGTATTTCATGATCGAGTGTATATTACATTTCAACAGATAGTAGTGATATTTCCAGAATGAGCGTTGACCCTGGGTACCACAGTAGCTCCATGAGTTAGTGCACTGGGCTACTAAGGACAAGCGGTTGAGTTCGATCCTCATCGACAGCTATCCCAGTCTTAAATGGGAACCGGATTATTTTTTCTGGGAAAGTAAAGCTGCACGGGCGTAATTCTGACCACACAGCCAATATAAAAAAAAAAGAGATCATGTGTCGAAGGTCTATACAAGATATGGCCAGTGACACAGTATTTCCTATACGCCACGTAGCGAGACAGTGTCCTTCACTTTACAATCACGGTTTCAAGGGAAAAGTAGCATTAACTCGTAAAGAGAATATCCTTAAACATTGGGACAAATGTGTAAGGGAATGTACTTGGCCCCAAGTGAGCGGATATATCATTTTTTTGGCGAAACATCGAGACAGCTAATGAATATTCAACACAACAAAAGATAGGGAATAGCCACACAGTCGCAGCGCCGACGACTCAGCACGCGAGCGCCACAAATTATTGCAGATTACGCCCCACAAAGTAGGAGAAATGAGTGGAGAAAGTGTGGTTTTATGAATGTGTGTGTGAAAGTGTGGGGTGTTAATAAACCGGGAGACAGAGACAGATGGGCAGTGAAGAGTGAAAGTGAGGTTTAGAGTCGGCACGAAAACATCAAAGAGTCCATGTTTACCTGGCAGCAACTACTGCAACTGACAGCTGGAGGCCATTACTGATAGCAGCACGCCAAATAAAAGCTGCTAGAACTGTACAAACAACTCCTGAAATTGATGGAGTCCTCCAGATCTGCTTTACTCGTGTCTGGAATATTGTTGATATTAGTGTGCCGTGATTTAGTGGGGGACCGTTCTCTTCAAGTTTAAGAGAGAAAGAATGAAAGAGAGAGAGAGAGAGAGAGAGAGAGAGAGAGAGAGAGAGAGAGTTCTCTTCATAGCATCATTTGGATGTTGGCGTCGGGGAAATAAGTTTCGTCACGTCTGACTCACGGCATTGAGAGTGACGCAAGTTTAAATAAATGAAACAGAGAAAGTAGGGAATGAAGGAAAGAGGAAGTGATAAAGAGAGAGAGAAGAGTACTGAGGAAAAATTAATGTGGGGGGGGGGGGGACACACACAAGGGGAGAGGAGATCAGAATGAAGTCAGAAAGGTGTTGACAAAGTAAACAGAAAACATCAGAAAGCGAGATAGACAGACACACAGACAGGTAAGTAGATAGATATGTAGGTAGATATAGTGATATATTAATAGATAGCTAGGTAGTTAGGTTGGTCGGTCGGTAGGTAGGTTAGGTAGTTAGGTTGGTCGGTAGGTAGGTAGTTGGGTCGGTAGGTAGGTAGTTAGGTCGGTAGGTAGGCAGGTGTAGGTCTGCAGATGACAGACGAGAGAGGAATAATGAGGGAAAATAAATGGGGGGAGGGGAACATACACGAAGAAGGAGATGAGAATGAAGTAAGAAAGGATTTGCCAGAGTAAGCAGAAAATAATAAGTAGGTAGGAAGGCAGACAGATAGATAGGTAGGTAGGTAGGTAGGTAGGAAGGCAGACAGATAGATAGGTAGGTAGGTAGGTAGGCAGGCAGGCTGACAGATAGATAGGTAGGTAGGTAGGTAGGTAGGCAGGCAGACAGATAGGTAGGTAGGTAGGTAGGTAGGCTGACAGATAGATAGGTAGGTAGGTAGGTAGGCAGGCTGACAGATAGATAGGTAGGTAGGTAGGTAGGTAGGTAGGTAGGTAGTTAGGTAGGTAGGTAGGTAGGAAGGCAGACAGATAGATAGACAGGTAGGTAGGTAGGTAGGTAGGTAGGTAGGTAGGTAGGTAGGAAGGCAGACAGATAGATATGTAGGTAGGTAGGTAGGTAGGTAGGTAGTTAGGTAGGTAGGTAGGAAGGCAGACAGATAGATAGGTAGGTAGGTAGGTAGGTAGATAGGTAGGTAGGTAGGTAGGTAGGAAGGCAGACAGATAGATAGGTAGGTAGGCAGGCTGACAGATAGATAGGTAGGTAGGTAGGTAGGTAGTTAGGTAGGTATGTAGGAAGGCAGACAGATAGGTAGGTAGGTAAGGCAGGCTGACAGATAGGTAGGTAGGCAGGCTGACAGATAGATAGGTAGGTAGGTAGGTAGGTAGGAAGGCAGACAGATAGATAGGTAGGTAGGTAGGTAGGTAGGAAGGCAGACAGATAGATAGGTAGGTAGGTAGGTAGGCAGGCTGACAGATAGATAGGTAGGTAGGTAGGTAGTTAGGTAGGTAGGTAGCTAGGCAGATAGATAGGTAGGTAGGTAGGTAGGCAGGCAGATAGATAGATAGGTAGGTAGGTAGGTAGGTAGGTAGTTAGGTAGGTAGGTAGCTAGGCAGATAGATAAGTAGGTAGGTAGGTAGGCAGGCAGACAGATAGATAGGTAGGTAGGTAGGCAGGCTGACAGATAGATAGGTAGGTAGGTAGGTAGGCAGGCTGACAGATATATAGGTAGGTAGGTAGGCAGGCAGATAGATAGATAGATAGGTAGGTAGGTAGGTAGGCTGACAGATATATAGGTAGGTAGGTAGGCAGGCAGATAGATAGATAGATAGATAGGTAGGTAGGTAGGTAGGCAGGCAGACAGATAGATAGGTAGGTAGGTAGGTAGGTAGGCAGGCTGACAGATATATAGGTAGGTAGGTAGGCAGGCAGATAGATAGATAGATAGGTAGGTAGGTAGGTAGGTAGGCAGACAGATAGGTAGGTAGGTAGGTAGGCTGACAGATAGATAGGTAGGTAGGCAGGCAGATAGATAGATAGATAGATAGGTAGGTAGGTAGGTAGGTAGGTAGGTGGGCAGGCAGACAGATAGATAGGTAGGTAGGTAGGTAGGCAGGCTGACAGATAGATAGGTAGGTAGGTAGGTAGGTAGGCAGACTGACAGATATATAGGTAGGTAGGTAGGCAGGCAGACAGATAGATAGGTAGGTAGGTAGGCAGGCTGACAGATATATAGGTAGGTAGGTAGGTAGGTAGGTAGGTAGGTAGGTAGGCAGATAGATAGATAGATAGGTAGGTAGGTAGGTAGGCAGGCAGACAGATAGATAGGTAGGTAGGTAGGTAGGCAGGCTGACAGATAGATAGGTAGGTAGGTAGGTAGGTATATGGGAAAGGCAGGCAGACAGATAGATAGGTAGATAGGTAGGTAGGTAGGTAGGTAGGAAGGTAGGTAGGCAGGCTGACAGATAGATAGGTAGGTAGGTAGGCAGGCAGGCAGACAGATAGATAGGTAGGTAGGTAGGTAGGTAGGCAGGCTGACAGATAGGTAGGTAGGTAGATAGGTAGGTAGGCCGACAGATAGGTAGGTAGGTAGGTAGGTAGGTAGGTAGGTAGGTAGGTAGGTAGGTAGGTAGGTAGGCTGACAGATAGGTAGGTAGGTAGGTAGGTAGGTAGGCAGGCTGACAGATAGGTAGGCAGACAGATAGATAGGTAGGTAGGTAGGTAGGTAGGTAGGCAGGCTGACAGATAGGTAGGCAGGCTGACAGATAGGTAGGCAGGCTGGCAGATAGGTAGGTAGGTAGGCAGGCTGGCAGATAGGTAGGTAGGTAGGCAGGCTGGCAGATAGGTAGGTAGGTAGGCAGGCTGGCAGATAGGTAGGTAGGTAGGCAGGCATATAGGTAGGTAGGCAGGCAGACCAGTAGGTAGGTAGGCGTGTATGTAGGTAGATAGGTTTGTAGGTATGTAGATAGGTAGATAGGTAGGTATGTAGAGAGATGAGATTTGAAAAAAATATGGTGTGGGGGGGGGGTGGAACATACAAGAAAGGAACGATCATAAGGTAAGAGAGATATGTCAAAATACCCAGAAGACAGTAGGAGAGTAGAGAGAGAGAGAGAGAGAGACGTGGGGTAGAGAAGATTCAACTAGTGTCGAGTGAGAATGGCGGCGTGTATGGAGATACATCAATGCTAACTAGCAGTCACTTCTATCGATGCCTCGGAGACCACAAGAAAACTGAAAGAATTTTGAACAAAATCCCGTTGATTCTCTCCAAGCAATGGAGGTACACGCGAACTCTGCTAACGCCTTCCTTACAATCTTACCACTGACCTAAGCCCCTGTAACTCTAGTTAAACATTGGACCTAAAGTGCCCAATAGCCAACAAATTACTATCGATTTTCCACATTTCTGGCAGCTCTTGTGTTTTTATCAAAATGTTTATGGGAGACGAATATGTACAAAATGAGGGAAGAAAATCGAGGGAAAAAAGGATTATTACCAACGAAAGAAGCATCTATGAAGAATAAAGTAACACAAATCAGTGTGTGGCGTTTTAAGTTATGAAAGACAGTCATCTATTGCTCTAAAGAATCAATACTGTTTTATGAATGTACAGCACTGATAATTTTGATAAAATTTTCTTGATAAGGCGTAGCAATGTGGTTTCTAAGAAGAAAGTAACACACGCTCGCAAACACACACATAACTACCAGATAGAATGAAGAACATTTTAGAAGAGAAGAAAGATGAGGAAAAGAGAATGACAACGACAATTTATGAATGGCTGTCAAACATGGAGAACATCAAAAATGACAGTAACGAAGATAAAGACCTTGGTTAATGGATGCTTGCGCAGAATAAAATGATGAAAATGGCAGGACAAAATCACTAAGTTAGAATTATGGGAAAATACCAGTCAAATACCAGTGGATAAAGAGATACAGCGAAGACGTTGGCACTGGATAGGACACACACTTCGAAAACCAACTGAGATTATTACACGACAGGCCAATGCTTTGGAATCCCCAAGGGAAGAGACAAAGATGAAGACCACAATATTCTTGGTGAAGATGGAAGCAGAGATTAAAATTATCGGGAAGCCATGAAATGATCTTAAAATAATGGGAACAAATAGGATGGCTTAAAAAATGTTTGTTGATGACTTATGTTCCACGGAAGCTGAAGAGAAAAATAAGAAAAAAGAAGAAGAAGAAGAAGAAGAAGAAGAGGAGGAAGAAGAAACAGTTTATTAGCAACAGAGAAGGGAAGATGGTGTTGACAGCCTGGTCAAATAGGGAAAGAAAACAGGGAAGACAAATAAAGGGGAGAGAGACAGAGAGAAAAAGAGATAACGGAGAAAAGAGAAAACACATTTCAAAAGTAAAGATAGTTGAAGAGGCCACTAGCACACGAGGCCGCCAGACAGTCCATCAGATAAGTAGGTACACACTGACAGGAACATCTCAGCTCTTGTGTTATCAAAGACAAGACTTTGTGCCAGCGCTAATCCACAACAAGACCACACAAAGTGCAGATTCAAGGTATTTTACACACATTTCTTCATTCTTGTGTGTGAAGCAATCATCACTGTACCTGGAAAGTGCCCTCCATTACTGAACTTTGAAAGTGCCCTCCATTACTGAACTTTGAAACTATAATTTCACTGAACTTTGAAAGTGGTCTTAATCACTGAACTTTGAAAGCCCACTCCATCACTGAACTTGGAAAGTACCTTCCACCACTGAACTTTAAAAGTGCCCTCCATCACTGAACTTTGAAAGTGCCCTCAATCACTGAACTTTGAAAGTGCCCTCGGCATCACTGAACGTGGAAAATGCCCCCCATCACAACTTGGAAAGTAGCAATTAAAGCCTTCAATAATGTGTCTTTTCATCACACAAGCAGCGACATAATGAGCAAATGCTGAGGCACGGGCGAGGCTCGGTGGGGTAAGTTGAAGGATGTTGGATCACATCATCACAAAGATCGTATCTCCTCTTTGTATCCACGCCTTGATGCTTACAAGTGTCTGTCAGTATTTTCACTGTTGTCTCAATTGGTTGGATGATTTGCTTTTAAGAGATATATTCATAAATCAGGACAATCCTATATCCGTTCCCCTGTTCTTTCCTAAAGTCGATTGTGATTTTCACCCGCAGAGCATACTTGTTTTCTTTCTCCGTATCAAATCCCTACCCACCAATCAATGAAAGTTGGGTTTAGTATCACATCCCGACTCATCAATCGATGAAAGTGGGATTTAGTATCACATCCCGTTTCACCATCTTTGAAGAAAGTGTCCCTACTGGTCATTTATAAACCCGATTTGTCACATCTTAATGTCCCAGGTTTTGAGGTCTTCTCAGCTAGCCGATTGGCCTGGTTACTAACATGAACATCAGCGTGTCCGGGCAATATCCAAGTAAGCACCGAAACATGAGACTTTTCGAGTTGGTTGGCCCACTCTCTGCGCAGCATGCCTAGTTCCATTTCCCGTTGAGAGTGCCGCAACACCATAATGGTGGATTCGCTGTTCAACAAGCCACCAACCTGCTGGTGGCAGCTTCGACGTCCATCCTCATGCTGCTCGTTGTGGTTTCACATGCATCAGATTTCCTTTAGACTTTCCATTGATGGAAGCCACAAAATGGAAGCCACAATATTCAAACCATCACGGTGACTCATGACAACGGACATGTATTTAAAGGGGACATAATCTTGCGGTTCTGCATGAGGCTGAATGACACCATGAACTAGAATGTTAGTGGCCTCGTATACTCAGTTACGACACTGCCTGTCCAGTTGGATAACGACTGTGATTCACTTGTACATGTTAGAAGCTATCACAATGTCTTACCCTCAGTGTCACATCTCCCATGCTGAAAACAGAACTTAATATTCCTTCCTCTTCCGCCATCTACGACTTTCCACACTTTATGCTATTACGTGAAAGGTACTAACTGATTATATTAGACAAGTACTAACTGAGTACTAATAGAGAATAAAATTATGAGAAATACCTCTACTAGACGTACAATCTTACATACATCTTGGCAGTAATATAGATAAAGAGGGAGGAACAGAAAATGATACCAAAATAAGGATATCAAAAGCAAGAGGAGCTTTTGTTGCACTGGGAAACATATGGAAATCCAAAGAAATTAGGTTAAATACAAAAATAAAAATTTTCCAACTCAAATGTTAAGTCGGTCCTATTATATGGCTGTGAAACATGGAGAACAACAAAATTGACAATCATGAAGATACAGACTTTCATTAATGGATGCTTACGCAGAATAAAAGGATGGAAATGGCAGGACAAAATAACTAACATAAAATTATGGAAATGTACCAGTCAAATACCACTGGATAAAGAGATACAGCGAAGACGATGGCGCTGGATAGGACACACACTGTGGAAGCCAACTGAGAGTATTACACAACAGGCCCTTTTTTTTTAATTCCCAGGGAAAATATAAAGAGGAAGACCAAGGAATTCTTGGAGAAGACAGAGAAGCAGAGATGAAGATGTTGGGGAAGACATGGAATGATTTTAAAAGAATGACAAGAAATAGAACTGCGTGGAAAGTGTTTGTTGAAGACCTATGCTCCACAGGGAGTTGAAAGGTAGAAGAAGAAGACTGAGTACTAATTATATTAGACAAGTACTAACTGATTACTAATTATATTAGACAAGTACTAACTGATTGGGAGCCGCGATAGCTCAGTGGTTAGTGAAATGGACTACAAAGGACAAGAGGTAGGGTTCGATCCAAACTGACGGCTTCCGGATTCACCCAGCCTTAAATGGGTACCGGATATTTTTCTGTGAAAGTAAAGCGGCACGGGCGTAATACCGACCACATTACCCCAAAAATCATGTACCGAAGGTCTATAAAATGTATGGTCATCATATTCCCTACACGCCACTTGGCGTTACAGGGCTCTTTACTTACTTTACTTACTGACTACTAACTAATTATATTAGACAAGTATTAAGTCACTAGGCAAGCACTGAATGATTGTACTAGACAATATTGACTGCACTTTGGACAAGTATCAAGGGAAGAACAGATACGAGTGTTATCAGAGTACAGCACGTCCTTTCTCGTCGTCATCACACTAGATAGAGAATGTAGACAACCATTGGTCGTTGAGGCAGAAGTTCAGGCCTTGATTTTGCAGAACTCTTCTGGAAGTGACGCATCTATTTACACAGACGGCTCTGTTCTTCAGCACATACAGAGCTCGTGGGCTTTCACGGCTCAGGCTGGAGCACAGCAGTAGTATGGCATTGACTACAAGCAGTTTGCCCATAGGAATTTGGTTGTCACTAAAGCATTAGCATGGCTTGAGACACTGCCTTATGTACATCGTACAGCATGATCAGAAAAATCGCAACTGGCTGTTCTCGATGGTAGTGGTTTGAGTCTCTAGATCTATTCTAAAAAAAAAAGTGTCTGCTTCATTTTCGTGCCAGGACACGCGGGTGTAAGAGGTAATGAACTTGCTGAAAGACTTGCCAGTTTGGCTGATGAGTGTGGAAGTACAATGGACCACTACGACATTCTGAATATCCCAGGGACGTATGTCGATGAAACGACTCAACAAATAATCCTGAATCCGAAGCCATGAGCAAACATCACGGGTATCATGCCAAGGTGGAAGATGTCAGACGAGAGCGCTACGCAGGAATCCACGAAGACTTGTCAACCAACACAACACCGGTGACGTTAGTCGTTACACGTTGAGGGATAATCTTCGGAGGAGATCTCAGCATTTATGACTTGTCCGATATGCAATGAGAATGACTTGACGAAACAAAACTAGATAAGTACTAAGTGGCTTACTCTACGAGACAAGTACTAAGTGACTCACTCTACAAGACAAGTACTAAGTGACTCACTCTACGAGACAAGTACTAAGTGACTCACTCTACGAGACAAGTACTAAGTGACTCACTCTACGAGACAAGTACTAAGTGACTCATTCTAGAGGACAAGTACTAAGTGACTCACTCTACGAGACAAGTACTAAGTGACTCACTCTACGAGACAAGTACTAAGTGACTCACTCTACGAGACAAGTACTAAGTGACTCACTCTACGAGACAAGTACTAAGTGACTCACTCTACGAGACAAGTACTAAGTGACTCACTCTACGAGACAAGTACTAAGTGACTCACTCTACGAGACAAGTACTAAGTGACTCACTCTACGAGACAAGTACTAAGTGACTCACTCTACGAGACAAGTACTAAGTGACTCACTCTACGAGACAAGCACTAACAGGACTACTAGACAGACTGTTGTCAAACCCTGTCAAACGTCAAAATAAGAGCATGTGTGTATGTGTAAGAAAGAAAGAAAGAAAGAAAGAAAGAAAGAAAGAAAGAAAGAAAGAAAGAAAGAAAGAAAGAAAGAAAGAAAGAAAGAAAGAGAGAAAGAAAGAGTGAGAGATTAGAGTGAAGGACATAGCGATGAAGTACGAGATAACATTAACAATTAAATATAAAATGATATTAAACAGTTAAATCTGTAGAGAGAACGATGTCATAAATTATCCGGTTAAAGGTGTAGCCTCTATAAGACCATCCAAAACTGCCCACATTCTCAGCTTCTCCACTCGCGGCGCCGCATGATAGTGTGCTTATCTCCCAGATAATATAAAGGAATACAAGGGATGAATAAACGTGGACATGACGATAGATACAGTAATATAAACAATTGATGAGAGCTGACTAAACAAGTGAGAGCTGACTAAACAAGTGAGAGCAGACTAAAAAGTGAGAGCAGACTAAAAAATGAGAGCAGACAAAAAGTGAGAGCTGACTAAAAAGTGAGAGCAGACTAGAAAAAAGTGAGAGCAGACTAAAAAACGTGAGAGCTGACAAAAACAAGTGAGAGCAGACTAAAAACAATTGTGGCAGCAGACTAAAAAAAAGTGAGAGATGACTAAAAAGTGAGAGCTGACTAAAAAGTGAGAGCAGACTAAAAAGTGAGAGCTGACTAAACAAGTGAGAGCTGACTAAACAAGTGAGAGCTGACTAAACAAGTGAGAGCGGACTAAACAAGTGAGAGCGGACTAAACAAGTGAGAGCGGACTAAACAAGTGAGAGATGACTAAACAAGTGAGAGCGGACTAAACAAGTGAGAGCTGACTAAACAAGTGAGAGCTGACTAAACAAGTGAGAGCTGACTAAACAAGTGAGAGCTGACTAAACAAGTGAGAGCTGACTAAACAAGTGAGAGCGGACTAAACAAGCGAGAGCGGACTAAACAAGTGAGAGCGGACTAAACAAGTGAGAGCTGACTAAACAAGTGAGAGTGGACTAAACAAGTGAGAGATGACTAAACAAGTGAGAGCTGACTAAACAAGTGAGAGCGGACTAAACAAGTGAGAGTGGACTAAACAAGTGAGAGCTGACTAAACAGTGAGAGCGGACAAAACAAGTGAGAGTGGACAAAACAAGTGAGAGCGGACTAAACAAGCGAGAGCTGACTAAACAAGTGAGAGCGGACTAAACAAGTGAGAGCTGACTAAACAAGTGAGAGTGGACTAAACAAGTGAGAGATGACTAAACAAGTGAGAGCGGACTAAACAAGTGAGAGCGGACTAAACAAGTGAGAGCTGACTAAACAAGTGAGAGCGGACTAAACAAGTGAGAGCTGACTAAACAAGTGAGAGCGGACTAAACAAGTGAGAGCGGACTAAACAAGTGAGAGATGACTAAACAAGTGAGAGATGACTAAACAAGTGAGAGCAGACTAAACAAGTGAGAGCTGACTAAACAAGCGAGAGCGGACTAAACAAGTGAGACATGACTAAACAAGTGAGAGTGGACTAAACAAGTGAGAGCTGACTAAACAAGTGAGAGCTGACTAAACAAGTGAGAGCGGACTAAACAAGTGAGAGCTGACTAAACAAGTGAGAGCGGACTAAACAAGTGAGAGCGGACTAAACAAGTGAGAGATGACTAAACAAGTGAGAGCTGACTAAACAAGTGAGAGCGGACTAAACAAGTGAGAGATGACTAAACAAGTGAGAGATGACTAAACAAGTGAGAGCTGACTAAACAAGTGAGAGCTGACTAAACAAGTGAGAGATGACTAAACAAGTGAGAGCGGACTAAACAAGTGAGAGATGACTAAACAAGTGAGAGCTGACTAAACAAGTGAGAGCAGACTAAACAAGTGAGAGTGGACTAAACAAGTGAGAGCGGACTAAACAAGTGAGAGATGACTAAACAAGTGAGAGTGGACTACACAAGTGAGAGCGGACTAAACAAGTGAGAGATGACTAAACAAGTGAGAGTGGACTAAACAAGTGAGAGCGGACTAAACAAGTGAGAGATGACTAAACAAGTGAGAGCGGACTAAACAAGTGAGAGCGGACTAAACAAGTGAGAGCGGACTAAACAAGTGAGAGCTGACTAAACAAGTGAGAGCTGACTAAACAAGTGAGAGATGACTAAAAAAAGTGAGAGCAGACTAAAAAAATTGTGGCAGCAGACTAAAAAAAAGTGAGAGCAGACTAAAAACAATTGTGGCAGCAGACTAAAAAAAAGTGAGAGCAGACTAAAAAGTGAGAGCTGACTAAAAAGTGAGAGCAGACTAAAAAGTAAGAGCTGACAAAAAGTGAGAGCAGACTAAAAACAATTGTGGCAGCAGACTAAAAAAAAGTGAGAGCAGACTAAAAAGTGAGAGCTGACTAAAAAGTGAGAGCAGACTAAAAAGTAAGAGCTGACTAAAAAGTGAGAGCAGACTAGAAAAAAGTGAGAGCAGACTAAAAAAAGTGAGAGCTGACTAAAAATGAGAGCAGACAAAAAGTGAGAGCTGACTAAAAAGTGAGAGCAGACTAGAAAAAAGTGAGAGCAGACTAAAAAACGTGAGAGCTGACAAAAACAAGTGAGAGCAGACTAAAAACAATTGTGGCAGCAGACTAAAAAAAAGTGAGAGCCGACTAAAAAGTGAGAGCTGACTAAAAAGTGAGAGCAGACTAAAAAGTGAGAGCAGACTAAAAAGTGAGAGCAGACTAAACAAGTGAGAGCTGACTAAAAAGTGAGAGCAGACTAAAAAGTGAGAGCTGACTAAAAAGTGAGAGCAGACTAAAAACAATTGTAGCAGCAGACTAAAAAAAAGTGAGAGCAGACTAAAAAGTGAGAGCAGACTAAAAACAATTGTGGCAGCAGACTAAAAAAAGTGAGAGCAGACTAAAAAGTGAGAGCAGACTAAAAAGTGAGAGCTGACTAAAAAGTGAGAGCTGACTAAAAAGTGAGAGCTGACTAAAAAGTGAGAGCTGACTAAAAAGTGAGACATGACTAAACAAGTGAGAGTGGACTAAACAAGTGAGAGCTGACTAAACAAGTGAGAGCTGACTAAACAAGTGAGAGCTGACTAAACAAGTGAGAGCTGACTAAACAAGTGAGAGCGGACTAAACAAGTGAGAGCTGACTAAACAAGTGATAGCGGACTAAACAAGTGAGAGCGGACTAAACAAGTGAGAACTGACTAAACAGCAGAAAAGCAGACTTAAAAAAAAAGTTAGAGCTGACTAATATCTCACTGATAAGTGAGAGCAGAAAAAAAAAGAAAGAAAGTAGAAGGGGCATTTTCTAGACATAAAATACAAAAACAAAATTCAAGTCCTGTGTTTCCATTTTGTTCTCGCCACGAAACCGAATAAGCCGACCCGTTGAGGCCGTAGACGTACATCAAACCTGGATGGGTTCTGAAGCGACAGCTTTCCTTCAAACAGGCATTTCTAGACTCTGTCCTACAGGAATCTATCAAAAGAGTGGCAGGTAATCTCAGAACTCCTCATTCAGTTTTCAAATCGTTTCTAAATCCTAGGTAACGTCCCCCCCCCCCCCCCACCACAAAAACCCCCGCACCACCAGGCCTCTCTAGCAAGATATTTCTTTTACCTCCATGAGACTAGCATTCACAAGGACCGGGAAGAAGCAGGCACGTCAGATCTTCCGCCTGTGAACACACACTGGCAAATATGCTCAACTCATCCAGCGTCGGAGTTTCTAGGCTGCGAATATTCTCGCCAGAATGTACTGGCCGAAATGAGTTGTGAAATTCTTGGTTTATGATCTTAAACTCCGTTCTGCCGTCTTCACGAGTCAAGGGACAGGTAACTCCCGCTTGTAGGAAACCATTTACTTGCAATAACCATGACTTCCCTCCCACTGTACATCGCCTAGAAAACTCGAAAGGAAAACTTTTAAAACAAAATATATATTTTTGTTAAAGTCCAAAGGGAACAAGAGAAAGTGTTTGCCCAAGGAATGTAATAGATACGGTTCTAATTTATTGTTGTTTTAAATACAGCTTCTAATGTATTGTTTATTTGTTACAAATCTAGATTCTAATTTCTTATTCGTGTTGCTGTTATTATTATTGTTATGGGTCCAGATTCTAATTTCTTGTTGTAATTGTTATATAATTCTAGATTCTACTTTCTTGTTGTTGTTGCTGCTGTTATTGTTGCTATGGATCCAGAAACTAATTTCTTGCTGTTTAGATACTGATTCTAATTTCTTGTTGTTATTGTTATATAAATCTGGAATCTAATTTCTTGTTGTTGTTATATAAATCTGGATTCTAATTTCTTGTTATTGTTATATAAATCTGGATTCTAATTTCTTGTTGTTATATAAATCTGGATTCTAATTTCTTGTTGTTGTTATATAAATCTGGATTCTAATTTCTTGTTATTGTTATATAAATCTGGATTCTAATTTCTTGTTGTTATTGTTATATAAATCTGGATTCTAATTTCTTGTTGGTGTTATATAAATCTGGATTCTAATTTCTTGTTATTGTTATATAAATCTGGATTCTAATTTCTTGTTATTGTTATATAAATCTGGATTCTAATTTCTTGTTGTTATATAAATCTGGATTCTAATTTCTTGTTGTTATTGTTATATAAATCTGGATTCTAATTTCTTGTTATTGTTATATAAATCTGGATTCTAATTTCTTATTCGTGTTGCTGTTATTATTATTGTTATGGGTCCAGATTCTAATTTCTTGTTGTAATTGTTATATAATTCTAGATTCTACTTTCTTGTTGTTGTTGCTGCTGTTATTGTTGCTATGGATCCAGAAACTAATTTCTTGCTGTTTAGATACTGATTCTAATTTCTTGTTGTTATTGTTATATAAATCTGGAATCTAATTTCTTGTTGTTATTGTTATATAAATCTGGATTCTAATTTCTTGTTATTGTTATATAAATCTGGATTCTAATTTCTTGTTGTTATATAAATCTGGATTCTAATTTCTTGTTGTTGTTATATAAATCTGGATTCTAATTTCTTGTTATTGTTATATAAATCTGGATTCTAATTTCTTGTTGTTATTGTTATATAAATCTGGATTCTAATTTCTTGTTGGTGTTATATAAATCTGGATTCTAATTTCTTGTTATTGTTATATAAATCTGGATTCTAATTTCTTGTTATTGTTATATAAATCTGGATTCTAATTTCTTGTTGTTATATAAATCTGGATTCTAATTTCTTGTTGTTATTGTTATATAAATCTGGATTCTAATTTCTTGTTATTGTTATATAAATCTGGATTCTAATTTCTTGTTGTTATATAAATCTGGATTCTAATTTCTTGTTGTTATTGTTATATAAATCTGGATTCTAATTTCTTGTTATTGTTATATAAATCTGGATTCTAATTTCTTGTTGTTATTGTTATATAAATCTGGATTCTAATTTCTTGTTATTGTTATATAAATCTGAATTCTAATTTCTTGTTGTTGTTATATAAATCTGGATTCTAATTTCTTGTTGTTGTTATATAAATCTGGATTCTAATTTCTTGTTGTTATTGTTAAATAAATCTGGATTCTAATTTCTTGTTGTTATTGTTATATAAATCTGGATTCTAATTTCTTGTTGTTGTTAAATAAATCTGGATTCTAATTTCTTGTTGTTGTTGCTGTTGTTATTATTGTTATTATAGATCTGGATATTAATGTCCTGTTCTTGCTGTTGTT
This sequence comes from Megaustenia siamemsis, assembly GCA_032433765.1. Lineage (NCBI taxonomy): Eukaryota > Metazoa > Mollusca > Gastropoda > Stylommatophora > Ariophantidae > Megaustenia > Megaustenia siamemsis. The sequence goes on along the minus strand of JAVIAB010000125.1, from coordinate 11,988,779 downwards.
ATTGTTGTGTTAGACCCAGGTTATATTTTTTCCGGTCTTGTATATCCAGATTATAATTTGTTGTTGTACATCCGGATTCTAATATATTGTTGTTGTTGTTGTTATTACAGATCCAGACTATAATTTATTCTTGTTCTAGATCTTATAGTGGAGTTCTAGATATTCTAGTGGAAATCTAGATCTTCTAGTGAAATTCTAGATCTGGTGGAATTCTAGATCTTCTGGTGGAGTTCTAGATCTGGTGAAATTCTAGATATTCTGGTGTAGTTCTAGATTTGGTGAAATTCTAGATATTCTGGTGGAGTTCTAGATTTGGTGGAATTCTAGATATTCTGGTGGAGTTCTAGATCTGGTGAAATTCTAGATATTCTGGTGTAGTTCTAGATTTGGTGAAATTCTAGATATTCTGGTGGAGTTCTAGATTTGGTGGAATTCTAGATATTCTGGTGGAGTTCTAGATCTGGTGAAATTCTAGATATTCTGGTGGAGTTCTAGATCTGGTGAAATTCTAGATATTCTGGTGGAGTTCTAAATCTTCTAGTGGAATTCTAGATCTGGTGGAATTTTAGATCTTCTGGTGGAATTCTAGATGTTATAGATCTTCTGGAGGAATTCTATATCTTCTAGTGGAATAACACATTTTCTACATCAGCAGGGTCCATGTTTGTTCATCTTAGTCTTGTAAGAACACCAGGCTTTCTAAATCACGATTGCTTGTCTCAATTAGCCCCATACTAGGTCTCATAAATCAGCCGTATCACAGCACTGTCTGTGTACTCGTGTATCCCAGATACTGTCTGTGTACTCGTGTATCCCAGATATTGTCTGTGTACTCGTGTATCCCAGATACTGTCTGTGTACTCGTGTATCCCAGATACTGTCTGTGTACTCGTGTATCCCAGATACTGTCTGTGTACTCGTGTATCCCAGACACTGTCTGTGTATTTGTGTATCCCAGATACTGTCTGTGTATTTGTGTATCCCAGATACTGTCTGTGTATTTGTGTATCCCAGATACTGTCTGTGTACTCGTGTATCCCAGATACTGTCTGTGTACTCGTGTATCCCAGATACTGTCTGTGTATTCGTGTATCCCAGACACTGTCTGTGTATTTGTGTATCCCAGATACTGTCTGTGTACTCGTGTATCCCAGATACTGTCTGTGTACTTGTGTAACCCAGATACTGCCGATGTACTCGTGTAACCAGGAAATGTTTGTGTACTCATGCATTCCAGGCACTGTCTGTGTACTCGCGTAGACCAGGTACTGTTTGTACTATATACCTTTATAGGAAAGCCACTATTATAAGCTGATAACAGACATAAAATACCACGATACAGACAGACCACAACAGACAAAACTGATGGACACAGAGGGCAGGGGTTTACAAGTGGACAGATCCTAATGGTATAAAGAAAAGTGATGAACAGCACTGCGGTTAGGTGGTTATGGAGTGACCTGATCGCTGTACCAAGCACGCTGTGTTTATTTATTCATTCATTGGGTGCCGTCTCCGCGTGGAAGTTTGGCTACCATAGAGCGCCACTTATCTCTTGTCTTGATGGTGCAAGTTGTCATAGGTTAACTGTCATCATTTTGATGTTATCTGTCCACTTTAGTCTTGATCTGCCTCTGCCTTGTCTGTCATGTTCTTTCCCTTCCAAGATGAATTTTAGAAGGGTATTTATGTCTATTCGCATGTCCAAACAATTTCTGTTGTTTTCTCCGAATTATGTTAAGTAGTTCTTTTTTGTTATGCCGCATTACCTGAAGAGAATGGGATCTCTTAAAAACAAAAGGGAGATTCTGTTGAAATACTTTAGAACAGGCTGAAGAAGAACTCTCGGAGAAAGGAGACGAGAATTTGCGAAACTCGTCTAGCTCTCGTTGACTGGATGTGTGTACCACGCGTGTGGCTTCCTGTCTGTGTCTCACCTTCTGCTGGCGACACCTGCCAGTGTGTGGTGTGTGTGTGTTGGGCACATATTCGTCTGCACGTATGTTTCTGCGTGCGTCTATACGTGTGAAAGAGACAGTGAAAGAATTGGGGGGAAAGAGAGAAATTAGAAGGGGTGTGAAAAAAAGATAATCTAATGAGAGAGGATATACAGATATCATTGTGGCGATCGCTCGATTACTAAAGAAATAAATAGACCTCTTCGGCGTCCATCCTTAAAAGAACGTTAAATGGGCGTAAATGCGTTGCAACGTGGTTTACAACTGGGCCTTGGTTGCAGATTTCGACCCAAAACATCCGACTTCAAAACGGCATTCTTTAGAACCCGGGGGACAAAATCCAAAATTCCACGCGGTCTTTAAAGTTACTAACGGTTCTCGTTTGGTGAGAGAATGCACACGTGGTGGGGTTGGCTGGTGGGAAGGCCCCATTTTCCCCAAGTATGGTCGGCAGATGTATGGCGTCATGAGGTGTCCAAATTAAGTTCTCTTGTTATTTATTTTTAAAACTAGCAGCAGTCGGTCAAAGAAAGTTCGTAATGTACACCCGCTGGCATCTCCTTGTGTCCACAACTACAATTTATCTGTTAGATTGAAGAAGCCGTCCCTCATCTCAGCCGTAAATCCTCTCACTCTACAATCAAAATGCGGTTTCAGAAAACTGAGCACTCAGCCCAGGGGCGGATATTCTGAGGAGGCAACGGAGACCACGACTCATCTAATATTTTGATCAGAATACATAACACAATCACATTCCAACTCAATGAGTTAAATGTCAGTGTACAACCAGTCATCGTATTCCCTAGTATAGCCGTGATATGGTTAAAATAACTCAAGCCGTTACTAATTATATATATATATATATATACTCCAATGCCTATGGAGGCCAAACCTACTACAACCGAACAACGGCATCTATCGACTTTGCAATGTTTATGAGAACTAGGTTGGCCAGTTCAACAATTACCTCCTTGTTTCCATGGCAACAAAAGAACGACAATCATATGACGTACTATCTTTCTATTGAAACATCTAGAATCAGTGCGATTGGAATAAGAATGTATGAAGTTTATCCTGTATAAATCACTGTGTCGTGTCTTTATATACAAAACATGAACAAAAATGTCAGAGATTTTAATTAAAGAGCAATCCATGTTTTTTTTTAATCATAACTTATAAAGCAAATAACTAAGATATTATGGTGTAATTATAATTATGTTAATCTAAGGCAATAATTGAAGGAACTATTTTACATAGCGCAAATTGCAGCAATGTTTATGTCGCAAATCATCAGGTTAAAGGTCAAAAGTTCGATCTCATGTCCGGCCTCCTCAAGTTTCAAACTCACCGACTGCCGGTGATGGGGCATCTATTAAACATCAACTGGTAAATAACTATCCCGTCTGTTCCCCCCAACAAGATGAGCGGCCTTAGTCACTTTCTTTCACTCCAACCACATTTTCACGTTAGAAATAGCAAACAGATAACAGTCCTTGTCTCCCCCTCTATCACCGCATCCCGTACGTAGTGGCTCAAGCACAAAGACAGGATACTTTGTTCGACCTTCTTCGGCGTTTATCCATTCTATCTATCTATTGACCTTTCGAGCCGTAACCGGCCCATAGGGCGTAGACCAAGATACACCTTCTCCTATATGAATTTTTGTTCTAGCAGTTTTCTTTTAAAGATATTTTATCAAATCTCGCCATCTGTCTCTGTTCTGTGCAAGCAGTTCTATCTCATTGAGGGAGCCGATTCCTGCTGCTCTTGCCTCTCTCATCAATGTTCTTCTCAGTGTCTCCCTGGGTCTTCCTCTTTTTCTTTTACCCGTTGTTTCCCATATGAGGGCTTGCTTTGCTATTCGATTATTATCTCTTCTCATCACATGTCCAACGTATGACCATCGTCTTTTCTTTATTACTGAAGATATTAGTGGTTGATTGGCGATTTCTCTAATTTCCTCGTTTGTTTTGAATTCGTTCCATTCTATACCAAGTATTTTCCTTAGACATTTATTTTCGAATGCGTTCAACTTTGTTTCTATATCTCTTGTTGTTTTTCAGCTTTCACACGCATACGTAAGGGTTGATAGTACATTTGATTTGAATAGCCTAAGTTTTGTGTTTGTGCTAATGAGTTTTGATTTCCACAACTTTTCAAGGCTTCTGAAAGACATTGCTGCTTTAGCCAGTCTGATTCTAATTTCTTTGCTCGTATCCCCTTCTCGATCAATGTGACTTCCAAGATAGATAAAGTGATCGATCTCTTCTACTGGTTTGTTTTCCATGTATATTTTGTCACTTGTTGTAATTAAACTTTTCATGACTTTAGTCTTTTCATGATTGACCTCAAGCCCAATTTTGCTGGCTATTGATGATAGTTCATTTGTGTTTTCCTGCATCGTTTTTATCTGACTGCTGATGAGAACTATGTCATCAGCAAAGTCGAGGTCCTCCAAATGGTCTCCTTGTATCCATTCGATGCCTTTATTACCAGTGCAGCATTTCTTCATTATGAAGTCCATAACAATTCCAAATAACAAGGGCGATAAAATACATCCTTGTTTAACCCCAGTTTCTATTGGGAAACATTCGCTCAGTCCTTCCTCTGTTCGAACTGCACATGTGTAACCATCATACATGTCTTTGATAATATTTATGATTTTTGATGGTAAACCATATTGCTTCAGAATTTTCCACAAAGAATCTCTATCAATACTATCAAATGCTTTTTTGAAGTCGATGAAGTTAAGTACAAAAGGTTTTTGCTTTTCAATGTGTTCCTCCAATATAAGTCGTAGAGTGAAAATGTGGTCAAGACAGCTTCTCCCTTTTCTAAACCCAGCCTGTTCTTCACGCATTACTGTATCTATTGAATCCTTTATTCTATTTAGGATGATTTTACAGAATAACTTTGAGGCAACTGACAAAAGTGTCACGCCTCTCCAGTTGTTACAATCTCTAAGATTGCCCTTTTTTGGGATCTTAACAATGATTCCTTTTTTCCATTTATGAGGCGTCTTCTCTGTTTTCCAAATGATGTTGAACATTTTTTGGAGATGTATTAAATTATGGCTATCAATTGCCTTGAGGATCTCAGCTGTTAACTTATCCTCTCCAGCAGCCTTGTTATTGGTCATTAGCTTTAAGATGGTTTCTATTTCACTCAAGGTTTACCCATTACGTGGTTGTTAATTCATTGTGTCGCTAGTTTACGGCAAGCAGCGATATATGCGCCTTACGGCACGACACATCCGTCTTCTGCACAGTAGACATTTTGTTGTTTTGTTTTAGCTTCTTCTTTCCTTCCTCATTTGCTGTTTAACGTCAAGGGAAGATGCAGTCTTGCTCTTAGCTTTTATTGTCTGTTTCTGGTAGTTGTTGTCTGTTTCTGGTAGTTGTTGTCTGTTTCTGGTTGTTGTTGTCTGTTTCTGGTTGTTGTTGTCTGTTTCTGGTTGTTGTTGTCTGTTTCTGGTTGTTGTTGTTGTCTGTTTCAGGTTGTTGTTGTCTGTTTCAGGTTGTTGTTGTCTGTTTTTGGTTGTTGTTGTTGTTGTCTGTTTCAGGTTGTTGTTGTCTGTTTCTGGTTGTTGTTGTTGTCTGTTTCAGGTTGTTGTTGTCTATTTCAGGTTGTTGTTGTCTATTTCTGGTTGTTGTTGTCTGTTTCTGGTTGTTGTTGTTGTTGTCTGTTTCTGGTTGTTGTTGTTGTCTGTTTCTGGTTGTTGTCTGTTTCTGGTTGTTGATGTCTGTTTCTGGTTGTTGTTGTTTGTTTCTGGTTGTTGTTGTTGTCTGTTTCTGGTTGTTGTTTTTGTCTGTTCCTGGTTGTTGTTGTCTGTTTCTGGTTGTTGTCTGTTTCTGGTTGTTGTTGTTGTCTATTTCTGGTTGTTGTTGTCTGTTTCAGGTTGTTGTTGTCTGTTTCTGGTTGTTGTTGTTGTTGTTGTCTGTTTCAGGTTGTTGTTGTCTGTTTCAGGTTGTTGTTGTCTGTTTCAGGTTGTTGTTGTTGTTGTCTGTTTCAGGTTGTTGTTGTCTGTTTCAGGTTGTTGTTGTCTGTTTCAGGTTGTTGTTGTTGTTGTCTGTTTCTGGTTGTTGTTGTTGTTGTCTGTTTCAGGTTGTTGTTGTCTGTTTCTGGTTGTTGTTGTTGTTGTCTGTTTCAGGTTGTTGTTGTCTGTTTCAGGTTGTTGTTGTCTGTTTCTGGTTGTTGTTGTTGTTGTCTGTTTCAGGTTGTTGTTGTCTGTTTCTGGTTGTTGTTGTTGTCTGTTTCAGGTTGTTGTTGTCTATTTCAGGTTGTTGTTGTCTATTTCTGGTTGTTGTTGTCTGTTTCTGGTTGTTGTTGTTGTTGTTGTCTGTTTCAGGTTGTTGTTGTCTATTTCTGGTTGTTGTTGTTGTCTGTTTCTGGTTGTTGTTGTTGTTGTCTGTTTCAGGTTGTTGTTGTCTATTTCTGGTTGTTGTTGTTGTTGTCTATTTCTGGTTGTTGTTGTCTATTTCTGGTTGTTGTTGTTGTTTTGCCAACTTCTTGGCGAGGCACGATCCGCTCAACCTTCAAGTCTTCTTTTTTCCCCGTTCGCCAGCTTTTACCTCTGACGAAGTCCCTAGAGACTAGGAACTGAATTTTGCGTGTTAATCCATTTTTCAATGGCAGCCGTGTGGACAGGGGTCCCTCGTCGCACAGACAGATAACTCCGACTTCGGAGGTACTCATATTTTTTTCCATCGGCGAGCAATTGGCGGTTCAAGCAAGGCCTCACTGCTGAGACCAAGGGTGGTTGCCGCAGAGAGAAATCATCAAATAAAATTCCCAACCGGTGTAGTCAGGATTTGAAACCACAACCTCTCTGTTTCGAGGCCGGCATCTTGCCTCGAGACCAACCACGAGTCTTCTAGGTTATATTAGACCGCAAACGACAACCATAAATGATGACGTCATATCAAAATTTATCAACGTTTCTAGATGTCCCAGAAGACCCTTCATTGTCGACACGCTGGTTATGTATGCCGTATCTTTACTGCAAAGCTGGGCCGGTCTATTTAAATTATTTTACCCGCAACAGCTTTGCTATTAAAAAAAGAAACAGTCGAGGTTCTCTCCCCTGCCTTAAATATGACGTTAGTGACCATATTTTTCCATGACCACGGCAGTTCTTTGGGGTGATGTGGTCGGTATCACGCCATGCAGCCTTTACTTCCCAGAAAAATCTCTGATACCCAATTAATAGAGACTGGGTGAACCCAGGAGCTTTGTCGTTCCGAGAAAAATCCGCCACTTTTGGAGATCGAATCCGAACGATCAGGAAGCGAGCACACAAAACCACTCAGCCACCGAGGTGAGCACACAAACCATTCAGCCACCGAGGTGAGCACACAAACCACTCAGCCACCGAGGTGAGCACACAAACCACTCAGCCACCGAGGTGAGCACACAAACCACTCAGCCACCGAACCTTCGTTATCGCTACACCTGAAATCTGTGATGAACCCGAGCCGATACTTAGATTGTCTTAAATCTGAATTTTTAAAAAAATAAATAAGTGTAAGAAAAATAGAAGGACGTAGATTAAGCTTAAGTCGACATGTCGCGCAGCATCTCGGAAATATGCTCACTGTATTATTCACACAATTCTTCTGGGAATATCGGACAGAGTTTAGGAAGAAATGATGAAAACAAAAAAATATACATTTAAAAAGAGAAATGTCTAAAATGTCAAAAGGCTTAGAATAATATTGTGCTGGTAATAAAAGATGAAATTTAAAAAAAGAAATAGCCAAGGCCAATTAAAATGGCAGGTACAGAAGAAAAAAACACAAGTGAAATAGAATATGATGAGGAGATCAAAAATGTATAACGCGAGGAAGCACATCAGCTTACCAGAGATAGAGAACATATATATGTTGAGTTTGCTGTGTGTGTTTCCATTTGAGTTCCGATAAGGAGCTAGTACTTTGGTCTTTTGGTTGCTCGCTGAAACTTGAAAACAAGTTTAAGAATACGTCTGTGGACTAAACTAAACTTGAAAACAAGTTTAAGAATACGGCTGTGGACTAAACTAAACTAAACTAAACTTGAAAACAAGTTTAAGAATACGTCCGTGGACTAAACTAAACTAAACTTGAAAACAAGTTTAAGAATACGCATGTGGACTAAACTAAACTAAACTTGAAAACAAGTTTAAGAATACGTCCGTGGACTAAACTAAACTAAACTTGAAAACAAGTTTAAGAATACATCCGTGGACTAAACTAAACTTGAAAACAAGTTTAAGAATACGGCTGTGGACTAAACTAAACTAAACTTGAAAACAAGTTTAAGAATACGTCTGTGGACTAAACTAAACTTGAAAACAAGTTTAAGAATACGGCTGTGGACTAAACTAAACTAAACTTGAAAACAAGTTTAAGAATACGTCTGTGGACTAAACTAAACTTGAAAACAAGTTTAAGAATACGCATGTGGACTAAACTAAACTAAACTTGAAAACAAGTTTAAGAATACGTCCGTGGACTAAACTAAACTAAACTTGAAAACAAGTTTAAGAATACATCCGTGGACTAAACTAAACTTGAAAACAAGTTTAAGAATACGGCTGTGGACTAAACTAAACTAAACTTGAAAACAAGTTTAAGAATACGTCTGTGGACTAAACTAAACTTGAAAACAAGTTTAAGAATACGTCCGTGGACTAAACTAAACTAAACTTGAAAACAAGTTTAAGAATACGTCCGTGGACTAAACTAAACTAAACTTGAAAACAAGTTTAAGAATACGTCCGTGGACTAAACTAAACTAAACTTGAAAACAAGTTTAAGAATACGGCTGTGGACTAAACTAAACTAAACTTGAAAACAAGTTTAAGAATACGTCTGTGGACTAAACTAAACTTGAAAACAAGTTTAAGAATACGTCCGTGGACTAAACTAAACTAAACTTGAAAACAAGTTTAAGAATACGTCTGTGGACTAAACTAAACTTGAAAACAAGTTTAAGAATACGTCCGTGGACTAAACTAAACTAAACTAAACTTGAAAACAAGTTTAAGAATACGTCCGTGGACTAAACTAAACTAAACTTGAAAACAAGTTTAAGAATACGTCCGTGGACTAAACTAAACTAAACTAAACTTGAAAACAAGTTTAAGAATACGTCCGTGGACTAAACTAAACTAAACTAAACTTGAAAACAAGTTTAAGAATACGTCCGTGGACAAAAATAAACTAAAATAAACTTGAAAACAAGTTTAAGAATACGTCTGTGGACTAAACTAAACTTGAAAACAAGTTTAAGAATACGTCCGTGGACTAAACTAAACTAAAATAAACTTGAAAACAAGTTTAAGAATACATCCGTGGACTAAACTAAACTAAACTAAACTTGAAAACAAGTTTAAGAATACGTCCGTCGACTAAACTAAACTTGAAAACAAGTTTAAGAATACGTCCGTCGACTAAACTAAACTAAACTTGAAAACAAGTTTAAGAATACGTCCGTCGACTAAACTAAACTAAACTAAACTAAACTTGAAAACAAGTTTAAGAATACGTCCGTGGACTAAACTAAACTAAAATAAACTTGAAAACAAGTTTAAGAAAACGTCCGTGGACTAAACTAAACTAAACTTGAAAACAAGTTTAAGAATACATCCGTGGACTAAACTAAACTAAACTAAACTTGAAAACAAGTTTAAGAATACGTCCGTCGACTAAACTAAACTTGAAAACAAGTTTAAGAATACGTCCGTCGACTAAACTAAACTAAACTTGAAAACAAGTTTAAGAATACGTCCGTCGACTAAACTAAACTAAACTAAACTAAACTTGAAAACAAGTTTAAGAATACGTCCGTGGACTAAACTAAACTAAACAACAAGTTTAAGAATAGGTCCGTGGACTAAACTAAACTTGAAAAGTTTAAGAATACGACCGCGGACTGAACTAAACTAAACTTGAAAACAAGTTTAAGAATACGTCCGTGGACTAAACTAAACTAAACTTGAAAACAAGTTTAAGAATACGTCCGTGGACTAAACTAAACTAAACTTGAAAACAAGTTTAAGAATACGTCCGTCGACTAAACTAAACTTGAAAACAAGTTTAAGAATACGTCCGTTGACTAAACTAAACTAAACTTGAAAAGTTTAAGAATAGGTCCGCGGACTGAACTAAACTAAACTTGAAAACAAGTTTAAGAATAGGTCCGTGGACTAAACTAAACCTAACACTTGAAATTATTGTATGGACATGTCCAACATGGATGACCCGTCGACTAAACTAAACTAATCTAAACTTGAAGAAAACAAAAATGACACTGATCTTGGAGTTGTGCTGTCAGAACGAGCAGCCACGTTGAGACAAAGCAGATTAATTCAATAAAGTTGTCACGACATTTTGTACACCACAGACTCATAACTAGCCAAATCAGCTCTTGGTATGTTTAACGGAAGTCTTACAACCAAGCAAAATCTCAGTTTTGTACGTTTGTTCAATGACACAATAAAATACATAGAGTTGTTATGTGGTACTTGATGCAACATTATGTTAGTGATAAGATCAAACACATACACATATAGAATATGAATTAGTTCGGCCATCTCGATAGTACTAAGATAAAGATGCAAACAACTGCGTGGCTACAGCAGCCCCCAATCTGACTAGAAGGTTCCAGAAATACTCGTTATCTGACCTGGTCTAGAGTGGAGCATATATACAAGTTCAGTTCAGATGGAACAACAAAACAAATAAACATTGCAATTATTAATTAATAATAATAAAATCAGAAATAATAATTAACAAAGATTTGCAAAACCCCGAGCAATGTAGGGTAAATTCTGTTGCTATATAATACAAGCATGTCATGTGGTGGCGGAGTGTAGCAGTTCTTGTAGGACCACATGTGGGTGGATGCATAGCAGGTCTTGTACTGAAGCCCATTTTCTTTGAACTTCACCGAACTTAACAGTGAGTCCGCTGCCATGTGGCTGAACAAGATGCCTGCTGGCTGACACATTGAGGAGACATACACAGCGGTGTTCAACCTGTGCTGGTACAACCGTGTGGAGAGATACCAAAACACAGATATGATGGTAAGTGGAGAAACAATGTCCATGGGAAGTGGAGAAACAATGTCCATGGTAAGTGGGGAAACAATGTCCATGGTAAGTGGGGAAACAATGTCCATGGTAAGTGGGGAAACAATGTCCATGGTAAGTGGAGAAACAATGTCCATGGTAAGTGGAGAAACAATGTCCATGGTAAGTGGAGAAACAATGTCCATGGTAAGTGGAGAAACAATGTCCATGGTAAGTGGAGAAACAATGTCCAAGGTAAGTGGGGAAACAATGTCCATGGTAAGTGGGGAAACAATGTCCATGGTAAGTGGAGAAACAATGTCCATGGTAAGTGGGGAAACAATGTCCATGGTAAGTGGGGAAACAATGTTCATGGTAAGTGGTGAAACAATGTTCATGGTAAGTGGAGAAACAATGTCCATGGTAAGTGGAGAAACAATGTCCATGGTAAGTGGAGAAACAATGTTCATGGTAAGTGGAGAAACAATGTCCATGGTAAGTGGAGAAACAATGTCCTTGGTAAGTGGAGAAACAATGTCCATGGTAAGTGGAGAAACAATGTCCATGGTAAGTGGAGAAACAATGTGCGTGGTAAGTGGAGAAACAATGTCCATGGTAAGTGGGGAAACAATGTCCATGGTAAGCGGAGAAACAATGTCCATGGTAAGTGGGGAAACAATGTCCATGGTAAGCGGAGAAACAATGTCCATGGTAAGTGGGGAAACAATGTCCATGGTAAGTGGAGAAACAATGTCCATGGTAAGTGGGGAAACAATGTCCATGGTAAGCGGAGAAACAATGTGCGTGGTAACTGGAAAAACATTGTCCATGGTAAGTGGGGAAACAATGTCCGTGGTAAGTGGTGAAACAATGTCCATGGTAAGTGGAGAAACAATATCCATGGTAAGTGGAGAAACAATGTCCATGGTAAGTGGTGAAACAATGTCCATGGTAAGTGGAGAAACAGTGTCCATGGTAAGTGGAGAAACAATGTCCATGGTAAGTAGAGAAACAATGTCCATGGTAAGTGGAGAAACAATGTCCATGGTAAGTGGAGAAACAATGTCCATGGTAAGTAGAGAAACAATGTCCATGGTAAGTGGAGAAACAATGTCCATGGTAAGTAGAGAAACAATGTCCATGGTAAGTGGAGAAACAATGTCCATGGTAAGTAGAGAAACAATGTCCATGGTAAGTGGAGAAACAGTGTCCATGGTAAGTGGAGAAACAATGTCCATGGTAAGTGGAGAAACAATGTCCATGGTAAGTGTGGAAACAATGTCCATGGTAAGTGTGGAAACAATGTCCATGGTAAGTGGGGAAACAATGTCCAGCTATTTCTTAAACCGCCTGTCTGAAAGAATCTCTGCCTCTGGCCAGATCTCCTAGAGAATGTTGCGATCCCCCACAGCCTGTCTGAAAGAATCTCTGCCTCTAGCCAGATCTCCTAGAGAATGTTGCGATCCCCCACAGCCTGTCTGAAAGAATCTCTGCCTCTAGCCAGATCTCCTAGAGAATGTTGCGATCCGCTACAGACCGTCTGAAAGAATCTTTGCCTCTAGCCAGATCGCCTAGAGAATGTTGCGATCCGCTACAGACCGTCTGAAAGAATCTTTGCCTCTAGCCAGATCTCCTAGAGAATGTTGCGATCCGCAAAGCCCGTCTGAAAGAATCTCTGCCTCTAGCCAGATCTCCTAGAGAATGTTGCGATCCGCTACAGACCGTCTGAAAGAATCTTTGCCTCTAGCCATATCTCCCACTTCTTCTGCTGTCATGTTCAAGATCTCCTAAAAGTCTTAAACCCATCTTCTTCTTGGTCTTCCCCTGATGCGTCGCCCAGGAACCACGACTTCCATTAGATTTTTTAAAATTTTATTTCTGTGGGCACAATCCACTTGTGATAGCGTCCTGCTTCTGGAACCCATCTAGTTCATGTTAACTGAAAGTCGATATCGAATTTTGTTTTGCTTGAATTGTGAACAGAAAAATGTTCGAAATCTCCACAGCTGGAAAACCCATCCTAACGTCTTGAGATAAGTAATGAGTTTTACAACAACTCTACTCGCCTGCAAATTTAAAACTAAAATTGTGAAATTGAGGAATGTCTCATAGTTACCGTTTGATAGACAAAGATAGCACAATTTCAACTGTTATCGCTGCTTTCATTTCGTCTTCAATTTAAGAGATACATTTTTCTCTCGTAAGACTGGAATCTATTTACATGAAATCAGATATCTCACAGATACGTTCATAACTAAGGGAGATCACTCGGGTGAATTTACTGCCCCGTGAGAAATAATCTCGCAAATGTAAAAACAGCGACAGTCAGACAGACAAGACAGTGAGACAGACAAGACAGAGAGACAGACAAGACAGACAGAGAGACAGACAGAGAGACAGACAATACAGAGAGAGAGACATACAAAACAGAGAGACAGACAAGACAGGCACGACAGAGAGACAGACAAGACAGAGAGACAGACAAGACAGAGACAGACACGACAGAGAGACAGATAAGACAGACGGACAGACAGACAAGACAGAGAGACAGACAAGACAGACAGACAAGACAGAGACAGACAAGGCAGACAAGACAGACAGGCACGACAGAGAGACAGGCACGACAGAGAGACAGACAAGACAGAGAGACAGACAAGACAAGACAAGACAGAGAAGACAAAACAGAGACAGACAAGACAAGACAGAGAGACAGACAAGAGAGACAGATAAGACAGAGAGACAGACAAGATAGAGAGACAGACACGACAGAGAGACAGACAGACAGACTGACGACTGAATTCGCAATATTTTGTCTTTCTGTCCTGTCTGTCTGTCTCACACTCTCTGTATACGTGTGTATACGCCTGCGCGCACATATACACACAATCAATTAGTCCACAACTCAGGTAAATATTGTTCATTCTACTGGTATATCCAGGCCAACAGCATCTCAACTTCAATGGTACCATATCCTGATCTTCATTCGCTGACTGATGTGTGTAACATCTTGCCGCGATGGGCACCCGTCCCTCTTCAAAAGGCACCTACTTAGCTCTGCTTCGCTAGCTATTCGTTTTCTTAGATTTGACAACAAAGCAACAGATGTTTACCTAGTCACTAGTTGTCTTTAATTAATCATTTGTTTTTTGAGTTTTATAGGATTAGATTTGAATCTCTCTCTCTTTCTCTCTCTCTCTCTCTCTCTCTCTCTCTCTCTCTCTCTCTCTCTCTGCGATCAGGACTCAATCAGAGTAGGATTCCAGACTCTCACATGAAGTCAGAGTCTGCCAGATACACTCTGATTTAACACCCGTTAAAACGTTGCACTGTGTTCTGCGCCAGTGGCCCAGTGCATCCGATTTCAGCCAGCATTTTATTCAGGTTAGCTTTCCTTAGCTTTTGATTGTCCCCAATCTTCCTGCAAGGCGGCAGATGATCTTTTCTGTAGGGGGATTATGCCCTTAGATGGTCGGCCCTACCAGGTTTACGAGCACCATCTGCCCGAGTCACTAGAGGTGACTAACACAGACATGCACACACAAAGATAGGAGATGTGACCAACACAGACTTGCACACAGCGATACGAGGTATGACTAACACTGACACTCCATTCTTCTACTAAACAAATCACAACCCACGACTGTCAAAAGCTAGCTCTATGTTTATTGCTACCAGTTACGATTTCTCTATTTTTACTGCAACAATTATGTTTTTTTTTTCTTTCTATTTTTACTGCTACAGTTAGGATTTCTCTACTTTTACTGCAAAAGCTAGAAAACCTCAATTTTTACCACAACAGCTATGATTTAACTATTTTTACTGCAACAGCTGTGATTTAACTATTTTTACTGCAACAGCTGTGATTTCTCTATTTTTACTGCAACAGTTGTGATTTCTCTATTTTTACTGCAACAGTTGTGATTTTTCTATTTTTACTGCAACAGTTGCGATTTCTCTATTTTTACTGCAACAGCTGTGATTTAACTAATTTTACTGCAGCAGTTGTGATTTCTCTATTTTACTACAACAGCTATGATTTAACTATTTTTACTGCAACAGTTGTGATTTCTATACTTTTACTACAACAGCTGTGATTTAACTATTTTTACTGCAACAGCTGTGATTTAACTATTTTTACTGCAACAGTTGTGATTTCTCTATTTTTAATACAACAGCTGTGATTTAACTATTTTTACTGCAACAGCTGTGATTTAACTATTTTTACTGCAACAGCTGTGATTTAACTATTTTTACTACAACATCTATGATTTAACTATTGTTACTACAACAGCTGTGATTTAACTATTTTTACTACAACATCTATGATTTAACTATTGTTACTACAACAGCTGTGATTTAACTATTTTTACTGCAACAGCTATGATTTAACTATTGTTACTACAACTGCTGTGATTTAACTATTTTTACTACAACAGCTGTGATTTAACTATTTTTACTACAACAGTTGTGATTTCTCTATTTTTACCGCAACAGCTAGGATTTCTCTATTTTACTGGAACAATTATGTTTTCTTAAATTTTTACTATAGTTAGGATTCCCAAATTTTTACTTCTACAGTAATGATTTCTCTATTTTTACTGCTACCAGTTATGCTTTCTCTATTTCTAAGTGAGGCCACTTAAGATTTCTCTATTTGAATTCTACCAGTTATGACGGCTCTACTTTTTCTGCTACCAGTTATGCTTTCTCTATGTTAACTGCTACAAGTTATTACAGCTCCATTTCCATCACTCCCTGATTATTACAGCTCTATTTCCATCACTCCCTGATTATTACAGCTCTATTTCCATCACTCCCTGATTATTACAGCTCTATTTCCATCACTCCCTGATTATTACAGCTGTGTTTTCATCATTGCCTTATTACGACAGCTCTATTTCCATCACTCCCTGATTATTACAACTCTATTTCCATCACTCCCTGATTATTACAACTCTATTTCCATCACTCCCTGTTTATCTCAGCTGTATTTCCACCACTGTCTTATTGTGACAGCTCTATTTGTATCACTCACTCATTATGACAGCTCTTTTTGTATCACTCCCTCATTGTGACAGCCCTATTTGTATCACTCCCTCATTTTGACAGCTCTATTTGTATCACTATTGATTATGACAGTCCTATTTGTATCACTCCCTCATTATGACAGCTCTATCTGTATCTCTCCTAATTATGACAGCTCTATTTGTATCATTCCTTAATATGACAGCTCTATTTGTATTACTCCTCATTATGACAGCCCTATTTGTATCACTCCCTCATTATAACATCTCTATTTGTATCACTCCTCATTATGACAGCTTTATTTGTATCACTCCCTATTATGACAGCTCTATTTGTATCACTCCCTCATTATGACAGCTCTATTTGTATCACTCATCATTATGATAGCTCTATCTGTATCACTCCCTCATTATGACAGCTCTATTTGAATCACTCCCTCATTACGATAGCTCTATTTGTATCACTCATCATTATGACAGTTCTATTTGTACCACTCCCTCATTACGACAGCTCTATTTGAATCACTCCCTCATTACGATAGCTCTATTTGTATCACTCCCTCATTATGACAGCTCTATTAGTGTCACTCCCTCATTATGACAGCTCTATTTGTGTCACTCCCTCATTATGACAGCTCTATTCCCATCATTACCTGATTCTGACGACCCTTTTTTCGCTACTTTCTGATGACGTTACGTTTCTCCACTGTCCGACTATGACTTTGACTGTCTAGCTGTCAATAATAGGAAACTCTTTATACATAACTTCGCAGGAAGAGGTAATCTGACTATCAGAGGGAGCCCCGTCGAGCAAGTGTTTCGGCCTTTTATTTCCTTGACACTCCACGTCATTATTGTTAGGCAAAGGCGCTTTTTGTTAATATGATTATTTATGAGGGCCTGTTTATTACCACTGTTCGTTTATCACTTCTTTATATTATTAATATTGGTTTATGACGAATTTATGATGCAATGTTCGTTTATGATGCCTTTTTAAAAATGGCTTTATTCCTTTATCGTTGCACGGCAACTTTCATAACAGCCACAGTCCAATCAATGGAGCCCGTATCGGGAAAGGTCTTCCCTAGCCCGTCTATCTTGCCTTCTTGCATTAAAACAGAGGTGGAAAAGTCACACAATTCCTGACTTCCGGTCTTCAGCCCACCTCAGCCCGCCTACCCGCCAGCCCTCGGCCCCTCCTCCATACACCTGTCCTGCTCCATCACAGCTACAGAAGGCTGTAGCCCGAAATTTTCCAAAAACAGTATCGGCTTTAAACGAGAGGTGTCTAGCCTCACCTATACATTATTCATCTTAAACGAGACTGTGAAGAGTGCGGGAGCAACAGGCGAGTAAGTGCAAGCTCTACAAGTATCCCAACAATGTGCACGCATACGATATTATAAATGTACATATCGCACATTTACATATTAGTTGGTCAGTTGAAATTGATGAAAGAGATCAGACAATCTATTAACATACATCTTAGCTTCATATTTACATATACGAGGTGAATATAATTATGTTAAATGTAGCGCAGGGTTATGGGACAGTGGCAGTCAAATACCAGTGGACAAAGAGATACAACGAAGACGATGATGCTGGATAGGACACACATTGAGGAAGAAAGTGAGAGTATTACGCGACATCACCTTATTTTTGGAATCCCCAGGGGAAGAGACAAAGAGGGAGACCAAAATAATTTTGGAGAAAACAGATGGAAGAAGAGATGAAGATAATGGGGAATACATGGGATGATCTTAAAAAAAGAATGGGAAGGAACAGAACAGCTTGGAAAGTGTTTGTTGAAGACCCATGCTCCACAGGGAGTTGAAAGAAGAAGAAGAAGCTGAAGAAGAAAAAGATGAAGATGAAGATGAAGAAGAAGACGAAGAAGATGAAGAAGAAGAGGATGAAGAAGAGGAAGATGAAAAAGACGAAGAAGATGAAGATGAAGAAGACGAAGAAGATGAAGATGAAGAAGAGGAAGATGAAAAAGACGAAGAAGATGAAGATGAAGAAGACGAAGAAGAAGATGAAGATGAAGAAGATGAAGAAGACGAAGAAGAAAATGAAGAAGCTGAAGATGAAAAAGAAGAGGATGACGAAGAAGAAGATGATGAAGAAGAAGATGAAGAAGAGGAAGATGAAAAAGACTAAGAAGATGAAGATGAAGAAGATGAAGAAGACGAAGAAGAAAATGAAGAAGATGAAGATGAAAAAGAAGAGGATGACGAAGAAGAAGATGATGAAGAAGAAGATGAAGAAGATGAAGATGAAGAAGATGAAGATGAGAAGATGAAGAAGAAAATGAAGAAGACGAAGAAGAAAATGAAGAAGATGAAGGTGAAAAAGAAGAGGTGACGAAGAAGAAGATGATGAAGAAGAAGATGAAGAAGAGGAAGATGAAAAGACGAAGAAGATGAAGATGAAGAAGATGAAGATGAGAAGAAGATGAAGATGAAGAAGATGAAGATGAAGAAGATGAAGAAGACGAAGAAGAAAATGAAGAAGAAGAAGATGAAGAAGAAGAGGATGACGAAGAAGAAGATGAAGAAGAAGAGGATGACGAAGAAGAAGATGAAGAAGAAGAAGATGGAGAAGACGAAGAAGAAGATGGAGAAGATGAAGAAGACGAAGAAGAAAAAGATGAAGATGAAAAAGAAGAGGATGATGAAGAAGAAGATGAAGAAGAAGAAGATGAAGAAGGTAAGATGAAGAAGAAGATGAAGAAGAGGATGATGAAGAAGAAGATGAAGAAGATGAAGAAGGCGAAGATGAAGAAGACGAAGAAGAAGAAGATGAAGAAGAAGAGGATGATGATGAAGAAGAAGACGAAGATGAAGAAAACGAAGATGAAGAAGAAGATGATGAAGAAGAAGATGATGAAGAAGAAGATGATGATGAAGAAGAAGATGATGAAGAAGAAGAAGATTAAGCAGAAGAAGATGATGAAGAAGAAAACGAAGACGAAGAAGAAGACGAAGAAGAGTGCCATTCAATGCCTCATCAAATCATTAACATTTAATATTTAAGGGTTACCCTTTTCACTATTTGGAGATTCGGTGGCTGAGTGGTTAGTGTGCTTGCTTCCTGATCAGAAATGTTCGAGTTCCAGTTCCCTAAGTGGCGGGTTCTTTTCGGCTCAACAAGGCTCCGGAGTTCACCCAGCCTCTAATACTGGTATTATAGATTTTTCTTTCTGGGAAGTAAAGGCATCCTGGCGTGACACCCACCACATCACCCAAAAATGTGCCGTGGTGAAGGGGAAATATGGTCACTAACGCCATATTCCACATACGCATAGTAAGGCAGGGGAGGTAACATTTACCTACTTTACTTTTATTATTTGTTAACACTTGATGTTGAAGACGATAGTTACTTCCCCTTATCAATTTTGCAAACCACTAACTCTTATAGTAGCTCATGATCGCCTTTTCCCAAATTGGCCAATCATAAAAATTGAAATTTTGAGATAGTGTGTCTTTTGTGACGCTGAAACCAGAAAAAAGGGAGATTTCCAAAATCCGAATATGAAAGGGACTGGTAATGGGTGCATATAAGTAAAGTACCCCCGTCACGCCAAGTCGCGTATAGGGAATTATTATAGGGAATGGTATTAGTGACCATAAATTTTACATACCTTCAGCACACGATTTTTGGGGTCATGTGGTCGGTTACGCCCGTGCCACTTTACTTTCCCAGAAAAAAATCCGGTACCCATTTAAGGCTGGGTGAACCCGGAAGCCGTCGGTTGGGATCGAATCCTACCTCTTGTCCTTTGTAGTCCAGTTCACTAACCACTGAGCTATCGTGGGCTCCCAATGGGTGCATATGGTCTCCACTTAAAACCGTATTACTGTTTTGCTAAACAATCGGCTAATTCCCTTATAGACGTATCTATTCTGGTCTAAGCACATGCCTTCCCTTCATTAATTCATCAAGTAAAACACAATAGAGGTTATTTACTATCTTACACCGGTACACACACAATTTACTATCTTACACCGGTACACACACAATTTACTATCTTACACCGGTACACACACAATTTACTATCTTACACCGGTACACACACAATTTACTATCTTACACCGATACACACACAATTTCATCATTTATGTTTTTTTTTGTTTACACTCAGTTTTCAGAAGAAATACTTCAACGTTGAATAGAATGTCTAAATTCGAAGATATTACTTCACCAAGCTGATGATATTTACCTTCCTGTTGTCGGGCACAGTCAATTAAAATTCCTTCATCATCACTGAGTGCCGTCTCCGCATTTGAAGGTTGGCTAACATGGAGCGCCATTCCACTCTATGTCTTGCTTTGATGGTGCAGATTGTCATAGGCTGACTTGTCCATCTTTTGATGTTACTCGTCCATGTTAGTCTTGGTCTGCCTCTGCCTCTTTTACCTTGTATTTTTCCTTCCAATATCATTTTTATTAGACTGTTGTGTCTTTTAACATGACCAAAAAATTTCATTTGTCATGCTCTAATTGTGTTTAGTAGTTCTTTTTTAATTTTTAGTTTGTTTAAAACTTCCTCGTTTGTTTTCTTTTCTTTCCACCCAATTCTACCTATTCTTCTATAAATCCACATTTCAAAGGCTTCAATTTTCTGTTCTGTTTTCTGGTCTAATGTCCATGTGTCTGCACCATACAGGAATATTGAGAAGATGTAACATTTTGCTATTCTTAGTTTCAACCCTGGTGTTATTTGTTTTGATGTTAGTATATTTTTCATGGCATTGAAATTACTTGTTGCCATTCCTGTTCTTTTATTTATTTCAGTTGTACATTTTCCATCACTGGTTATAGTATGTCCAATGTAGTTGTAGTTCTGAACTGTCTCTAGATGTATTCCTTCAACTTTGATATTTAATTGTAGGTCTTGAGAGTTTCCTTTGTTTATGATCATAGTTTTAGTCTTTTTGATATTCATATCTAGTCCATATTTTTTCATTCCTAAAACAGTAGTTAGAATGTCTTTCCATGGCTTTCTTTGGATTGTTACGTGATGAGGCTCCAATCTCTTTCACGTCTTTCGTGTTCTGAATATGCCTCATGTGTACCACACACTTCGCTGTTTTCGCGATCTGGGACGTTGACAATTCCTTACGTTAAATTATTCAGTTTCAAGAAGATTCTCTGAGACCACAATGTTCACTAATTGTGCTCGGGGTGACAGTGGTTATACTTTATGCACCACCAATATTACCTAACTACCCCGTTCAGTTCTAGAGGGCGCAGTCCTTCCCCCCCCCCCTCTCAGTGTCTCCTTTACGTGACTATCAAAATCCCTATTTACAGGTTTTGTCTTGAGGAGGAACGTGGCCAGCTTTAAGTGGCTAGCTACAGATTGAGTTCACTCATCGGCCAGATGGTCATTGCCCGTTAGAAGGGAACACCTCCAATATGGTCTACAGAGGTCATTTAGTAGAGCAATGGCACAAGTCTCAATAGTGACGTCATAGATATCTCCATTTGGAACACGTGGCTGTGACGTCACTATTTGTTTAGATGTTTTGCCCATGCGGAAGTGCATCTGTGATTGAAACTTGCCTCAAAGAAAAGTTTAACGCAGGCCGGGCCACATTAGTCACGACTTTGTCCTCACAAGGAGACCCCAAAAAAAATAATAAATAAATATTATTATAGAAGGAAACATCCGAGGCGATAATCAGCGAATCAATTCAGAGGAAGAGGTATGTTTACAGCACTCGGAAAAAATGACAAATAATCAACACTGAAAGAAAAATATGGACCAAAGCAGGATCGAACCCGTACTCAGAGGCACAGCGCCTTGCCATGAAAAGCCAAACGCTAGGGAACACTTCCACTCAGCTAACTAAAAAAATTAGATATCGTGAACAATGTCTTTTCGCGCATGTTTTTCTCATGACTATAGCATAAGGCTAGGATCACAGCTCGGAAATACATAGTGTTTCTGTATTTTTTCCTGTTAAGACAAGTATCTCCCGGATAGGGTAGGGCTGAATACTTGCGTTGCAGACAAACATTTAGGACGAAACAGCACGAATAATAGTTTGATTATCGCCTCGGAAGTTTCCCTCTATAATAATATTTATTTATTATTATTTGTCTCCAGTCTTAACCACTGGAAGCTACTATTCGTGCTGTTTCGTCCTAAATGTTTGTCTGCAACGCAAGTTTTCAGCCCTACCCTATCCGGGAGATACTTGTCTTAACAAGAAAAAATACAAATACACTATGTATTTCCGAGCTGTGATCGCGGCCTTATGCTATAGTCATGAGAACACCTTCGCGAAAAGACATTGTTCACGATAGCTAATTTTTTAGTTAGCTGAGTGGCAGTGTTCCCTAGCGTTTGGCTTTTCGTGGCAAGGCGCTGTGCCTCTGAGTACGGGTTCGATCCTGCTTTGGTCCATATTTTTTTTTCTTTGTTTATTTGTCATTTTTTCCGAATGCTGTAAACATACCTCTTCCTCTGAATTGATTCTTTGTCCTTACAACCAGGATTGAACATTGGCTGAGGTTCAGTGAGACAATGAACCGTCCAGACATTCGGAATGCTCTCAGAGACGAAGGACGGAAACAAAAAAGACATGGACTATCTATGCGAGCCTATTATTTTGATCCAAAAGACAAAGCTGTCGTCATTATTTACCTTCTAAAAAACATTCCAAGCGTCCAAAAATCACAAGCAATACAGGTCAACAGATTTTCCAAGCATCAGACATTCAGTACAGGTCAACAGATTTTCCAAGCATCACACATTCAGTACAGTTCAACAGATTTTCCAAGCATCACACATTCAGTACAGTTCAACAGATTTTCCAAGCATCACACATTCAGTACAGTTCAACAGATTTTCCAAGCATCACACATTCAGTACAGTTCAACAGATTTTCCAAGCATCACACATTCAGTACAGTTCAACAGATTTTCCAAGCATCACACATTCAGTACAGTTTAACGGACTCTAGTGTAAACCGATGACGCTGCCCAGTACACAATGGATTTCCACAACCTTCTCAACCTTTCTGACTTCCCAACTCACAGACTTTTCATTAACCCTGATCGGTACAGACATTTGTTTTTATTTTTTTTTTTAATCATGCACTTTTACATTTATTTTGTTCGAGTTTGTAAGTTCTCGAGAGAGAACACGAACAGACACTTTCACCAATACAGGAATATATATATATTTTATTATGTCTATTATCGTTATCTATAAAGGCAAGCGTAGAAAAGCAAGAAATAAAAACATGCATTGATGTAGATTAGGAATCAAACACAAACGAAATGCAAAAGCCAATTAAGATGAAGAGACAAAGCCATGTAGATGAAGATACCTCAAAGTAATGCATTTTTGTGTGCGCGTTATTTTGTTGAGGTGCAGAAAAGATGAAAGGTGGGCTAACTTCTCATTAATGTGTCGTTGGATATAAACACGACATGGTCTCTCGTCTCATCTTCATGCGTGCAGCGAGGCGTAGTCGAGAGATGTAGTTTTCTGTTCTCAGCCAAGTGTATCATGATCACAGTAGTCTGTCCATGTCGACCCAGTAATCTTGCCTTACTGTTATCATTGCCGATCAAGTAAACTTGGCTTACTGTCTATCATTGCCGACCCAGTATCCCCACCATGTTGTCTGTCCTTGCCGACCCAGTAATCCCACCATACTGTCTGTCCATGCCCACCCAGTATTCCCACCATGTTGTCTGTCATTGCCGACCTAGTATTCCCACCATGTTGTCTGTCATTGCCGACCTAGTATTCCCACCATGTTGTCTGTCATTGCCGACCTAGTATTCCCACCGTGTTGTCTGTCCTTGCCGACCTAGTATTCCCACCATGTTGTCTGTCCTTGCCGACCAAATATTCCCACATTATTGTCTGTCCTTGCCGACCCAGTATTCTCACCGTGTTGTTTGTCCTTGCCGACCCAGTATTCCCACCATGTTGTCTGTCCTTGCCGACCCAGTATTCCCACCATTTTGTTTGTCCTTGCCGACCCAGTATTCCCACCATGTTGTCTGTCCACCCAGTATTCCCACCATGTTGTCTGTCTTGCCGACCCAGTATTCCCACCATGTTGTCTGTCCTTGTCGACCCAGTATTCCCACCATGTTGTCTGTCCTTGCCGACCCAGTATTCCCACCATGTTGTCTGTCCACCCAGTATTCCCACCATGTTGTCTGTCCTTGCCCACCCAGTATTCCCACCATGTTGTCTGTCCACCCAGTATTCCCACCATGTAGTCTGTCCACCCAAAATTCCCACCATGTTGTCTGTCCACCCAGTATTCCCACCATGTTGTCTGTCCACCCAGTATTCCCACCATGTTGTCTGTCCACTCAGTATTCCCACCATGTTGTCTGTCCTTGTCAACCCAGTATTCCCACCATGTTCTCTGTCCACCCAGTATTCACACCATGTTGTCTGTCCTTGACAACCCAGTATTCCCACCATGTTGTCTGTCCACCCAGTATTCCCACCATGTTGTCTGTCCACCAAGTATTCCCACCATGTTGTCTGTCCACCCAGTATTCCCACCATGTTATCTGTCCTTGCCTACCCAGTATTCCCACCATGTTGTCTGTCCTTGCCCACCCAGTATTCCCACCATGTTGTCTGTCCTTGCCCACCCAGTATTCCCACCATGTTGTCTGTCCTTGCCCACCCAGTATTCCCACCATGTTGTCTGTCCTTGCCGACCCAGTATTCCCACCATGTTGTCTGTCCTTGCCCACCCAGTATTCCCACCATATTGTCTGTCCTTGCCCACCCAGTATTCCCACCATGTTGTCTGTCCTTGCCCACCCAGTATTCCCACCATGTTGTCTGTCCTTGCCGACCCAGTATTCCCACCATGTTGTCTGTCCTTGCCCACCCAGTATTCCCACCATGTTGTCTGTCCTTGCCCACCCAGTATTCCCACCATGTTGTCTGTCCTTGCCCACCCAGTATTCCCACCATGTTGTCTGTCCTTGCCCACCCAGTATTCCCACCATTTTGTCTGTCCTTGCCCACCCAGTATTCCCACCATGTTGTCTGTCCTTGCCCACCCAGTATTCCCACAATGTCGTCTGTCCTTGCCCACCCAGTATTCCCACCATGTTGTCTGTCCTTGCCCACCCAGTATTCCCACCATGTTGTCTGTCCTTGCCCACCTAGTATTCCCACCATGTCGTCTGTCCTTGCCCACCCAGTATTCCCACCATGTTGTCTGTCCACCCAGTATTCCCACCATGTTGTCTGTCCACCCAGTATTCCCACCATGTTGTCTGTCCACCCAGTATTCCCACCATGTTGTCTGTCCACCCAGTATTCCCACCATGTTGTCTGTCCACCCAGTATTCCCACCATGTTGTCTGTCCACCCAGTATTCCCACCATGTCGTCTGTCCACCCAGTATTCCCACCATGTTGTCTGCCCACCCAGTATTCCCACCATGTTGTCTGTCCTTGCCCACCCAGTATTCCCACCATGTTGTCTGTCCTTGCCCACCCAGTATTCCCAACATGTTGTCTGTCCTTGCCCACCCAGTATTCCCACCATATTGTCTGTCCTTGCCCACCCAGTATTCCCACCATGTTGTCTGCCCACCTAGTATTCCCACCATATTGTCTGTCCTTGCCCACCCAGTGTTCCCACCATGTTGTCTGCCCACCCAGTATTCCCACCATGTTGTCTGTCCTTGCCACCCAGTATTCCCACCATGTTGTCTGCCCACCCAGTATTCCCACCATGTTGTCTGTCCTTGCCCACCCAGTATTCCCACCATGTTGTCTGCCCACCCAGTATTCCCACCATGTTGTCTGTCCTTGCCCACCCAGTATTCCCACCATGTTGTCTGTCCTTGCCCACCCAGTATTCCCACCATGTTGTCTGCCCACCCAGTATTCCCAACCCAGTATTCCCACCATGTTGTCTGTCCTTGCCCACCCAGTATTCCCACCATGTTGTCTGTCCTTGCCCACCCAGTATTCCCACATGTTGTCTGTCCTTGCCCACCCAGTATTCCCACCATATGTCTGTCCTTGCCCACCCAGTGTTCCCACCATGTTGTCTGCCCACCCAGTATTCCCACCATGTTGTCTGTCCTGCCCACCCAGTATTCCCACCATGTTGTCTGCCCACCCAGTATTCCCACCATGGTGTTGTCCTGCCCACCCAGTATTCCCACCATGTTGTCTGTCCTTGCCCACCCAGTATTCCCACCATGTTGTCTGCCCACCCAGTATTCCCACCATGTTGTCTGTCCTTGCCCACCCAGTATTCCCACCATGTTGTCTGTCCGTGTGACTCCTGGTCCACCTACATCCAGATCTTCGACTACTGTGATGACGTTACGGTAAACCCTCCATTTTGATAAACCGCGTAATGTTCTCCTAGGGCTTTCATCACAACCTCTGAAGTCGCCATTTCCCATCTTGTCTATTCAAGCCACGTTAAAAATGTGCTTCCCCGTCTATCTTTTCTTTGTTGTCATTTGTTCATTCTTGTGCCTAGAAAATAACCAAACTTTGACGTTAAACGTCAGAGAGCTTCAATCTTATTGATCTTTTATAGTTTGATATTTTTGTGATGTTTGTGATGTTTTTGTGATGTTTACAAGTTTGATTAATGGTGATCGCTACATGCCAATATTCTACTTGTCATTCTGATGTTCAAAGATTAGATTAATGATGATCGCGACATGTCAATATTCTACTTGTCATTCTGATGTTCAAAGATTAGATTAATGATGATCGCGACATGCCAATATTCTACTTGTCATTCTGATGTTCAAAGATTAGATTAATGATGATCGCGACATGCCAATATTCTACTTGTCATTCTGATGTTCAAAGATTAGATTAATGTGATCGCGGTAGTTAGAACTTGTGGGGAACTATTACAACCTCTAGATTATGGAAGTTATCCGTGGAGAACACTCCCCATGTACTAACTTAACTGCGAACCACGGGACCCGTTTGAGTATCGTACCACAGACATGCACATAATAAGTGGCCCTATGGATCTACTTATCTTCATAATTATTCTCCTGGATGTTCCACTTATCATGTTGTCTCACATTTTATAACAAAGTGCAGGAAACTGTGTGATGCTGTAATTTCAAGGATGAAACTTTGATCATGTCCCAAAGTACAGACGTGGTCTCAGTCTGTTTCATCTACTGATTCTATTATCTCATCGGTATAACTTCCTGATCTTTTTCTAATGTTGCTATCTGTCGTTCAATAGCGACAACACACACGTTTGCCCAAATGTCCCAGTACGCGATAATGTTCTAGTATAAGCCGAAGTTTGTTTCTGTATATTCTCTAAACAGTTATTTGTCTTGAAATAGCAATTGCTGACATCGAAGTGTAGACTTTTGTGTTTAATCTATGCTATAATCGCTTCACAGCCCCAGATGTTTTATCCATCCTGTAATCGAATCATCATCATCATGTGCCACACCGGTTGTTGTAGGCGATCATGTCCTTCCACAATCTTCTATCTACAAGTGCATCATATCAGTTCTGTTGTTGACTGTTTTCCATACCATGACACCAAGCTATCCAGTATTTTCTCTCTTTGTCGTCCGCGATCTCTCTTTCCTTTTATTTTGCCAGTTGTAACCAGTATTCCAACTTTCCTCTTCTCATGATGTGACCAAAAAATGTTGATTCCTTCTTTCTGATGTTTTTTATGAGCTCCCTTTTAGTGTTGGCCTCTTTGAGAACTTCCTAAATGGTCTATTTTTAGCTGTCCAGGGAACTTTCAACATTCTTCTGAGAAATCCCATCTCTGTGGCCTCTAATCGTCTTTTCATATGTTTGTCTACTGTCCATGATTTGCTTCCATAGGTCATAGCTGGTTCTATATGGCACCGATGGATTCTCTTTCTCATTTATATTGGCACAGATTTGTTGCATAAGATATTTCTAATTTTCTGAAATGCTATTATGGCCTGAGCTAATCTGCTTTTTATTTCTGAGGTGCATATCCCATCTGATGTTATTATTGTGCCCACGTATTTCAAACGTTGCACTTGTTTCAGATTATAATCGCATCATAGTCCCAGAAAGTGAGGCTCAATGAATGGAGAGGAAGCGAGGCTCACTGGGAGAAGAAAAAGTGAGGCTCACTGAGTGGTGAGAAAGTGAGGCTCACTGAGTGAAGAGAAAGGAATCTGTCTCATTACAAATAACATCACTGATGTAACACTACATTTTATTTGATGGATAGATGGAAGAGATGGGTGGATGGATAGAAGAGGTGGGATGAGTGGATGGACAGAAAGGTGGATGGATAGAAGGGTGGGATGGGTGGATGGACAGAAAGGTGGATGGATAGAAGGGTGGGATGGGTGGATGGACAGAAAGGTGGATGGATAGAAGGGTGGGATGGGTGGATGGATAGAAGTGTGGGATGGGTGGATGGAAGGGTGGGAAGGGTGGATGGAAGGGTGGATGGGTGGAAGAAATGGACGGATGGATAGAAGTGTGGGATGGATGGACGGATGGAAGAGATGGGTGGATGGAAGAGATGGGTGGATGGATGGATGGATGGTAGAGATGGGTGGATGGATGGAAGAGATGGGTGGATGGAAGGGCGGGATGGGTTGATGGAAGGGTGGGATGGGTGGGATGGATGGAAGAGATGGGTGGATGGAAGGGTGGGATGGGTGGATGGATGGAAGAGATGGGTGGATGGATAGATGGGTGGATGGATAGAAGGGTAGGATGGGTGGATAGAATGGTGGGATGGGTGGATAGAAGGGTGGGATGGGTGGATGGAAGGGTGGGATGGGTGGATGGATGGAAGAGATGGATGGAAGAGATGGATGGAAGAGATGGATGGAAGAGATGGATGGATGGATGGAAAAGATGGGTGGATGGAAGGGTGGGATGGGTGGATGGAAGGGTGGAATGGGTGGATGGAAGGGTGGGATGGGTGGATGGATGGAATAGATGGGTGGATGGAAGGGTGGGATGGGTGGATGGATGGAAAAGATGGGTGGATGGAAGGCTGGGATGGGTGGATGGATGGAAAAGATGGGTGGATGGAAGGGTGGGATGGGTGGATGGATGGAAAAGATGGGTGGATGGATGGAAAAGATGGGTGGATGGAAGGGTGGGATGGGTGGACGTAAGAGATGGGTGGATGGAAGGGTCGGATGGGTGGATGGATGGAAGAGATGGGTGGATGGATGTAAGAGATTGGTGGATGGAAGGGTGGATGGATGGAAGAGATGGGTGGATGGAAGGGTGGATGGAAGGGTGGATGGTGGAAGAGATGGGTGGATGGATGGAAGAGATGGGTGGATGGATGGAAGAGATAGATGGAAGAGATGGGTGGATGGATAGAAGGGTGGGGTGGATGGATGGAAGGGTGGGATGGGTGGATGGAAGGGTGGGAATTGGTGGATGGAAGGGTGGGATGGGTGGATGGATGGAAGAGATGGATGAAGAGATGGATGGAAGAGATGGATGGAAGAGATGGATGGATGGATGGATAGAAGGGTGGGATGGGTGGATGGAAGGGTGGAATGGGTGGATGGAAAGGTGGAATGGGTGGATGGATGGAAGAGATGGTGGATGGAAGAGTGGGATGGGTGGATGGAGGGAAGGAATGGGTGGATGGATGGAAGAGATGGGTGGATGGATAGAAGGGTGGGATGGGTGGATGGATGGAAGAGATGGGTGGATGGATGGAAGAGATGGGTGGATAGATAGAAGGATGGGATGGGTGGATGGATAGAAAGGTGGGATGGGTGGATGGATGGAAGAGACGGGTGGATGGATAGAAGGGTGGGATGGGTGGATGGATGTGAAGGGTAGATGGAAGAGATCGGTGGATGGAAGAGATGGGTGGATGGATGGAAGAAATAGATGGAAGGATGGATGGAAGAGATGGGTGGATGGATGGATAGAAGGCTGGATGGAAGAGAAGGGTGGATGGATGGAAGAGAAGGGTGGATGGATGGAAGAGAAGGATGGATGGATGGAAGTGTGGGTGGATGGATGGAAGAAATGCGTGGATGGATGGAAGGGTGGGTGGATGGAAGAGGTGGAATGGATGGAAGAGATGGACAAGTGGATAATACAGTAGGGTGGAAGAGATGGATAGGTGGATAGTAGAGATTGCTGGTAGGAATAGATGGATGGGTAGAAGAGATTGGTGGATGAATGCAGGAGATGGATGGGTGGAAGAGATTGGTGGATAAATGCAGGAGATGGATGGTATGGGATGGGATGGGAAGATGGATGGATGAGATGGATTTGATGATTGGAATAGACAGACGGACGGAGAGATAGACAGGGAGACAAGAGAGAGAGAGAGAGGGAGACATTAATAAGAGAAGAATGGACGGGCGGACGGACGGACAGACAGGAGACAGATAGAGATAGAGAGAGAGAGAGAGAGAGAGAGAGAGAGAGAGAGAGAGAGAGAGAGAGAGAGAGAGAGAGAGAGAGATAGAATTCTGCTTCACAACAAAAAAAGATGATAGACATTACTCTCGTTCATATTTCAGCACACGAGAAGCCTCGATGTCTTCCAGAAACGTGTTGAATGTTGGTGCGAGAGGGTGAGGGGAGGTGAGCATAAGGGACTGAACTTAGGAAGAATCGGTCAGGAAATATGTGAGAGTTGTCAGGACCTGGGATAGGATAGATCTGTCTTGCCAGTCGCTCCCTACTCCAAGTCTGTGAGGTCACTATTCATTCTCTCCATCTATTTTCTCAAAACTATTGAGTAACATGCGATCTCTCTAACTGAGAATAGCTTATGTAATAGAGGCACTCGGATATGGGAAGGGCAAAGCAAAACTAAAACGGGGATTATAAATGGGAAGGATTGGAGGGGGGGAGGCGACAAGCAGGGACTGTGGAACAAGCGACGAACTAATGGTGGATAGGGACATTAAGTCGGATTGATTATGTCTCAGATGCTGTCACGTGATATTCTCGGCCTGGCCTCTGTCTGAAACATATGGAAATAAATATCTTTAGCCCAGCCCTCCCCCTGTCCCAGCCACTCGACCGATGTCTTGTGTTGGAACTCTGCCAGCAGCCATGATATCGCAGGAAAACATTTGGCGCCAGCAGCAGTCACAGTTTGCTGGGCGGGTTTTCATGTATGATTTCAAGCAAAGTGCACCCCATGCGCGCGCGCACACACACACACAGATACTACCACTGAAATATCGGGAACAGAAAGTTAAATATTGTAGACTAAGAAAACTGTAAGTTGTGTGCCGCTGTCAAGGCGTTAATACAAACGTCCTGCTTTCAACTGAATGCCAGGAAACCTCAACTCCAACCACAAACCCCAAAATTCAACCTCAGCTTTCTACACTCAACTTCAACCTCTACATTCAACAGTAAAACTCACAACACAACCTCAACACTCAACTTCAACTTCTGCACTAAAATGAACACTGAACCTGAAAACTCAACTTCAACCTCAACACTTAACACTCATCCTGAATACTTAAAAGAAACACTCAACCTCAACCCCACCACTAAACAATATCCCACCACTCAACCTCAACACTAAACACTCAACCTCATCCACAACACTCAACGACAACACTTAACATTCAAACACAGAATTCAGATCTAATACTCAACACTCACCCAAAGCACTCAAATATAACTCAACACTCAAGAGCAACACTCAACCGCAACACTAAACTACACAGAATAAACCACAACACATAACACTCAACCACAAACACAAATACAACACTCAACTGTAATCCTCAACCACAACACAAAACCCTCAACTACAACACTCAACCACAACACTCAACAACAACGCACAACCTTCAACCATAACAGTCAACAACAACACACAGCCTTCAACTACAACACTCAACCACAACACTCAACAACAACACACAACCTTCAACCACAACCATCAACCACAACACTCAACAACAACACACAGCCTTCAACCACAACACTTAACCACAACACACATCCTTCAACTACAACGCTCAACCACAATACACATCCCTCAACTACAACACAACCACAACACACAACCACAACACACATCCCTCAACTACAACACTCAACAACAACTCACATCCCTCAACTACAACACTCAACCACAACACACATCCCTCAACTACAACACTCAACCACAACACACATCCCTCAACTACAACACTCAACCACAACACACATCCCTCAACTACAACACTCAACCACAACACACATCCCTCAACTACAACACTCAACCACAACACACATCCCTCAACTACAACACTCAACCACAACACACATCCCTCAACTACAACACTCAACCACAACACACATCCCTCAACTACAACACTCAACCACAACACACATCCCTCAACTACAACACTCAACCACAACACACATCCGCCAACTACAACACTCAACCACAACACTCAACAACAACGCACAACCTTCAACCATAACAGTCAACAACAACACACAGCCTTCAACTACAACACTCAACCACAACACTCAACAACAACACACAACCTTCAACCACAACCATCAACCACAACACTCAACAACAACACACAGCCTTCAACCACAACACTTAACCACAACACACATCCTTCAACTACAACGCTCAACCACAATACACATCCCTCAACTACAACACAACCACAACACACAACCACAACACACATCCCTCAACTACAACACTCAACAACAACTCACATCCCTCAACTACAACACTCAACCACAACACACATCCCTCAACTACAACACTCAACCACAACACACATCCCTCAACTACAACACTCAACCACAACACACATCCCTCAACTACAACACTCAACCACAACACACATCCCTCAACTACAACACTCAACCACAACACACATCCCTCAACTACAACACTCAACCACAACACACATCCCTCAACTACAACACTCAACCACAACACACATCCCTCAACTACAACACTCAACCACAACACACATCCCTCAACTACAACACTCAACCACAACACACATCCGCCAACTACAACACTCAACCACAACACACATCCCTCAACTACAACACTCAACCACAACACACATGAAATTTCTTATCTTTGTCCGCTGCCTTGTGACTATTTTTTGTGTCGATTTACTCCATCTAGTTTTTATGGTGACCATCTATTTTTTGTGTCGATTTACTCCATCTAGTTTTTATGGTGACCATCTATTTTTTGTGTCGATTTACTCCATCTAGTTTTATGGTGACCATCTATTTTTTGTGTGCCGACTAACTGTATCTAGCTTATTGTTGTGTGTTACGTCAGAGAAACCACGCGGATTAGCCTCTAACCCACTCGTCCTCCATTACTGCCAGGGGAAAGCAACTCTGAAGCCCTGACATGTTTTAACTGGTGTTAGTTTCACCCCCCAAAGGGAGTGTTTGATGAGTATCGAATTTTGTGTGGGGGGAGGGGTTGAGGGGGCGGGGGGAGGGGGGGAACTTGGTGGTATAGGGGTAAAACGTCGGTCTCCGAACAAGAAGGTCCAGAGTTCGATCCCCAACAAGACTGGGAATTTTTCAAAAATCTATTAATTCGTGGTTTATTGGTGGTTTTACCCTTCCCTGGTTTGTGGATTTCAGAATCAATATCTAGCCCTCTCTGATAAAGGCGAAAAACAGGAGATCCCGTGTACATTCGCGCACGTTAAAGAACGTTTGGAAGTTAAAATCCAAATGAGAAGGTCAAACACGGACAATGCCCGGACACAAATTGTTAAATAAAATCTACTCGTGCCGAGGACGGATGTGTCGGGTCGAAAGGCACATATATGGTGTCGCTACACAACGCAACCACACCCACTTAACTGATGAACGCCAAGGAGAAGACAATTAATGTCATTATACACACAAAGACACGCAACTTCATTCACCTAATGTCCTTATATAGACAAAGACACGCAACTTCATTCACCTAATGTCCTTATATAGACAAAGACACGCAACTTCATTCCTAATGTCCTTATATCAAAGACACGCAACTTCATCATAGACAAAGACACGCAACTTCATTCCCCTCATGTCCTTATATAGACAAAGACACGCAACTTCATTCCACTCATGACCTTATATAGACAAAGACACGTAACTTCATTCCCTCATGTCCTTATATAGACAAAGACACGCAACTTCATTCCCCTCATGTCCTTATATAGACAAAGACACGCAACTTCATTCCCCTCATGTCCTTATATAGACAAAGACACGCAACTTCATTCCCCTCATGTCCTTATATAGACAAAGACACGCAACTTCATTCCCTCATGTCCATAGACAAAGACACGCAACTTCATTCCCCTCATGTTATATAGACAAAGACACGCAACTTCATTCCCCTCATGTCCTTATATAGACAAAGACTCGCAACTTCATTCCCCTCATGTTCTTATATAGACAAAGACACGCAACTTCATTCCCCTCATGTCCTTATATAGACAAAGACACGCAACTTCATTCCCCTCATGTCCTTATATAGACAAAGACACGCAACTTCATTCCCCTCATGTCCTTATATAGACAAAGACACGCATAATTCATTCCCCTCATGTCCTTATATAGACAAAGACACGCAACTTCATTCCCCTCATGTCCTTATATAGACAAAAACACGCGACTTCATTCCCCTGATGTTCTTATATAGACAAAGACACGCAACTTCATTCCCCTGATGTCCTTATATAGACAAAGACATCCAACTTTATTCCCCTAATGTCATTATATAGACAAAGACACGCAACTTCATTACCCTCGTGTCCTTATATAGACAAAGACACGCAACTTCATTTCCCTCATGTCCTTATATAGACAAAGACACCCAACTTCATTCCCCTCATGTCCTTATATAGACAAAGACACGCAACTTCATTCCCCTGATGTCCTTATATAGACAAAGACACCCAACTTCATTCCCCTCATGTCATTATATAGACAAAGACACGCAACTTCATTCCCCTCATGTCCTTATATAGACAAAAGACGCGCAACTTCATTCCCCTCATGTCCTTATATAGACAAAGTCAAGCAACTTCATTACCCTGATGTCCTTATATAGACAAAGACACGCAACTTCATTCCCCTGATGTCCTTATATAGACAAAGACACGCAACTTCATTCCCTGATGTCCTTATATAGACAAAGTCACGCAACTTCATTCCCCTGATGTCCTTATATAGACAAAGTCACGCAACTTCATTCCCCTGATGTCCTTATATAGACAAAGACGCGCACTTCATTCCCCTGATGTCCTTATATAGACAAAGTCAAGCATCTTCATTCCACTGATGTCATACATACAAAGACAAACAACTTCATTCCCCTGATGTTCTTATATAGACAAAGACACGCAACTTCATTCCCCCTATGTTCTTATATAGACAAAAGTCACGCAACTTCATTACCCTGATGTCCTTATATAGACAAAAGTCACGCAACTTCATTACCCTGATGTCCTTATATAGACAAAAGTCACGCAAATTCATTACCCTGATGTCCTTATATAGACAAAAGTCACGCAACTTCATTCCCCTGATGCCCTTATATAGACAAAGTCACGCAACTTCATTCCCCTGATGTCCTTATATAGACAAAGTCACGCAACTTCATTCCCCTGGTGTCCTTATATAGACAAAGTCAAGCAAATTCATTCCCCTGATGTCCTTATATAGACAAAGTCACGCAACGTCATTCCCCTGATGTCCTTATATAGACAAAGTCAAGCAACTTCATTCCCCTCATGTCCTTATATAGACAAAGACACGTAACTTCATTCCCCTCATGTCCTTATATAGACAAAGACACGCATAATTCATTCCCCTCATGTCCTTATATAGACAAAGACACGCAACTTCATTCCCCTCATGTCCTTATATAGACAAAGACACGCAACTTCATTCCCCTCATGTCCTTATATAGACAAAGACACGCAACTTCATTCCCCTCATGTCCTTATATAGACAAAGACACGCAACTTCATTCCCCTCATGTCCTTATATAGACAAAGACTCGCAACTTCATCCCCTCATGTTCTTATATAGACAAAGACACGCAACTTCATTCCCCTCATGTCCTTATATAGACAAAGACACGCAACTTCATTCCCCTCATGTCCTTATATAGACAAAGACACGCAACTTCATTCCCCTCATGTCCTTATATAGACAAAGACACGCATAATTCATTCCCCTCATGTCCTTATATAGACAAAGACACGCAACTTCATCCCCCTGATGTCCTTATATAGACAAAGACACGCAACTTCATCCCCTGATGTCCTTATATAGACAAAGTCACGCAACTTCATTCCCCTGATGTCCTTATATAGACAAAGTCACGCAACTTCATTCCCCTGATGTCCTTATATAGACAAAGTCACGCAACTTCATTCCCCTGATGTCCTTATATAGACAAAGACGCGCACTTCATTCCCCTGATGTCCTTATATAGACAAAGTCAAGCATCTTCATTCCACTGATGTCATACATACAAAGACAAACAACTTCATTCCCCTGATGTTCTTATATAGACAAAGACACGCAACTTCATTCCCCCTATGTTCTTATATAGACAAAAGTC
This sequence comes from Megaustenia siamemsis, assembly GCA_032433765.1. Classification (NCBI taxonomy): domain Eukaryota; kingdom Metazoa; phylum Mollusca; class Gastropoda; order Stylommatophora; family Ariophantidae; genus Megaustenia; species Megaustenia siamemsis. The sequence continues at coordinate 11,952,158 of JAVIAB010000125.1, read as the reverse complement.
ACGCAACTTCATTACCCTGATGTCCTTATATAGACAAAAGTCACGCAACTTCATTACCCTGATGTCCTTATATAGACAAAAGTCACGCAACTTCATTACCCTGATGTCCTTATATAGACAAAAGTCACGCAACTTCATTCCCCTGATGCCCTTATATAGACAAAGTCACGCAACTTCATTCCCCTGATGTCCTTATATAGACAAAGTCAAGCAACTTCATTCCCCTGATGTCCTTATATAGACAAAGTCACGCAACTTCATTCCCCTGATGTCCTTATATAGACAAAGTCACGCAACTTCATTCCCCTGGTGTCCTTATATAGACAAAGTCAAGCAAATTCATTCCCCTGATGTCCTTATATAGACAAAGTCACGCAACGTCATTCCCCTGATGTCCTTATATAGACAAAGTCAAGCAACTTCATTCCCCTCATGTCCTTATATAGACAAAGACACGTAACTTCATTCCCCTCATGTCCTTATATAGACAAAGACACGCATAATTCATTCCCCTCATGTCCTTATATAGACAAAGACACGCAACTTCATTCCCCTCATGTCCTTATATAGACAAAGACACGCAACTTCATTCCCCCGATGTTCTTATATAGACAAAGTCACGCAACTTCCCCTGATGTCCTTATATAGACAAAGTCACGCAACTTCATTCCCCTCATGTCCTTATATAGGCAAAGACAAGCAACTTCATTCCCCTGATGTTCTTATATAGACAAAGACACGCAACTTCATTCCCCTCATGTCCTTATATAGACAAAGACACGCAACTTCATTCCCCTGATGTTATACAGACAAAGACACGCAACTTCATTCCCCTGATGTTCTTATATAGACAAAGACACGCAACTTCATTCCCCTTTTGTCCTTATATAGACAAAGACAAGCAACTTCATTCCCCTGATGTCCTTATATAGACAAAGACACGCAACTTCATTCCCCTGATGTCCTTATATAGACAAAGTCACGCAACTTCATTCCCCTGATGTCCTTATATAGACAAAGTCACGCAACTTCATTCCCCTGATGTCCTTATATAGACAAAGTCACGCAACTTCATTGCACTGATGTCCTTATACATACAAAGACACACAACTTCATTCCCCCGTCCCAACCTAGTCTCCTCACATCATATATTGACGTACATTCTTGTATTTTCTCCACCTGCAGTATCTCTCCTCTCGTCAATGTGATACAGTGCCGAACTAAACACTCACAATTTGAAGAAACTCTCCTCTCGTCAATGTGATACAGTGCCGAACTAAACACTCACAATTTGAACAAGTTTCCTTATATCCCGCCAAAAGAAAATACTCACGCCTACATCTCGGTTTCCTCAATTCCTCGACTTCTAACGGAAGTCGGACACAGCCAGGGCACTTCCCAGGTAACAACACTCTCTGCAGGTGTGAGGCTAGCTGGACGAGAGTCATCAGGTGTTAGTGGGAACCTCTAGGAAGTGCTTAGAAGTCGTGGGAGAATTATTTCTTCGTCTTATCGTCTTTCTTCTTATCGTCTCCCTCATTAACGACTCGTCTCCACTATCCAACGTTACATACTTTATTACGTAAACCTTAGCCACCATTTCTTTCCGCCATTTTTCATATCAATGTTTGGTTTTCGTGTTTATATTTCTTTGTTTCATTTTGAATAGTTTTTGCTTATCGTGTTAACCTTTGTATATATTTTTTTAGTTTTGTACCTGATGAATGTGTTTCCCAAAACGTCGCTTTGTTTCGCCTCTCTACTAATTTAGCCGCTAAATACAATGTATGATTATTTGACAGACATTTTGTTAACGGTAATTGATGGACCGGCCTTTGTCGGTGTAACAGAGACCGCGAGCACTATCCAAGACCTTCAGCAAAACCAGGAGAGATAATTGAATGCGGTCACGGTCAGAGTGCAATGATTGTGATTTGATATCGGAGAAAAGGAATGAGGCAAACTGATCCTTGCCTGCGATGAATAGGCATCAGTCTTCATAACTCAGTGGTTAGAGCACCGATTGTGTAAACCAGGGGTCGGGAGTTCGATCCTCACTGATGGCTCTGTATTTATTTTTGGAAAGGAAGGGGGTGGGTGGGGGGGGGGAGAAGGAGCTGTGTAGTCTAGAGGTACGACGTCGGCCAAGGGGCATAAAGGACCCTGGTTCAAAACCCAACAGAAGCGGTGGTTATTTTTTTCAAAAATAGGAAAAATTAATTCGTGGTTTCTTTACGAAGTTAACCTCCCCTGAACTCATGGACACTCTCGGATAACGGCAATAAGCAGGAGATTTTCGAGGGGGTTATTGGAGCACCTATGGATTGATCCGGTGTGCAGTGATGATGATCCAACTACAAACACACGAATTAGTATCATCATCATCATCATCATCATCATCGAGTTTGTCTTCGTTTTTCCTTCAACAGAGATGAAAATATGTCATGTTGGTGATGACCTTTGGTTTATCTCCCACGTCGGGCTGGACGTTACATTTGTCCACCTCAGGAAGCTCTTCCTCTAGATGGTCATGCTGTAACTTGCTGTGGGACGTTGTTTGCCGTCTTACACGCCAAAACAATTTCTTCCATTCTTCCTGTCGTCCGCCCGATGATTAAAGGAATGCATATCCTCCTCATCATCCATCCCTAGGAATGATGTGTTGTAGTTTACAGTAGAACTGCGATATTTGCAACTTTCAGCCCAAGACATCCGATTTCAGCATGTTATTTTTTTAGTACCGGTTTGCCTTCTCTATTCAATCCCAACTCGCTTGGCCAGACTAGACAGGTTGGTCTGTTTCTGGAGGTACCGCGAAGAGATGGAGTAGGGTTTGGATGGTTCTGGTTCACCGATCCTGGTGCAAGTCACCAGCTGATGGTTGCTGACAGCGCTGCTGCTATGATGCGTTTGTTTCCTGTCAAACAATTTAACTTCTGGTCTCTCAGGACTTGCGCCACAGCGCGACTGGCGTTTCACCTACTCTATTCCTCGACTGCAACCATTAGCGAGGGGTTAGTGATGTGTGTTAAACAGGACGAACCTTCTATCCCATCATCCACAATATACCGGAAGCTTAGTCCAACAACAGACCCTCAAGACCTAAGAACAATTTTCTAGGACTTGCCTGCTAGTCCTTAGTGAAACTATCCTTTCCTCCACACATGAAAAGGCACCCCCAACCCCCCTCCCCCCCCCCACAAAACAAAAACACACACATGCAGGGGTCACTTCCAAATACGTGCTTTTCTCAGTGGCGGAACAGCAACCACTGGGATTATGTAGCTGACATTTGTACACTTCCGGTTTCTAACTGACGTATGAGCAGGGCGTCACGTGGTACACATACTCTGCCACAAGACGCAGTGCTGGTCGGTACTTAAACTGCGACTCATAATTCGATAGAGTAACCAAACCGAAGCTGATAAAGATCCCCCCCCCTTTTTTTTATACTTCCACGTAGAATTAAGCTGGGTCAGGGGAGGGGCTGGTCTCGAGACAGAGGGTGTGAGTTCAACCAGTGATCCCACGAGTTGGGATTTTTATTTGTGATTTCTCTCTGAGGCAACCATCCCTGGTCTCAGCAGTGAGGCCCGACTTGAAATGTCAATTACTCATCGACGGGAAAAAAATATATGAGTACTTCCGAAGAAGGAGTTAATCGTGCTTGTTCTTCTGCTTGCAGGGACTCCTGTGAACACGGTTGCCGGGGTAAAGCGGATTATCATCATCATCATCATCATCATCGAGTGCCGTCTCCGCAACGAAGGTTGGCTACACTGGATCGCCATTCCACTCTGTTTCTTGTTTTGATGGTGCAGGTTGTCATAGATTGACTTGTCCACCTTTTGATGTTGCTTGTTCATGTTAGTCTTAGTCTGCCTCTGCCTTTTGCCTTGTATTTTCCCTTCCAATATTACTTTTAGTAGGCTGTTGTGTCTTTTAACGTGCCCCAAAAATTTCATTTGTCTTGACTTAATTGTATTTAGTAGTTTCTCTTTTTATTTTCAATTGTTTTAAAACTTCATCGTTTGTTTTCTTTTCTTTCCATCCAATTCTATCTATTCTTCTATAAATCCACATTTCAAAGGATTCAATTTTCTGTTCTGTTTTCTTGTCTAATGTCCATGTTTCTGCACCATACAGTAATATTGAAAAGATGTAACATTTTGCTATTCTTAGCTTCAGCCCTACTGTTACTTAAACACGGATTAACACGCAAAATGTAGTTCCTAATCGGATTAACACGCAAAATGTAGTTCCTAATCTCAATGGACTTCGGCAGAGGTGACGAACGAAATAAAGTGGCTCAGAATGACTGACGACTAACTGACTACGAATCGTCATCCTTGCACTTTGCTATAACCTCTAGCTTGACCAGTCTCTTCCACAGATAACGAAGTGTATTCGAAGCCCGCCATCGCATACGTCCAAAGTTTCTGCCACTCTCCACCTACCCCGCGCTCAATTTGAACCCCCCTCAGCATAAAGCCCGTAGACATACATTCTAGAATGTTATATTGCAGCACACAATTTGAACCAATCAAATCAGGGCATGCCCGATCACGCGCATGCCCCGTAGAGTATTTGAAGAGGCCGCACTGACAATACTTGGTAATTATGTATTATAGATCGCTTCCAGAGAGAGGAACTTGGCTTTCATTATGAAGGAAACTAATAAAATTCCTCATCAAAGCCCTCTTAAAGAAACTGTGTCAGGCTGTCCTTGAACACAAATAGCCGTTTTCGTTTTTAGTTATCGACAACTGAGGTCGCGATGACTCGACGTAATCTTTGGGTCATTGGTGATACGCCCTCGCCAGTATGTCATTGGTCACACTAAACTGATACAGAAATATCGATGCTTGTGAAAGGGACCAGGTCAGTGCTGCTGTTAACTCCAGGCTGGGGGATTGATGACGTTACATGGCACGTGCAGAGTGCAAATCTCTTATAGGTCTCGATCTAGTGCGATCTAAAGAAAACTTTGTTTTGAAAATTGAATCGAAGCAGGCCAATTTTGGCTGACATTGTCGCACTCAAATTCCGGATGTAGTACACAACCTTCCACTAAACGGACGATGAGAGCGATTGTTGTCTGGCCGATGAATGCAAGCCAACGTTTTCCTGATTACCTGGCTCAATTCACAGCCACGGACACGCCCATCTCTGACACCCATTCATGTTTAAATATGATTTCTTGTTAGCAAGGGGCAGGGAAGTCGTGGTAAATTAGTTATAGAGTGGGAAGAGGGGGGGGGGGGGTGAAATCCGAGAGAATATTTATAATGGGGAGAGAGTGTAAGAGAGGAGTGGACTGACAAAGAGGGGAGACAGTGTAAGAGAGGTGTGGACTAACAAAGACGGGAGACAGTGTAAGAGGGGAGTAGACTGACAAAGAGGGGAGACAGTGTAAGAGAGGAGTGGACTGATAAAGAGGGAGACAGTGTAAGAGGGAAGTAAACTGACAAAGAGGGGAGACAGTGTAAGAGGGAAGTAAACTGACAAAGAGGGGAGACAGTGTAAGAGAGGAGTGGACTGACAAAGAGGAGAGACAGTGTAAGAGAGGAGTGGACTGACAAAGAGGGGAGGCAGTGTAAGAGGGAAGTGGACTGACAAAGAGGGGAGACAGTGTAAGAGGGAAGTAAATTGACAAAGAGGGGAGACAGTGTAAGAGAGGAGTGGACTGACAAAGAGGGGAGACAGTGTAAGAGGGAAGTAAACCGACAAAGAGGGGAGGCAGTGTAAGAGGGAAGTAAACTGACAAAGAGGGGAGACAGTGTAAGAGGGGAGTAAACTGACAAAGAGGGGAGACAGTGTAAGAGGGAAGTAAACTGACAAAGAGGGGAGACAGTGTAAGAGGGAAGTAAACTGACAAAGAGGGGAGAGAGCGTAAGAGAGGAGTAAACTGACAAAGAGGGGAGGCAGTGTAAGAGGGGGGTAGACTGACAAAGAGGGGAGACAGTGTAAGAGAGGAGTGGACTGACAAAGAGGGGAGGCAGTGTAAGAGAAGAGTGGACTGACAAAGAGGGGAGGCAGTGTAAGAGAGGAGTGGACTGACAAAGAGGGGAGGCAGTGTAAGAGAGGAGTAGACTAACAAAGAGGGGAGACAGTGTAAGAGAGGAGTGGACTGACAAAGAGGGGAGGCAGTGTAAGAGAGGAGTAGACTAACAAAGAGGGGAGACAGTGTAAGAGAGGAGTGGACTGACAAAGAGGGGAGGCAGTGTAAGAGAGGAGTAGACTAACAAAGAGGGGAGACAGTGTAAGAGAGGAGTGGACTGACAAAGAGGGGAGGCAGTGTAAGAGAGGAGTAGACTAACAAAGAGGGGAGACAGTGTAAGAGAGGAGTGGACTGACAAAGAGGGGAGAAAGTGTAAGAGAGGTGTGGATTGACAAAGAAGTGAACGGCTTAACAGAGAGGGGAGTTCTGACAGTGAGAGGAGGTCTGACAGAGAGGGGAGTTCTGACAGTGAGAGGAGGTCTGAGAGAGAGAGGGGGACTTTTTAATGTTATTGTTTTTCATTGATGTTGTATAATCTACTAAACTGTCACTATCAATCCAGTACACCAAGAACTCCAAAGTCAGCACACAACAGACATAAACAGGTCACTTCCTGTGTCACCGACACGAGAGGTCAACACCCCGACACGAGAGGTCATGGTTAACTCCCCCTGCGCTGCGCTATATATCTTTGTTAATTTACGAGCAAAATGCGAATCGAAGGTAACCTTGTATACTACTGCCGTGTGCACAGGACTCCCTCGCCGCACAGGCAGATAACTTCGACTTCGGTAGTGCTCATATTTTTCCGTTCATGAGCAATTGACGTTTCAAGTCGGGCCTCGCTGCTGAGACCAGGGGTGGTTGCCGCAGAGAGAAATCACAAATATAAATCCCAAACTAGCCGGGATTTGAACCCACAACCTCTCTATCTCGAACCATGTGCGTCATGCCTCGAGACCAACCAGTCCCACGGGATACTGTATTTAAGATTAGGAGACAGGTGTTGTGTTTAAGATAATAAAGAGGGATGCTGTGTTTAAGATTAAAAGACATGTTTTAAAGATAAGGAGAGGGATACTGCGTTTAAGATAAGGAGACCGGTGTTGTGTTTAAGGAGACCGGTGTTGTGTTTAAGATAAGGTGAGGGATACTGCGTTTAAGATAAGGAGACCGGTGTTGTGTTTAAGATAAGGTGAGGGATACTGCGTTTAAGATAAGGAGACCGGTGTTGTGTTTAAGATAAGGTGAGGGATACTGTATTTAAGATAAGGAGCGAGGTGATGTGTTTAAGATAAGGAGAGGGATACTGTGTTTAAGATAAGGAGACCGGTGTTGTGTTTAAGATAAGGAGAGGGATACTGTGTTTAAGATAAGGAGAGGGATACTGTGTTTAAGATAAGGATAGGGATACTGTGTTTAAGATAAGGAGACCGGTGATGTGTTTAAGATAAGGTGAGGGATACTGCGTTTAAGATAAGGAGACCGGTGTTGTGTTTAAGATAAGGTGAGGGCTACTGTGTTTAAGATAAGGAGACCGGTGATGTGTTTAAGATAAGGTGATGGATACTGCGTTTAAGATAAGGAGACCGGTGTTGTGTTTAAGATAAGGTGAGGGATACTGTATTTAAGATAAGGAGCGAGGTGATGTGTTTAAGATAAGGAGAGGGATACTGTGTTTAAGATAAGGAGACCGGTGTTGTGTTTAAGATAAGGAGAGGGATACTGTGTTTAAGATAAGGAGAGGGATACTGTGTTTAAGATAAGGCGCGAGGTGTTACGTTTAAGACATTCTCTTTGACTGAGATTTGAGTGCACTCGAACCTAGGAACAGAAACATTCACAATAAATCATCATCATGTGTCATAACGGTTGGTGATCACATCCTTCTAAAATTGTCTGTCCACAGTAGATCGTATCAATTGTGTATACTGTTAAACGTGACACTATACCAAGTTATCTACTATCTTCTAGCTTTGTGTCCGTGATATCTCCCTCCCTGTATTTTACCAGTTGTAACCAAGTGTTCTGCTCACGTGGTGCACACACAAAAATGATTTTTTTTCTCTCCGTTGTTTTTTTTTCTCTCCGTTGTTTTTTTTTTCTCCCGTTGTTTTTTTTTCTCTCTCCGTTGTTTTTTTTTCTCTCCGTTGTTTTTTTTTCTCTCCGTTGTTTTTTTTCACTCCGTTGTTTTTTTTTCTCTCCGTTGTTTTTTTTTTCTCTCCGTTGTTTTTTTTCCTCTCCGTTGTTTTTTTTCACTCCGTTGTTTTTTTCTCTCCGTTGTTTTTTTTTCTCTCCGTTGTTTTTTTTTCTCTCCGTGTTTTTTTTTTCTCTCCATTGTTTTTTTTCTCTCCGTTGTTTTTTTTTCTCTCCGTTGTTTTTTTTTCTCTCCGTTGTTTTTTTTCTCTCCGTTGTTTTTTTTTTCTCCGTTGTTTTTTTTCCTCTCCGTTGTTTTTTTTTCTCTCCGTTGTTTTTTTTTCTCTCCGTTGTTTTTTTTTCTCTCCGTTGTTTTTTTTCTCTCCGTTGTTTTTTTTCTCTCCATTGTTTTTTTTCTCTCCGTTGTTTTTTTTCTCTCCGTTGTTTTTTATTAAAGAGGTCTCTTTTTGAGCTGGCCTATTTGAGAATTTCTTCTGTGCTGTTTTCAGCTGTCCAGGGAACTCTGAACATTCTTCTGCTAAATTAAATCCCATTTCTGAGGCATCAAATAGTCTTTTTTTCCGCTGTCCATGATTCGCTTCCATAGATCAGAATTGGTTCTATATAGCACCGATGAATTCTCTTTCTCACTACTATTGACATAGACTTGTTGCACGAGATGTTTTTCATTTTCTGAAATGATATTTTGGCCTGAGCTATTCTGCTTTTTATTTCTATGGTGCATCTTCCATCTGATGTTATTATTGTATCCTTGTATTTGACGTGTCGCACTTGTTTCAGGTTTGATCTGTTTATGTTACATGGTGATGATTGTTTCTTATTCACACTAAGAGCTGAGAAATGATTCAGGGCACTTACATTTACATGCATAAATATTCACAATAAGGAGTGAGAAACGATTCAGTGCACTTACATTTACATGCATAAATATTCACCATAAAGACTGAGAAATAATTCAGTGCACTTACACTTACTTACATAAATATTCACCATAAAGACTGATAAATAATTCAGTGCACTTACACTTACATACATAAATATTCACCATAAAGACTGATAAATAATTCAGTGCACTTACATTACATACATAAATATTCACCCTATGAACTGAGAAATGACTTTCAGATGTTCAATGACAAACACCCTGCCTCTCCCCACCCACCCACCCTCGCGATCAATCTGCATGCAAGAACACCAGCTCGCCCAGCATGTATTATACACGACATTACGTTTCTGAAATTAGCAATAAAAGAACACAACTAAAAGATCGGTGGTTAACATCTGTGGCCAGGCCAGATAAGCGATAGTGCACAGTGCCATGAAACCCGAGAGAATGACAACAATTCGGCGCAGATTGGGCTTCGCCTGAAATTATTCATTTGGTCGTTGCGCGAGTTGCAGAGTAAGGCAACAGCAAATAACAAGCTCTGGCGAGGGTCGCAATTAAACACAAATCGTGGGAAACACAGGGTGAGGCCATCTTTCCTTGTCACAACGTATTTTTATTGAGCAACCGATCCCGCCCCTAAACTACAATAAAAGCTGAAGTCCCTGGGTTTTGTAGCTCTCTAGTTTCCCCGGACCAATAACTCAGACCGGAAACCAGAACCGTCAACATGGCTAACGGCCCAGAGCGAGACCATGAAAAGGTGGCTAATACTCATTAAACGTGCGTCCACGAGATTGCTGTAAACATGGCCATGACCTTGCGGTTGTCGTCAGCAGAACGTCAACTCGCTGCAGTGTCCAGGCCACAGTTACTTCACGTAACATTTGTCAAGGCCTGACATTTTAGTTCTCGTCTAATGACTACTACTGTGAATTATGACTAATGCCAACACTCTCTTTCACTCTCTCTCTCTCTCTCTCTCTCTCTCTCTATATATATATATATATATATATATATATATATATATATATATATATATATATATATATATCATATTATGAGATCTATAGTAGACATAAAAGGAATTGAAGTAAACGGTCACAACATAAATAATTTGCGATATGCGGATGACAGAGTCTTAATAGCAGAGACAGAGAATAAACGACAAGAAATGATAAACATAATAGTGAATGAAAGCAACAAGAAATGTCACAGTCTGAAGAGTAAGAAAACGGAAGTAATGCCTATATCGATGAAACAATCATCACCGTCATGCAGCATAAAAATAAAGAGGACAAATTTGAAACAAGTGCAACGCGTCAAATACTTGGGCACAATAATAACATCAGATAGAAGATGCACCACAGAAATAAAAAGTGGATTAGCTCAGGCCAAAATAGCATTTCAGAAAACGACAAACATCTCGTGCAACAAATCTATGTCAATAGAAGTGAGAAAGAGAGTCCATCGGTGCTATATAGAACCAATTATGACCTCTGGAAGCGAACATACACAGTGGACAAACAAATGAAAATACAATTAGAGGCCACAGAGATGCGCTTTCTCAGAAGAATGTTGAAAGTTCTCTGGACAAGTAAAAAAAGACCAATGAAAAAGTCCTCAAAGAGGCCAACACAAAAAGGGAGCTCTTAAAAAACATCAGAAAGAAGCAATCAACATTTTTCGGGCACATCATGAAAAGAGGAAAGTTGGAATACTTGGTTTCAACTGGCAAAATACAAGGAAATAGAGATCCTAGACAACAAAGAAAGAAAATACTATAGATAGCTTGGTGTCATGGAATGGGAAACAGTCAACAACAGAATTAACACGATGTACTGTGGACAGACGATTATGGAAGGACATGATTGCCTACGCCAACTGGTATGACACATAATGACAATATATATTTATATATACATATATATATATACACACATACATACATACATATACAAGAAGCTAAGGTCGAATATTTTACTCGTCTTTTTTTTCTTTCCTGGCTCATTTGCCTTTCAAGGTCGACGGTAGAGTTTCTTGCTCTTCTATTGCCCTCTTCTGCTGTTATACCTCCCAGTGTTTCTTGCTCTTCTATTGCCCTCTTCTGCTGTTATACTCCCAGTGTTTCTTGCTCTTCTATTGCCCTCTTCTGCTGTTATACCTCCCAGTGTTTCTTGCTCTTCTATTGCCCTCTTCTGCTGTTATACCTCCCAGTGTTTCTTACTCTTCTATTGCCCTCTTCTGCTGTTATACCTCCCAGTGTTTCTTGCTCTTCTATTGCCCTCTTCTGCTGTTATACCTCCCAGTGTTTCTTGCTCTTCTATTGCCCTCTTCTGCTGTTATACCTCCCAGTGTTTCTTGCTCTTCTATTGCCCTCTTCTGCTGTTATACCTCCCAGTGTTTCTTGCTCTTCTATTGCCCTCTTCTGCTGTTATACCTCCCAGTGTTTCTTGCTCTTCTATTGCCATCTTCTGCTGTTATACCTCCCAGTGTTTCTTGCTCTTCTATTGCCCTCTTCTGCTGTTATACCTCCCAGTGTTTCTTGCTCTTCTATTGCCCTCTTCTGCTGTTATACCTCCCAGTGTTTCTTGCTCTTCTATTGCCCTCTTCTGCTGTTATACCTCCCAGTGTTTCTTGCTCTTCTATTGCCCTCTTCTGCTGTTATACCTCCCAGTGTTTCTTGCTCTTCTATTGCCCTCTTCTGCTGTTATACCTCCCAGTGTTTCTTGCTCTTCTATTGCCCTCTTCTGCTGTTATACCTCCCAGTGTTTCTTGCTCTTCTATTGCCCTCTTCTGCTGTTATACCTCCCAGTGTTTCTTGCTCTTCTATTGCCCTCTTCTGCTGTTATACCTCCCAGTGTTTCTTGCTCTTCTATTGCCCTCTTCTGCTGTTATACCTCCCAGTGTTTCTTGCTCTTCTATTGCCCTCTTCTGCTGTTATACCTCCCAGTGTTTCTTGCTCTTCTATTGCCCTCTTCTGCTGTTATACCTCCCAGTGTTTCTTGCTCTTCTATTGCCCTCTTCTGCTGTTATACCTCCCAGTGTTTCTTGCTCTTCTATTGCCCTCTTCTGCTGTTATACCTCCCAGTGTTTCTTGCTCTTCTATTGCCCTCTTCTGCTGTTATACCTCCCAGTGTTTCTTGCTCTTCTATTGCCCTCTTCTGCTGTTATACCTCCCAGTGTTTCTTGCTCTTCTATTGCCCTCTTCTGCTGTTATACCTCCCAGTGTTTCTTGCTCTTCTATTGCCCTCTTCTGCTGTTATACCTCCCAGTGTTTCTTGCTCTTCTATTGCCCTCTTCTGCTGTTATACCTCCAGTGTTTCTTGCTCTTCTATTGCCCTCTTCTGCTGTTATACCTCCCAGTGTTTCTTGCTCTTCTATTGCCCTCTTCTGCTGTTATACCTCCCAGTGTTTCTTGCTCTTCTATTGCCCTCTTCTGCTGTTATACCTCCCAGTGTTTCTTGCTCTTCTATTGCACTCTTCTGCTGTTATACCTCCCAGTGTTTCTTGCTCTTCTATTGCACTCTTCTGCTGTTATACCTCCCAGTGTTTCTTGCTCTTCTATTGCACTCTTCTGCTGTTATACCTCCCAGTGTTTCTTGCTCTTCTATTGCACTCTTCTGCTGTTATACCTCCCAGTGTTTCTTGCTCGTCTATTGCACTCTTCTGCTGTTATACCTCCCAGTGTTTCTAGTATTCCGTGTATCCACCTTTTTTCTCGGTCCGCCTCTTGGTCTGGTGTTCTCGTATCATTTGTTGGTAACTCGTTGTGTTAGATTTATTTCTTTATGTCTTATCACACGCCGAACCACGTGATCTGTTGTCGCTTTATGTATTCAATAGCTGGTTCCGTTCCTAGTCTATTTCGTGACTCTTCGTTTAAGATCTTATCTCTCCGGCGGTTTCCTGGCATGCGTCTGACACACTTCATGTCTGTGGTGGTTATTTGTCTACTAGTAGTTGTGTCTAAGGTCCACGTCTGGTACTGGTAGCACAACGTTTGAGTAAAGATAGTCTTATAAATAGCTTGCTTCTCTTCTAACGATTCTTCTTTGTTGTACATGAGTGGTGAGATCTGTGAAGCTTTGTTACATCTTGAGTCTATTTCTGTTGCTTGTATGCTGTTATATATCAGGCTAATGCCTAAATATGTGAATGCCTGTTCTTGTTTTTATGATATTACCATCTACTTATGTTTGTTTGTGTTTCTCTTGATATCGTCATTACTAAAGGTAAAGGTAAATTACTATACTCGAATCGGCGTCTTGGCACGCGAGTTTCCACTCATATGTGCTCGGCCGCCTATCCAGAAGTGTTCAGAGACTTCTGGATAGTGTCGCTTCAAACATCGAGACTCACGATGCGAGGCGGCATTCCTCACCTTCCCAGAGTACTACCCTGTTATTCATTTCTGCCTGGTCGACCGCAGTAGTATTTTCTTTTCACCAACCGCGAGTACAATTCACGCTACTTCCAGCGAGAATCGAACACGGTTTGTCAGAGCGTCGGTAGCCCAGTCGAGTGGTAATCCCTACTAGGCTACCGAGCCCCCCCCCCCCCCTCCCAAACATCATTACTAATGTCTTCTTTAAGTTGATTTGCATATTGTTTTGTTTCCCGTTAAATCTGCCTAGGTGTTCTTGCGTGTCTTCGTGGGTGTCATTCCGTTCAGGAGCTCGTTGTTTGAAAAATGTGCTCGTCGAGGGAGACAACTTTTAAGATCAGATTGTCGTCTCATAAATCAATGCCGTGTAATCCCTTCACAAAAATTCATAATTACAGCATCGTCTGTATGATATTACTATGAATTATATATATATATGTATTTAAATATGTATATATATAATTTATACATATATATCGCATATTTAAAACTGATATTTTCGTTCAGCGGGGACACCACCCCTCCCCCCGACCCAGAACAATTCAATCTGGTCTATACTAACTATTGTATCAGATCACAAGTCTGCCAGATGTTGTCAAAGTAACTTCTTTTTTCATGCAGCGAATCAAAATTCTACGCGAATTTCAAGAAAAAAGTTCACAAACTCTGTCCCAATAAACACGTTCACAACTCTCTTCCATTAAACACGTTCACAACTAACTCTGTCACAATAAACGCGTTCACAACTCTCTCCCAATAAACACGTTCACAACTAACTCTGTCACAATAAACGCGTTCACAACTAGCTCTGTCCCAATAAACGCGTTCACAACTCTCTCCCAATAAACACGTTCACAACTAACTCTGTCACAATAAACACGTTCACAACTAACTCTGTCACAATAAACGCGTTCACAACTAGCTCTGTCCCAAAAAACACGTTCACAACTAGCTCTGTCCCAAAAAACACGTTCACAACTAGCTTTGTCCCAATAAACACGTTCACAACTAGCTTTGTCCCAATAAACACGTTCACAACTAGCTCTGTCCCAACAAACACGTTCACAACTAGCTCTGTCCCAATAAACACGTTCACAACTAGCTTTGTCCCAATAAACACGTTCACAACTAGCTCTGTCCCAACAAACACGTTCACAACTAGCTCTGTCCCAATAAACACGTTCACAACTAACTAAACGCACACATTATCATACATCTCAATTCTAACGCATACAAAAGCACCTAGTTTATTTACCGTCAACTTGCAATATTTTCTCTATGCTCTGAGCTTGTAACAAACAGGCAGTTACAACAACATAGCAGTGCGTACACAGTGTGTTCATGTGTGGTGCAGTATTGCTAAACAATCACCAAGTTGTGCGTGCGCTACTGCAATTTTGGTCAGCCTGTTTATTATTACTTTTATGATTGAGTATCACAAACTCGAGCACAATTATTGTGGTCTTGTGGTTCTGTTGCGCAACAACTGCCCTTTTCTGTTGCTGCACACATCTGTGTTAGCTCAGCTAGTTGTTGTATACATCTGTGTTAGCTCAGCTAGATGTTGCATACATCTGTGTTAGCTCAGTTAGTTGTTGTATACATCTGTGTTAGCTCAGTTAGTTGTTGTATACATCTGTGTTAGCTCAGCTAGTTGTTGTATACATCTGTTAGCTCAGCTAGTTGTTGTATACATCTGTGTTAGCTCAGTTAGTTGTTGTACACATCTGTGTTAGCTCAGTTAGTTGTTGTATACATCTGTGTTAGCTCAGTTAGTTGTTGTACACATCTGTGTTAGCTCAGTTAGTTGTTGTATACATCTGTGTTAGCTCAGTTAGTTGTTGTATACATCTGTGTTAGCTCAGTTAGTTGTTGTATACATCTGTGTTAGCTCAGTTAGTTGTTGTATACATCTGTGTTAGCTCAGCTAGTTGTTGTATACATCTGTATTAGCTCAGTTAGTTGTTGTATACATCTGTGTTAGCTCAGCTAGTTGTTGTATACATCTGTGTTAGCTCAGCTTGTTGTTGTATACATCTGTGTTAGCTCAGTTAGTTGTTGTATACATCTGTGTTAGCTCAGTTAGTTGTTGTATACATCTGTGTTAGCTCAGCTAGTTGTTGTATACATCTGTGTTAGCTCAGCTAGTTGTTGTATACATCTGTGTTAGCTCAGCTTGTTGTTGTATACATCTGTGTTAGCTCAGTTAGTTGTTGTATACATCTGTGTTAGCTCAGTTAGTTGTTGTATACATCTGTGTTAGCTCAGTTAGTTGTTGTATACATCTGTGTTAGCTCAGTTAGTTGTTGTATACATCTGTGTTAGCTCAGCTAGTTGTTGTATACATCTGTATTAGCTCAGTTAGTTGTTGTATACATCTGTGTTAGCTCAGTTAGTTGTTGTATACATCTGTGTTAGCTCAGTTAGTTGTTGTATACATCTGTGTTAGCTCAGCTAGTTGTTGTATACATCTGTGTTAGCTCAGCTTGTTGTTGTATACATCTGTGTTAGCTCAGTTAGTTGTTGTATACATCTGTGTTAGCTCAGCTAGTTGTTGTATACATTTGTGTTAGCTCAGCTTGATGTTGTATACATCTGTGTTAGCTCAGTTAGTTGTATACATCTGTGTTAGCTCAGCTAGTTGTTGTATACATCTGTGTTAGCTCAGTTAGTTGTTGTATACATCTGTGTTAGCTCAGCTAGTTGTTGTATACATCTGTGTTAGCTCAACTAGTTGTTGTATACATCTGTGTTAGCTCAGCTTGATGTTGTATACATCTGTGTTAGCTCAGTTAGTTGTATACATCTGTGTTAGCTCAGCTAGTTATTGTATACATCTGTGTTAGCTCAGTTAGTTGTTGTACACATCTGTGTTAGCTCAGTTAGTTGTTGTATACATCTGTGTTAGCTCAGCTAGTTGTTGTATACATCTGTGTTAGCTCAGCTTGTTGTTGTATACATCTGTGTTAGCTCAGTTAGTTGTTGTATACATTTGTGTTAGCTCAGCTAGTTGTTGTATACATCTGTGTTAGCTCAGCTTGATGTTGTATACATCTGTGTTAGCTCAGTTAGTTGTATACATCTGTGTTAGCTCAGCTAGTTATTGTATACATCTGTGTTAGCTCAGTTAGTTGTTGTATACATCTGTGTTAGCTCAGTTAGTTGTTGTATACATCTGTGTTAGCTCAGCTAGTTATTGTATACATCTGTGTTAGCTCAGTTAGTTGTTGTATACATCTGTGTTAGCTCAGTTAGTTGTTGTATACATCTGTGTTAGCTCAGCTAGTTGTTGTATACATCTGTGTTAGCTCAGCTTGTTGTTGTATACATCTGTGTTAGCTCAGTTAGTTGTTGTATACATCTGTGTTAGCTCAGTTAGTTGTTGTATACATCTGTGTTAGCTCGGCTAGTTGTTGTATACATCTGTGTTAGCTCAGCTAGTTGTTGTATACATCTGTGTTAGCTCAGCTTGATGTTGTATACATCTGTGTTAGCTCAGTTAGTTGTATACATCTGTGTTAGCTCAGCTAGTTGTTGTATACATCTGTGTTAGCTCAGTTAGTTGTTGTATACATCTGTGTTAGCTCAGTTAGTTGTTGTATACATCTGTGTTAGCTCAGCTAGTTGTTGTATACATCTGTGTTAGCTCAGCTTGTTGTTGTATACATCTGTGTTAGCTCAGTTAGTTGTTGTATACATCTGTGTTAGCTCAGTTAGTTGTTGTATACATCTGTGTTAGCTCAGCTAGTTGTTGTATACATATGTGTTAGCTCAGTTAGTTGTTGTATACATCTGTGTTAGCTCAGCTAGTTGTTGTATACACTGGCAACTTCTCTATCACCATCATCATAATGATTATCGTCATCATCAGGTGCCATGCCGGTTGGCATAGACGATCATCTCTCTCCACATCTCTCAGTTCGTAATGCATGTCATAATCTCAGTCTGTGATATTTTGTTTGTCATTTGGATGAGCTGTTCAATATTTTTTCTCTTGGTTTTCCTCTGTTTCTCTTCCCATTGATTGTCTTTCCTGTTGTTACAATATTCTCAACGCCTTCTTTTCGCACCACATGCCCAATAAATGTAGATTGTCTCCTCCTGATTATTTTGATAATATTTCTGGTTTCTCCAGCTTGTTTTAAACATTCTTCATTTATAATTTTTGCTACCCATGGAATTTGTAGCATTCTTCTGATAGACCATATCTCAACTGCCTCTAATGTTCTTATGTTGTCTTACTTATCGTCCATGACTCACTTCCATATAGTAGAACAGGTTCGATGTACCACTTTAGGACACGTTTTCTAACATTAATTGACAATGATTGACATAGGATGTTTTTCATTCCATGAAATTATGTCTCTGCTTGTCCTATTCTAGTTCTAATTTCTGCAGTGCATCGACCATATGAAAATCGAAGAAGCAATCAAATATGCACCAAAGAAATAAAGCATCGGGGATAGATAACATACCAGTAGAAATAATAGCAGCAGCAAGAGAAACAGGAGTTACATGGCTGTATAGAGTATACAATGCAGCGTGGCACCAACAAAAAAGCCACAGAAAACTGGCAAAAGGCAATCAATGTACCAATATGAAAAAAATAAAGGTAGCAAAAGAGACTGCAATCAATATAGAGGTATATCGCTTCTTAGCCATGAAACAAAGTTATACGCCAAAATTGTAGAAAAAAGGCTGAGACCATTAATAGAACTACAGTTAAGCGATTCTCAAATGGGGTTCCAACAAAACAGAGGATGTACCGACGCACTATTCACATTAAAACAGCTTGCAGAAAAGACGACAGAACATAATCAAAATGTGTACATAGCTTTCATTGACCAGGAAAACACATCCGACCGAGTAAACAGAACAACTGTAGGAGATACTAACAACATACGGAGTAAGCCAATATCTAACCAACCTAATTAAAAGTCTCTACATCAACAGCAGCTGCACAGTCAGAACTGCAGCAGGCTGCACAGACCACTTCGAAGTTGGATCAGGTGTAAGACAGGGGCGTATACTATCCCTCCTACTGTTTATTACATACATGGACAATACATGCAAGTTAGCCAACCCATCAGAGACAGAGGATATCAGCGATTTTCCATTTGCAGGCGATCAGTCACTAAAACATGAAAAATTAGAAGACCTAAAAGAACATTTAAATAGACTAAAGAGCATAGGCACAAAATACAACATGAAAATCAACAAAACAGATGTCATGAATATCGTAAAAGAGAAACAGAACATCGACATGACTATGGACGACAGACAACTAAAACAAGTAGAGGATTTTAAATACATAGGAAGTTTAGAGACAAACGACAATTCACAAAAAGCAAAAATATACTCAAGATGCAACAAATCTTGTCAGACAGCTATCACCATTATTGTCCAACAAGGAAGTAACTCTGGAGGCAAAATAGGCACTGTACAATACAATCTTCATCCCAAAGTTGTACTGCCAGTGCCAGACGTGGACCCTAGATGCAAGAACAATATGAAAAATAACCTCTACAGAGATGAAATGTGTTAGACGAATGGCAGGAAACAGTCTGAGAGATAAGATCAGAAATGAAGAACTGAGAAAAAAAGCTAGGAATAGCCCCCGCCGTTGAATATATAAAGAAACAACAGATAAAACGTGACAAGGCAGAAAGAAGAATGTTGAGAATATCATGGACAGCTAAGAAGAGTAATGAAAACGTTCTGATAAAGGCCAAAGCAAAAAGAGAGTAAATTTCCAAAGTTAGAAAAAAATCAATCACCATTTGTTGCCCATGGAATGAGAAGGGAAAATCTGGAATATATTGTGACAGCTGGGAAAATGGAGGGACGAAGAGATAGAGGGAAGCAAAGAGAAAAGATAGCAGACAGATTGAGAGAATGGCTTGGCAGAATGTCAACAACTGAAATGATAAATAACTATTGAGATCGAAAGTTGTGGAGAGACGTGATCACCTCCACCAGCAGGCCCGGTACTTGATGATGATGATTGTACTTACATGTGTATGACCGTTATCAGTGGCCATAACACGAGCTTGTAAACTGGCGAGTAAGTGTAACTCGGAACAGTTGACTCTCTACAAGTCTACTGGCACACCCGCTGAAGATATCCCAGCTTTTACTAAAACAATACCCAATATTTGTCAACGAAATCAAAAAAGATAACACAAAAGACAGACCGACACATATCGCGTGCAGGAAATTATCATGAAAGTGCCAAAATATCTTTGTCGATAAAGTATGGGTAACGTGGTCAAAACTACTCCAGCGCTGTTTTTATTATTAACACAGAAAGAAATCTCTATTAGCTATTTCAGGGTGACTGAATTTGTAAGCCGCCGGTCGGGTCGAATCTGACATCCTGTCTTCAGTAAACAAGTCCACTTATCATTGCGACCATCCTTGATACCTTGTGTTACTTCATTTGTGGGCTCAAAAATGGGCTCCTGAATTGTGGGCCCAAAAATGAGCTTCTGAAATGGGGGCTAGAAAAGTGCTACTGAATTGTTGATCAAGAAATGTGCTACTAAATCATGGACCAGAAAAAATGCTATTGAATTGTGGACCAAAAATGAGTTTCTGAACTGGGGATCAAAAAATGAGTTTCTGAATGGGGAACCAAAAATTAGATTGTGAATTGTGGACCAAAAAGGAGCTTCTGAACTGTGAATCAAAAATGAGCTTCTGAAATGTGGACTAAAAGTGTGCTTCTGAATTGTGTATAAAAATGAGCTTCTGAATTGTGGACCAAAAAATGAGTTTCTGAATTGTTGATAAAAAATGAGCTTCTGAATTGTGGACCAAAAAATGAGTTTCTGAATTGTGGATAAAAAAGAGCTTCTGAATTGTGGATAAAAAATGAGTTTCTGAATTGTGGACCAAAAGTGTGCTTCTGAATTGTGTATAAAAATGAGTTTCTGAATTGTGGATTAAAAAAATTGAGCTTCTAAATTGTGGATTTAAAAAATGAGCTTTTGAATTTTTGACCAAAAAAAATGAGTTTCTGAATTGTGGACCAAAAAATGAGTTTCTGAATTGTGGATAAAAAAAGAGCTTCTGAATTGTGGATAAAAAATGAGTTTCTGAATTGTGGACCAAAAATAAATTTTAAAAAACATGCATGCACTCATACACCCACAACACACACATATATAAAACATGGCGTGTATGTGCGTGTGTGTAAAATCAGCAGACATGGTCACATAGCAAACTCATACATGTGTACATAGACTGACCTGTTCTGACTGGAGACCTGGTGGCACCCAAGCATATTCCTCAAGTGGACACCCGCTGTCGTCATCGGAAGTTGAATTACGTTTGAGGTCACGTGTTAAGCGACCTGGTCCCCTCATGCTCGCCCCGCCCCCGTCACCGCCCACAGACATGTCATGAACCTCTGGGGGCATTTGCAGTGACGACAGATCTTCCTGAAATTATATAAGCAATATAGTCTGGATGTGTTTGATGTATTGTAGCAATCTTGGTACAATATAGTCTGGATGTGTTTGATGTATTGTAGCAATCTTGGTACAATATAGTCTGGATGTGTTTGATGTATTGTAGCAATCTTGGTACAATATAGTCTGGATGTGTTTGATGTATTGTAGCAATCTTGGTACAATATAGTCTGGATGTATTTGATGTATTGTAGCAATCTTGGTACAATATAGTCTGGATGTATTTGATGTATTGTAGCAATCTTGGTACAATATAGTCTGGATGTGTTTGATGTATTGTAGCAATCTTGGTACAATATAGTCTGGATGTGTTTGATGTATTGTAGCAATCTTGGTACAATATAGTCTGGATGTGTTTGATGTATTGTAGCAATCTTGGTACAATATAGTCTGGATGTGTTTGATGTATTGTAGCAATCTTGGTACAATATAGTCTGGATGTATTTGATGTATTGTAGCAATCTTGGTACAATATAGTCTGGATGTGTTTGATGTATTGTAGCAATCTTGGTACAATATAGTCTGGATGTATTTGATGTATTGTAGCAATCTTGGTACAATATAGTCTGGATGTGTTTGATGTACTGTAGCAATCTTGGTACAATAGCCTGGATGTGTTTGATGCACTGTAGCAATAGTGGTACGAGATTACTTAGAAGTTCCGCCTGGTGTGGTGTTGTACTCAAGGCACAATGTAGTCTGGATGTGTTTTCCTTGCCAAACTAGTGCATCCGTGATACAGTAATACAAACCACATGCTCTACTGCTGGTACAACGATACGGTAACGTGGACAAATGTTAACCGTTCAGTCTCTCTTTTTGAAGGACAACATCGAAACATAAATGTTTACAATAACGCAGAGCCATGATAAAACATTCACTAAGGAAGATCAGAATACAGTGACGTGGGCAACAACAAAAGCTCACCTCCACAAACAAACAGGGAGGGCAATTTCCAGATAATCACAGTAAAACATGGCGACCTTGGTCAGGCTGTGGTCGAATATTCCGGGCTAGGAGCGCTGCTGTTTATGTTATTTTTTCGGAGTTCATGTCTATGTTAATCTGTGAGAACTGGAGTCTAGTTTTGTCTGTGAGAACTGGAGTCTAGTTTTGTCTGTGAGAACTGAAATCTAGTTTTGTCTGTGAGAACTGGAGTCTAGTTTTGTCTGTGAGAGCTGGAGTCTAGTTTTGTCTGTGAGAACTGGAGTCTAGTTTTGTCTGTGAGAACTGAAATCTAGTTTTGTCTGTGAGAACTGGAGTCTAGTTATGTCTGTGAGAACTGGAGTCTAGTTATGTCTGTGACAACTGGAGTGTAGTTATGTCTGTGAGAACTGGAGTCTATATAGTTATGTCTGTGAGAACTGGAGCCTAGTTATGTCTGTGAGAACTGGAGTCTAGTTATGTCTGTGAGAACTGGAGTCTAGCTATGTCTGTGAGAACTGGAGTCTAGTTATGTCTGTGAGAACTGGAGTCTAGTTCTGTCTGTGAGAACTGGAGTCTAGTTATGTCTGTGACAACTGGAGTGTAGTTATGTCTGTGAAACCTGGAGTCTAGCTATGTCTGTGAGAACTGAAGTCTTGTTATGCCTGTGAGAACTGGAGTCTAGTTATGTCTGTGAGAACTGGAGTCTAGTTATGTCTGTGAGAACTGGAGTCTAGTTATGTCTGTGAGAACTGGAGTCTAGTTATGTCTGTGAGAACTGGAGTCTAGTTATGTCTGTGAGAACTGAAATCTAGTTTTGTCTGTGAGAATGCATGTCTCGTCTAGTACATGAGAGTTGATGTTTAGGTCCATCTATGAGATCTAATGTCTAGATTAGACAACTACAGCCAGACAATTCTGCAAGAGTTGATGTCTAGGTCCATCTATGAGATCTAATGTCTAGATTAGACAACTACAGCCAGACAATTCTGCAAGAGTTGATGTCTAGGTCCATCTATGAGATCTGATATCTAGATTAGACAACTACAGCCAGACAATTCTGCAAGAGTTGATGTCTAGGTCCATCTATGAGATCTGATATCTAGATTATACAACTACAGCCAGACAATTGTGCAAAAGTTGATGTTCAGCTTGGTTATTAATGCCGATTACGCTCATCGGTTAAACAACAAAATAGAATCTAGGCATGTCAATGAACACGGATCCTTATGCAGTATAAAAGCGCTAATTGGAGTTAGTCTAGGACAGTTTGTGTCTATGTTAGTCTATGAGAGTTTGTGTCTATGTTAGTCTATGAGAGTTTGTGTCTATGTTAGTCTATGAGAGTTTGTGTCTATGTTAGTCTATGAGAGTTTGTGTCTATGTTAGTCTATGAGAGTTTGTGTCTATGTTAGTCTATGAGAGTTTGTGTCTATGTTAGTATGAGAAAGTGTATTTTTAGCTTATTATGGCTGTTGGTCAGTGATAGATGTTGCCTATGTTAGTCTTGAATCTAAACGTCTATGTTAGTCTATGAGAGCTAATATCCAGGTAACTCTATGAGAGCTAATATCCAGGTGACTATGAGAGCTAATATCCAAGTTAATCTATGAGAGCTAATATCCAGGTGACTATGAGAGCTAATATCCAAGTTAATCTATGAGAGCTAATATCCAGGTAACTCTATGAGAGCTAATATCCAGGTGACTATGAGAGCTAATATCCAAGTTAATCTATGAGAGCTAATATCCAGGTAACTCTATGAGAGCTAATATCCAGGTGACTATGAGAGCTAATATCCAAGTTAATCTATGAGAGCTAATATCCAGGTAACTCTATGAGAGCTAATATCCAGGTGACTATGAGAGCTAATATCCAAGTTAGTCTATGAGAGCTAATATCCAGGTAACTCTATGAGAGCTAATATCCAGGTGACCATGAGAGCTAATATCCAGGTTAGTCTATGAGAGCTAATATCCAGGTAACTCTATGAGAGCTAATATCCAGGTGACTATGAGAGCTAATATCCAAGTTAATCTATGAGAGCTAATATCCAGGTTAGTCTATGAGAGCTAATATCCAGGTAACTCTATGAGAGCTAATATCCAGGTTAGTCTATGAGAGCTAATATCCAAGTTAGTCTATGAGAGCTAATATCCAAGTTAGTCTATGAGAGCTAATATCCAAGTTAGTCTATGAGAGCTAATATCCGTTTTAGTCTATGAGAGCTAATATCCAAGTTAGTCTATGAGAGCTAATATCCGTGTTAGTCTATGAGAGCTAATATCCGTGTTAGTCTATGAGAGCTAATATCCAAGTTAGTCTATGAGTATGTTATTAGTCATTCTATCTATCTATCTTTCGTTCGCCTAAAGTACTGTCTATGTCTGTAATGCCGTTTCTTGTATGAATGTAGCTTGTTTAGTTCTTGCAGAGACCCATATAGTAGTTGTGCCTATGTTAGTCTTCGAAAGCCGATGTCTATGTTAGTCTTCGAAAGTCGATGTCTATGTTAGTCTTCGAAAGTCGATGTCTATGTTAGTCTTTAAAAGTCGATGTCTATGTTAGTCTTTGAAAGTCGATGTCTATGTTAGTCTTTGAAAGTCGATATCTATGTCAGTCTTTGAAAATCGATGTCTATGTTAGTCTTTGAAAGTCGATGTCTATGTTAGTCTTTGAAAGTCGATGTCTATGTTAGTCTTTGAAAGTCGATGTCTATGTTAGTCTTTGAAAGTCGATGTCTATGTTAGTCTTTGAAAGTCGATGTCTATGTTAGTCTTTGAAAGTCGATGTCTATGTTAGTCTTTGAAGGCCGATGTCTATGTTAGTCTTTGAGAATTAATATCAAGGTTTGATTGGTTGGCGCTGCTAGTTATGAACACCTTTGTCAAGGCTGATCTCTAGACTTAACACATGAGCTGAGGATGCCTAGGTCAGACCCTGAGAGCTGACGATGATTAAGCAGTCCACGTGTGATCTGATATGGAAATGACGAACGACGAAGGTCACAGAACCCTCATTAAGATGATGCCACATCTTCCTGGCTGGATCGTCAATTCATTGGAACTTCCAGATAGGGCCCTCGTATCAGGGTCTCGTCTCATGAACAGTGCGAGATGTGTGCAAGAAGTTCCGGTGTCTCGCCGTCTGCAAGGAATTGAAGATCACATGGAACACAGATGCTGAGAAGCCTGTTGCTGGCGATCTGTTAGTCTATATCTGGTTGTATCCTGGGCGTCACACAGAGACCTGGTGATCTGTTAGTCTATATCTGGTTGTATCCTGGGCGTCACACAGAGACCTGGTGATCTGTTAGTCTATATCTGGTTGTATCCTGGGCGTCACACAGAGACCTGGCGATCTGTTAGTCTATATCTGGTTGTATTCTCAGCGTCACACAGTGATCTGTTAGTCTATATCTGGTTGTATTATCGGCGTCACACAGAGAGAGACCTGGCGATATGTTGATCTATCACTGGTTATATCATGGTCGTCACACAGAGAGACCTGGTGATCTGTTAGTCTACATCTGGTTGTATTCTCAGCGTCACACAGAGAGAGACCTGGCGATATGTTGATCTATCACTGGTTATATCATGGTCGTCACACAGAGAGACCTGGTGATCTGTTAGTCTACATCTGGTTGTATTCTCAGCGTCACACAGAGAGAGACCTAGCGATCTGTTAGTCTACATCTGGTTGTATTCTCGGCGTCACACAGAGAAAGACCTAGCGATCTGTTAGTCTACATCTGGTTGTATTCTCGGCGTCACACAGAGAGAGACCTAGCGATCTGTTAGTCTACATCTGGTTGTATTCTCGGCGTCACACAGAGAAAGACCTAGCGATCTGTTAGTCTACATCTGGTTGTATTCTCGGCGTCACACAGAGAAAGACCTAGCGATCTGTTAGTCTACATCTGGTTGTATTCTCGGCGTCACACAGAGAAAGACCTAGCGATCTGTTAGTCTACATCTGGTTGTATTCTCGGCGTCACACAGTGATCTGTTATTCTATATCTGGTTGTATTCTCAGCGTCACACAGAGAGAGACCTGGCGAGCTGTTAGTCTATATCTGGTTGTATTCTCAGCGTCACACAGAGAGAGACCTGGCGAGCTGTTAGTCTATATCTGGTTGTATTCTCAGCGTCACACAGTGATCTGTTAGTCTATATCTGGTTGTATTCTCAGCGTCACACAGTGATCTGTTAGTCTATATCTGGTTGTATTCTCAGCGTCACACAGTTATCTGTTAGTCTATATCTGGTTGTATTCTCGGCGTCACACAGTGATCTGTTAGTCTATATCTGGTTGTATTCTCAGCGTCACACAGTGATCTGTTAGTCTATATCTGGTTGTATTCTCGGCGCCACACAGAGAGAAACCTGACGAATCTCTTAGTCTACTAACATGATGTATCCAGGGCGTCACACTGAGAGACGAGTGCTCTAGTAACCTATAATTCTACCATTGGTGTACTTCGCAGTTCCCTTGAGGCAAACACAAGTATCCTGTAGGTATGAGCACACATCACGCGTACACGAGTCGCCGAGACACGCACATGTATCCACTATGCTTATAGACACATACACATTTGTCCACTAGACCCAGGACATAAACATGCATCCACAAGCTTCAGAACGTGTATCCACCGGGTTTCAGAACATACATGCATCTGCCAGGCCTAAGATCACACACAAATGTACTCGTGAACTGTCCACACAAACTACTCTAGAAACAGGGCATCAATATCTCCATAAACAGAAGGCAAAAACTGTCTCTCCACTCTAGAACCAAGTGCGGTGACCGCTGGCACTCACAACGAATGACAGCGCAGCCAATGAAGACGGTTAGATAATGACAATCGCAGCCAGAAACACAAGAGAGGGGGGACCAAGGACAGCGGTTCGGGAGGGACAGAAGACACGATTGGAATTTAGCCTCTCAAAATATCACTAGTGCGCGCATTTTACGTTTTTGTGTTATCGTCGTTGTAGGGTTGGGGGGAGGGGGCGGAACTGACGGCACAGATACATACAGACCGGATTAAACTAGTGATCACGGAATGAAAACATAAAGATTGAACGATACAACAAAAGCATGAATAATTGGAGAAATGACAGCGTAGGATGTATTGTACCAAAACTAGAATTGGGAATAGAATAAATACTAGTGAGTGAGTGAGTGAGTGAGTGAGTGAGTGAGTGAGTGAGTGAAATGATATAAAATATGAAACATGTTTCATGCACAACAAGAAAGCCTCCGACAGAGCTTCCGGAAAGATGAAGAGCACCGCGTGGCACAAGTAATGTGGTGTTAACGCCCATTATTTTTCCTATTTTAATCGTGCGCACACGATTTTTCTGGGTAAGGTGGTCAGTATTTTGTATGAAGCCAGTGCGACCTTTCTTTCTTAGAAACACCCGGTGCTCATTTACGGTTTGGTGAACCTGTTTCAGCTCTCGGTCGAGCCTCAATAATTACTGTTCTGTCGATGTTTTTTTTCGGCTGAGACAAATGACGGTCTAATAGCTAGAGACTAGGACACGGCAAAAATACATACCGGTAAATACAGGACAGGAGAATACATACCGGTAAATACGGGACAGGAGAACACATACCGGTAAATACAGGACATGAGAGTACGTACCGATAACAGGACATGAGAATACATACCGGTAAATACAGGACATGAGAATACATACCGGTAAATACAGGACATGAGAATACATACCGGTAAATACGGGACATGAGAATACATACCGGTAAATACAGGACCTGAGAATACATACCGGTAAATACAGTACATGAGAGTACGTACCGGTAACAGGACATGAGAATACATACCGGTAAATACAGGACATGAGAATACATACCGGTAAATACAGGACATGAGAATACATACCGGTAAATACAGGACATGAGAATACATACCGGTAAATACAGGACATGAGAATACATACCGGTAAATGCAGGACAGGAGAATACATACCGGTAAATACATTACATGAGAATACATACCAGTAAATACAGGACAGGAGAACACATACCGGTAAATACAGGACTCTAGAAAAAAGAACTCTGCACCCATGGATAAAAAAAGAGGAGTAAGACAAGGATG
Organism: Megaustenia siamemsis; assembly: GCA_032433765.1. Lineage (NCBI taxonomy): Eukaryota > Metazoa > Mollusca > Gastropoda > Stylommatophora > Ariophantidae > Megaustenia > Megaustenia siamemsis. The sequence goes on along the minus strand of JAVIAB010000125.1, from coordinate 11,924,210 downwards.
CATCCTATCACCAAGCTTGTTCAATCTATACACTGAGCAAATCTTTTAAAACATCATAGAGATGCCAGGCCTACAAATTAATGGAAAGATAATCAATAACCTAAGATATGCTGATGAGACTGTTCTACTAGCAGAAAATCCTAAAGACCTACAACAATTGCTTAATGTGATAAACATAACAAGAAAAAAATATGGACTACATATGAATATCAAAAAGAATAAAACTATGATCATAAACAAAGAAAACTCTCAAGACTTACAAGTAAATATCACAGTTGAAGGAATACATTTGGAGACAGTTCAGAGCTACAACTACCTTGGACATACTATAACCAATGATGGAAAATGTAAAAATGAAATAAACAAAAGAATAAGTATGGCAAAACGTAATTTTAATGCCATGAAAAATATACTAACAGCAAAACAAATAACAGTAGGACTGAAACTAAGAATAGCAAAATGTTACATCTTCTCAATATTCCTTTATGGTGCAGAAACATGGACATTAGACAAGAAAACAGAACAGAAAATTGAAGCCTTTGAAATGTGGATTTATAGAAGAATAGGTAGAATTGGATGGAAGGAAAAGAAAACAAACGATGAAGTCTTAAAACAACTAAAAATGAAAAGAGAACTACTAAACACAATTAGAACAAGACAAATGAAATTTTTAGGGCACGTTAAAAGACACAACAGCCTACTAAAAGTAATATTGGAAGGGAAAATACAAGGTGAAAGAGGCAGAGGCAGACCAAGACTAACACGGACGAGTAACATCAAAAGACGGACAAGTCAATCTATGACAACCTGCACCATCAAAGCAAGAAACAGAGTGGAATGGCGATCCATGGTAGCCAACCTTAGTTGCAGAGACGGCATTCGATGATTATGAAATACAGGACATATGAATACATATACCGGCAAATACAGGACATGAGAATACATACCAGCAAATACAGGGCATGAGAATACATACCGGAAAATACAGGACATAAGAATACATATACCGCCAAATACAGGACAAAAGAATATATATACCGGCAAATACAGGACAAAAGAATATATATATATACCGGCAAATACAGGACAAAAGAATATATATACCGGCAAATACAGGACATGAGAATACATACCGGAAAATACAGGACATGAGAATACATACCGGAAATACAGGAAATAAGGATGAAGAAACATTAACGTAGTTTGACTTCCTACTACAACAGATGCATTATTTTGTCAATACAACAACATATTGTGTCAATACAACAACATTTTGTTGAAACAACATTTTGTCAATACAACAACATTTTGTTGAAACAACATTTCGTCAATACAACAACATATTGTCAATACAACAACATATTGTCAATACAACATTTTATTGAAACAACATTTCGTCAATACAACATTTTGTTGAAACAACATTTTGTCAATACAACAACATTCTGTCAATACAACAACATATTGTCAATACAACAACATTTTGTTGAAACAACAGTTTGTCAATACAACAACATTTTGTCAATACAACAACATTCTGTCAATACAACAACATTTTGTCAATACAACAACATTTTGTCAATACAACAACATTTTATCAATACAGCAACATTTTGTCAATACAACAACACTTTGTTGAAGCAACAACATTTTGTCAATACAACAACACTTTGTTAATACAACAACATTTTGTCAATACAGTAACATTTTGTTAATACAACAAAATTTTGTCAATACAGCAACATTTTGTCAATACAACAACGTTTTGTTGAAACAACATTTTGTCAATACAACAACGTTTTGTTGAAACAACATTTTGTCAATACAACATTTTGTCAATACAGCAACATTTTATCAATACAGCAACATTTTGTCAATACAACAACATTTTGTCAATACAACAACATTTTATCAATACAGCAACATTTTGTCAATACAACAACACTTTGTTGAAGCAACAACATTTTGTCAATACAACAACACTTTGTTAATACAACAACATTTTGTCAATACAGTAACATTTTGTTAATACAACAACATTTTGTCAATACAGCAACATTTTGTCAATACAACAGCATTTTGTTGAAGCAACAACATTTTGTCAATACAACAACACTTTGTTAATACAACAACATTTTGCCAATACAACAACATTTTATCAATACAACAACACTTTGTTGAAGCAACAACATTTTGTCAATACAACAACACTTTGTTAATACAACAACATTTTGTCAATACAGTAACATTTTGTTAATACAACAGCATTTTGTTGAAGCAACAACATTTTGTTAATACAACAACATTTTGTCAATAAAACAACATTTTGTCAATACAGCAACATTGTGTCAATAAAACAACATTTTGTTAATACAACAACATTTTGTCAACAAAACAACATTTTGTTAATACAACAACATTTTGTCAATAAAACAACATTTTGTCAATACAGCAACATTGTGTCAATACAACAACACTTTGTTGAAGCAACAACATTTTGTCAATACAACAACACTTTGTCAATACAACAACACTTTGTCAATACAACAACATTTTGTCAATACAGCAACATTTTGTCAATACAACAACACTTTGTCAATACAACAACACTTTGTCAATACAACAACATTTTGTTAAAGCAACATTTTGTCCATACAACATTTTGTCAATACAATAACATTTTGTCAATACAACATTTTGTTGAAGCAACATTTTGTCAATACAACAACATTTTGTCAAAACAGCAACATTTTGTCAATACAACAACATTTTGTTGAAGCAACATTTTGTCAATACAGCAACATTTTGTCAATACAACAACACTTTGTCAATACAACAACACTTTGTCAATACAACAACATTTTGTTGAAGCAACATTTTGTCCATACAACATTTTGTCAAAACAGCAACATTTTGTCAAAACAGCAACATTTTGTCAATACAACAACATTTTGTAAAAACAGCAACATTTTGTCAATACAACAACATTTTGTCAAAACAGCAACATTTTGTCAATACAACATTTTGTTGAAGAAACATTTTGTCAATACAAAATGGGCAATCTTAGAGATAGTAACAACTGGAGAGGCGTGACACTTTTGTCAGTTGCCTCAAAGTTATTCTGCAAAATCATCCTAAATAGAATAAAGGATTCAATAGATACAGTAATGCGTGAAGAACAGGCTGGGTTTAGAAAAGGGAGAAGCTGTCTTGACCACGTTTTCACTCTACGACTTATATTGGAGGAACACATTGAAACGTAAAAACCTTTTGTACTTAACTTCATCGACTTCAAAAAAGCATTTGACAGTATTCATAGAGATTCTTTGTGGAAAATTTTGAAGCAATATGGCTTACCATAAAAAAATCATAATTATTATTAAAGACATGTATGATGGTTATACATGTGCAGTTCGAACAGAGGAAGGACTGAGCGAATGCTTCCCAAAAGAAACTGGGGTTAAACAAGGATGTATTTTATCGCCCTTGTTATTTGGAGTTATGGACTTCATAATTACGAAATGCTGCACTGGTAATAAAGGCATTGAATGGATACAAGGAGACCATTTGGAGGACCTCGACTTTGCTGATGACATAGTTCTCATCAGCAGACAGATAATAACTATGCAGGAAAACACAAATGAACTATCATCAATAGCCAGCAAAATTGGACTTGATATCAATCATGAAAAGACTAAAGTCATGAAAAGTTTAATTCCAACAGATGACAGAATATACATGGAAAACAAACCAGTGGAAGAGATCGATCACTTTATCTATCTTGGAAGTCACATTGATCGAGAAGGGGATACATGCAAAGAAATAAGAATCAGAATAGCTATAGCAGCAATGTCTTTCAGAAGCCTTGAAAAGTTGTGGAAATCAAAACTCATCAGCACAAACACAAAACTTAGACTATTCAAATCAAATGTACTATCAACCCTTACGTATGCGTGTGAAAGCTGGAAAACAACAAGAGACATAGAAACAAAGTTGAACACATTCGAAAATAAATGTCTAAGGAAAATACTTGGTATAGAATGGAACGAATTCAAAACAAACGAGGAAATTAGAGAAATTGCCAATCAACCACTAAAATCTTCAGTAATAAAGAAAAGACGATGGTCATACGTTGGACATGTGATGAGAAGAGATAATAACCGAATAGCAAAGCAAGCCCTCATGTGGGAAACAACAGGTAAGAGGAAGACCCAGAGAGACACTGAGAAGAACATTGATGAGAGAGGCAAGAGCAGCAGGAATCGTCTCCCTCAATGAGATAGAGCTGCTTGCACAGAACAGAGACAAATGGCGAGATTTGATGAAATATCTTTAAAAGAATTGAAAACTGCTAGAACAAAAATTCAGATAAGAGAAGGAGTATCTTTGTCTACGCCCTATGGGCCGGCTACGGCTCGAAAGGCCATATAGATAGAGTGGACATTTTGTCAATACAGCAACATTTTGTCAATACAACAACATTGTGTTTAAGCAACATTTTGTCAATACAACATTTTGTCAATACAGCAACATTTTGTCAATACAACATTTTGTTGAAGCAACATTTTTTCAATACGGCAACATTTCGTCAAAACAACAACAGTTTGTCAACACAACAACATTTCGTCAGTACAACAGTTTGTCAATACAACAACATTTCGTCAGTACAACAGTTTGTCAATACAAGAGCAACCATTTCTACCCTAACCCCAGAAGGGGGTGATCGCAACCAGGTGACTGTCCCATCAAACGTCACAGACCAACCCCCAACGGATAGTCAACTATGTCAATTTAGACGGGGAGACAAATGCGCCTCCCCCCCTCCCGCCCCCAATGGGGAGTCAACTATGTAATCTAAGACGGGGGGGAGGGGGAATTCCCCGCCCCCAACGATATAAAAAGCCAGAATCAAGTGTCAACAAATCAATACTGTGGCGGAAGGGGTGTGTCCAGACCTACCCAGTCAAAAATAATCAAGGGCCCGGGTAATATGAAACACACAACAGAAAGCAGACACGGAACAAGCCAAATCTACACGGATATGGTTTAATACCGAGCAGGCAATAGAACAATCCTGGCCATATTTGGCAGGTCCGACGGTAGGGAGGTGGAGGGTGGTCAAGCTGAGCACATGAGCATACTTCAGTGGGTTTCAACTTGGACACTTCGGTAGCGATAGATGATGGATAGCTCGTAGAAGCTGTGGGAGAGGCAACTAGTGAACGTATACATGAGAGCGGGTGGCCAAATCGATAACTTGTTGGGCTCCAAACCGGAAGAACGCCGGTTCGAGACCCGGCAGGGTCAAACGTTTCTTCTTCTTCTTCTTCTTCTATTGGAGGTGAAATACAAATTCAGACCAGAACACCTCCTGACGACTGTACTGTACAAGCGGCCATTATTCTCCGGTTCTATAATTACACTCTCCCCCCGGGCAGACCTTAGTAATGGGGAAATGCCGTCAAGTTAAATACGTTGTACTGCGTCACAAAAATAAGTTTGCAGAGAGCTGATTCTGGCAAACATAGAAACAATATAGACATACAACAACAACAACAACACAGACATACAACAACAAAGACATACAGCAACATAAACGTCACTTCTTGACGTCACTATTTACCATTGCTGGTGTATGTCAGGGAGGGGGTGGGGAGAGACTCACAACAGGACGAGCGGGATAAAGGCCGCTTGCTCAATGCAGTCGCCACGACGTGTGAGACTCAGAACTTTTATTTCAACACCCCCCCCCCCCCCCCCCGATAGAAATAATCTTTTCTGTCTACCGTGCGCCGGCTTTTCAGCGAGAAAAAAACAAAACTGGATTTCGCTGTACGGCCAAATCTCGGCCACGTGCTCCCCTTAATTACGGTCGTTGTCTTAGGTTTTCCATTGAGCAACAACAATGTTGTGGATGTACCCACATGATAGGATAGCATGGAGAAGATCGTTAGAGAGGGTATCAAGTAAACGTTAGAGAGGGTAGCATATCAAGTAAACATTAGAGAGGGTATCATATCAAGTAACGTTAGAGAGGGTATCATATCAAGTAAACGTGAGAGAGGGTATCATATCAAGTAAACATTAGAGAAGGTATCATATCAGGTAAACATTAGAGAGGGTAGCATATCAAGTAAACATTAGACAGGGTATCATATCAAGTACCGTTAGAGAGGGTATCATATCAAGTAAACATTAGAGAGGGTATCATATCAAGTAAACATTAGAGAGGGTAGCATATCAAGTAAACGTTAGAGAGGGTATCATATCAAGTAAACATTAGAGATGGTAGCATATCAAGTAAACGTTAGAGAGGGTATCATATCAAGTAACGTTAGAGAGGGTATCATATCAAGTAAACATTAGAGAGGGTAGCATATCAAGTAAACGTTAGAGAGGGTAGCATATCAAGTAAACGTTAGAGAGGGTATCATATCAAGTAAACATTAGAGAGGGTAGCATATCAAGTAAACGTTAGAGAGGGTATCATATCAAGTAACGTTAGAGAGGGTATCATATCAAGTAAACATTAGAGAGGGTAGCATATCAAGTAAACGTTAGAGAGGGTAGCATATCAAGTAAACGTTAGAGAGGGTAGCATATCAAGTAAACATTAGAGAGGGTATCATATCAAGTAAACGTTAGAGAGGGTATCATATCAAGTAAACATTAGAGAGGGTATCATATCAAGTAAACGTTAGAGAGGGTATCATATCAAGTAAACATTAGAGAGGGTATCATATCAAGTAAACATTAGAGAGGGTATCATATCAAGTAAACGTTACAGAGGACATCAAGTAAACGTTACAGAGGGTATCATATCAAGTAAACGTTAGAGAGGACATCAACTAAACGTTAGAGAGGACATCAAGTAAACGTTAGAGAGGACATCAAGTAAACGTTAGAGAGGACATCAAGTAAACGTTAGAGAGGGTAACATATCAAGTAAACGTTAGAGAGGGTATCATATCAAGTAAACATTAGAGATGGTAGCATATCAAGTAAACGTTAGAGAGGGTATCATATCAAGTAACGTTAGAGAGGGTATCATATCAAGTAAACATTAGAGAGGGTAGCATATCAAGTAAACGTTAGAGAGGGTAGCATATCAAGTAAACGTTAGAGAGGGTATCATATCAAGTAAACATTAGAGAGGGTAGCATATCAAGTAAACGTTAGAGAGGGTATCATATCAAGTAACGTTAGAGAGGGTATCATATCAAGTAAACATTAGAGAGGGTAGCATATCAAGTAAACGTTAGAGAGGGTAGCATATCAAGTAAACGTTAGAGAGGGTAGCATATCAAGTAAACATTAGAGAGGGTATCATATCAAGTAAACGTTAGAGAGGGTATCATATCAAGTAAACATTAGAGAGGGTATCATATCAAGTAAACGTTAGAGAGGGTATCATATCAAGTAAACATTAGAGAGGGTATCATATCAAGTAAACATTAGAGAGGGTATCATATCAAGTAAACGTTACAGAGGACATCAAGTAAACGTTACAGAGGGTATCATATCAAGTAAACGTTAGAGAGGACATCAACTAAACGTTAGAGAGGACATCAAGTAAACGTTAGAGAGGACATCAAGTAAACGTTAGAGAGGACATCAAGTAAACGTTAGAGAGGACATCAAGTGAACGTTAGAGAGGGTATCAAGTAAACGTTAGAGAGGGTATCATATCAAGTAAACGTTAGAGAGGACATCAAGTAAACGTTAGAGAGGACATCAAGTGAACGTTAGAGAGGACATCAAGTGAACGTTAGAGAGGGTATCAAGTAAACGTTAGAGAGGACATCAAGTAAACGTTAGAGAGGACATCAAGTGAACGTTAGAGAGGGTATCAAGTGAACGTTAGAGAGGACATCAAGTAAACGTTAGAGAGGGTATCAAGTGAACGTTAGAGAGGACATCAAGTAAACGTTAGAGAGGGTATCAAGTGAACGTTAGAGAGGACATCAAGTAAACGTTAGAGAGGACATCAAGTAAACGTTAGAGAGGACATCAAGTAAACGTTAGAGAGGACATCAAGTGAACGTTAGAGAGGACATCAAGTAAACGTTAGAGAGGACATCAAGTAAACGTTAGAGAGGACATCAAGTAAACGTTAGAGAGGGTATCAAGTGAACGTTAGAGAGGACATCAAGTAAACGTTAGAGAGGGTATCAAGTGAACGTTAGAGAGGACATCAAGTAAACGTTAGAGGGGGTATCAAGTAAACGTTAGAGAGAACATCAAGTAAACGTTAGAGAGGACATCAAGTAAACGTTAGAGAGGACATCAAGTAAACGTTAGAGAGGACATCAAGTAAACGTTAGAGAGGACATCAAGTAAACGTTAGAGAGGACATCAAGTAAACGTTAGAGAGGACATCAAGTAAACGTTAGAGAGGGTATCAAGTAAACGTTAGAGAGGGTATCAAGTAAACGTTAGAGAGGACATCAAGTAAACGTTAGAGAGGACATCAAGTAAACGTTAGAGAGGGTATCAAGTAAACGTTAGAGAGGACATCAAGTAAACGTTAGAGAGGACATCAAGTAAACGTTAGAGAGGACATCAAGTAAACGTTAGAGAGGACATCAAGTAAACGTTAGAGAGGACATCAAGTAAACGTTAGAGAGGACATCAAGTAAACGTTAGAGAGGACATCAAGTAAACGTTAGAGAGGAAGACTTCAGCAGAAAGTAAAATGTCACAGACGAACAAATAGGGCAGACAACTCACGTGAAACAGTGAGAAGACGTCCCAAGTAGCTGTCACGGAAACAAAGATCCAAAAGTGATAGGCCAGATGACGACTATAGTCATATTATGATGCTGTGCCATGTTACAACAGCTAGATGACGACTATAGTCATATTATGAAGCTGTGCTATGTTACAACAGCTAGATTATGACTATAGTCATATTATGAAGCTGTGCTATGTTACAACAGCTAGATTATGACTATAGTCATATTATGATGCTGTGCTATGTTACAACAGCTAGATTATGACTATAGTCATATAATGAAGCTGTGCTATGTTACAACAGCTAGATTATGACTATAGTCATATTATGAAGCTGTGCTATGTTACAACAGCTAGATTATGACTATAGCCATATTATGAAGCTGTGCCATGTTACAACAGCTAGATTATGACTATAGTCATATTATGAAGCTGTGCCATGTTACAACAGCTAGATTATGACTATAGTCATATTATGAAGCTGTGCCATGTTACAACAGCTAGATTATGACTATAGTCATATTATGAAGCTGTGCCATGTTACAACAGCTAGATTATGACTATAGTCATATTATGATGCTGTGCCATGTTACAACAGCTAGATTATGACTATAGTCATATTATGATGCTGTGCCATGTTACAACAGCTAGATTATGACTATAGTCATATTATGATGCCGTGCCATGTTACAACAGCTAGATTATGACTATAGTCATATTATGATGCCGTGCCATGTTACAACAGCTAGATTATGACTATAGTCATATTATGATGCCGCGCCATGTTACAACAGCTAGATTATGACTATAGTCATATTATGATGCCGCGCCATGTTACAACAGCTAGATTATGACTATAGTCATATTATGATGCCGCGCCATGTTACAACAGCTAGATTATGACTATAGTCATATTATGATGCCGTGCCATGTTACAACAGCTAGATTATGACTATAGTCATATTATGATGCTGTGCCATGTTACAACAGCTAGATTATGACTAGAGTCATATTATGATGCTGTGCCATGTTACAACAGCTAGATTATGACTATAGTCATATTATGATGCTGTACTATGTTACAACAGCTAGATTATGACTATAGTCATATTATGATGCTGTGCCATGTTACAACAGCTAGATTATGACTATAGTCATATTATGATGCTGCGCCATGTTACAACAGCTAGATTATGACTATAGTCATATTATGATGCTGCGCCATGTTACAACAGCATGGCCGTTTATGGTCCCATTAGTGTAAAGTATTCCTTCGTTACTCTTTAGCTGCCTTGACTTTAGGGCACCAACGTTGTTCAGTGACGAGCTATATGATGATTGGTGGATGTTGCTGATAATGATAACGATGGACAGTCTCTGCTAGCTCCGCCTACAAAAATGCCAGAAGTAAAATGTGTTACCTCAAGGAAGATGTGATTGCTGGCTGGAAGGGAACGATGTTACCTCAAGGAAGATGTGATTGCTGGCTGGAAGGGAACCGATGTTACCTCAAGGAAGATGTGATTGCTGGCTGGAAGGGAACCGATGATTCTTGTTTAGGAGTAAAATATGGACATTTTTTTTTTGTCGTTCGCCACTTCTGGCGAAGTTCTTGTCGACTTTGAACGTTGCGTCTTACTCTATTTTTCCTTGGCGACCGTGTTCACAGTGGTCCCTCGCCGCACAGGCATATACCTCAGTCTACGGATGTAATCATATTTTTTTTCCGTCGATGAGTAATTGACGTTTCTAGCCGTGCCTCGCTACTGAGACCAGGGGTGTTGCCACAGAGAGAAATCATAAATAAAAATCCCAGCTGGTGCAGCGGGAATTTGAACCCACAACCTCTCTGTCTCGAGACCGGCGTCTTGCCTTGAGACCAACCAGTTCCCCAAATATGGGCATGAATGTGTAAACATAGAAGTTACAAGGTGATGGATCAAGAAAGGGCTGAAAACCGCTGTCGCCATGTCTTGTAATAAGGGGAAGCCTAGAGTAAAGTATGACACTTTTGAGGGCAAGGCGTAGAGCGTTTAACAGACTCCTCAAAGTGTGTTCACATGGCATTAAAGTGTGTACATTGCAACGTGAAAGTATGTATACAGCGCCGTCAAATTATGTACACAGGGTTGTCAAAGTGTGTACGCATGGACGCAAAGTGTCTACAGGGAGGAAATGTGTTTACAGGACTGTTAAAGCGTGAAATAAAGTGGTTGTCAACTGTGGGTGTACTGAAGGAACCTCTAGTAGAGAGGGCGCAACATTAACAGCTGGAAGATCGTAGTAGACGACCTGGAACTAAGTGCACGCAGAGGAGATACTGATGGAAGAACTAAGATGTCGGGGCGAATGGGCGGCTATATGAAATACAAGGGCTAGGAAATATATCTCTATGTTCCTCCTTCTCTTTCTCTCTCTCTACGCGTTCGAGAAGCTTTGGATCTTACCCATTGTAGCCCAGAGTTTTTGTTGTATGTCTATGTTGTTGTATGTCTATGTTGTTGTATGTCTATATTATTGTATGTCTATGTTGTCGTATGTCTATGTTGCTGTATGTCTATGTTGCTGTATGTCTATGTTGCTGTATGTCTATGTTGTTGTATGTCTATGTTGATGTATGTCTATGTTGTTGTATGTCTATGTTGCTGTATGCCTGTGTTGCTGTATGCCTATGTTGCTGTTTGTCTGTGTTGGTGTATGCCTGTGTTGCTGTATGTCTATGTTGTTGTATGCCTATGTTGTTGTATGTCTATATTGCTGTATGTCTATGTTGTTGTATGTCTATGTTGATGTATGTCTATGTTGTATGCCTATGTTGTTGTATGTCTATATTGCTGTATGTCTATGATGTTGTATGTCTATGTTGTTGTATGCCTATGTTGTTGTATGTCTATGCTGCTGTTTGTCTATGTTGTTGAGCCAGATATGATGTCAACATTCAACTAAGTTGTTCTATACCTATGTTGTTCTATACCTATGTTGTTCTATACCTATGTTGTTCTATACCTATGTTGTTGGTTTGAGATCGAGATTCAACACAACTGAAGAAAGTTTTTTTTCAGGAGTTTGGACTCATATTTTCCAGTGACATCCGTCAGTGTAGGGTTATACCAACGAATAATGTGGGGGGAGGGGGGAGCCAGGTTATGTTTACAACACTCGGGAAAACATCCACAAACAACAACACAAAGCACAACGAACAGTAAACAGCCTGACGTAGGATGGAAGCTACACTCCTCAACGCAACGTCTTGCCGCGAGAGACCGGCAATGTCTTGCTGCGGGTCTACCCAACTTCAGGCTCTCTATATTGTTCTTTGTATTTGATGTCATTTATTTTATGAATATATATATTTTTTGTAATTATTTTTTTTATTTTTTTTGCGTTCGCCAGCTTTGACCTCTGGCGAAGTTCCTAAAGACAAGAACTGAATTTTGCGTGCTAAGCATTTTTTCCGTGGCAACCGTTTGCAAAGGGGTCCCTCGCCGCACAGGCAGATAACTCTGTCTTCGGAGGTGTTCATATTTTTTTTCGTCCAGGATTAATTGACGTTTCAAGCCGGGCCTCGCTGCTGAGAGCACGGGTGGTTACTGCACAAAGAAATTATAAATAAAAATCCCAACTGGTTCAGCAGGGATTTGAACTCACAACCTCTCTGTCTCGAGGTCGGCGTCTTGTCTCAAGACCAACCAGTCCCCCTTATGGATATTTTCCAGTAAACATTTCTGTCTCCGGAAATTATTCGTTGATCTGTTGCCTGTGAAGTTTCAATTCGTAATAATATTCATGTGTTATTTTTCATTTGTTCTGTGTTATTTTTCATTTGTTCTGTGCTATTTTTCATTTGTTCTGTGTTATTTTTCATTTGTTCTGTGTTATTTTTCATTTGTTCTGTGTTATTTCTCGGCTGTGATGGTGACTCAGGAGTCTGCAGCTCTGCAAATAAAGCGTCGCAGTAAGTTAAGACAGAAAGTAACAAGAGTCCTTTATAGGTTTTGTCTTAACTCTCTCTCTCCCTCGTTTCAAGTCTCTTGTCTTTTATTTTACCAGTTAATGTGTCGATGGAGATATAAATTTCAGTTTCTTCTCTACTGGCAACCTCAGCCACTAGCACATGATGATGATGCTGTAGAATCTCCCCTGAGTTACGTCGTCTACTGTTACTACGACAAAATCGGGGGGGGGGGGAGAGAGAGAAACCACCAAAAAAAAATGCTCCCTATCGGATTCAATTTAAACAGGAACACTAAAATATCACTGATAAACACCATGTGATTACCTTAATAGCTTTACATGACTCCTGTGAATTGATATCGATATTTGTGCTTGTGGTAAAACCTAACAGAGAGAATCAGCAAAAAGTTGAGGACATCGTTTGCTATGGTTGCACTATTTGATCATTCCTAACGACGAGTCTGAAGATTGTGTTGAATATCGGGGGGGGGGGGGTGGCTGTGGTCTAGAGGTAGGACGTTGGTCTCTGCGCCAGAATGTCTAGAGTTTGATTCCCAGCACAGGCGGTGAGCATTTGTCAACAATTAAATCCGTGGTTTCATCGTGGCTTTACCCTCCCCTGGGTTGTTGGTGGTGAGATACGTGTTTTCATCGTGGCTTTACCCTCCCCTGGGTTGTTGGTGGTGAGATACGTGTTTTCATCGTGGCTTTAGCCTCCCCTGGGTTGTTGGTGGTGAGATACGTGTTTTCATCGTGGCTTTACCCTCCCCTGGGTTGTTGGTGGTGAGATACGTGTTTTCATCGTGGCTTTACCCTCCCCTGGGTTGTTGGTAGTGAGGTCCGTGGTTTCATCGTGGCTTTACCCTCCCCTGGGTTGTTGGTGGTGAGGTCCGTGGTTTCATCGTGGCTTTACCCTCCCCTGGGTTGTTGGTAGTGAGATACGTGTTTTCATCGTGGCTTTACCCTCCCCTGGGTTGTTGGTAGTGAGATCCGTGGTTTCATCGTGGCTTTACCCTCCCCTGGGTTGTTGGTAGTGAGATCCGTGGTTTCATCGTGGCTTTACCCTCCCCTGGGTTGTTGGTGGTGAGATCCGTGGTTTCATCGTGGCTTTACCCTCCCCTGGGTTGTTGGTGGTGAGATCCGACGTCTAGACTTCTCTGATAACACTGGAAAATAGGAAGTCATGTATGCATTCGCGCACGTTAAAGAACCCTTGTCACTTACAAGTGGAAAAGATGATGCCAAAAATTGCCGCTGCCCGAAAAAATGGGTTCATGGGATCTAATCCAGTCCGGGGACAGATGTGTCGGGCCGGACCGCGCAGATATCGCGCGCTTGGTCGTAAATGTGTGACACAACGCTTCACCGCTTACGTAACGGGTGAACACTAAGAGGCAGAATATCGATAGAAGTAGGAAGAACATAGATCATAGAACATACATCATAGAACATACATCATAGAACATACATCATAGAACATACATCATAGAACATACATCATAGAACATACATCATAGAACATACATCATAGAAAATAGAACGTATATCGAAGACTGGACCAGCAGAGAACTGATCTGTTCGCTCCGCGCGTTCTGATGCGGCATTTTCTGAGAAAAGAAATGAAAGCTGAACACTGAAATGTACAGCAGACAGCATAAAGCTGTTTTGAGAGCATAAAGCTGTTTTGATTTACCAGCTGAAACATGGTCCTACGGCTGTAGCGGAGGTTTATCAACATCAGATTATGGAGGATTGTTGAGGTCGGGTGGCCTGGCTCAGTCTCAGGCCTCGAGCTGACAACATTAGGGGGAGATCTTCCGGCAGGGAATGAAGACCGGAATGGCTGGCACGCTAGGTGAAATGGGAAGTTCCACTAAATGTATATACGATGAGTGAAAGATGCAGACAGTTCAACTAGATGTATATACGCTGAGTGAAAGATGCAGACAGTTCAACTAGATGTATATACGCTGAGTGAAAGATGCAGACAGTTCAACTAGATGTATATACGATGAGTGAAAGATGCAGACAGTTCAACTAGATGTATATACGATGAGTGAAAGATGCAGACAGTTCAACTAGATGTATATACGCTGAGTGAAAGATGCAGACAGTTCCACTAAATGTATATACGCTGAGTGAAAGATGCAGACAGTTCCATTAAATGTATATACGCTGAGTGAAAGATGTAGACAGTTCCACTAGATGTATATACGCTGAGTGAAAGATGTAGACAGTTCCACTAGATGTATATACGCTGAGTGAAAGATGCAGACAGTTCCACTAAATGTATAAACGATGCGCGAAAGATGCAGACAGTTCCACTAGATGTATATACGATGAGTGAAAGATGTAGACAGTTACATTAAATGTATATACGCTGAGTGAAAGATGTAGACAGTTCCACTAGATGTATATACGCTGAGTGAAAGATGTAGACAGTTCCACTAAATGTATATACGATGAGTGAAAGATGCAGACAGTTCCACTAGATGTATATACGCTGAGTGAAAGATGTAGACAGTTCCACTAGATGTATATACGCTGAGTGAAAGATGTAGACAGTTCCACTAGATGTATATACGATGAGTGAAAGATGTAGACAGTTCCACTAGATGTATATACGATGAGTGAAAGATGCAGACAGTTCCACTAGATGTATATACGCTGAGTGAAAGATGTAGACAGTTCCACTAGATGTATATACGCTGAGTGAAAGATGTAGACAGTTCCACTAGATGTATATACGCTGAGTGAAAGATGTAGACAGTTCCACTAAATGTATAAACGATGCGCGAAAGATGCAGACAGTTCCACTAATATAATTTTCCTTCTTGTTTCCTTCCACATTTGCCTTTCACCGTGAAGAGGAGATATAATTTGTGTTCTCTTTCTCTTCTGTTCGCCTTTGCTGCAGTTATGCTTCCTAGTTTTTCTAATATTCCGCCAATCCGTCTTTTTCATGGTCGGCCCCTTGGGTCTGATGTTTTCACATTTACTGAATGCTCGTTGTGTTGTGTTTTGATCTTTCTGCCTTGTCACGTGACAAAACCTGTTGTTTCTTTATATATTCTATGGCGGGGATTATTGCTAGCTTTTTTTCTCAGTTCTTCATTTATGACCTTATTTCTCAGGTTCTTTCCTGTCCTTCATCAGTATTTGTGCATTCTTGCGTGTTTTTTGTGTTGTTTTATTGGTAGTTGGTGCCATGTTTAATAGGTCTTCAAACTATTATTTTAATCTATGTTGATTATGTTAGTTATTTGATATTGGCTGTCCGTCTTTGTCATTTATGAGCTCAGTAGGATTGTGGTTTTCTTTTTTTTTTTCGCTCTTGTTGCTTTTACTGCTTTGTAGAAATTTCTTCTGGCTGTCTTAAAGTCTCGGCTCATATTTTGTCCGAAATCTGTCCATTTGTGTTACTTAGCTTCTTTGATCAAAATTTCAGCATTTACCGAACAAATGTATATTTTTCATATTCTTTTTATTTCTTATTCTCCCTACAATTTTTGAAGTTTCTTTTTTTTTCTGTAACTGCTTCTCTGATTGTCTTGTTCCAGCACGGGGTGCTCTTTTTCTCTCCTTTTGTCCTTAGTTTATGTTATTGTTTCATATATGTTAATTACTGTTTCATTAAACTGTTTCCAATCTTTTTCTACAGTGTTTACTTTGTTAGCGAGTTTCTTGAATTCCTCTCTTAGTTTTTCTTCTACAGTTTACCTTGATTCTTGATCTTTTAATTGTTTATTGTTATTGTTTGTTCTTTTTACCCTCTTTTGTTTGTTTGCGTATCTTCTCTTTGTTTTTGGCTGTCTGAGTGTCATCATAACCATTTTATGGTCAAATATATATAATATACGCTGAATGAAAGATGCAGGCAGTTACGTTAATAAAGAGAGGAAAAAGGAGGGGGGGGGGGAGGAGGAAGTATACACAACCTTGCCAATTGCCAAATAAAAATCAAGGAAACATGTTAACTCTTTAATTAGGAAACATAACTATATAATTATGTAAATAGGAAACATAACTCTTCAACTAGGCAACATAACTATATAATTATGTAAATAGGAAACCTAACTCTTCAACTAGGCAACATAACTATATAATTATGTAAATAGGAAACATAACTCTTCAACTAGGCATCATAGCAATGTTAACCCTTGAACTCCGCTTGAACTAATGGTTGGAAAGTAATTTGTCCAAATATTCGACGTCTCATTAGTTGTCCATGTTTAGCTGCCAAGCCCGGAGATGTTGGCGACCATGTCTCTCCCTTTAATGTCAATGTTACACGTCTTTTCCATCTGTACCGCGTTGTTAAACTCTCTATATCATAGACTTTGTGTTATCTTCTCTTGTTGTTCCCCACTAGATAAATGTCGTAAATTAAGCCGATCGTGATATAAATTCTTTAGTCCCGGTGTCATTTTCCGGCTGTGGCGGGCTAGACAAACATTACGGTCAGAATTTACGGGAGGGAATTACGTATATGACGTCACGACTGCATGAAACTAAGTGAGAGGGTTTAAGAGGGCAGGCGGGGTTCAGGGGTGTCCTCCGCCTCTTCTCACTGAATTGTTTCCAGTTTTCGAAACATTTTCCAGCTTCCGCAACATTTTCCATTCTTCACAACATTCTCCAGTTTTCGCAACATTCTAGCTTTCACAACATTTTCCAGCTTTCGCAACACTTCCCAGTTTCTACATTTCCCAACTATCGCAAAATTTTCACATTTTCACATTTTCCAGTTATCACATTTTCAAGTTTTCACTTTTTCCCGCTTTCGAAACACTTTCCAGTTTTCCTCTCCTACCACATTACCAAAGAAGTTGGACTGACAATTCCCAGTAGAATCGTGTATGTCTTTGTGTTCTTGTCTCTTAGGATTTCATTGCTCCTTTTATCTGTCCATGGTATTCTCAACATTCTTCTGTCAGCTCCAGTCCCTACAACAATCTTTAACTCAAATAGTTTTAACGACAACATCTACACGTGACCGAACATGGTGGCGATAGAGTTGGCTTAACGGAGAGATGTCCTAGGGAGGCGATAGAGTTGGCTTACTGGAGAGATGTCCTAGGGAGGCGATAGAGTTGGCTTACTGGAGAGATGTCCTAGGGAGGCGATAGAGTTGGCTTACCGGAGAGATGTCCTAGGGAGGCGATAGAGTTGGCTTACCGGAGAGATGTCCTAGGGAAGCGATAGAGTTGGCTTACCGGAGAGATGTCCTAGGGAGGCGATAGAGTTGGCTTACCGGAGAGATGTCCTAGGGAGGCGATAGAGTTGGCTTACCGGAGAGATGTCCTAGGGAGGCGATAGAGTTGGTTTACCGGAGAGATGTCCTAGGGAGGCGATAGAGTTGGCTTACCGGAGAGATGTCCTAGGGAGGCAATAGAGATGGCTTACCGGAGAGATGTCCTAGGGAGGCGATAGAGTTGGCTTACTGGAGAGATGTCCTAGGGAGGCGATAGAGTTGGTTTACCGGAGAGATGTCCTAGGGAGGCGATAGAGTTGGCTTACCGGAGAGATGTCCTAGGGAGGCGATAGAGTTGGCTTACCGGAGAGATGTCCTAGGGAGGCGATAGAGTTGGTTTACCGGAGAGATGTCCTAGGGAGGCGATAGAGTTGGTTTACCGGAGAGATGTCCTAGGGAGGCGATAGAGTTGGCTTACCGGAGAGATGTCCTAGGGAGGCAATAGAGATGGCTTACCGGAGAGATGTCCTAGGGAGGCGATAGAGTTGGCTTACTGGAGAGATGTCCTAGGGAGGCGATAGAGTTGGTTTAACGGAGAGATGTCCTAGGGAGGCGATAGAGTTGGCTTACCGGAGAGATGTCCTAGGGAGGCGATAGAGTTGGCTTACCGGAGAGATGTCCTAGGGAGGCGATAGAGTTGGCTTACCGGAGAGATGTCCTAGGGAGGCGATAGAGTTGGCTTACCGGAGAGATGTCCTAGAGAGGCGATAGAGTTGGCTTACCGGAGAGATGTCCTAGGGAGGCGATAGAGTTGGCTTACCGGAGAGATGTCCTAGGGAGGCGATAGAGTTGGCTTACCGGAGAGATGTCCTAGGGAGGCGATAGAGTTGGCTTGCTGGAGAGATGTCCTAGGGAGGCGATAGAGTTGGCTTGCTGGAGAGATGTCCTAGGGAGAAGACAACACTGTTGGGGTTAGTGAGTTACGTGGTGGGGAGGGCGTATAGAAAACTACGAGAGTTGTGTAGTGGGGAGGGCGTATAGAAAACTACGAGAGTTGTGTAGTGGGGAGGGCGTATAGAAAACTATGAGAGTTGCGTGGTGGGGAGGGCGTATAGAAAACTATGAGAGTTGTGTGGTGGGGAGGGCGTATAGAAAACTATGAGAGTTGCGTGGTGGGGAGGGCGTATAGAAAACTATGAGAGTTGTGTGGTGGGGAGGGCGTATAGAAAACTATGAGAGTTGTGTGGTGGGGAGGGCGTATAGAAAACTATGAGAGTTGCGTGGTGGGGAGGGCGTATAGAAAACTATGAGAGTTGTGTGGTGGGGAGGGCGTATAGAAAACTATGAGAGTTGCGTGGTGGGGAGGGCGTATAGAAAACTATGAGAGTTGCGTGGTGGGGAGGGCGTATAGAAAACTATGAGAGTTGTGTGGTGGGGAGGGCGTATAGAAAACTATGAGAGTTGTGTGGTGGGGAGGGCGTATAGAAAACTATGAGAGTTGTGTGGTGGGGAGGGCGTATAGAAAACTATGAGAGTTGTGTGGTGGAGAGGACGTATAGAAATTTAGTTAGAGGGTTGTTGGGAGAGCATAAAATTGTGTTTAAGGATAGAGCGTGATAGGAAGATAAAAAAAAACAACTATGATAAGCTATTGGGGATAGAGAGAAAGAATAATAAAACATTAGAAAAGAATGCAAACACAATCTGATAGGGCTACTTGTCTTTGAAGTAAAAGGTTGCTCAAATTATAAAGCAACGCACGAATGTCGACCCGACCTCCAGCCTGTAGGTTCCAAGGTTTTATAGATGAACTGGCATATCACAACATAGATGACCGCTATAAACAGAGTTCGTTTGATATATGACGACTATTGCAGACATTGTCTATCTGCACGGCTACAGCATCGCTGCTGGACACGTGGCGTCAGAAATAGCGACATTGGCGATAAGGAGTTGGCTATAAAAACGTCACCTCATCAAAACTATCACTTACTAGCTTCTGATATTGAAAGGAAAGTTGGAATACTAGGTTACAAGAGGCAAAATATAGGGAAAGAGAGGTCGCGGACGACAAAGTGAGAAGATGTTAGATAGCTTGGTGTCATGGCATGGAAAACAATAAATAACAGGATTGATGCGGTGCAATGTGGATAGAGAATTGTGAATGGACGTGATCACCTACGCAAACTGGTATGGCACATGATGATAGAATACTTGTTGTGTACCAATGTGTCCGAGAAATTACTGATGTTAAGACAACTTATTAATTTTGTATGTATGCGTGTCTGAAAGTAACATGTGCGTGTGTCTGAAAGTAACATGTGCGCGTGTCTGAAAGTAACATGTGCGTGTGTCTGAAAGTAACATGTGCGCGTGTCTGAAAGTAACATGTGCGCGTGTCTGAAAGTAACATGTGCGCGTGTCTGAAAGTAACATGTGCGTGTGTCTGAAAGTAACATGTGCGCGTGTCTGAAAGTAACATGTGCGCGTGTCTGAAAGTAACATGTGCGCGTGTCTGAAAGTAACATGTGCGCGTGTCTGAAAGTAACATGTGCGCGTGTCTGAAAGTAACATGTGCGCGTGTCTGAAAGTAACATGTGCGCGTGTCTGAAAGTAACATGTGCGCGTGTTGGAAACGATCCACACAACCAATAAAAGACTGTCACTCGCAAAAGAGAGGAAAAGGACCTGGACACGTCACGTCCACAGACCTTGCCAAAACCATTCTGCAGGGCACAATAACGGGCAAACGAAGGTAAGGGGAGACAAAAGAATAGATGGGTAGATAACATTGGTGAGAGAGATAGAGAGAGGGGAAAAAGAGAGAGAAATAGAGGTACAAAGCAAGACAAATACAGCCTGACATATAAAGACAGTGATATTACACAGCAGATAGATGACCAGGGAAATGTGAAACGTGTCATTACATTCCAGCGTGACCGACGTAACCAATCATCTCACAAAGACGAGACGGCCCACAATGCCATGGGTTATTCGCAAAAACCTGATTGGCTGAGTAGTTTGGGATAGCAATTCTCACTGATGACTACAATTGACGCGATTACCGCACACGGGGAATCCCAACATGAGCAACAGTCTCCGCAAATGTCTCGGGAGAAGAGGGGGTGAGGGGAGTTTGTATGTTTGTAGAGTAAATTCTCCCAGGAGAAAAAGTTTGTATGTTTGTAGAGTAAATTCTCCCAGGAGAAACAGTTTGTATGTTTGTAGAGTGTATTCTCCCAGGAGAAACAGTTTGTATGTTTGTAGAGTAAATTCTCCCAGGAGAAACAGTTTGTATGTTTGTAGAGTTTATTCTCCCAGGAGAAACAGTTTGTATGTTTGTAGAGTGTATTCTCCCAGGAGAAACAGTTTGTATGTTTGTAGAGTAAATTCTCCCAGGAGAAACAGTTTGTATGTTTGTAGAGTAAATTCTCCCAGGAGAAACAGTTTGTATGTTTGTAGAGTATATTCTCCCAGGAGAAACAGTTTGTATGTTTGTAGAGTGTATTCTCCCAGGAGAAACAGTTTGTATGTTTGTAGAGTAAATTCTCCCAGGAGAAACAGTTTGTATGTTTGTAGAGTTTATTCTCCCAGGAGAAACAGTTTGTATGTTTGTAGAGTAAATTCTCCCAGGAGAAACAGTTTGTGTGTTTGTAGAGTGAATACTCCCAGGAGAATCAGTTTGTATGTGTGTAGAGTGTATTCTCCCAGAAGAAACAGTTTGTATGTTTGTAGAGTTTATTCTCCCAGGAGAAACAGTGTGTATGTTTGTACAGTAAATTCTCCCAGGAGAAACAGTCTGTATGTTTGTAGAGTAAATTCTCCCAGGAGAAACAGTTTGTATGTTTGTAGAGTG
Source organism: Megaustenia siamemsis (assembly GCA_032433765.1). NCBI lineage: Eukaryota > Metazoa > Mollusca > Gastropoda > Stylommatophora > Ariophantidae > Megaustenia > Megaustenia siamemsis. Next base: position 11,902,473 of record JAVIAB010000125.1, on the reverse strand, counting down.
TATTCTCCCAGGAGAAACAGTTTGTATGTTTGTAGAGTAAATTCTCCCTGGAGAAACAGTCTGTATGTTTGTACAGTAAATTCTCCCAGGAGAAAAAGTTTGTATGTTTGTAGAGTAAATTCTCCCAGGAGAAACAGTTTGTATGTTTGTAGAGTGTATTCTTCCAGGAGAAACAGTTTGTATGTTTGTAGAGTAAATTCTCCCAGGAGAAACAGTTTGTATGTTTGTAGAGTGTATTCTCCCAGAAGAAACAGTTTGTATGATTGTAGAGTAAATTCTCCCAGGAGAAACAGTTTGTATGTTTGTAGAGTGTATTCTCCCAGGAGAAACAGTTTGTATGTTTGTAGAGTAAATTCTCCCAGGAGAAACAGTCTGTATGTTTGTAGAGTAAATTCTCCCAGGAGAAACAGTTTGTATGTTTGTAGAGTGTATTCTCCCAGGAGAAACAGTTTGTATGTTTGTAGAGTAAATTCTCCCAGGAGAAACAGTATGTATGTTTGTAGAGTAAATTCTCCCAGGAGAAACAGTTTGTATGTTTGTAGAGTGTATTCTCCCAGGAGAAACAGTTTGTATGTTTGTAGAGTAAATTCTCCCAGGAGAAACAGTCCGTATGTTTGTAGAGTAAATTCTCCCAGGAGAAACAGTTTGTATGTTTGTAGAGTGTATTCTCCCAGGAGAAACAGTTTGTATGTTTGTAGATTGAATTCTCCCAGACTGGCTGTTGTCCGCTCTGTTTCCCGTCATCTTCCCCTTAAAGCGTCCAGGGAATGTGCACCCACCTTACTTCACGCTACAGCTACTTGGGTGTAGCTTGAATGTGCACCCACCTTACTTCACGCTACAGCTACTTGGGTGTAGCTTGAATGTGCACCCACCTTACTTTACACTACAGCTACTTGGGTGTAGCTTGAATGTGCACCCACCTTACTTCACGCTACAGCTACTTGGGTGTAGCTTGAATGTGCACCCACCTTACTTCACGCTACAGCTACTTGGGTGTAGCTTGAATGTGCACCCACCTTACTTCACACTACAGCTACTTGGGTGTAGCTTGAATGTGCACCCACCTTACTTCACACTACAGCTACTTGGGTGTAGCTTGAATGTGCACCCACCTTACTTCACACTACAGCTACTTGGGTGTAGCTTGAATGTGCACCCACCTTACTTCACACTACAGCTACTTGGGTGTAGCTTGAATGTGCACCCACCTTACTTCACACTACAGCTACTTGGGTGTAGCTTGAATGTGCACCCACCTTACTTCACACTACAGCTACTTGGGTGTAGCTTGAATGTGCACCCACCTTGCTTCACGCTACAGCTACTTGGGTGTAGCTTGAACTTCCACTAATTCGTCGTTCAGGAGGTCTTCTAGCTCCACGGTTGTTTCAATGTCAGCCAAGCTGGAAGAACCACACAAACGAATTTCTGTAGCTGTCAGTGAGATTCAGACGGTATTTCTGAAGCTGTCAGTGAGATTCAGAAGGTATTTCTGTAGCTATCAGTGAGATTCAGAAGGTATTTCTGAAGCTGTCAGTGATATTCGGAAGGTATTTCTGAAGCTGTCAGTGATATTCAGAAGGTATTTATGCAGCTGTCAGTGAGATTCAGAAGGTATTTCTGAAGCTGCCAGTGATATTCAAAAGGTATTTATTTCTGTAGCTGTCAGTGAGATTCAGAAGGTATTTCTGAAGCTGTCAGTGAGATTCAGAAGGTATTTCTGTAGCTATCAGTGAGATTCAGAAGGTATTTATGCAGCTGTCAGTGAGATTCAGAAGGTATTTATGCAGCTGTCAGTGAGATTCAGAAGGTATTTCTGAAGCTGCCAGTGAGATTCAGAAGGTATTTATGCAGCTATCAGTGAGATTCAGAAGGTATTTATGCAGCTGTCAGTGAGATTCAGAAGGTATTTATGCAGCTATCAGTGAGATTCAGAAGGTATTTATGCAGCTGTCAGTGAGATTCAGAAGGTATTTATGCAGCTATCAGTGAGATTCAGAAGGTATTTATGCAGCTGTCAGTGAGATTCAGAAGGTATTTCTGAAGCTGCCAGTGAGATTCAGAAGGTATTTATGCAGCTATCAGTGAGATTCAGAAGGTATTTATGCAGCTGTCAGTGAGATTCAGAAGGTATTTCTGAAGTTGCCAGTGATATTCAAAAGGTATTTCTGTAGCTGTCAGTGAGATTCAGAAGGTATTTCTGTAGCTATCAGTGAGATTCAGAAGGTATTTCTGAAGCTGTCAGTGATATTCGGAAGGTATTTCTGAAGCTGTCAGTGATATTCAGAAGGTATTTATGCAGCTGTCAGTGAGATTCAGAAGGTATTTCTGAAGCTGTCAGTGAGATTCAGAAGGTATTTCTGAAGCTATCAGTGAGATTCAGAAGGTATTTCTGAAGCTGTCAGTGAGATTCAGAAGGTATTTCTGAAGCTGCCAGTGATATTCAAAAGGTATTTCTGTAGCTGTCAGTGAGATTCAGAAGGTATTTCTGAAGCTGCCAGTGATATTCAAAAGGTATTTCTGAAGCTGTCAGTGAGATTCAGAAGGTATTTCTGAAGCTATCAGTGAGATTCAGAAGGTATTTCTGAAGCTGCCAGTGATATTCAAAAGGTATTTCTGTAGCTGTCAGTGATATTCAGAAGGTATTTCTGTAGCTGTTAGTGAGATTCAGAAGGCATTTTTGCGAAACACAACAAAAACGTTGGGGCAGTATGAAGCTGGTGCCCATTATTGCCCGCCTTGAGGGGCACACATCATTTTATAAAATGAAGGTGAACATCCCCCCCCCACCCCCTGATACATTTATTTTGATCTGCTGCGATGTCTAGGACAGTGTCTCTTCTCTCCCGCCTCCATTATACTATTTTATTACGAGTGGTTCTTTGGTGTTATCCAGTGTAGCTTAATGTGAGAGACAATTCACTGAACAGTCTGTCGTTATTAGCAAGATAGAAGCCATTATTAGCGTTCACACAATCAGATTGGTACGAGCGACCGACAGACCACCGAGGGCGCTAATGAGACGTACTTGACACCTCGGCTGTGCCAAACCGGTCGTTGCGCCGTCAAATTTCCTTGTCTGGCATTTCTGGCGCGAGTGACAAATAGTAATAACCGTCCCGGAAAATCAATCTCTCCTCGCGGCTAAACACAGCTCTGGGAGATGAAGGAATCTGGAGACAAACATCGCCAAATAAGGTCGCAGACGAGGAGTGTATTTGACAGGGTCCACGACCAGAAATAGTCTTTTGGATGTCTCTCAAAACTATTTTGACTTCGTCCACAGCATGAGTGATGGGCTATGAGAGTTTGATTAGCATCGCTACAGCGAGGGGGTTTGGCGTGAGATGGCTCTTAGAGGCGTGCACAGTGTAAGGATGGGATGTAAGTATGTGGGTGTATGTGCGTGGGACGCGTGTGTTAGACACCATGGTGTGTGGGTGAGGGTATGTGATGTAGGTTTGTCGGTGTAAGAATGTGCGATGTAAAAAGAAAAAAAAGTAAAGTGCCCCCCGTCGCACCAAGTAGCGTATAGGGAATATGGTGTTAGTGACCATCAATTTGACAGACCTTGGGCACATGATTTTTGGGGTAATGTGGACGTAAACCCGTGCCGCTTTACTTTCCCAGAAAAAAATCTGGTACCCATTAAAGGCTGGGTGAACCTGGAAGCCGTCGGTTGGGATCGAACCCTACCTCTTGTCGTTTGTAGTCCAGTTCACTAACCACTGAGCTATCGCGGCTTCAATGTGAGATGTGGGTATAGGTATATGGGTCCAGGTATGTGGATGAAGGTATGTGGGTATAGGTATATAGGTGTAGGTAAAGTAAAGTGCCCCGTCACGCCAAGTGACGTGTAGGGAATATGGTGTTAGTGACCATAATTTTTACAGATCTTCGGCACATGATTTTTGGGGTAATGTGGTCGGCATTACGCCCGTGCCGCTTTACTTTTCCATAAAAAATCCGGGTCCCATTTAAGGCTGGATGAACCTGGAAGCCGTCGGTTGGGATCGAACCGACCTCTTGTCCTTTGTAGTCCAGTTCACTAACCACTGAGCTATCGTGGCTGATGTAGGTGCAGGTATGTAGGTGCAGGTATGTAGGTACAGGGATGTAGGTGCAGGTATGTAGGTGCAGGTATGTAGGTGCAGGTATGTAGGTGCAGGTATGTAGGTACAGGTATGTAGGTGCAGGTATGTAGGTGCAGGTATGTAGGTGCAGGTATGTAGGTGCAGGTATGTAGGTGCAGGTATGTAGGTGCAGGTATGTAGGTGCAGGTATGTAGGTGCAGGTATGTAGGTGCAGGTATGTAGGTGCAGGTATGTAGGTACAGGTATGTAGGTGCAGGTATGTAGGTGCAGGTATGTAGGTGCAGGTATGTAGGTACAGGTATGTAGGTACAGGTATGTAGGTGCAGGTATGTAGGTACAGGTATGTAGGTGCAGGTATGTAGGTGCAGGTATGTAGGTGCAGGTATGTAGGTGCAGGTATGTAGGTGCAGGTATGTAGGTGCAGGTATGTAGGTACAGGTATGTAGGTGCAGGTATGTAGGTACAGGTATGTAGGTGCAGGTATGTAGGTACAGGTATGTAGGTGCAGGTATGTAGGTGCAGGTATGTAGGTACAGGTATGTAGGTGCAGGTATGTAGGTACAGGATGTAGGTGCAAGTAAATTGGATGTTGGTATGCGAGATGTGTGTAGGTATGTAGGTGTGGGTACGCGGTATGTGGGTGTAGTTATGTGGGTATGGATGTAGGTACGTGATATGTGGGTGTAGTTTTGTGGGTGTAGGTATATGGGTGTGGGTGTAGTTATGTGGGTGTAGTTATGTGGGTATGGGTGTAGGAACGTTCCATGAGGCTATAGGTATGTGGTATGTGGGTGTAGGCATGTGGTATGTGGGTGTAAATATGTGGTATGTAGGTGTAGGTTTGTGGGATATGGTGGTGGTATGTGGTGCAGGTATGTGAGCCGAGAGTTGAGTCAAGCTAGGTCCCGGTAGACAGGAGTGACTGAAAGGGCGGACTAAAAGAGAGCACAACCAGCGAGCTACAGACAACTACTAACTGTATTTGTTGTGTCAGTGAACACTTATGATTTTCACATGATTTCAACCATTAATGTAATCCTAGAGCTATATCCATGCAGATGTCAACCATTAATGTCATCCCAGAGCTATATCCATGCAGATGTCAACCATTAATGTCATTCTAGAGCTATATCCATGCAGATGTCAACCATTAATGTCATTCTAGAGCTATATCCATGCAGATGTCAACCATTAATGTCATTCTAGAGCTATATCCATGCAGATGTCAACCATTAATGTCATTCTAGAGCTATATCCATGCAGATGTCAACCATTAATGTCATTCTAGAGCTATATCCATGCAGATGTCAACCATTAATGTCATTCTAGAGCTATATCCATGCAGATGATGGTTATGCCAACCATTAATGTCATTCTAGAGCTATATCCATGCAGATGATGGTTATGTCAACCATTAATGTCATTCTAGAGCTATATCCATGCAGATGACGGTTATGTCAACCATTAATGTCATTCTAGAGCTATATCCATGCAAATATCAACCATTCATGTCATTCTAAGGCTATGTCTCATCTTTCTTATCTCTAACTGTAAGATGTGCTTATTCTGTCAGTAGCGTGGTGGTTCGTGCGCTGGCTTAGTGATTCAACGCTGGACTTGAGCGTGCGTTCTTTGTGGTTCACGAGATGCGTTAGGTAATAACAGCGAGGAATGCACGTACCCCTTTCTCATTCAAATGGAACCGGTTGGGAATTTTATTTATGATTTATCTCTCCGGCAACCACCCCTGGTCTCAGCAGCGAGGCCCGGCATGAACCGTCAATTACTCATCGACGGAAAAATATAGGTACCTCCAAAGTCGGAGTTATCTGCCTTTGCGGCGATGGATCCCTGTGCACACGGCTGCCAAGAAAAAATGGATTAACACGCAAAATTCAGTTCCTAATCTCTAGGGACTCCGTCAGAGGTAAAAGCTGGCGAACGGGGAACCCAAAAAAATCAAATGGGAGTTACCCAGAACAATGAACCTTATAACCAGACTCCCTTCCAGTGACTGTGCTATGGGGCATCCTTTGTCCTTTGGTGTTGGCGAATTAAAGTCTGAAACAGACAATGAGATTATTGTCGAAAGACTGAGCGAAACAGACATCTTTATTGTACTCTATCATAGATCTCTGGAAGCGAAACAGACTTCTTTATTGTACTTTATCATAGATCTCTGGAAGCGAAACAGACATCTTTATTGTACTCTATCATAGATCTCTGGAAGCGAAACAGACTTCTTTATTGTACTCTATCATAGATCTCTGGAAGTGAAACAGACTTCTTTATTGTACTCTATCATAGATCTCTGGAAGTGAAACAGACATCTTTATTGTACTCTATCATAGATCTCTGGAAGTGAAACAGACTTCTTTATTGTACTCTATCATAGATCTCTGGAAGTGAAACAGACTTCTTTATTGTACTCTATCATAGATCTCTGGAAGTGAAACAGACTTTTTTATTGTACTCTATCATAGATCTCTGGAAGTGAAACAGACTTCTTTATTGTACTCTATCATAGATCTCTGGAAGTGAAACAGACTTCTTTATTGTACTCTATCATAGATCTCTGGAAGTGAAACAGACTTCTTTATTGTACTCTATCATAGATCTCTGGAAGTGAAACAGACTTCTTTATTGTACTCTATCATAGATCTCTGGAAGTGAAACAGACTTCTTTATTGTACTCTATCATAGATCTCTGGAAGTGAAACAGACTTCTTTATTGTACTCTATCATAGATCTCTGGAATGTGTGAAAATGATGGCCGTTCAAATATAGGTCAAGGACTGCGCTGCAAAGGAGGATCCAGCATAGTGAATCAGTTGACAGCAATCAGCAGCTGCTGCTGAGATCAAAGTAAGTAAACACAAGCTGACAAAGATCCCATATTCTCGTGGTATATGTGTAGCTAAGTGGGTAGAGATGAAATGAAAAGACAAACCAGAAATATATCGCGGAAATGTCGTCTAGAAAGGCGCAAATAGCGCAACTCCTATCAATTATGGCCACAACGACGGGTTAAGATAAAATTGCGTCATTTTTACGACGGACGACGATGTATTTCAATAGTTTGGGCAAACACCAACAAACGACATAAATCGACAGTAGCAACAGCACAAACAAACATAAACGGACAACAGCAACAGCACAAACGGACACCAGTAACGGCACAAACGGACAACAGCAACAGCACAAACGGACATCAGCAACAGCACAAACGGACAACAGCAAATACACAAATAGACAACAGCACAAACAAACATAAACGGACAACAGCACAAACAAACATAAACGGACAACAGCAACAGCACAAACGGACAACAGCAATACACAAACGGACAACAGCAACATCACAAACGGACAACAGCAACAGCAAATACAAACAACACAAACGGACAGCAGCAACAGCACAAACAATACAAACGAACTGCAGCAAAAGCACAAACAAGCAACACAAATCGACACCACGAACAGCACAAACAAACAACACAAACTTGCTACCTACTCGAACATATTCATAATGTTTATATCATATACTTAAACAGACAGCTAACTTCATGAGAGAGTCTGGAATCCTACTCTGATTGAGTCCTGGTCGCAGATATATATATATATATATATATATATATATATATATATATATATATATATATATATATATATATATATACAATTAATCCTACCTTCTTTATGTAATGTAAACATTCAAGTAGTTTTACTCAACAAATTACTTGTCCTTTATGTAATGTAAACATTCAAGTAGTTTTACTCAACAAATTACTTGTCCTTTATGTAATGTAAACATTCAAGTAGTTTTACTCAACAAATTACTTGTCCTTTATGTAATGTAAACATTCATGTAGTTTTACTCAACAAATTACTTGTCCTTTATGTAATGTAAACATTCAAGTAGTTTTACTCAACAAATTACTTGTTCTCCTCTGGTGAAAGATAATTGTTCATGAAAGTTACTTCAGTGCTTTACATTTCTTTTCTGTTTTATTTTCTGGCAGTGTTGCCACGATGTCATGCGCTGTTAACTCACCACTCTTAAGGTTCAGGTCAAGTTCGTTCTCATTTGTTACGCTTCTTCTACTTCCCTCCCTTGACCGACACAGCACCACGAGACTTTGTGACGTCGTATCCCGAATAAAAAAACAAAGTTCTTTCATTTAACACAATCCACGATCGCCATTCATTTTCTCTCTATATATATATCCAGCAAAGAGAAGAGATATATCCAGCAATGAGAAAAGATATATCCAGCAATGAGAAGAGATATATCCAGCAATGAGAAAGATATTATTAAATTAATGTCTCCTCCATAAAGATGCTGTTAGGATCATTATCACTGAATACTGGATGAACCCGTGGGTGCTCCAAGATCCCCCCTCCTCTTCGACAATCTCTAGAAGATCCAAGAAGAATCCTGGCCCACGTGCATGGACTCCGTAGCACATCTTGAGATACATGGTGTCGGTAGGTTTCTGTTGATAATTTTGCCTGGGCAGCGGCCATATTTATGGCCTACTCTTTCCGAGTTTAACTGCCAAGGGTTCTTTAACGTGCGCGAGTGCGTACAGGACCTCCTATTTATTGCCGTTATCTGAGAGGGCTAGACATGGGATCTCACTAGCCACACGATCAGGGAGGGTAACAGCATAAATAAACCACGGATTAATTTTTCCTGTTTTAAAAAATAATCACCGCATCTGGCGGGCTTTCTGCCCTGATCCCGGCGTCGAACCTCTAGACTACCCAGTCACCCTCCATGAAGGGTCAGTAACTACACACGCAAACCAAATACTACAACGTCAGTAACTACACACGCAAACCAAATACTACAACGTCAGTAACTACACACACAAACCAAATACTCTAATGTCAGTAACTACCCACACAAACCAAATACTACAACGTCAGCAACTACCCACACAAACCAAATACTACAACGTCAGCAACTACCCACACAAACCAAATACCACAACGTCAGCAACTACCCACACAAACCAAATACTACAACGTCAGCAACTACCCACACAAACCAAATACTACAACGTCAGCAACTACCTACACAAACCAAATACTACAACGTCAGCAACTACCCACACAAACCAAATACTCTAATGTCAGTAACTACCCACACAAACCAAATACTACAACGTCAGCAACTACACACACAAACCAAATACTCCAATGTCAGCAACTACCCACACAGACCAAATACTCCAACGTCAGCAACTACCCACACAAACCAAATACCACAACGTCAGCAACTACCCACACAAACCAAATACCACAACGTCAGTAACTACCCACACAAACCAAATACCACAACGTCAGCAACTACCCACACAAACCAAATACCACAACGTCAGCAACTACCCACACAAACCAAATACTACAACGTCAGCAACTACCCACACAAACAAAATACCACAACGTCAGTAACTACCCACACAAACCAAATACTACAACGTCAGCAACTACCCACACAAACCAAATACTACAACGTCAGCAACTACCCACACAAACCAAATACCACAACGTCAGCAACTACCCACACAAAACCAAATACCACAACGTCAGTAACTACCCACACAAACCAAATACCACAACGTCAGTAACTACCCCCACACAAACCAAATACTACAACGTCAGTAACTACCCACACAAACCAAATACTACAACGTCAGTAACTACAAATAAAAAGCCTAACCGCAGCTGCTCTCCCCTACTAACTGTAACTAAATAAATAAATTTTAAAAAAACCAACATTAAAATATGTGCTAAAACTAAGAATAGTAAAATGTTATATCTTCTCAATATTCTTGTATGGTGCAGAAACATGGACATTAGACAAGAAGAACAGACACTCGAAGTGTTTGAAAAGTGGGTGTATTAAAGAATGGGAATAGTTGGGTAGAAAGAAAAGAAAACAAAGGATGAAGTCTTAAAACAACTAAAAATGAAAAGAGAACTACTAAACACAATTCAAACAAGTCAAATGAGATTTTTGGGGCATGTTAAAAGACACAACAGCCTACTGAAAGTAATCTTGGAAGGGAAAATACAAGGTAAAAGAGGCAGAGGCAAACCAAGATTAACATGGTGGAGTAACATCAAAAGTTGGACAAGTCAGCCTATGACAACCTGCATTATCAAAGCAAGAGACAGAGCGGAATGGCGCTCCATGGTAGCCAACCTTCGATGCGGAGATGGCGCTCAAGGATTGAAATAATTAAAACTGCTTTACCGGCCAGACAAGCCCAACGATGTCTACACGCTTGCGGCACCCCCACCCTCCTAAGTTGTTTCTGTCATTGCTGCTTATGCGGCCGCCATTTATGATGAGTTCAATTGGGTCCAATTTCCGGTGTAGGGTTAAATTTGACTTCCTAGTAGAGTTTGATTAAAGGAGAGAGATTACCACATGTCAAGAGTGGTGAAAGGCGGAAGACAGAAGGTGGGAGACAGAGAAGGTGGGAGACGCTGGGTGCGGGGGTGTTGTAACGCTATAAATAGGGAGAAAGGAAGACCGTTCATACCTGCGCCAGGTGTCCTGCTGCTCATCAATCCCACAATTCATCCACTTATACACTTCACGGCCACTCGATTCATTTTAAAAGTGGCATTTTGATGTCAACCATGAAATCTGTGACAGCGATTGTTTATGAAGATATTAACCTCACGCTCTGAAATAGCAACTTTGAGATAGCAACTTTGAAATAGCAACTTTGAGATAGCAAGCAACTTTGAAATAGCAACTTTGAAATAGCAACTTTGAAATAGCAACTTTGAGATAGCACCTTCAGAGACGGATATGACTAGATGTGCATGTACCACCACAGCGGATTCGTATACTATTTCGAAAAGTTTTGTAAAAAAAAAAAAAAAAAAAAAATATTACAAGACAACTAAAACATCGGGTACAAACGCCGTGGACTGAAGTAACAACTTCTAGTTTACTCTCTAAACTCTGGTAGCGAACTAGTCTCAAAGGTCAAGGTTATTTCTATGATCAACAACAGCAGACAGTGGCTTTAGGTTCTGTCTGGTTTGATTTCTTGTTTCATGAAATCCTAGATTACGCTCGCTTGCACGCTCTCTCTCTGTCTCTCTCTATCTCTGTCTCTCTGTCTCTCTCTATCTCTCCCCTAAAAGCTAGTCCATCTATCCATGGTTACAGATTCTACCGCCAAGCCATCAAATGTCCCGGTTATTCTGAATTCTCCTTTAGCTGTTAACAACAACACACACACAATTCTGGGCTCCCCTTTCAGCCTAAACCCCCCCCCCCGCCCAACCATTTAGACACACACAAATCTGGGCTCCCCTTTCAGCCTAACACCCCCCCCCCCATATAGACACACACAAATCTGGGCTCCCCTTTCAGCCTAACCCCCCCCCCCCAGCCCAACCACATAGACACACACAATTTTGGACTCCCCTTTCAGCCTAACACCCCCCCCCCCCCGCCGAACCACATAGACATACAATTCTGAACTCCCCTTTCAGCCTAACACCCCCCCCCCGCCCAACCACATAGACACACACAATTCTGGACTCCCCTTTCAGCCTAACACCCCCCCCCCGCCCAACCACATAGACACACACAATTCTGGACTCCCCTTTCAGCCTAACACCCCCCCCCGCCCAACCACATAGACACACACAATTCTGGGCTCCTCTTTCAGCCTAACCCCCCCCCCCTCCGCCCAACCACATAGACACACACAATTCTGGACTCCCCTTTCAGCCTAACACCCCCCCCCCGCCCAACCACATAGACACACACAATTCTGGGCTCCTCTTTCAACCTAACCCCCCCCTCCGCCCAACCACATAGACACACACAATTCTGGGCTCCTCTTTCAGCCTAACCCCCCCCCCCCTCCGTCCAACCACATAGACACACACAATTCTGGGCTCCTCTTTCACCTAACCCCCCCCTCCGCCAACCACATAGACACACACAATTCTGGGCTCCCCTTTCAGCCTAACTACCCCCCCCCCCTCCGCCCAACCACATAGACACACACAATTCTGGGCTCCTCTTTCAACCTAACCCCCCCCCCCCTCCGCCCAACCACATAGACACACACAATTCTGGGCTCCCCTTTCAGCCTAACTACCCCCCCCCCTCCGCCCAACCACATAGACACACACAATTCTGGGCTCCTCTTTCAACCTAACCCCCCCCCCCTCCGCCCAACCACATAGACACACACAATTCTGGACTCCCCTTTCAGCCTAACCAACCCCTCCCCCCTCATACACACACTCGCAATCAGATCATGCCAAATTGTCAGCCGCGGTCAGCGTCGGCAGTGACGTCATCATACATTTTTATCCCCGGGCAGCGCATAGTGCCGTCACCGTTCCGAATGGCAAAACACACGGGGGGGGGGGGGGAGAGAAATGTTTCTCAAACGTTTCATCAACCAGTTTGTTTTGTTGACTCCGCCCTATGATGAACGCCTTTTGTCCGGAACGAAGAGATGGATTGATTTTGATGGCGTGATATGATAAACGTTCGGTGCGATATTTAAAAAATGATATCTTAACTGACATTGATTACAGTATTCTCTTATTTTCAAAAGCACTTTTCGGTATTTAAAATTATTTTAAAGTGCCATGTTATTTTCAAGCACTTTCCACAGATCCTCGATTTAGACCAAAGCTGCTACAGATGAGGGCCTCACAAGACCACGGAGGTTCAAGTTTGTTTTTATTAGAAACTATTATAGACCGGAAACAGACAGAGATAAGATCAGAAATGAAGAACTGAGAAAAAAATTTATGAATAATATCCGGCGCAGAGTACATAAGGAAACAACGGCTAAAATGGTTTGACAACGTCAAAAGATCAAAACACAGGTAACGAGTCATCAATGGTTTGACAACGTCAAAAGATCAAAACACAGGTAACGAGTCATCAATGGTTTGACAACGTCAAAAGATCAAAACACAGGTAACGAGTCATCAATGGTTTGACAACGTCAAAAGATCAAAACACAGGTAACGAGTCATCAATGGTTTGACAACGTCAAAAGATCAAACACAGGTAACGAGTCATCAATGGTTTGACAACGTCAAAAGATCAAAACACAGGTAACGAGTCATCAATGGTTTGACAACGTCAAAAGATCAAAACACAGGTAACGAGTCATCAATGGTTTGACAACGTCAAAAGATCAAAACACAGGTAACGAGTCATCAATGGTTTGACAATGTCAAAAGATCAAAACACAGGTAACGAGTCATCAATAAAAGTTGCCAGGACACCAGACCCAAGAGCTGACCACGAAAAAGATGGATTGATGGCATATTACTGCTCTGCTCTTCTGTGGGAAACATGGGGATACAAGAAAAGGGGAAGACGCTCAGACACTGAAAAGAACACTGATAAGAGAAGCAAAGTTCGGGCACAGACTCAATAGATAAGACCGAACATCTCGCCAAGAAACGAAATTGCGGAAAGCACTACCAGGCCTAAACGACGTTTAGCGAGAAAGATCAAGGAAACATAATGGTCAAATTAAAAACACAAAAAAATGGTATGTTAGAAGCTTTACATGATAAGTGGACGACACAGAGTAAACGACGTTTCGGCCCAATAGGCCTTCAGCAGGAACAAACAAGAAAACACACACACACAACTAATAACGAAACATTCAAAACAAAAATATTCGAAATATGTTAAAGAAAATAAAAATGTGTATCCTATGTTTATGAAAAGGAAATGGCAACAAAGTGTGGCTGTCGTGAATGTGCAGAAATGTGCGCAAATGCACACCGAACCAGAGGAGTTCACACAGGGGTCAGTGTGCAAACACAAAGAAGAAATAATAGAACAGTAGACTAACAGGTGCTCAAAAGGCGGTAAGAGTGAGATGTCTGAGAGTGGGGTACAATAAAAACAAATGAGGGTTAAGGAGCACAGAAAAAAGGTATAGAGGAGAATACCGAATGGTAGCACCGGCCAACAGACAAGAAAAATACAGCAAATGATATCTCCCCTCGACGCTGCAAGGTAAACGAGGAAGGAATGAAGAAGATGTTGGGGGATGGGGAAAGAAGTTTTTAAAAAAGAAAAAAGAAAAAAAAAGGGTTAAAGGTATATGACGCAACCGTTAACCACCCACATCAACGGCACGGCGGCGGAGAGAATGTTCGGCACTTTCCCGTATCAGGAGAACATCATTAGCGTGCCACGACGTGTTTATGTTCACGTTTACCCGTATCGTTACCAGCTGATAAGTTGCCGTCATGAAGTATCAGCTAAAGTTGCAAGTATGTGTCTACACGGCTCTTGATGGTGTCTACTCGGATCTTGATATCATCGTTCCTGAGACAAGGTCCCTTTTACCTGTCTCCAAATAACAATACAAACACTGGCCGCATCGCGGCCACCTTCGTTGGTGCAAATAGAGTAGCACTGAGAGACGGCGTGATAGCTTCCCATTGATAACTCAAGATATAACGGAGAGAGTGAGAATAAACAAAACGATATCATTCTTGCCGCCCGCACGAAGGAGGAACGAACACAGCTGATAATGGCAGGCAAGAACGATATCAATGATACCATTTTATCAAGCTTTTACAAAATTGGTTGGGGGATGAAGATGGGGGTGGGGGTGTGTGTGTGTGTGTGTGTGCGCTTTACAAAATCCATATAATTAATTTTGTTTACAATCATGCGACATGTAAAACACAAACATTGACGTGCAACCCGAAGCCTCTCTTTGAACACATCTAGTTTGAGTTGTCTAGAGGTACGGCGTCGGCTTGTGGACAGGAAGCAGTAAAGGCACCATGATGTATAGAGATACGAAGCTGCTGTAAAGCTGATGGTAATGACAATTTTAAAAAGAAAAGAAGAAAAAATTGGTACAGTAACAGCTTTACGTGGTAATTTACAGAAAGGACCCGGTTCTTTCGCTTTCACCAGCTTTAGCCTCTGGCGAAGTCCTTAGAGACTAGGAACTGAATTTTGCGTTTTAGTCCGTTTTTCCCTGGCAGCCATGTGCACAAGGGTCCCTCGCCCTACAGGCAGATAACTCCGTCTTCGGACAACATATTATTTTCAGTTTTTCCTAGTTGATTTGACGAATCTTATAATAGTTTTAAAACCAGCCGAAATGGTAGGACAGATACAAGTTTAGGAGCGTGCAGTAAGAGGATTGTGCGCGAGATGAATCGTGGGACACACTTACAGAAATAATGAAAAGCTGTGTCTGCAGAGATTGACTTGTGACTCGACTGTACATAAAAGATGATTTGTATCTTATCTGATAATGTTTGAAGCAGAGAAACGGTGAAAATACAGGCGATGTGAAGTAGAGAAATGATAAAGATACTGGCGACCTCAAGTAGAGAAATGATGATAACACTGGCGACGTCAAGTAGAGAAATGATGATAACACTGGCGACGTGTAGTATAGGAATGATAGGCACGGACGATGAGAAATAGAAAAATGATAAAGATACTGGCGACCTCAAGTAGAGAAATGATGATAACACTGGCGACGTCAAGTAGAGAAGTGATGATAACACTGGCGACGTCAAGTAGAGAAGTGATGATAACACTGGCGACGTCAAGTAGAGAAGTGATGATAACACTGGCGACGTCAAGTAGAGAAGTGATGATAACGCTGGCGACGTCAAGTAGAGAAGTGATGATAACACTGGCGACGTCAAGTAGAGAAGTGATGATAACACTGGCGACGTCAAGTAGAGAAGCGATGAAAACACTGGCGACGTCAAGTAGAGAAGTGATGAAAACACTGGCGACGTCAAGTAGAGAAGTGATGATAACACTGGCGACGTCAAGTAGAGAAGTGATGAAAACACTGACGCTGAAAAATTTGAAAAAAATATATCATGAGAGGCAGTGATCGACAATGCCACTAGGCACGCCACATGATGATAATGACAGGGAAGAATTGCCTGACCTTGGGTCGTGTCCCGTCTACTTGGCAAGGCATAATCATCTCAATCTCCAACTACGTCTTCTATGCGACGTTAGACTCCAATTGTCATTCTAAAAATTGTAGTGAGGATCTACATTTTGATTGGTCAAAACAGCGAAGATCCCCGCCTTGTTGTATCTATACATCTAATCTGTCTGTCTGCCCGTCTGCCCGTCTACTCACGTAAACGTAGTTATTTACACGCACGTCAATAAACCATCTAAGGCCCGTCACTAGAACAAAACAAACCATTCAGACAATGCCGATAGCCGTAATGATAGACAACACGTCAACACCGACGGTAGTAGTTAATGTGGCGAAATAGGACTCCGTACAGAGTAAGTGCTGTCTGACATAGCAAAGATGAACTTGGGCACTTTCCAGTCAAGAGGACATTTTTTATTGTTAAAAGTCTTATCCCAACGCTGGGATGTGCCAGCGCTTTTCTATTGGGCCGGAGTCAGAGGCGGAAGTTTGGAGGAGGCAACGGAGGCCACGACTGCTCTAATATTTTATGAGAATACATAACGCAATCACATTCCAGCCCAATGAGTTAAATGTCTGTGTACAACCAGCCACCCTATTCCCTAGCATAGTCGTGATGAATAACTGAAGTCATTACTAATAAACAGACTTCAATGTCTATGGAAGTCAAACCTACTACAACCGTATAACGACAGCTGTCGATCTTACATTGTGTATGAGAACTAAGTAGGCCATTCCAATAATTACCTCCTTGTTTCCATGGCAACAAATGAACGACCAATCAGATGATGTTCTATATTTGCAGTGAAACATTAGAAGTAGTGCCGATACGGAGAAGAATGTACGAAGCGCCGACTGTAAGAATCACTGTGATGTGTCTTTATATACAAAAAAAAAACTTGAACAAAACTGTAAGAGAAAAAAAACAGTACAACCTAGTTTTTTCATCAGAACTTGCAAATAACTATAATATTATGATGTCATTATAATTATGTTAATTTATGGCATAAGTTGAAGGAACGATATTACATATCGCAAGCAATGCAACAATGTGTATGTCTCAAATGATCACGTTAAAGGTCAACCTCCAAGTTCGGTGTCATGTCTGGCCTCCTCAAGTTTCAAACTCTCCGTCCGCCTCTGGCTGAGTATAAAAACGACGCACATTGCCCTTATAAATCAGGAATAGAAAGGCTACAGTCAACAATGGAGTTCTAGCGTAAACAAAACATTGAACGTAGACAAATATAGCAACATCGAATTGACTTGTGCTGTTATGAAGTGTATATGGGCGTCTGCCGCATGAATGCTGGCCAGTGATTTGCGAGAGTCTTCGGTAGACTGAATAATGAAGCCCGTTGTAAGGGGATAAATACAAACAGTAAAGTGAAATATTGCTAAAAGAAGACCAGAGTAATTGGTGAATCAGACTATCACTGACATTGGAGTTTTGTGTACAGGGGTGGTGGCGCTTGTGATGGCGGTGGGTTGGTTATATGAGGGAGGGAACAGTTCGGTGAAAATGGGGGTGTGATGTTAGAGAAGAGGTAGGGGTGGGTAAATGTCATTGATTGATTTAGAATGTCATGTCATATTGTGGCATGCGATGACAGCAGCAGAGATAGAAACTGCCAGCGACCCACATCTGATGTCTTATGTCAGGATCCGTGAACCAGAATCATCCAGACCCTGTTCCACCTCTCTGTGGTGCCTCTAGAAATAGACTGAATTAAGCAAGCAGGTATCATAAAAGAAGGCAATCCGGTACTAAAAAATGACGTGTGGAAGTCGGATGATTAGGGTCGAAAAGCGTAAATATCACAGTTCTGTTACAAACCTCAACACAACGTATATACACCCACTTAACATGATTTTAAGGGCGGACCCATTCCTTCAGTAATCATCGGGTAAAAGCCAGAAAGAATAAGAGAGAAAGATGTTGTAACACATAAAGATATGTAGTAACACACAAAGATATGTTGTAAGACACAAAGATATGTTGTAACACACAAAGATATGTTTTAACACACAAAGATATGTTGTAGCACTCAAAAGATATGTTGTAACACATAAAGATATGTTTTAACACATAAAGATATGCTGTAGCACTCAAAGATATGTTGTAACACACAAAGATATGTTGTAACACACAAAGATATGTTGTAACACACAAAGATATGTAGTAACACACAAAGATATGTTGTAACACACAAAGATATGTTGTAACACACACAGATATGTTGTAACATACACAGATATGTTGTAACACTAAAAGATATGTTGTAACACATAAAAATATGTTGTAACACACAAAGCTATATTGTAACACATAAAGATATGTTGTAACACATAAAGATATGTTGGAGACCCACTGCACTCGACCATGAACTCAGGGTTTTATCTGCATACAATGAACGTTCAGTATGAGAATAGAGTGAGAGAGAGAGAGAGAGAGAGAGAGAGAGAGAGAGAGAGAAATTAATAGCGTATGTGAGAGTTTGAGAGGATGACAGAGGATGTGTGAAAGAGTGAGAGAGAGATTGTGTGAGGTAACGTGAGTGTGAGAGGGTGAAGAGAGAGAGAGAGAGAGTGTGTGTGTGTGTGTTAGAGTGAATGTGAGAGGGTGAAGAGAGAGGGTGAGACACACAGAGAGCATAAGACAAAAGGTGTGCGAGAGAGACAGTGTGTGTGTGGGGGAGATAGAGAGGTAGAACCAAAAGAAAGAGATGAGTTATTGATTCTACTAATCACATCATGTTCTAACAGAAAGAGATGAGTTATTGATTCTACTAATCACATCATGTTCTAACAGAAAGAGATGAGTTATTGACTCTACTAATCACATCATGTTCTAACAGAAAGAGATGAGTTATTGACTCTACTAATCACATCATGTTCTAACAGTTGCAATGGTACCTCCCACTCGTTTGTACTTGCAACGGTTTAACAGTTCCTCTGGATGCTCACCTTGTCTTAGAAGGGATCACGGTTAGATAGGAGTCAGATAAGCCAATAATTTAACCGACTGTAGTCGAAAAACTTTCTATTGAACTCAACACAATGATTGCTGCAATGAAGGTACGGGCTGATTGCTACAATGAAGGTACGGGCTGATTGCTACAATGAAGGTACGGGCTGATTGTTTTGGTCTATGAAACATGTAATACTCGACGTTGGTTGCAGCAAGAGCGGGCTAACATCGGCAACAATTGGGGAAAAGAAAAACGGAAAGAGCCACCGGTCGTTGGCTATCATGAATATTCATAGGTCAGGTCGTGTGAGTAATGTTTTGCTGTTGTTGCCAAGGCCTCCATCCAACATTTCGTGTAAAGAAAGTGCCCCTTAAAAACAACGACCCTCGCTTGTGGCTCGGTCTCGGGCGAATTATTGGCTTGAATTTACGTAGCCCTCGCGAGATGGCTTGTGCTGTGATCTGAGACACGGACTGTGAGTCACATGACCTCAGAGAGACGTTCCTGGTGATCCCTATCCTGCGCCTAATGTTCCCCAGTGTTAGACCCACTTCACACATGCCATTACCATAACGTCTCATTGCGCGTGCGCACTGGACACAACAAGCATGTGCTAACTAACAATGGCAACTGCCTGTACGAGACTCTATTCTATTTACCGATCTCTCTCTCTCTCTCTCTCTCTCTCTCTCTCTCTCTCTCTCTCTGATAGGACAATATCCGACGGGCCGATCAAATTTAGCCCTCAACAATCGTTGGAGAGCCCGCTGTTGCAACTCACTCACACGCCGAGAGTCGATTTACCAGCTCATGATTGACAGCATCAAAGCCTGAATGGTTGTGTCTTTTAAGCTCTGGTCCTGCCAGTCGGCACGTGCATCAACATTTGTGAACAAAAGACATGGTAGCCTGCTCACAAAGCTGTCAATCTTTTCCAAAACCAGGTCTGCACCTCCCCTTTCAGATCGAGTTCCAAATTGTCGCTGCTAATCCCACACGCAGTCTTCTCCCCTCATACAAGAAACATTAATGCCCTCAGACACAGCTCGACGCACACAATTGCCTCGTGATCAACGTTTCCCATGAGCCAGACACTCGCACAGCTGAGGGCGCCAACCCAAGGTCATCAGTCAACGGCCATTGCAATTTAGTACATGTAGCATGTTTATAGCAAGGTCCTTTATAGATGTAGAATGTTTATAGCAAGGTCATTTATAGATGTAGAATGTTTATAGCAAGGTCATTTATAGATGTAGAATGTTTATAGCAAGGTCATTTATAGATGTAGCATGTTTATAGCAAGGTCATTTATAGATGTCACATGTTTATAGCAAGGTCATTTATAGATGTAGCATGTTTATAGCAAGGTCATTTATAGATGTAGCATATCACATGTTATAGCAAGGTCATTTATAGATGTAACATGTTATAGCAAGGTCATTTATAGATGTATATGTAACATGTTTATAGAAAGGTCATTTATAGATGTAACATGTTATAGCAAGGTCATTTATAGATGTACATGTAAAATGTTTATAGCAAGGTCATTTATAGATGTACATGTAACATGTTTATAGCAAGGTTCACTTACAGATGCACGTGCAACATGTTTATAGCAATGTAATTTACATAGATATCTTACAAGCATACTGTTTATATCAAGGTCATTTACAGTTTAATCGTACATGTAACATGTTTATAGCAAGGTCATTTACAAATGTTTCAAGAAGGATTCAGAATAAAATCAATATTGACTTAAAAGAAAAACAATTTGGACATAGGAAAAACAGTGAGACAAAAGAAGCCATATTCTGCAGGAGGACATTAATCAAAAAGTACACAGAAGTAAACTAACCAATACATACCTGCTTCATATACTACACCAAAACTTCTGATAGAATACACCATAAATAACATATAGACTGCATGAAAGAGATACATCTAGATAACATATGCGATAACACCGATGAGAAAGATGCAGTCATACAGGCGGATCTGTAATACGACACCAAAGAAGTGCATGGGCACCCTCGGCAACAGCACGCTCGGCAAGCAGAATAGTCAAAGAAGACAGTGGTGCATACCTCATGACCACGAGTAGCATGACGATGGCAGTGACCAAGGCATTCAAATGGTTAGTCACAAGACTACACCCACAATATATATATATATTGTGACTTTACGTATTTTGGACTTCTGCAATGACTCTATGTATGCTGAGTGGTTCGATGAGCATGATAAAAAAAGTGGAGGCAGGCTCTGTACGCATGCAATGGGTAGAGTCATAGCAGAAGTCCAAAATACGTAAAGTCACCTTTGTCTATGTCACTGAACACGCGGGAGTACGGGGAAATGTAAGAGCGGACAGGTTGGCTAGCTGTGCTGTCGTTGAGGCCGGGCAACCAATGGATCGGGCGGACATCATAAATGCCCTTCGAGATGCGGGAAGAGCACAGGGCTTCGACAAACACTGATCCACGTCACTTCTTCGGATGATGGAAATGGGAGTTAAGATGGGCACAGCCAGAAATGAGAAACTTAGTAGCCGTGTAAGAAGACTTATCAACCAACATAGAACTGGAGTCGTCAGTCGCTGGACACTGCGGGAATTGCTGAGGAGGGGATCTGAGAACCTATGGACATGTTCGAAGTGCAATGATGATGACCCGCAAATAACTCAATAGACATACAACTAATATGTAATTTATACTGGAGCTAACAGCAATAATAAAATATAACAAAGAGAACTCTACACCTATTGATATAAAAAGAGGAGTAAGACAGGGATGCATCCTATCACCAAGCTTGTTCAATCTATACACTGAGCAAATCTTTAAAAACATCATAGAGATACCAGGCCTAAACATTAATGGAAAGGCGTCGGCGGCGATAACGATGATGATGAGCCGCCGGCTCAATTATGTCCCTTGTTTGACAGGGGATGTTAATCGGGTTAGACAAATCCATTAAACTGACACTAATCAAATGACTCACTCTCTTCGGAACGAATGGGAAAAAGAATTGAGGTAGAGAGTCACCGGTCGACATAACTTGATCGATGGCTTCCAGGTTCACCCAGTTTTAAATGGGCCCCGGATTTTCTGCACTGGCGTAATACCGACCACATTAAATAAAACAGCTTCAAACCGTTAATTTAAATAAGAGAGGGCACTAACGCTCCATTCCCCATAGAAAACCAGTCGAGGCTCCTGTTCTGTCTTGGAAAAATTAACATGAAACTGTATGTAGCAGCTTTACTAGCAAGAAGAAACTGTATGTAGCAGCTTTACTAGCAAGAAGAAACTGTATGTAGCAGCTTTACTAACAAGAAGAAACTGTATGTAGCAGCTTTACTAACAAGAAGAAACTGTATGTAGCAGCTTTACTAACAAGAAGAAACTGTATGTAGCAGCTTTACTAACAAGAAGAAACTGTATGTAGCAGCTTTACTAACAAGAAGAAACTGTATGTAACAGCTTTACTAACAAGAAGAAACTGTATGTAGCAGCTTTACTAACAAGAAGAAACTGTATGTAATAGCTTTACTAACAAGAAGAAACTGTATGTAGCAGCTTTACTAACAAGAAGAAACTGTATGTAGCAGCTTTACTAACAAGAAGAAACTGTATGTTGCAGCTTTACTAAGAAGAAGAAACTGTATGTTGCAGCTTTACTAACAAGAAGAAACTGTATGTAGCAGCTTTACTAGCAAGAAGAAACTGTATGTAACAGCTTTACTAACAAGAAGAAACTGTATGTAACAGCTTTACTAGCAAGAAGAAACTTATGTAATAGCTTTACTAACAAGAAGAAACTGTATGTTCAGCTTTACTAAGAAGAAGAAACTGTATGGTGCAGCTTTACTAGCAAGAAGAAACTGTATGTAGCAGCTTTACTAACATGAAGAAACTGTATGTAGCAGCTTTACTAGCAAGAAGAAACTTATGTAATAGCTTTACTAACAAGAAGAAACTGTATGTAACAGCTTTACTAGCAAGAAGAAACTTATGTAATAGCTTTACTAACAAGAAGAAACTGTATGTAACAGCTTTACTAAGAAGAAGAAACTGTATGTAACAGCTTTACTAGCAAGAAGAAACTTATGTAATAGCTTTACTAACAAGAAGAAACTGTATGTAACAGCTTTACTAACAAGAAAAAACTGTATGTAGCAGCTTTACTAACATGAAGAAACTGTATGTAGCTGCTTTACTAAGAAGAAGAAACTGTATGTAACAGCTTTACTAGCAAGAAGAAACTTATGTAATAGCTTTACTAACAAGAAGAAACTGTATGTAACAGCTTTACTAACAAGAAGAAACTGTATGTAGCAGCTTTACTAACAAGAAGAAACTGTATGTAACAGCTTTATTAACATGAAGAAACTGTATGTAGCAGCTTTACTAAGAAGAAGAAACTGTATGTAACAACTTTACTACCAAGAACAAATTATATGTAGCAGCTTTACTAAGAAAAAGAAACTGTATGTTAAAGCTTTACTAACAAGAAGAAACTGTATGTAGCAGATTTACTAAGAAGAAGAAACTGCATGTAGCAGCTTTACTAAGAAGAAGAAACTGTATGTAGCAGCTTTACTAACAAGAGGAAACTGTGTGCAGCAGATTTACTACCAAGAAAAAATTGTATGTAACAGCTTTAATAACAAGAAGAAACTGTATGTTGCAGCTTTACAAAGAAGAAGAAACTGTATGTTGCAGCTTTACTAAGAAGAAGAAACTGTATGTAGCAGCTTTACTAAGAAGAAGAAACTGTATGTTGCAGCTTTACTAAGAAGAAGAAACTGTATGTTGCAGCTTTACTAAGAAGAAGAAACTGTATGTTGCAGCTTTACTAAGAAGAAGAAACTGTATGTTGCAGCTTTACTAAGAAGAAGAAACTGTATGTAGCAGCTTTACTAAGAAGAAGAAACTGTATGTTGCAGCTTTACTAACAAGAAGAAACTGTATGTTGCAGCTTTACTAAGAAGAAGAAACTGTATGTAGCAGCTTTACTAGCAAGAACAAACTGTATGTAGCAGCTTTACTAACAAGAAGAAAATGTATGTAGCAGCTTTACTAACAAGAAGAAACTGTATGTAGCAGCTTTACTAGCAAGAATAAACTGTATGTAGCAGCTTTACTAGCAAGAAGAAACTGTATGTAACAGCTATACTACCAAGAAGACAGTAACAACAATTATAATTGTTCCGGCCAAAGGCATTCGTCAATCTACTTTTTAGTAACGCTGTCACATTACGTTTGTGTTACTGTTCCCACGACTCATCCTGCTTTACAGCAGCTCGACACAATGGCATCTATGTGTGCCTATTTCACGTTATATCCCTCCTTTTTGTACATGTATTTGTAACCATCATCTTTGCCCCTATTTCCCTCCTTTGAACATGTATTTGTAACCATCATCTTTGTCCCTATTTCCCTCCTTTGAGGAGTATTAAGAAGAACAGCTGGTGGAGTATTAAGAACAAGAGCTGGTGGAGTATTAAGAAGAACAGCTGGTGGTGTATTAAGAAGAACAGCCGGTGGTGTATTAGAAGAACAGCTAGTGGAGTATTAAGAAGAACAGCTAGTGGAGTATTAAGAAGAAGAAGAAAAGCTGAAGGTAGAAAGAAGAAAAACTGATGAAGGTATACGGAAGAAGAGATGAAGGTAGAAAGGAGAAGAAAAGATGAAGGTATAAAGGAGAAGAAATGAAGGTAGAAAGAAGAAGAAAAGATGAAGGTATAAAGGAGAAGAAATGAAGGTAGAAAGAAGAAGAAAAGATGAAGGTATAAAGGAGAAGAAATGAAGGTAGAAAGAAGAAGAAAAGATGCAGTTAGAAAGAAGAAGAAAAGATGAAGGTATAAAGGAGAAGAAATGAAGGTAGAAAGAAGAAGAAAAGATGCAGTTAGAAAGAAGAAGAAAAGATGAAGGTATAAAGGAGAAGAAATGAAGGTAGAAAGAAGAAGAAAAGATGCAGTTAGAAAGAAGAAGAAAAGATGAAGGTATAAAGGAGAAGAGCTGAAAGTATAAAGAAGAGATGAAGGTATAAAGAAAAAGAAGAAGAGATGACAGTAGAAAGAAGAAGAGATAAGGTATAACGAAGAAGAGATGAAGGTATAAAGAAGAAGAGATGAAGGTATAAAGAAGAAGGACTGAAGGTATAAAGAAGAAGAGACATCTGTGGCCAGAAGTGAAATGAGGCAGAAAGAATTGTGTGCAGCGGCCACGTCAATGTAACATATCTAACGCATGAGATCCGGTCTGTGGACACGCCGACTGTAGATTAGCTCATGGCGGACACAGCTCAGAAGCGACCGGATCCATCACTAGAAGATTTCAAAACAGAAACAGGAAACTCATTATTCTCGGACATGAGCACAATCAATTCATGTGCTAACAATGAGCTTGGGAGTGCTACTGACCTATTCATGTTTGGCAAGCTGAGATATCACAAAAGAATGGCCGGAGTTATCGTACTTTATTGCTTTCCTTGGAAATCTGGTCGGAGATAATGACGGGTATTCCTTGGGTGCCATGCACGTGATAAGAGGTGGATATAAATAGATTTTCAGCGAATGTCACGTGGTACACGAGAGACCTGCTTTGATTTGGCCTTATTTGATAAGCACTTTAGACTGTCCATGTTGTCATGGACAGATGTTGGTGTATTATGAAGAACAGCTGGTGGAGTATTAAGAAGAACAGCTGGTGGTGTATTAAGAAGAACAGCTGGTGGAGTATTCAGAAGAACAGCTGGTGGTGTATACATATCATAAGATCACCATGTATGATCATTCACTATCACATGCCTAAAGAGGTCATTCACACATCGCATCTTGCCAACTATGTTACTACGTCAAACATGCTCATTTCTTCTAAATCTTTCTCAGCTCTTATTGTATACTTGATCCCCTTCATGAATACTTGATCCCCTTCCTGAGTATTTGATCCCTTTCCTGAGTATTTGATCCCTTTCCTGAGTATTTGAACCCTTTCCTGATTATGTGATCCCTTTCCTGAGTACTTGTTCCCCTTCCGGAATATTTGATCCCTTTCCTGAGTATTTGAACCCTTTCCTAATTATGTGATCCCTTTCCTGAGTACTTGTTCCCCTTCCTGAGTACTTGATCCCTTTCCTGAATTCTTGATCTCCTTTCTGAGTGATCTATCCCTTTCCTGAGTACTTGATCCCCTTTCTGAGTACTCTATCCCTTTCCTGAGTACTTGATCCCCTTCCTGAGTACTTGATCCCCTTCCTGAGTACTTGATCCCCTATCTGAATACTTGGTCCCCTTTCTTTTCCTGAGTACTTGATCCCCTTCCTGAGTATTTGATCCCCTATCTGAATACTTGGTCCCCTTTCTTTTCCTGAGTACTTGATCCCCTTCCTGAGTACTCGATTCCCTTCCTGAGTACTTGATTCCATTCCCGAGTACTTAATTCTCTTCTTCGACGACTGTTCATTTAGGTTGTTGCCCGTAAGAGAACGTTAAAAGTCGTAATTACATTGTGACTTACAACAAGGTACAGTATCTGTGCCTTAGATTCAAAGATCCGACTTTATCAAGCCTATTTGTGTACGAGATTACATTCCCCTTTTTGTTTCCTTTCCCAGTTTGATCAGTTTCCTGATCCTCCACAGAGAGGTAATGTTTACATTTCCGGTTCACTGATTTTGGGGTAAGCAGTCAACTATGAATCGGTCATCACTTCCAGCGCATGCGCTGTGGAGCCCTTGTTTCCTTGATCTTTCATCATGTCGCTGTATTCCGATTAATGACGTAGTAAAGCTTTTACAGTACCATTTTTTTCTATAATTTTTTTTTTCAATTCTCCCCCTAGTGCGATTAACGTGTATGTGTGTTTGCGCGCGCTTGTGTACCCTGTGGCTTTATTTTTTGTTTTTGTTTTATCTCTCAGCAATCACGTGATGATGTTAACCAATAGTGTTCCTTCATTGCTCATTATTTTGTTTTCTCCATTTCTGAATAGAAGATGCGGATGTGTGAGAAAGCATGTATAGATTGAGAGAGTGAGGAGTCTAAAGGTGGGAAGCGGGTCTGATCGATCCGGAGTGCTCAGTAGGAAAAGCAGATGTATCTATGATCAACACCTTACAGGAACAATCAGTATGTAAACGTTTCGAGAAATACTGGGATGGACGATGGAGCGGATATGGGGATGTCCCGACTGCAATAAAACTTTATTCCATAAATAGAATAGTTACTTCATTGCACCTGTCCATCTACACACGGTGTTCTGTTTATGCAAAACGTTAGTTCTCATCAACACGTTAGTTCTCATCAACACGTTAGTTCTCGTAATGTTCAGGAAGACGAGATGAGCCACAAAATACCAGGGAAAAAATGTTCCAAGCTGGATACGAGACAATGAACACACCGACGATTAGACTGGTTTTTGAATGGAGACAAACTCAAACAAGGAAATCCTCGTTGCTCTTGTGGCTTGTGTTTCATCCATCTGCCTGTTGTCCAGCACTCACTACATTGACGAGACATTCTATCATAATATTGCAGAGCTATTTTTACTGATATAATTATGTCCAGCACTCACTACATTGACGAGACATTCTATCATAATATTGCAGAGCTATTTTTACTGATATAATTATGTCCAGCACTCACTACATTGGGTGTCCGGTTAGCGTCCGGTTAGCGCAATCGATAGGCGGTTGGCTTACCACGGCAACAGCCGGGGTTCGTACCCTGGCGAGGACACCTGGGTTTTACTAATTCCCTAAAAATTAGTAGTTAGTGAACTGCACTACTACGGACAATCCCAACCGGATTTTTTTCTGGGAAAGTAAAAGCAGCACGGGCGTAATACCGACCACATTACCCCAAAAATCATGTGCTGAAGGTCTGTAAAATATAGGGTCACTAACACCATATTTCCCTATACGCCACTTGGCGTGACGGGGGGTACTTTACTTTACTTACTCACTACATTGACGAGACATTCTATCATAATATTGCAGGACTATTTTTACTGATATAATTATGTCCAGCACTCACTACATTGACGAGACATTCTATCATAATATTGCAGGGCTATTTTTACTGATATAATTATGTCCAGCACTCACTACATTGACGAGACATTCTATCATAATATTGCAGAGCTATTTTTACTGATATAATTATGTCCAGCACTCACTACATTGACGAGACATTCTATCATAATATTGCAGAGCTATTTTTACTGATATAATTATGTCCAGCACTCACTACATTGACGAGACATTCTATCATAATATTGCAGAGCTATTTTTACTGATATAATTATGTCCAGCACTCACTACATTGACGAGACATTCTATCATAATATTGCAGAGCTATTTTTACTGATATAATTATGTCCAGCACTCACTACATTGACGAGACATTCTATCATAATATTGCAGAGCTATTTTTACTGATATAATTATGTCCAGCACTCACTACATTGACGAGACATTCTATCATAATATTGCAGAGCTATTTTACTGATATAATTATGTCCAGCACTCACTACATTGACGAGACATTCTATCATAATATTGCAGAGCTATTTTTACTGATATAATTATGTCCAGCACTCACTACATTGACGAGACATTCTATCATAATATTGCAGAGCTATTTTTACTGATATAATTATGTCCAGCACTCACTACATTGACGAGACATTCTATCATAATATTGCAGAGCTATTTTTACTGATATAATTATGTCCAGCACTCACTACATTGACGAGACATTCTATCATAATATTGCAGGGCTATTTTTACTGATATAATTATGTTCAGCACTCACTACATTGACGAGACATTTTATCATAATATTGCAGGGCTATTTTTACTGATATAATTATTCTTCTTCCTTCAACTCCCTGTGGTGACTAGGTCTTCAAAACACTTTCCAGGTCGCCCTGTTTCTTGCTATTCCCTTAGACTCGTTTCATGTCTTTCCCATGCTATTCGTCCCTGCTTCCAATCGTCTTCTCCAGGAATATTCTGACCTCCACTTCTTACCCTCAGCTTGGGGTTCCAGAAAAACGAATCGTTTTCTTGGAAGAGGTAGGTTTAAAACGTTCGGGAAAAAAATCCACAAAAAATCAACAGGAAAACACAAGGAACAATAAACAGCCTGAAACAGGATCGAAACCCCGTACCCCCTCAACACAGCGCCTTGCCACAAGAAACAAACGCTATGAAACAACCTAAGGGTGCTTAGTTGGTTGTGTGTTCTACAGTTTGTTCTTCGTGGCAAGACTCTATGTCGATGAGTACCGGTTCGCTCCTGCTTCGGGCTGTCCAATGTTTTTGGGGGCTTTCTTATTCAGTTGATTATTTGTACATTTATTTCCGAGTGTGGTAAACACACCTCTTCCCCTGAAATGATTCTCTGGTCTCTCGTCTCGGAAGTGTCCCTCCATAATAATATCCATTATTATGATTCTAGATATGACTTGTCGTGTAATATTCTCAGTTGGTTTCCGCAGTGTGTGTGTCCTATCTTTGTATTATTCTTTCATAATAAATAATCACAAACAGTATTAATTATATTCATGTCAACTAAATTTATTTAAACAATAATAAACAACCAGGTTATCTCGGGAGATAAATATAGTAACAAGGTCAAGGCGATGGCGCTGAAGTAGGCCAACAGCATAACTTAAAGATAAGCTTGGAGAGGATGAACAGGTCACGCCCGGATAGGTCGTAAACAGGTCAGGTCGTGAGACACTCGAAACCAGGTCATGGGCAAATGCACAAATAGGTCGAGGCCCAGTGAAGTGACAACAAATGTTTCCGTTTGCTCAAGCGAGCAGTCTGTCAACACTGGCACATCTCATTCATGACACACATTTAGGGGATGCGCTTTATTCCTTCTTTGTCGCACATCATGAGAAGAGGAAAGTTGGAATACTTGGTTACAACTGGCAAAATAAAAGGAAAGAGAGATCGCGGACGACAAAGAGAGAAAATACTGGATAGCTTGGTGTCATGGCATGGAAAACAGGCAACAACAGAATTGATACGATGCACTGTAGATAGAAGATTGTGGAGGGACATGATCGCCTACGCCAACCGGCAGGGTACATGATGATGATGATGATGTCTAGGCTCTGTCGCGACCTATACAGTAATGCTATGTTGTTGTCTACTTTCAATTTGGTTTACTTACAGTTCTGAGCAAACACAATTCTATTTACATACTTCATCATCATCATCACCGTGTGCCATACCGGTTGCGAAAGCAATCATGTCCTTCCACAATTCGCTGTCCACATTGTATCATATCAATTCTGTTGTTATATAGTATCTTCTCTCTTTGTCACTGCGATCTCTCTTCCCCTGAATATTGCCAGTTGTGACCTGTTAATATTTAGTAATACCTGTGAAAACATACACTGAATGACTGATAAGATGCACCGTCACATAACCAAGTACTCCAGCTTTTACTCTTCTCATGATGTGCCCGAAAAATGTCCATTCTTTCTTTCTGATGTTTCTAGGAGTTCCCATTTTGTGCTGTTCACTTTGAGAATTTCCTCGTTGGCTTTTAGCTGTTCAGGGATCTCTCGGCATTTTTTTTTAGAGAAATCCCATACCTGTGGCCTCTAATCGTCTTTTCATTTGTTTGTCTAATGTATATGATTCGCTTCCATATGTTAGAATTGGGTCTATATAGCACCGAAGAACTCTCTTTTTCACTTATATTGACACAGACTTGTTTCACAAGACGTTTTCCATTTTCTGTAGACACACAGTTCACATATAATTATGTCTACATTATAATTCTGTCTACATAAAATTCTCTCTATAGATAATTCTGTCTACATATAATTCTCTCTATAGATAATTCTGTCTACATATAATTCTCTCTATAGATAATTCTGTCTACATATAATTCTCTCTATAGATAATTCTGTCTACATATAATTCTCTCTATAGATAATTCTGTCTACATATAATTCTCTCTATAGATAATTCTGTCTACATATAATTCTCTCTATAGATAATTCTGTCTATATATAGTCCGTCTGTTTGTCCACAGCCAACTATAATAGATTTTTTAGTCTTGTGGGCTGAGAGGGAATTCCTGGAAAATCTCCAACTGGCGTGACGTCAGCCGTCTATAGCTGAAAACACCACGACATTTGGGGGGATTATCTGGTTTTAATTTCTACCCACGGGCCTTAGTAACTCTATAGTTGGTTGTGGTTTGTCCCCCCCCACCCTACTCTGCATACTACTCACCCCCCCACCCCCCCCACCCCCCACCTAACGCTCACACACCCACGCCACAAAATTACCATATTAACAGAGGCCAACAGAACAAGGTCAACACGCAAAAACCGATCCCAAAAGGGAGCGACATGCACAAATATGAATGTAACTTCGAGGAGAAAAGAGGTCTTAAAGGAAGAGAGAGGATGGGTGGGGTGAGAAGTCGAAGTGTAGGGGAAGGGAGAATGGGAAAGATGAGAAGAGTATAGGGAAACAAAAAGATGTGAATAGAGAGGGAGAAGTAATGTGGAGAGAGTAAAAAAGATAGGTGAGAGAGTTGAAAAGATAGGGGAGAGTATAAAAAGGGAGAGTAGAAAAAAGGGAGAGTAGAAAAAAGGGAGAGTAGAAAAGATAGGGGAGAGAATAGAAAAGATCGGGAGAGAGTTGAAAAGATAGGGGAGAGTAGAAAAGATAGGGGAGAGAGTAGAAAAGATAGGGGAGAGAGTTGAAAAGATGGGAAAGAGAGTAGAAAAGATAGGAGAGAGAGTAGAAAAGATAGGGGAGAGTAGAAAAGATAGGGGAGAGAGTAGAAAAGATAGGGGAGAGTAGAAAAGATAGGGAATAGAGTAGAAAAGATAGGGGACAGAATAGAAAAGATAGGGGAGAGAGTTGAAAAGATAGGGGGAGACAGTAGAAAAGATAAGAGAGAAAGTAGAAAAGATAGGGGAGAGAGTAGAAAAGATAGGGGACAGAATAGAAAAGATAAGGGAGAGTAGAAAAGATAGGGGAGAGAGTAGAAAAGATAGGGGAGAGAGTAGAAATGATAGAGGAGAGAGTAGAAAAGATTGGGGAGAGAGTATAAAAGATAGGGGAGAGAATAGAAAAGATAGGGGAGAGAGTGGAAAAGAAAGGGGAGAGAATGTGGTAGGGAAAAGATGAAAAGAAGCGAAAATGGAAGGGATAAAAGAAACGAAGGGACAAGTAAAAGAATGGAAAGGAAAGAGAGTGACAGAAAAGAGACAAGAAGAGAAGGGATGGAAAAGATACAAAGGAAAGAATAAAACACGGGGGAAAAGTTCAAATAACCAATGTTAACAAAGTACAAGGAAAACAAAATTGAAATAACTGATTTTAATAAAGTACAACAAAGAAAAAATTGTAGTAACTGATCATAATAGAGTACAACAAGGGAGACACGTTATACCGATCCTAATTGAGTACAACAAGGGAGACACGTTAAACTGATCCTAATTGAGTACAACAAGGGAGACACGTTAAACTGATCCTAATAGAGTACAATAAGGGAGACACGTTAAACTGATCCTAATTGAGTACAACAAGGGAGACACGTTAAACTGATCCTGATAGAGTACAACAAGGGAGACACGTTAAACTGATCCTAATAGAGTACAAGGGAGACACGTTAAACTGATCCTGATAGAGTACAACAAGGGAGACACGTTAAACTGATCCTAATAGAGTACAAGGGAGACACGTTAAACTGATCCTGATAGAGTACAACAAGGGAGACACGTTAAACTGATCCTAATAGAGTACAAGGGAGACACGTTAAACTGATCCTAATAGAGTACAAGGGAGACACGTTAAACTGATCCTGATAGAGTACAACAAGGGAGACACGTTAAACTGATCCTAATAGAGTACAACAAGAGAGACACGTTAAACTGATCCTAATAGAGTACAACAAGGGAGACACGTTAAACTGATCCTAATAGAGTACAACAAGGGAGACACGTTAAACTGATCCTAATAGAGTACAACAAGGGAGACACGTTAAACTGATCCTAATAGAGTACAACAAGGGAGACACGTGAGTACAACAAGGGAGACACGTTAAACTGATCCTAATAGAGTACAACAAGAGAGACACGTTAAACTGATCCTAATTGAGTACAACAAGGGAGACACGTTAAATTGATCCTAATAGAGTACAACAAGGGAGACACGTTAAACTGATCCTAATAGAGTACAACAAGGGAGACACGTTAAACTGATCCCATACAAAATGCAAGTGTCCCACGAACTCTAGGACACCCACTAATGTTTACAGTGACTGTCTTGTACACTGACAACAAACAAATAGATCTAATGTTTACAGTGACTGTCTTGTACACTGACAAAAAACAAATAGATCTAATGTTTACAATGACTGTCTTGTACACTGACAACAAACAAATAGACCTAATGTTTACAGTGACTGTCTTGTACACTGACAACAAACAAATAGACCTAATGTTTACAGTGACTGTCTTGTACACTGACAACAAACAAATAGACCTAATGTTTACAGTGACTGTCTTGTACACTGACAACAAACAAATAGACCTAATGTTTACAGTGACTGTCTTGTACACTGACAACAAACAAATAGATCTAATGTTTACAGTGACTGTCTTGTACACTGACAACAAACTAATAGATCTAATGTTTACAGTGACTGTCTTGTACACTGACAACAAACAAATAGATCTAATGTTTACAGTGACTGTCTTGTACACTGACAACAAACAAATAGATCTAATGTTTACAATGACTGTCTTGTACACTGACAACAAACAATTAGATCTAATGTTTACAGTGACTGTCTTGTACACTGACAACAAACAAATAGATCTAATGTTTACAATGACTGTCTTGGACACTGACAACAAACAATTAGATCTAATGTTTACAGTGACTGTCTTGTACACTGACAACAAACAATTAGATCTAATGTTTACAGTGACTGTCTTGTACACTGACAACAAACAAATAGATCTAATGTTTACAGTGACTGTCTTGTACACTGACAACAAACAATTAGATCTAATGTTTACAGTGACTGTCTTGTACACTGACAACAAACAAATAGATCTAATGTTTACAGTGACTGTCTTGTACACTGACAACAAACAATTAGATCTAATGTTTACAGTGACTGTCTTGTACACTGACAACAAACAATTAGATCTAATGTTTACAGAGACTGTCTTGTACACTGACAACAAACAATTAGATCTAATGTTTACAGTGACTGTCTTGTACACTGACAACAAACAATTAGATCTAATGTTTACAGTGACTGTCTTGTACACTGACAACAAACAATTAGATCTAATGTTTACAGTGACTGTCTTGTACACTGACAACAAACAATTAGATCTAATGTTTACAGTGACTGTCTTGCACACTGACAACAAACAAATAGATCTAATGTTTACAGTGAATGTCTTGTACACTGACAACAAACAAATAGATCTAATGTTTACAGTGACTGTCTTGTACACTGACAACAAACAATTAGATCTAATGTTTACAGTGACTGTCTTGTACACTGACAACAAACAATTAGATCTAATGTTTACAGTGACTGTCTTTTTGACAACAAACAATTAGATCTAATGTTTACAGTGACTGTCTTGTACACTGACAACAAACAATTAGATCTAATGTTTACAGTGACTGTCTTGTACACTGACAACAAACAATTAGATCTAATGTTTACAGTGACTGTCTTGTACACTGACAACAAACAATTAGATCTAATGTTTACAGTGACTCTCTTGTACACTGACAACAAACAAATAGATCTAATGTTTACAGTGACTGTCTTGTACACTGACAACACACATTAGATCTAATGTTTACAGTGACTGTCTTGTACACTGACAACAAACAGATAGACTTAATGTTTACAGTGACTGTCTTGTACACTGACATCAAACTAATAGATCTAATGTTTACAGTGACTGTCTTGTAGACTGACAACAAACAAATAGATCTAATGTTTACAGTGACTGTCTTGTACACTGACATCAAACAAATAGACCTAATGTTTACAATGACTGTCTTGTACACTGACAACAAACAAATAGATCTAATGTTTACAGTGACTGTCTTGTACACTGACAACAAACAGATAGACCTAATGTTTACAGTGACTGTCTTGTACACTGACAACAAACAAATAGATCTAATGTTTACAGTGACTGTCTTGTACACTGACAACAAACAAATAGACCTAATGTTTACAATGACTGTCTTGTACACTGACAACAAACAAATAGATCTAATGTTTACAGTGACTGTCTTGTACACTGACAACAAACAAATAGACCTAATGTTTACAGTGACTGTCTTGTACACTGACAACAAACAGATAGACCTAATGTTTACAGTGACTGTCTTGTACACTGACAACAAACAAATAGATCTAATGTTTACAATGACTGTCTTGTACACTGACAACAAACAAATAGACCTAATGTTTACAATGACTGTCTTGTACACTGACAACAAACAAATAGATCTAATGTTTACAGTGACTGTGACAGGATGCAGTTGTCAACGTGAATTAAAGGGCAATAAAGTTGTCTCTGCCGACTGAGAACATTGCGATCAGCTTCAGTAATACGTCAACTTTGAGGCAGAGGCTGGAACGACTAGATGAACTAAATAACGAGGACGTGACGAGTGCAATTATTCGCTCTGTGGGTAAGTAGCAGACTTTCAAAGAGGCCGTGAATGCCACGTGCTGAGATGGCATTAGGAAAATGCACGGGTTCTGGGGTGGGAGAGTTGGGGCAAAATCACTTTCAGAAGCGACGATCTGGCAGTGCCCGTCAGCGGCAGGTAGTGAGACAACATGGCGGATCGCTGAATATTGTTCTTTAACAAACAGCGCTTGCCCATATATGGCAAGACACACAAACATTTACCCCCCCCCCCCCTCTTTTCAACGCTTCCCTCGCAACACAGATTCCAACCAACTTACACGCTACCTTCACAATATACATACATTCCTACCAACACACACGCGCCTCCTTCACAACACATATACATTCCCACCAACACACACACACGGCTCCTTCACAACACATATACATTCCTACCAACACACACGGCTCCTTCACAACACATATACATTCCTACCAAAACACACACGCGCCTCCTTCACAACACATATACATTCCTACCAACACACACGCGCCTCCTACACAACACATATACATTCCTACCAATACACACACGCGTCTCCTTCACAACACATATACATTCCTACCAACACACACACGCGCCTCCTTCACAACACATATACATTCCTACCAACACACACACACGCGTGCGCCCGTGCGCTGCCGGGGCCCGAAAGGGAAGTAAAGAATAGCGGCGCTGTACCCTACCAGGCATGTTCTAAGAGGCGAGAAAGGAGGGTTAGGCATGGGACTGGCTATCCCATACTGTAAAAAAATAAGCCGAAAAAACTTCACAAACATGAAACTGTTAAAAGATGGTAAAGCCACAGGACCAGATGAAATTCCTTCGGAAGCCATCAAAGCAGATATTATCACCTCTACCAAGATGTTACATAATCTATTAGATAAAATTTGGGAGAGGGAAGAAATACCTAAAGACTGGAGAGAAGGTTATATGATCAAACTACCAAAGAAAGGAAGTTTACAGGAGTGCACAAATTATAGGGGAATTATGCTACTATCAGTGCCAGGAAAAATATTAGGCAGAATCATTCTGGAGAGACTAAAAGAGGCTATAGAGAAACACTTGAGAGATGAACAAGCAGGTTTTAGGAAGAACAGATCATGTGCTGATCAAATAACTACTCTACGTATAATAGTTGAACAAAGTTTAGAACTAAAATCCCCACTTTATATTGGATTCATAGATTACGAAAAGGCATTTGATAGTTTAGACAGAAGAATGCTTTGGAAGTTGCTGAGTCATTATGGAATCCCCATAAAGTTTATTAACCTGATAAAAACAATGTATGAAGGAACAAAATGTAGTGTGGTGCATGAAGGACAGCTTACAGAAGCATTTGAAATAAGAACAGGAGTAAGGCAAGGATGCCTTCTGTCTCCATTTCTCTTTCTACTGGCCATAGATTGGATTATGAAAATAACTCAAAACAACAGAAATGGGATCCAGTGGTCACTGACCAAACAACTTGATGATTTAGACTTTGCTGATGACATAGCTCTCCTATCACACAGCCACCAACAGATGCAAGATAAAATGAGTATATTAGATGAGAGATCACAACAGCTAGGACTAAAGATTAATAGAGATAAGACCAACATTATGAGAATTAATGCAGTTGGCAATAACCAAATAAAACTAGGAGAAATACCTCTACTAGACGTACAATCTTATATATATCTGGGCAGTAATATAGATAAAGAGGGAGGAACAGAAAACGATACCAAAATAAGGATATCAAAAGCAAGAGGAGCTTTCATTGCACTGGGAAACATATGGAAATCCAAAGAAATTAGGCTAAATACAAAAATACAAATTTTCAACTCCAATGTTAAGTCGGTTCTATTATATGGCTGTGAAACATGGAGAATAACAAAATTTACAATCACGAAGGTACAGACTTTCATTAATGGATGCTTGCGCAGAATAAAGGGATGGAAATGGCAGGACAAAGTCACAAACGTGGAATTATGGAAATGTACCGGTCAAATACCAGTGGATAAAGAAATACAGCGAAGACGATGGCGATGGATAGGACACACACTACGGAAACCAACTGAGAGTATTACACAACAGGCCCTTTTTTGGAATCCCCAGGGGAAAAGACAAAGAGGAAGACCAAGGAATTCTTTGAGAAGACAGATTGAAGCAGAGATGAAGATGATGGGGAAGACATGGAATGATCTTAAAAGAATTGCAAAAAACAGAACGACTTGGAAAGTGTTTGTTGAAGACCTATGCTCCACTGGGAGCTAAAAGGTAGAAGAAGAAGAACACACACACGCGCCTCCTTCACAACACATATACATTCCTACCAATACACAAATAGGCTCCTTCACAACACATATACATTCCCACCAACACACACACACGGCTCCTTCACAACACATATACATTCCTACCAAAACACACACGCGCCTCCTTCACAACACATATACATTCCTACCAACACACACACGCGCGCGCTTCCTTCACAACACATATACATTCCTACCAACACACACACACACGGCTCCTTCACAACACATATACATTCCTACCAACAGACACACGCGCGCGCTTCCTTCACAACACACATACATTCCTACCAACACACACACACACACATGGCTTCTTCACAACAAATATACATTCCTACCAACACACACACGCGCGCGCTTCCTTCACAACACACATACATTCCTACCAACATACACACACACACACGGCTCCTTCACAACAAATATAGATTCCTACCAACACATGCACGCGCGCGCTTCCTTCACAACACACATACATTCCTACCAATACACACACACACACGGCTCCTTCACAACAAATATAGATTCCTTCACAACACACATACATTCCTACCAACACACAGACAGCTGGAACACGAACCCCCACCAAATCTATGTGATCTGACGAAACATGTTCAGTTCTGCATTGTCTACGGTCCCGATGACAGGAACGACGGCCTGTATCAGCTGTCCAAGACCTCACCTGGAGAAAGGGTCGATGGGCCATCAGCTGACCAAGACCTCACCTGCAAAAGGGTCGGTGGGCCATCAGCTGACCAAGACCTCACCTGCAAAAGGGTCGGTGGGCCATCAGCTGACCAAGACCTCGCCTCGGTCTTCAAGTCTACCTGAAAAGAGCATCAAGACAGGTAGGCAAACAAGAGGCCAGGATTGCCGTGTTCTCCGCAGTGGTGGCAGTTTACTGATATAGAAGACCTAGTATTGCAGGACCTCTAAGGCAGATCAATGTTCTAACCTCTCCAGCAACAGCCAAGAATTCAGGAAGCCATTACAACCTGGCACATAGCACCTTGGCTCCAAGCTGGGGATTAACCCCTGGCATCACGGCAAGGCAAGGCAGGGCGGAGCGGGACTGGACGAATTTGCGACAGAATTAGACTTTCCAGAAATATAGATGAAGCAAAGATATAATTCATTCTGAAATGAAAAGAAAAAAATGAATTAAGAAGAAACGCTATCATAGCACTTGAAATGTTGCAGGAAAATAAACATGAAAAGTGGAAGACACCACGTGATGTTAGCGCGTCCAATGAAAGCCGTCCCTTCCAAGTGCTCTTATTTCGTAGATACTTCACTGACATTATCCAATCAAAACACACTGTAACGGTAGCCAATCATTTCTCCGAATGCCACAAATTTCTCGTGCAATTTTAATCGCAAGTGATATACCCACTTCCGGGGTCTTAACCGACTCCCGAGAGACCCCTGGGACGGGGTCTGTGACCTGACGTATAAGCTATGACATAGATCCCAATGGCTGTCTAGATTACTTATCAGCCATCACAACAACCAGAAGTGCTGGTAGCTCAGCCAGGAAGCGGAAGTTCAACTGTGAAGCATTAAATAAAAATGGCCCCATCGGTCTTTGCTGAACTTGGTCAACTGCTGTAACAGGTGTTGATGACGTCTACGCTACCAGATGTTCTGTTTCCTGAAAGTCATTTCTCTAATAGAAGTCGGCAAACTAGAGACTTCTCCCACTGTCAAGATTTCATAAAGTTGGGCCTTCATATCCCTTATAAACAAACACGGGTACATTTATATCGTTTATAACCAAGCACGGGGACATTTAATTCGGTTATAATAAAACACGGCGACATTAATATCGTTTATAAACAAACACGGGAACATTAATTCGGTTATAATAAAACACGGGGACATTTATATCGTTTATAAACAAATTCAAAAATGAATATGGCAGACCACCGTGAAAGAGATTGGAGCCTCATCACGCACTAGTCCAGATGAAGCCATGGAGAGGAATAAGCCTAATGAGCCATGTTACAAAAATCTTGCTAAAAGTTATACAAGGAAGGATTCAGAATAAAATCAATACTGAACTAGATGAGCAGCAATTTGGATTTAGGAAAAATAGCGGGACAAAAGAAGCCATATTCTGCATGAAAACATTAATCGAAAAGTACACAGAAGTAAACAAACCAATATATGCCTGCTTCATAGACTACACCAAAGCTTTTGATAGAGTACACCACAAACAACTTATAGAATGCCTAAAAGAGATACATCTAGATGACATGGACATACAACTAATATGTAATCTATACTGGGAGCAAACAGCAATAATAAAATATAACAAAGAGTTCTCTACACCTATTGATATAAAAAGTGGAGTAAGACAGGGATGTATCTTATCGCCAAGCTTGTTCAATCTATACACTGAGCAAATCTTTAAAAACATCATAGAGATGCCAGGCCTACAAATTAATGGAAAGATAATCAATAACCTAAGATATGCTGATGATACTGTACTACTAGCAGAAAATCCTAAAGCTCTACAACAATTACTTAATGAAATAAACATGACAAGCAAAAAATATGGACTAGATATGAATATCAAAAAGACTAAAACTATTATCATAAACAAACAAAATACTCAAAACCCACAAGTGGATATCAAAATAGAAGGAATATACCTGGAGACAGTTAAGAACTACAACTACCTTGGACCAGTGATGGAAAATGTACAACTGAAATAAACAAAAGAATAGTAGTTGCAAAAAGTAATTTTAATGTCATGAAGAACATACTAACATCAAAACAAATAACATCAGGGCTAAAAGTAAGAATAGTAAAATGTTACATCTTCTCAATATTCCTATATGGTACAGAAACATGGACATTAGACAAGAAAACAGAACAGAGAATTGAAGCCTTTGAAATGTGGATATATAGAAGAATAGGTAGAATTGGATGGAAGGAAATGAAAACAAACGATGAAGTCTTTAAAACAACTAAAAATGAAAAGAGAACTACTAAACACAATTCAAACAAGACAAATGCGATTTTTGGGCCATGTTAAAAGACACAACAGTCTACTAAAAGTAATACTGGAGGGGAAAATACAAGGTAAAAGAGGCAGAGGGAGGCCAAGAAAAACATAGACGAGTAACATCAAAATATGGACAAATCAGCCTATGACAACCTGCACCATCAAAGCAAGAGACAGAGCAGAATGGCGCTCCATGGTAGCCGACCTTCGTTGCGGAGACGGCACTCGATGATGATGATGATGATGATGATAAACAAACACGGTAACATTTAATTTGGTTATAATCAAACACGGGGGCATTTATATCGTTTATAACCAAGCACGGGGATATTTAATTCAGGAGAAAAATATAAATTGGGGGAGGGGTGAGACCGCTTCTGTGACAAGATGACGACCTCAGGTTAAACTTCTACATCAACGCGGACTCCCTACAGAACTAACTACTTGACACTCGTCGACTGACTCACCAGTCAGGCAGGCGTCACTCGACCTGTAACGGTCTGCGGTAAATGTGAACACATCAGTCCCGGGCAGCAACGATCAGCAAACCTTTATAGTAGTTGTTACGGTCAGCAAACCTCTATAGTAGATGTTACGGTGAGCAAACCTCAATAGTAGTTGTTACGGTGAGCAAACCTCAATAGTAGTTGTTACGGTGAGCAAACCTCAATAGTAGATGTTACGGTGAGCAAACCTCAATAATAGTTGTTACGGTGAGCAAACCTCAATAATAGTTGTTACGGTCAGCAAACCTCTATAGTAGATGTTACGGTGAGCAAACCTCAATAGTAGTTGTTACGGTGAGCAAACCTCAATAGTAGTTGTTGCGGTGAGCAAACCTCAATAGTAGATGTTACGGTGAGCAAACCTCAATAATAGTTGTTACGGTGAGCAAACCTCAATAATAGTTGTTACGGTGAGCAAACCTCAATAATAGTTGTTACGGTGAGCAAACCTCAATAATAGTTGTTACGGTCAGCAAACCTCTATAGTAGATGTTACGATGAGCAAACCTCAATAATAGTTGTTACGGTGAGCAAACCTCAATAGTAGTTGTTACGATGAGCAAACCTCAATAATAGTTGTTACGGTGAGCAAACCTCAATAGTAGTTGTTACGGTCAGCAAACCTCAACAGTAGTTGTTACGGTGAGCAAACCTCAATAGTAGTTGTTACGGTGAGAAAACCTCAATAATAGTTGTTACGGTGAGCAAACCTCAATAGTAGTTGTTACGATGAACAAACATCAATAGTAGTTGTTACGATGAGCCATAGCCATCTATAGATTTACAAAGGCAGGGGGGGGGTAGAAAATAAAAAGGAAAACCCTCCAACTAGTGGGACGTTTCCAGCTATATGAGATATGATCGACTGACGTCACTCTATCCACAACCACCCCTGCTCGCAAAACAGAAAATGTCACACTAGCGGGAGGTTTACCAAGAATTTCCTGTCAGCCCGTGGGCCTTTGTTAATAGATAGCTATGGGTGAGCAAACCTCGGTAGCGGTTGTCGATATCAACAAACCATGTTAGCGCTTTGCAAGATGAGCAAAACCTCGGTAGCGGTTGTTGATATCAGCAAACCATGTTAGCGCTTTGCAAGATGAGCAAAACCTCGGTAGCGGTTGTTGATATCAGCAAACCATGTTAGCGCTTTGCAAGATGAGCAAAACCTCGGTAGCGGTTGTTGATATCAGCAAACCATGTTAGCGCTTTGCAAGATGAGCAAAACCTCGGTAGCGGTTGTCAAGATGGGTAAACCTAAGTAGCGGTTGTCAAGATGGGTAAACCTAGGTAGCGGTTGTCAAGATGGGTAACCTAAGTAGCGGTTGTCAAGATGGGTAAACCTAGGTAGCGGTTGTCAAGATGGGTAAACCTAGGTAGCGGTTGTCAAGATGGGTAAACCTAGGTAGCGGTTGTCAAGATGGGTAAACCTAAGTAGCGGTTGTCAAGATGGGTAAACCTAGGTAGCGGTTGTCAAGATGGGTAAACCTAAGTAGCGGTTGTCAAGATGGGTAAACCTAGGTAGCGGTTGTCAAGATGGGTAAACCTAGGTAGCGGTTGTCAAGATGAACAAACCACGGTAGCGGTTGTCATGATGAGCGAAACCACGGTAGCGGTTGTCAAGATGGGTAGACCTTGGTAGTGGTTGTCAAGATGGGTAGACCTTGGTAGTGGTTGTCAAGATGGGTAAACCTCAGTAGCGGTTGTCAAAATGGGTAGACCTTGGTAGTGGTTGTCAAGATGAGCAAACCTTGGTAGCGATTGTCAAGATGGGTAAACCTCGGTAGCGGTTATCAAGATGGGTAAACCTCGGTAGCGGTTATCAAGATGGGTAAACCTCGGTAGCGGTTGACAAGATGAGCAAACCTTGGTAGCGGTTGACAAGATGGGTAAAACTCGGTAGCGGTTATCAAGATGGGTAAACCTCAGTAGCGGTTTACAAGATGGGTAAACCAAAATGGAGTCAGAATTTATTCACCCTAGAAGACCTGCAACACTAGGCCTTCTATATCAACACAGACCACCAATGATATAAGAATCTTCAAGAAAATATCTGGACACGAAATGTTGCATCTTCAATGTTTCTTTAAAAAAAAACATAAATAAATAAAAAGTATCTTTGAATCACTAATTCTCCCGATATAGAATGAGCATATACTTC
Organism: Megaustenia siamemsis; assembly: GCA_032433765.1. Taxonomy (NCBI): domain Eukaryota; kingdom Metazoa; phylum Mollusca; class Gastropoda; order Stylommatophora; family Ariophantidae; genus Megaustenia; species Megaustenia siamemsis. The sequence goes on along the minus strand of JAVIAB010000125.1, from coordinate 11,858,727 downwards.
CCGGGATACAGCCATTTCGAAGTGGTGTTGCGGTGCTCACCTAATTATAAACAATGACACGGTTCGATTCTCACACGCGAGAGATAGATCATTTCCAATTACCCATGATCCCAAGATAGATCAGATTAAGGTGTAACTCGTGTACCCTCAAAAAGCTCGTGAGTTGCGTAGATCTTCCAGTGAAAAAGGGAAGTATTACTAGAGCAATGAGACAGGAGCTGAATCACAAAACAAGTTCTCTCATGGGAGACAAGAGAAAAAAGGGGATTTAGACACAGAGAAAACCGATAAGACTGGCAAAGATAAAAGGCATCGACTTCTCTATGAGGGTAAAAAGCTGGCCAAGACTGGGATCTATGTCGGCGAGGTACACTGGGTGCTCCGTGTGACGTCGCTAGAGGGATGTGGGACATTGTCCCTGTAGAAAAATGGTGGTCCTACAGACGGTACAGACCGGCGTGAGAAACAAATAATCGCTTTCTTCCGTTGACAGCTGCTACATGTCTGCTCTAACTTAATTTGTGGGTGTATTCAAGTACGTCAGTGGGACATCGTCTAGCTACAAATAGGCATATGTAAGTTAATGCGACACTAAACTGTCAACGTTTCAATGCGTGTATCTACGACAAAAAGACATCAAACTGTCTACGCTACAAGTAAAGGTAAAGTACGAGACTTGAAACGACGTCATAGCACGCGAGTTGTCACCCATTTGTGATCGGCCCCCTATTCAGAAGTGTTCGGAGACTTCTGGATAGTGTAGCTTCAAGCATCGAAACTTATGATGCGAGGGGGCATTCCTGGTACCCATTTCTGGCAGCGGCTAGGTCGACCGCGGGGGATTTTTTTTCCCCCAACCACGAGTACAACTCACACTGCTTCCAGCGGGAATCGATCACAGGTTGTTCGAACGTCGGTAGTCCACTCGGGTGGTTTCTCCAACTAGGCCACCGATGTCCTCAACGCTACAAGTACGTGTATCTATGCCAGTAAGACATCAAACTGTCTACGCTACAAGTACATGTATCTATGCCAGTAAGACATCAAACTGTCTACGCTACAAGTACATGTATCTATGCCAGTAAGACATCAAACTGTCTATGCTACAAGTACGTGTATCTATGCCAGTAAGACATCAAACTGTCTACGCTACAAGTACGTGTATCTATGCCAGTAAGACATCAAACTGTCTACGCTACAAGTACGTGTATCTATGCCAGTAAGACATCAAACTGTCTACGCTACAAGTACATGTATCTATACCAGTAAGACATCAAACTGTCTACGCTACAAGTACATGTATCTATACCAGTAAGACATCAAACTGTCTACGCTACAAGTACGTGTATCTATGCCAGTAAGACATCAAACTGTCTACGCTACAAGTACATGTATATATACCAGTAAGACATCAAACTGTCTACGCTACAAGTACGTGTATCTATGCCAGTAAGACATCAAACTGTCTATGCTACAAGTACATGTATCTATACCAGTAAGACATCAAACTGTCTACGCTACAAGTACGTGTATCTATGCCAGTAAGACATCAAACTGTCTACGCTACAAGTACGTGTATCTATGCCAGTAAGACATCAAACTGTCTACGCTACAAGTACGTGTATCTATGCCAGTAAGACATCAAACTGTCTACGCTACAAGTACATGTATCTATACCAGTAAGACATCAAACTGTCTACGCTACAAGTACATGTATCTATGCCAGTAAGACATCAAACTGTCTACGCTACAAGTACATGTATCTATGCCAGTAAGACATCAAACTGTCTACGCTACAAGTACATGTATCTATACCAGTAAGACATCAAACTGTCTACGCTACAAGTACATGTATCTATGCCAGTAAGACATCAAACTGTCTATGCTACAAGTACATGTATCTATGCCAGTAAGACATCAAACTGTCTACGCTACAAGTACATGTATCTATGCCAGTAAGACATCAAACTGTCTACGCTACAAGTACATGTATCTATGCCAGTAAGACATCAAACTGTCTACGCTACAAGTACATGTATCTATACCAGTAAGACATCAAACTGTCTACGCTACAAGTACATGTATCTATGCCAGTAAGACATCAAACTGTCTACGCTACAAGTACATGTATCTATACCAGTAAGACATCAAACTGTCTACGCTACAAGTACATGTATCTATGCCAGTAAGACATCAAACTGTCTACGCTACAAGTACATGTATCTATGCCAGTAAGACATCAAACTGTATATGCTACAAGTACATGTATCTATGCCAGTAAGACATAAAACTGTCTATGCTACAAGTACATGTATCTATGCCAGTAAGACATCAAACTGTCTATGCTACAAGTACATGTATCTATGCCAGTAAGACATCAAACTGTCTATGCTACAAGTACATGTATCTATGCCAGTAAGACATCAAACTGTCTATGCTACAAGTACATGTATCTATGCCAGTAAGACATCAAACTGTCTATGCTACAAGTACATGTATCTATGCCAGTAAGACATCAAACTGTCTATGCTACAAGTACATGTATCTAAGCCAGTAAGACATCAAACTGTCTACGCTACAAGTACATGTATCTAAGCCAGTAAGACATCAAACTGTCTATACTACAAGTACATGTATCTATGTCAGTAAGACATCAAACTGTCTACGCTACAAGTACATGTATCTACGCCAGTAAGACATCAAACTGTCTACGCTACAAGTACATGTATCTATGCCAGTAAGACATCAAACTGTCTACGCTACAAGTACGTGTATCTATGCCAGTAAGACATCAAACTGTCTACGCTACAAGTACATGTATCTATGCCAGTAAGACATCAAACTGTCTACGCTACAAGTACATGTATCTATGCCAGTAAGACATCAAACTGTCTACGCTACAAGTACATGTATCTATGCCAGTAAGACATCAAACTGTCTACGCTACAAGTACGTGTATCTATGCCAGTAAGACATCAAACTGTCTACGCTACAAGTACGTGTATCTATGCCAGTAAGACATCAAACTGTCTATGCTACAAGTACATGTATCTATGCCAGTAAGACATCAAACTGTCTACACTACAAGTACATGTATCTATGCCAGTAAGACATCAAACTGTCTATGCTACAAGTACATGTATCTATGCCAGTAAGACATCAAACTGTCTATGCTACAAGTACATGTATCTATGCCAGTAAGACATCAAACTGTCTATGCTACAAGTACATGTATCTATGCCAGTAAGACATCAAACTGTCTATTTTACAAGTACGTGTATCTATGTCAGTAAGACATCAAACTGTCTATGCTACAATTACATGTATCTATGCCAGTAAGACATCAAACTGTCTATTTTACAAGTACATGTATCTATGCCAGTAAGACATCAAACTGTCTATGCTACAAGTACATGTATCTATGCCAGTAAGACATCAAACTGTCTATTTTACAAGTACGTGTATCTATGCCAGTAAGACATCAAACTGTCTATGCTACAAGTACATGTATCTATGCCAGTAAGACATCAAACTGTCTACACTACAAGTACATGTATCTATGCCAGTAAGACATCAAACTGTCTATGCTACAAGTACATGTATCTATGCCAGTAAGACATCAAACTGTCTATGCTACAAGTACATGTATCTATGCCAGTAAGACATCAAACTGTCTATGCTACAAGTACATGTATCTATGCCAGTAAGACATCAAACTGTCTATTTTACAAGTACGTGTATCTATGTCAGTAAGACATCAAACTGTCTATGCTACAATTACATGTATCTATGCCAGTAAGACATCAAACTGTCTATTTTACAAGTACATGTATCTATGCCAGTAAGACATCAAACTGTCTATGCTACAAGTACATGTATCTATGCCAGTAAGACATCAAACTGTCTATTTTACAAGTACGTGTATCTATGCCAGTAAGACATCAAACTGTCTATTTTACAAGTACATGTATCTATGCCAGTAAGACATCAAACTGTCTACGCTACAAGTACGTGTATCTATGCCAGTAAGACATCAAACTGTCTACGCTACAAGTACGTGTATCTATGCCAGTAAGACATCAAACTGTCTACGCTACAAGTACGTGTATCTATGCCAGTAAGACATCAAACTGTCTACGCTACAAGTACGTGTATCTATGCCAGTAAGACATAAAACTGTCTATTTTACAAGTACATGTATCTATGCCAGTAAGACATCAAACTGTCTACGCTACAAGTACATGTATCTATGCCAGTAAGACATCAAACTGTCTACGCTACAAGTACATGTATCTATGCCAGTAAGACATCAAACTGTCTACGCTACAAGTACATGTATCTATGCCAGTAAGACATCAAACTGTCTATGCTACAAGTACATGTATCTATGCCAGTAAGACATCAAACTGTCTATGCTACAAGTACATGTATCTATACCAGTAAGACATCAAACTGTCTATTTTAAAAGTACGTGTATCTATGCCAGTAAGACATCAAACTGTCTATGCTACAAGTACATGTATCTATGCCAGTAAGACATCAAACTGTCTATGCTACAAGTACATGTATCTATACCAGTAAGACATCAAACTGTCTATTTTACAAGTACATGTATCTATGCCAGTAAGACATCAAACTGTCTACGCTACAAGTACGTGTATCTATGCCAGTAAGACATCAAACTGTCTATTTTACAAGTACATGTATCTATGCCAGTAAGACATCAAACTGTCTATTTCTACAAGTACATGTATCTATGCCAGTAAGACATCAAACTGTCTATTTTACAAGTATGTGTATCTATGCCAGTAAGACATCAAACTGTCTATTTTACAAGTACATGTATCTATACCAGTAAGACATCAAACTGTCTATTTTACAAGTACATGTATCTATGCCAGTAAGACATCAAACTGTCTACGCTACAAGTACGTGTATCTATGCCAGTAAGACATCAAACTGTCTATTTTACAAGTACATGTATCTATGCCAGTAAGACATCAAACTGTCTACGCTACAAGTACATGTATCTATGCCAGTAAGACATCAAACTGTCTATGCTACAAGTACATGTATCTATGCCAGTAAGACTGTCTACGCTACAAGTACGTGTATCTATGCCAGTAAGACATCAAACTGTCTATGCTACAAGTACATGTATCTATGCCAGTAAGACATCAAACTGTCTATGCTACAAGTACATGTATCTATGCCAGTAAGACATCAAACTGTCTACGCTACAAGTACATGTATCTAAGCCAGTAAGACATCAAACTGTCTATGCTACAAGTACATGTATCTACGCCAGAAAGACATCAAACTGTCTATGCTACAAGTACATGTATCTATACCAGTAAGACATCAAACTGTCTACGCTACAAGTACATGTATCTATGCCAGTAAGACATCAAACTGTCTACGCTACAAGTACATGTATCTATGCCAGTAAGACATCAAACTGTCTACGCTACAAGTACATGTATCTAAGCCAGTAAGACATCAAACTGTCTACGCTACAAGTACATGTATCTATGCCAGTAAGACATCAAACTGTCTACGCTACAAGTATGTTGATGGATGTATGCTACACACAAAAAAGGCACTCACACACAACTAGGGATTTCCAAATCAAGCAGCAGATACAGTCTGGACACAGAAAGATAGTCCCCAAGGACGCGGTACAGGCTTGTAACCGTCTATTATGTCCGCTATCCAGAGATCGTACATAGTTTACATCGCTGTTATAGCAGGTCAAAACACTTGAGGCAAAGAAGGAAATCCCCTCGCGCATGCCTCGGTTAGTAACGTTGGCATTTTCAGGAAATTAAAGCTATTGAAATAGATAGGCAAACACGAGGAACTCGGTTTGTAGCAAGCAAATTAGCTGTGGATGTCTACCTGACATATTCCGAGAGCCTACGTCACGTGGCTGGCTAATTTGTCGACACCACCATAATGTTGGAGTGTATTTCTCCGGCAGAAAAGTGACTACTGCAAAGATGTGACTATGGCGCGTTCACATCACTACACATCCACTGGTCATTATCAAACAAAGTGAAGCTCCAACATGTCCACTCTGTGAACAAGTACACACATGCAACAGTAGACCATCACCTTTTTGACTGCCCAAATCTCACCGACAGAGCATTTCTACCTCCTCAAAGACTTGATAAATGGAACATCTTGTATGGAACTACAAGAGAAATCAGAAATCCCTGCAGATATCATTACACGTCTCTACATATGAATATCAAAAAGACTAAAACTATGATCATAAACAAAGAAAATACTCAAAACCCACAAGTGGATATCAAAATTAAAGGAATATACCTGGAGGCAGTTCAGAACTACAACTACCTTGGACATACTATAACCAGTGATGGAAAATGTACAACTGAAATAAACAAAGGAATAGGAATGGCAAAAAGTAATTTTAATGTCATGAAGAACATACTAACATCAAAACAAATAACACCAGGGCTAAAACTAAGAATAGCAAAATGTTACATCTTCTCAATATTCCTATATGGTGCAGAAACATGGACATTAGACAAGAAAACAGAACAGAGAATTGAAGCCTTTGAAATGTGGATATATAGAAGAATAGGTAGAATTGGATGGAAGGAAAAGAAAACAAACGATGAAGTCTTAAAACAACTAAAAATGAAAAGAGAACTACTAAACACAATTCAAACAAGACAAATGCGATTTTTTGGGCCATGTTAAAAGACACAACAGCCTACAAAAAGTAATCCTGGAGGGGAAAATACAAGGTAAAAGAGGCAAAGGCAGACCAAGACTAACATGTACGAGTAACATCAAAAGATGGACAAACCAGCCTATGACAACCTGCACCATCAAAGCAAGAGACAGAGCAGAATGGTGCTCCATGGTAGCCAACCTTCGTTGCGGAGATGGCACTCGATGATGAGGATCATCACATAGCATTGGGCCGAAGGGCGAAAGCGCACAGGCTTCTGGGTTCATAACAACATCAACAACAACATAATATTGCCATCTCGGTAAGTGTAGATTCCAAACAGTGACGATTAAGACATTTCATTTTCGTTGCTTCCCCACAACTCATTTGGATAGTTCTCACTCTCATTCCACCACGCTACCTTCTTATACTTCTCCTTTCCCACCCCACCACTAGCACAATCAAACTGCTTGCCGTGTGCGCTACTCATTGCGAGAGAGAATGCCTAACTGTCTGTGGTATCTCACATTCTAGGGAATTCGATTCCACCCTCTGTATGTCTCTACTTACAAAACAATGAGACAAACATGGCGTCGCACCGCGTAATTACGACCAAACCGGAAGCTGCTTTAATCCGGGATTATGGTAACAAGACTATCTCCTTCAGCTGGGTCTTTAGCTTGAGTGACGTCATTAGTCCGGGATTTGCTGGAGTATATCGTGCCAGACTGCAATATTTAGATGTAACACGTGAATGTGTGAGTATATCTTGCAAGACGTGCTCAGTGTGGGATTTCCTCAGTGGTCTGTGAGGAGTTGTGCCAGTAGTCTGTGAGGAGTTGTGCCAGTAGTCTGTGAGGAGTTGTGCCAGTAGTCTGTGAGGAGTTATGCCAGTAGTCTGTGAGGAGTTGTGCCAGTAGTCTGTGAGGAGTTGTGTCAGTAGTCTGTGAGGAGTTGTGCCAGTAGTCTGTGAGGAGTTATGCCAGTAGTCTGTGAGGAGTTATGCCAGTAGTCTGTGAGGAGTTGTGCCAGTAGTCTGTGAGGAGTTGTGCCAGTAGTCTGTGAGGAGTTGTGCCAGTAGTCTGTGAGGAGTTGTGCCAGTAGTCTGTGAGGAGTTGTGCCAGTAGTCTGTGAGGAGTTGTGCCAGTAGTCTGTGTGGGGTTCTGTCAGTGGCCAATGTGGGGTTGTCACACAGTTTGTCTCTGATCGTGGTCAATGTGAGGTTGTCACACAGTTTGTCTCTGATCGTGGTCATGTGAGGTTGTCACACAGTTTGTCTCTGATCGTGGTCAATGTGAGGTTTGTCACACAGTTTGTCTCTGATTGTGGTCAATGTGAGGTTGTCACACAGTTTGTCTCTGATCGTGGTCAATGTGAGGTTGTCACACAGTTTGTCTCTGATCGTGGTCAATGTGAGGTTGTCACACAGTTTGTCTCTGATCGTGGTCAATGTGAGGTTGTCACACAGTTTGTCTCTGATTGTGGTCAATGTGAGGTTGTCACACAGTTTGTCTCTGATCGTGGTCAATGTGAGGTTGTCACACAGTTTGTCTCTGATTGTGGTCAATGTGAGGTTGTCACACAGTTTGTCTCTGACCGTGGTCAATGTGGGGTTGTCACACAGTTTGTCTCTGATTGTGGTCAATGTGAGGTTGTCACACAGTTTGTCTCTGATCGTGGTCAATGTGAGGTTGTCACACAGTTTGTCTCTGATCGTGGTCAATGTGAGGTTGTCACACAGTTTGTCTCTGATCGTGGTCAATGTGAGGTTGTCACACAGTTTGTCTCTGATCGTGGTCAATGTGAGGTTGTCACACAGTTTGTCTCTGATTGTGGTCAATGTGAGGTTGTCACACAGTTTGTCTCTGATCGTGGTCAATGTGAGGTTGTCACACAGTTTGTCTCTGATCGTGGTCAATGTGAGGTTGTCACACAGTTTGTCTCTGATCGTGGTCAATGTGAGGTTGTCACACAGTTTGTCTCTGATCGTGGTCAATGTGAGGTTGTCACACAGTTTGTCTCTGATTGTGGTCAATGTGGGGTTGTCACACAGTTTGTCTCTGATCGTGGTCAATGTGAGGTTGTCACACAGTTTGTCTCTGATCGTGGTCAATGTGAGGTTGTCACACAGTTTGTCTCTGATCGTGGTCAATGTGAGGTTGTCACACAGTTTGTCTCTGATCGTGGTCAATGTGAGGTTGTCACACAGTTTGTCTCTGATCGTGGTCAATGTGAGGTTGTCACACAGTTTGTCTCTGATCGTGGTCAATGTGAGGTTGTCACACAGTTTGTCTCTGATTGTGGTCAATGTGAGGTTGTCACACAGTTTGTCTCTGATCGTGGTCAATGTGAGGTTGTCACACAGTTTGTCTCTGATCGTGGTCAATGTGAGGTTGTCACACAGTTTGTCTCTGATCGTGGTCAATGTGAGGTTGTCACACAGTTTGTCTCTGATTGTGGTCAATGTGGGGTTGTCACACAGTTTGTCTCTGATCGTGGTCAATGTGAGGTTGTCACACAGTTTGTCTCTGATCGTGGTCAATGTGAGGTTGTCACACAGTTTGTCTCTGATCGTGGTCAATGTGAGGTTGTCACACAGTTTGTCTCTGATCGTGGTCAATGTGAGGTTGTCACACAGTTTGTCTCTGATCGTGGTCAATGTGGGGTTGTCACACAGTTTGTCTCTGATCGTGGTCAATGTGAGGTTGTCACACAGTTTGTCTCTGATCGTGGTCAATGTGAGGTTGTCACACAGTTTGTCTCTGATCGTGGTCAATGTGAGGTTGTCACACAGTTTGTCTCTGATCGTGGTCAATGTGAGGTTGTCACACAGTTTGTCTCTGATCGTGGTCAATGTGAGGTTGTCACACAGTTTGTCTCTGATCGTGGTCAATGTGAGGTTGTCACACAGTTTGTCTCTGATCGTGGTCAATGTGAGGTTGTCACACAGTTTGTCTCTGATCGTGGTCAATGTGAGGTTGTCACACAGTTTGTCTCTGATCGTGGTCAATGTGAGGTTGTCACACAGTTTGTCTCTGATCGTGGTCAATGTGAGGTTGTCACACAGTTTGTCTCTGATCGTGGTCAATGTGAGGTTGTCACACAGTTTGTCTCTGATCGTGGTCAATGTGAGGTTGTCACACAGTTTGTCTCTGATCGTGGTCAATGTGAGGTTGTCACACAGTTTGTCTCTGATCGTGGTCAATGTGAGGTTGTCACACAGTTTGTCTCTGATCGTGGTCAATGTGAGGTTGTCACACAGTTTGTCTCTGATTGTGGTCAATGTGGGGTTGTCACACAGTTTGTCTCTGATTGTGGTCAATGTGAGGTTGTCACACAGTTTGTCTCTGATTGTGGTCAATGTGGGGTCATTTGGTGGTACCCTACTAGATGTCACAAGGTCATTGACTAATTCGTTGGTCTGTGACGTCACATGGTCACTAACTGCTTTATCGGTCCATGATCAATCAAAAAAAGAAACACTAATATACCCGCGGTCACGTGACAAACTCCGAACGGTCCATCAGAAACAGAAACATCAAGAAGGTCAATGTTACCTTGAACATCAACTGTGGTCGAAGCGAGCCGGTGCTGACCCTGAGAGAAACATCAAGACGGTCAATGTTACCTTGAACATCAACTGTGGTCGAAGCGAGCCGGTGCTGACCCTGAGAGAAACATCAAGAAGGTCAATGTTACATTGAACATCAACTGTGGTTGAAGCGAGCCGGTGCTGACCCTGAGAAATTAAAAAAACAACAAGAGTTACACCCGCACACACACACACAACCTCCTCTAACGCGCCTGCTGTGCGGGTGTGCACATACGACGAAAGTTACACCCGCACACAACCTCCTCTAACGCGCCTGCTGTGCGGGTGTACACATACAACGAGAGTTACACCCACACACAACCTCCTCTAACGCGCCTGCTGTGCGGGTGTACACATACAACGAGAGTTACACCCGCACACAACCTCATCTAACGCGCCTGTTGTGCGGGTGAACACATACAACGAGAGTTACACCCGCACACAACCTCATCTAACGCGCCTGCTGTGCGGGTGTGCACATACAACGAGAGGCTTGCTTTTCTAGACTATTCTGGAACATCCACCGGCAACACACGCCGTTATACAGCGCCCCCTTCCCAAGTGAGTCCGTCTTGACGTTGTGGGCAACCATCATCGGACACTGCCCGCTCAACAAACGAGGCGAAGGCGAGGGGAAGATAGAGAGACTGTTTATGTTTATGTGTTTTCCTTTGAAGGAATCGTGCACAGAAAACAGAGTGAATACGAAAACAGCATTGTTCTACTGGTAAATTATGTCTTGTCCACGTGTCGACAGCGGGCTGGAATAGACATTTGGTATTCCCTAATGTGTTCATTATTCTAAACCAGTTTTAGATTTTCATTTTCTAATATTACTCTTCTATCTACATCGCTGTTGTTCACTGGCTCGAAGTGTCCATTCTCCGCATTTGTTGGCTTCAGAGGGAGAGAGAGAGAGAGAGGGAGTGAGATAGACACACATAGAGAGATATAAAGAGTTAGATACCGATAGAGAGAACGAGGCACAGAGAGAGAGAGAGAGAGAGAGAGAGAGTGACAGAGTTAGGAGGAGAGAGTGACAGAGTTAGGAGATACAGAGATAGAATGCGAGAAAATGGCACATGAGAGAAAGAGAGAGAGAGCTTGATTTAGACAGAACAGTGAGAAGGAGAGCTAGATATAGACACAGAAAGATAGAAAGAGAGAGAGAATTTAGACAGAACAAAGAGCTAGATATAGACACAGAAAGATAGAGAGAGAGCTAGATATAGACACAGAAAGACAGAGAGAGAGGGAGCTTGATTTAGACAGAGCAGAGAGACAGAGCGCTAGATATAGACACAGAAAGATAGAGAGAGAGAGAGAGAGCTTGATTTAGACAGAGCAGAGAGACAGAGCGCTAGATATAGACACAGAAAGACAGAGAGAGAGAGAGAGAGTTTGATTTAGACAGAGCAGAGAGACAGAGCGCTAGATATAGACACAGAAAGATAGAGAGGAAGAGCTTGATTTTGACAGAGCAGAGAGACAGAGCGCTAGATATAGACACAGAAAGATAGAGAGAGAGAGAGAGAGAGAGAGAGAGAGCTTGATTTAGACAGAGCAGAGAAACAGAGAGCTAGATATAGAGCTAGATATAGACACAGAAAGACACAGAGAGAGAGCTTGATTTAGGCAGAGCAGAGAGACAGAGCGCTAGATATAGACACAGAAAGACAGAGAGAGCTTGATTTAGACAGAGCAGAGAGACAGAGCGCTAGATATAGACACAGAAAGACAGAGAGAGAGAGCTTGATTTAGACAGAGCAGAGAGACAGAGCGCTAGATATAGACACAGAAAGATAGAGAGAGAGAGCTTGATTTAGACAGAGCAGAGAGACAGAGCGCTAGATATAGACACGGAAAGATAGAGAGGGAGAGCTTGATTTAGACAGAGCAGAGAGACAGAGCGCTAGATATAGACACAGAAAGATAGAGAGAGAGAGAGAGAGAGCTTGATTTAGACAGAGCAGAGAGACAGAGAGTTAGATATAGAGCTAGATATAGACACAGAAAGACAGAGAGAGAGAGCTTGATTTAGACAGAGCAGAGAGACAGAGCGCTAGATATAGACACAGAAAGACAGAGAGAGAGCTTGATTTAGACAGAGCAGAGAGACAGAGAGCTTGATTTAGACACAGAATGATAGAGAGAGAGAGAGAGAGCTTGATTTAGACAGAGCAGGACAGAGCGCTAGATATAGACACAGAAAGACAGAGTGAGAGCTTGATTTAGACAGAGCAGAGAGACAGAGCGCTAGATATAGACACAGAAAGACAGAGAGAGCTTGATTTAGACAGAGCAGAGAGACAGAGAGCTTGATTTAGACACAGAATGATAGAGAGAGAGAGAGCTTGATTTAGACAGAGCAGAGAGAGAGCGCTAGATATAGACACAGAAATATAGAGAGAACTTGATTTAGACAGAGCAGAGAGACAGAGAGCTAGATATAGACACAGAAAGACACAGAGAGAGAGAGCTTGATTTAGACAGAGCAGAGAGACAGAGAGCTAGATATAGACACAGAAAGACAGAGAGAGAGCTTGATTTAGACAGAGCAGAGAGACAGAGAGCTAGATATAGACACAGAAAGACACAGAGAGAGAGCTTGATTTAGACAGAGCAGAGAGACAGAGAGCTAGATATAGACACAGAAAGACAGAGAGAGAGCTTGATTTAGACAGAGCAGAGAGACAGAGCGCTAGATATAGACACAGAAAGATAGAGAGTGAGCTTGATTTAGACAGAGCAGAGAGAGAGAGCTAGATATAGACACAGAAAGATAGAGAGCTTGATTTAGACAGAGCAGAGAGACAGAGAGCTAGATATAGACACAGAAAGACAGAGAGAGAGAGAGCTTGATTTAGACAGAGCAGAGAGACAGAGAGCTAGATATAGACAGAAAGATAGAGAGAGAGAGAGAGCTTGATTTAGACAGAGCAGAGAGACAGAGAGCTAGATATAGACACAGAAAGACAGAGAGAGAGAGAGAGAGCTTGATTTAGACAGAACAGAGAGACAGATATAGACACAGAAAGATCTAGTCACTAATGTGATCCCAAAACAGAGATTAAGCGGGGGAAAGAATTGCTATTTCGCCATCAAATGAGCGCCATGACGTCAGTGATGGAGGAAAGGGAAACACATGTGGGCCAGAAATGGCGGTAACGAGGGAATGATAAGATAACCAACAAAAAATATACATGGGTACAAATTGTTAGAGGAGGAAGGATGTGAGAGACAGGGCGAAGTGTAGACCTATGTCGCCGAGGAATTGAGGTCAACATGGCTTCCACGACGGACACCCTCCACAATCACAACCGTAAGGTGATCTCGTTTCAACGCATTTTAAGCGCGGCGGTACAGGAAGTGGTTGCGACCTGACGTCACATTACACAAATTATGGAATTCCTTCACTACGGGTAATAACAGCGCGGTTTCTATCCCTCCCACCCTTCCCATAAACACCTCCTTTCCCTTTGGGGGACTCGGTAGCCGAGTTGGGGAAACCACCCGACTGGGCTTCCGACGTTCGGACAACCCGTCTTCGATTCCCGCTGGGAGCAGTGTAAATTGTACTCGTGGTTGGAACAAAAAAAATACCCTCACTGTCGAACCAGCCGTTGACAGAAATGGATACCAGGGTATTAACCTGGGAAGGTGAGGAATGTCGCCTCGCATCTGAGTTTCGATGCTTGAGGCGACACTATACAGAAATCTCCGAACATTTCTGGATAGGCGGCCGAGCACATATGGGTGTAAACTCGCGTGCTAAGATAGGCGGCCGAGCACATATGGGTGTAAACTCGCGTGCTAAGATAGGCGGCCGAGCACATATGGGTGTAAACTCGCGTGCTAAGATAGGCGGCCGAGCACATATGGGTGTAAACTCGCGTGCTAAGATAGGCGGCCGAGCACATATGGATGTAAACTCGCGTGCTAAGATAGGCGGCCGAGCACATATGGGTGTAAACTCGCGTGCTAAGATAGGCGGCCGAGCACATATGGATGTAAACTCGCGTGCTAAGATAGGCGGCCGAGCACATATGGATGTAAACTCGCGTGCTAAGACGCCGGTTCAAGTCTCGTACTTTACCTTTTACCGTTATCTCCTTCCAGTTCATAAAATAAGACGAGGGGGCGGAGGCCAAGTCCCAACCCCTACACACAAAATTCAGAGCACTTTACATAAAAGGTGATTCTCGGAGCCCTAGAAACTCTACAACCTGAGCTATCAAGAACAAAACTCAGAGCACCTTATTGACAGGAAAGGCTACTTCTAGTGCCCTGGCAGCTCACGTGTTGTCAATCATTTTTGGCTAACGAGATAAATGGCCGTTTCAGGCACCTGGCGACACAGGCAAGGGGAGATGACTGCCTGAGATACGCAACAACAGGTAGATTGATGAGGCCGCTTACTGGCACTTGATTATCTATACACGTTATTAAGAAAAATGCAAGGCAATCAATCTTCTCCTCGCCTGACTGTCAGCAGAGACGCAGATAATGTTCAGTTCACAAAACGTGCACGAGATCAGTAACGGTTATGTCCATTTATTGATAAAAACTATATCTGGCTGAACCAATCAAAGTCTCGGCTCCTTTCCCTTAATCGTTGAGATGTTGAAACTTTCTGGCTGCCAAATATTTTATAAAAATGACAGTCACGAAGATACAGAACCTCATTAATGGATGCTTCCCATGAACAAAAGGATGGAAATAGAATGGCAATACCACTAGCGTCGAATTATGGGAAAGTACCAGTCAAATACTAGTCATCATCACCATCATCGTGTGCCAAACCGGTTGGCGTAGGCGATCAAGTACTTCCACAATCTTCTATCTACAGTGCATCGTATCAAATTCTGTTGTTGATTGTTTTCCATGCTATGACACCAAGCTTATCCAGTATTTTTTTTCTTTGTCGTTCTCGATCTCTCTTTCCTTTTGTTATGCCAGTTGTAACCAAGTGTATATCTCTGTGTGCTGTGTACTCTGTTTTATATCTCTGTGTACTATGTACTCTGTTTTATATCTCTGTGTGCTGTGTACTCTGTTTTATATCTCTGTGTACTATGTACTCTGTTTTATATCTCTGTGTACTATGTACTCTGTTTTATATCTCTGTGTACTGTGTACTCTGTTTTATATCTCTGTGTACTGATATTTGAAAAAAAATTGATGTCAACCACCAGTACACATAGATATTTTAAAAAAAAAGATGATGGCGCTGGATAGGACACGCACTGCGGAAGCCAACTGAGATTATTGCACAACAGTCCCTATTTTGGAATCCCCAAGGAAAAGACAAAGAGGAAGCCCAAAATATTCTCGATGAAGACAGTTGGAAGCAGAGATGACGATGATTGGGAAGACATGAATGTTAAAAGAATGACAAGAAACAGAACGGCTTGGAAAGTGTTTGTTGAAGACCTGTGCTCCAAAGGGAGCTGAACGTGTTTGTTGAAAATCTATGCTGCACAGGGAGTTAAAAGCGTTTGTTGAAGACCTGTGCTCCAAAGGGAGCTGAACGTGTTTGGTGAAGACCTGTGCTCCAAAGGGAGCTGAACGTGTTTGGTGAAGACCTGTGCTCCAAAGGGAGCTGAACGTGTTTGGTGAAGACCTGTGCTCCACAGGGAAAGGAAAGAGCGTTATAATATTTGGGAGAGGGGAGGTTCATCGTGATAATTTTAACCTTCCATACAATTGAGAGAGAGAGTGTGTGAGAGAGAGATTGTGTGTGAGAGATAGTGTGAGAGAGATAGAAAGAGAGAGATAGAAAGAGAAAGATGGAAAGAGAGAGATAGAAAGAGAGATGTTGCCGAAGTTCAGCTTACCCCGGTTGCCAGCAAACACAGAGCCGGCTCTGCCTACACTACAAGACATAATAGTAGACATAATAGCAGACATATTAGCAGACAAAAAAAATAGCTCGACAGATCTGACAAAGGAAGTGGTGGGAAGACAACATCAGAAAGTGGACAGGATTGCAGATCTCAGAAAGTAAATACTTAATTGCAGAGGTTTGATCATCATCAAAAGAGCCCTAACTACCACCAAAGTTACGAGACTCTTGATGATGATATCACGGAGTATTACACACACACCACTACCACCGCCGCCACTGCTACCACTGCCATCACTACCACCACTACCACCTCTGCTACCACTTGTACATCTTTTGACGTTACTCGTCCATGTTAGTCTAGGTCTGTCTCTACCTCTTTTACCTTGTATTTTCCCCTCCAGGATTACTTTTAGTAGGCTGTTGTGTCTTTTAACATGGCCCAAAAATCTCATTTGTCTTGTTTGAATTGTGTTTAGTAGTTCTCTTTTCATTTGTAGTTATTTTAAGACGTTTCCACCACATTCCAAAGGCTTCAGTTCTCAGTTCAGTTCAAAGGTTTCTGTTTTCTTGTCTACTGTCCATGTTTCTGCACCATATAGGAATGTTGAGAAGATATAACATTTTGCTATTCTTAGTTTTAGCCTGGTGTTATTTGTTTTGATGTTAGTATATTTTTCATGACATTTAAATTACTTTTTGCCATCCCTATTCCTTTGTTTATTTCAGTTGTACATTTTCCATCACTGGTTATAGTATGTCCAAGGTAGTTGTAGTTCTGAACTGTCTCCAGGTCTATTCCCTCTATTTTGATATCCACTTGTGGGTTTTGGGTATTTTCTTTGTTTATGATCAAAGTTTTAGTCTTTTTGATATGTCGCACCCTACCTGTACATTAGAAAAGTGGTCACACCCTACCTTACATTAGAAAAGTGGTCACACCCTACCTTACATTAGAAAAGTGGTCACACCCTACCTTACATTAGAAAAGTGGTCACACCCTATCTTACATTAGAAAAGTGGTCACACCCTACCTTACATTAGAAAAGTGGTGGCAGCCATAATAATAAGTAAATCTACAATTGGATGTGGGAGAGATTGTCACATTTAGAGTATGTAAATCTACAGTTGGATGTGGGAGAGATTGTCACATTTAGAGTAAGTGAATCTACAATTGGATGTGGGAGAGATTGTCACATTTAGCCCCGAGGGCGTCACAGAAATGACGTGGCCACTAGTCAAGATCTGGCCGACTACAAAGATCTGACCGACTAAAAGATCTGACCGACTACAAAGATCTGGCCGACTAAAAGATCTGACCGACTACAAAGATCTGACCGACTACAAAGACATCACATTCGGTGCGGTGGCCGTGTGGTCTAGAGCTAAGACGCCAGTCTCTAGAAAAGCAGCTCTCGGGTTCAATCACATCACAGATAGAGATAATCAATTAAATAATAGTGAATTCGTGGTGTTAAACCGGGTCTCTGGGTAGTGAGATCCAATGTCTAGCCCTCTCTGGGTAGTGAGATCCAATGTCTAGCCCTCTCTGGGTAGTGAGATCCAATGTCTAGCCCTCTCTGGGTAGTGGGATCCAATGTCTAGTCCTCTCTGGGTAGTGAGATCCAATGTCTAGCCCTCTCTGGGTAGTGAGATCCAATGTCTAGCCCTCTCTGGGTAGTGAGATCCAATGTCTAGCCCTCTCTGGGTAGTGAGATCCAATGTCTAGCCCTCTCTGGGTAGTGAGATCCAATGTCTAGCCCTCTCTGGGTAGTGAGATCCAATGTCTAGCCCTCTCTGGGTAGTGAGATCCAATGTCTAGCCCTCTCTGGGTAGTGAGATCCAATGTCTAGCCCTCTCTGGGTAGTGAGATCCAATGTCTAGCCCTCTCTGGGTAGTGAGATCCAATGTCTAGCCCTCTCTGGGCAGTGAGATCCAATGTCTAGCCCTCTCTGGGTAGTGAGATCCAATGTCTAGCCCTCTCTGGGTAGTGAGATCCAATGTCTAGCCCTCTCTGGGTAGTGAGATCCAATGTCTAGCCCTCTCTGGGTAGTGAGATCCAATGTCTAGCCCTCTCTGGTAGTGGGATCCAATGTCTAGTCCTCTCTGGGTAGTGGGATCCAATGTCTAGTCCTCTCTGGGTAGTGAGATCCAATGTCTAGCCCTCTCTGGGTAGTGAGATCCAATGTCTAGCCCTCTCTGGGTAGTGAGATCCAATGTCTAGCCCTCTCTGGGTAGTGAGATCCAATGTCTAGCCCTCTCTGGGTAGTGAGATCCAATGTCTAGCCCTCTCTGGGTAGTGAGATCCAATGTCTAGCCCTCTCTGGGTAGTGAGATCCAATGTCTAGCCCTCTCTGGGTAGTGAGATCCAATGTCTAGCCCTCTCTGGGTAGTGAGATCCAATGTCTCCAGGAAAACGGCGAAAAAAAACACAGGAGGTCCCGTGTGCATTCTGCGCCCGCTAAAGAACTCTTGGCAACTGGAAATTGAAAAGTCGGCCACCTGGGAAAAATCAATTGGAAAAACCTACCCAAAATAACCGTTAAAACTCCGACGATAAAAATGAGAGTAAATTGGAAGTCGACGAATATCTGCCTGTATGGCGGGGGACACCTCAGCACATGGCTGTCGGTGTGTAAAAATTGATATTTACGCAAAATTCAGTCTCTCAGGACTTCACTTGAGATATAAAGATGGCGGACACAAACAACACGACCCACTCGCCTCAGCCTCATTCAGGATTCATCCTTCCTGCCCCTTTCTTCCACTGAGCCTTGTCTCTGCCGCACATCACGTGACCAGACACCAAACACTAAATGTGAACACACTACAGCGCCACATTCCAGCGGGGCAGAGGCGCGAACAATGTCAGCGGAAGACATCTGAAGCCAACCATTTCCCACGCTCACAGGTGGAGCCGTTCCACAGGTGTACCCTGGGGCCTCCTACATTGTGGCCCGCCACAAAGAGACGCCAAGTCGCCATCGCACGAGGCACACACATACACACACCTCCTACCTTCCTGCAACAAATTGAGAAAGCTTCCACATAATTGACTAAAGGCAGACAACTTCAAACAAAGGTGATTTCAGGGGGGTTAACTCACCTTGAAGGTGAAGGCGCCTGCCGGCAACATAGTTGAAGCTGCCAGCGACTCACAGCAGATGGCTTGAGCCAGGAACGGTGATCCAGAATTATAAACACCGCACTCTTCCAGCCTCTAAAATGGGTACTGGAGATATTTTCTGGGAAGTAAAGGCCGGCCTGACGTGATACCGACCACATCACCCAAAAATGTGCCGTGGTTATTGACAATATGGTCACTAGCATCGTATTCCCCATACGCGAGGCGTGGAGGGAATTTTTTTTGTTTTTACTACTCCACCTCTTCGTGGTACCTCTAGCAGCAGATTAGCCAATCTAGTCTAACCGAGTGAGTGGGGATGGAGAGGGAAGGCAACTATTTAAATTTAACGGGCTGAAAAGTGCAAATATTAGTTTTTATCGCAAATAGGAATACAACGCATTTACGTCCCCCTAACCTTCTTTTAAGGACAGAGAATAATAGAACAAATAAGTATGTGTTAGCACTCGGAAAAATTAACAGACAAACAACAACAGTAAAAAACGAAGAACAATATATGGTCCGAAGTGGACAGACTATGAACATGGATAGCAATGGGTTGTGTTGGGATCAGAGAGCCCGAACTATCGAGGACATGGATAGCAATGGGTTGTGTTGGGATCAGAGAGCCCGAACTATCGAGGACATGGATAGCAATGGGTTGTGTTGGGATCAGAGAGCCCGAACTATCGAGGACATGGATAGCAATGGGTTGTGTTGGGATCAGAGAGCCCGAACTATCGAGGACATGGATAGCAATGGGTTGTGTTGGGATCAGAGAGCCCGAACTATCGAGGACATGGATAGCAATGGGTTGTGTTGGGATCAGAGAGCCCGAACTATCGAGGACATGGATAGCAATGGGTTGTGTTGGGATCAGAGAGCCCGAACTATCGAGGACATGGATAGCAATGGGTTGTGTTGGGATCAGAGAGCCCGAACTATCGAGGACATGGATAGCAATGGGTTGTGTTGGGATCAGAGAGCCCGAACT
This sequence comes from Megaustenia siamemsis, assembly GCA_032433765.1. Taxonomy (NCBI): domain Eukaryota; kingdom Metazoa; phylum Mollusca; class Gastropoda; order Stylommatophora; family Ariophantidae; genus Megaustenia; species Megaustenia siamemsis. The sequence goes on along the minus strand of JAVIAB010000125.1, from coordinate 11,838,472 downwards.
ATCGAGGACATGGATAGCAATGGGTTGTGTTGGGATCAGAGAGCCCGAACTATCGAGGACATGGATAGCAATGGGTTGTGTTGGGATCAGAGAGCCCGAACTATCGAGGACATGGATAGCAATGGGTTGTGTTGGGATCAGAGAGCCCGAACTATCGAGGACATGGATAGCAATGGGTTGTGTTGGGATCAGAGAGCCCGAACTATCGAGGACATGGATAGCAATGGGTTGTGTTGGGATCAGAGAGCCCGAACTATCGAGGACATGGATAGCAATGGGTTGTGTTGGGATCAGAGAGCCCGAACTATCGAGGACATGGATAGCAATGGGTTGTGTTGGGATCAGAGAGCCCGAACTATCGAGGACATGGATAGCAATGGGTTGTGTTGGGATCAGAGAGCCCGAACTATCGAGGACATGGATAGCAATGGGTTGTGTTGGGATCAGAGAGCCCGAACTATCGAGGACATGGATAGCAATGGGTTGTGTTGGGATCAGAGAGCCCGAACTATCGAGGACATGGATAGCAATGGGTTGTGTTGGGATCAGAGAGCCCGAACTATCGAGGACATGGATAGCAATGGGTTGTGTTGGGATCAGAGAGCCCGAACTATCGAGGACATGGATAGCAATGGGTTGTGTTGGGATCAGAGAGCCCGAACTATCGAGGACATGGATAGCAATGGGTTGTGTTGGGATCAGAGAGCCCGAACTATCGAGGACATGGATAGCAATGGGTTGTGTTGGGATCAGAGAGCCCGAACTATCGAGGACATGGATAGCAATGGGTTGTGTTGGGATCAGAGAGCCCGAACTATCGAGGACATGGATAGCAATGGGTTGTGTTGGGATCAGAGAGCCCGAACTATCGAGGACATGGATAGCAATGGGTTGTGTTGGGATCAGAGAGCCCGAACTATCGAGGACATGGATAGCAATGGGTTGTGTTGGGATCAGAGAGCCCGAACTATCGAGGACATGGATAGCAATGGGTTGTGTTGGGATCAGAGAGCCCGAACTATCGAGGACATGGATAGCAATGGGTTGTGTTGGGATCAGAGAGCCCGAACTATCGAGGACATGGATAGCAATGGGTTGTGTTGGGATCAGAGAGCCCGAACTATCGAGGACATGGATAGCAATGGGTTGTGTTGGGATCAGAGAGCCCGAACTATCGAGGACATGGATAGCAATGGGTTGTGTTGGGATCAGAGAGCCCGAACTATCGAGGACATGGATAGCAATGGGTTGTGTTGGGATCAGAGAGCCCGAACTATCGAGGACATGGATAGCAATGGGTTGTGTTGGGATCAGAGAGCCCGAACTATCGAGGACATGGATAGCAATGGGTTGTGTTGGGATCAGAGAGCCCGAACTATCGAGGACATGGATAGCAATGGGTTGTGTTGGGATCAGAGAGCCCGAACTATCGAGGACATGGATAGCAATGGGTTGTGTTGGGATCAGAGAGCCCGAACTATCGAGGACATGGATAGCAATGGGTTGTGTTGGGATCAGAGAGCCCGAACTATCGAGGACATGGATAGCAATGGGTTGTGTTGGGATCAGAGAGCCCGAACTATCGAGGACATGGATAGCAATGGGTTGTGTTGGGATCAGAGAGCCCGAACTATCGAGGACATGGATAGCAATGGGTTGTGTTGGGATCAGAGAGCCCGAACTATCGAGGACATGGATAGCAATGGGTTGTGTTGGGATCAGAGAGCCCGAACTATCGAGGACATGGATAGCAATGGGTTGTGTTGGGATCAGAGAGCCCGAACTATCGAGGACATGGATAGCAATGGGTTGTGTTGGGATCAGAGAGCCCGAACTATCGAGGACATGGATAGCAATGGGTTGTGTTGGGATCAGAGAGCCCGAACTATCGAGGACATGGATAGCAATGGGTTGTGTTGGGATCAGAGAGCCCGAACTATCGAGGACATGGATAGCAATGGGTTGTGTTGGGATCAGAGAGCCCGAACTATCGAGGACATGGATAGCAATGGGTTGTGTTGGGATCAGAGAGCCCGAACTATCGAGGACATGGATAGCAATGGGTTGTGTTGGGATCAGAGAGCCCGAACTATCGAGGACATGGATAGCAATGGGTTGTGTTGGGATCAGAGAGCCCGAACTATCGAGGACATGGATAGCAATGGGTTGTGTTGGGATCAGAGAGCCCGAACTATCGAGGACATGGATAGCAATGGGTTGTGTTGGGATCAGAGAGCCCGAACTATCGAGGACATGGATAGCAATGGGTTGTGTTGGGATCAGAGAGCCCGAACTATCGAGGACATGGATAGCAATGGGTTGTGTTGGGATCAGAGAGCCCGAACTATCGAGGACATGGATAGCAATGGGTTGTGTTGGGATCAGAGAGCCCGAACTATCGAGGACATGGATAGCAATGGGTTGTGTTGGGATCAGAGAGCCCGAACTATCGAGGACATGGATAGCAATGGGTTGTGTTGGGATCAGAGAGCCCGAACTATCGAGGACATGGATAGCAATGGGTTGTGTTGGGATCAGAGAGCCCGAACTATCGAGGACATGGATAGCAATGGGTTGTGTTGGGATCAGAGAGCCCGAACTATCGAGGACATGGATAGCAATGGGTTGTGTTGGGATCAGAGAGCCCGAACTATCGAGGACATGGATAGCAATGGGTTGTGTTGGGATCAGAGAGCCCGAACTATCGAGGACATGGATAGCAATGGGTTGTGTTGGGATCAGAGAGCCCGAACTATCGAGGACATGGATAGCAATGGGTTGTGTTGGGATCAGAGAGCCCGAACTATCGAGGACATGGATAGCAATGGGTTGTGTTGGGATCAGAGAGCCCGAACTATCGAGGACATGGATAGCAATGGGTTGTGTTGGGATCAGAGAGCCCGAACTATCGAGGACATGGATAGCAATGGGTTGTGTTGGGATCAGAGAGCCCGAACTATCGAGGACATGGATAGCAATGGGTTGTGTTGGGATCAGAGAGCCCGAACTATCGAGGACATGGATAGCAATGGGTTGTGTTGGGATCAGAGAGCCCGAACTATCGAGGACATGGATAGCATGGGTTGTGTTGGGATCAGAGAGCCCGAACTATCGAGGACATGGATAGCAATGGGTTGTGTTGGGATCAGAGAGCCCGAACTATCGAGGACATGGATAGCAATGGGTTGTGTTGGGATCAGAGAGCCCGAACTATCGAGGACATGGATAGCAATGGGTTGTGTTGGGATCAGAGAGCCCGAACTATCGAGGACATGGATAGCAATGGGTTGTGTTGGGATCAGAGAGCCCGAACTATCGAGGACATCAACTTGTCTTTCAGTCATCCAGTGAAAGCAACATCTCCAAGTTTCATTTAGCGTTGATCAGGCGACGATGACGGGTCAGGCAGGCCGTACAGCGTTGATCAGGCGACGATGACGGGTCAGGCAGGCTGTACAGCGTTGATCAGGCGACGATGACGGGTCAGGCAGGCTGTACAGCGTTGATCAGGCGACGATGACGGGTCAGGCAGGCTGTACAGCGTTGATCAGGCGACGATGACGGGTCAGGCAGGCCGTACAGCGTTGATCAGGCGACGATGACGGGTCAGGCAGGCTGTACAGCGTTGATCAGGCGACGATGACGGGTCAGGCAGGCTGTACAGCGTTGATCAGGCGACGATGACGGGTCAGGCAGGCTGTACAGCGTTGATCAGGCGACGATGACGGGTCAGGCAGGCTGTACAGCGTTGATCAGGCGACGATGACGTGTCAGGCAGGCCGTACAGCGTTGATCAGGCGACGATGACGGGTCAGGCAGGCTGTACAGCGTTGATCAGGCGACGATGACGTGTCAGGCAGGCCGTACAGCGTTGATCAGGCGACGATGACGTGTCAGGCAGGCCGTACAGCGTTGATCAGGCGACGATGACGTGTCAGGCAGGCTGTACAGCGGTTCCCACCCCTGCCTTGCTATGTGTATGGGGTATATGGTGTTAGCGACCATATTTTTTTGCAATGACCCCGGTACATTATAGGGTGATGTGGCCGTGGCCGGTATTACGCCAGGCCGTTTTTACTTCCCATAAAAAATTCTGGTACCTATTTTTAGGGTCTGGGTGAACACCGGAGTCTTGTCAATCCTAAAGAAAAAAAAAACCACAACGTCTGGGAATCACACTCCGACTCTTCTGATTAGAAAACGAGCACACTAACCACTCGGCCACCGAACTCCAGACTGTAGAAACAACACAATGTTCGCCTAGCTTCTTCCGCTTCCTGTGAGGTCAAGGAAAAGTGACGTCAACGAGTTGAAGATACAACGTGAGATAATTCAACATCACATGAGATGTGAGACATTATATATGTGTGTATGAGTGAGACAATATATGTGTGTATGAGTGAGACAATATACGTGTGTATGAGTGAGACAATATATGTGTGTATGAGTGAGACAATATATATGTGTGTATGAGTGAGACAATATATATGTGTGTATGAGTGAGACATTATATATGTGTGTATGAGTGAGACAATATATGTGTGTGTGTATGAGTGAGACATTATATATGTGTGTATGAGTGAGACAATATATACGTGTGTATGAGTGAGACATTATATATGTGTGTGTGAGTGAGACAATATATACGTGTGTATGAGTGAGACATTATATATGTGTGTATGAGTGAGACATTATATGTGTGTGTATGAGTGAGACATTATATACGTGTGTATGAGTGAGACATTATATATGTGTGTATGAGTGAGACAATATATACGTGTGTATGAGTGAGACATTATATATGCGTGTATGAGTGAGACATTATATATGTGTGTATGAGTGAGACAATATATATGTGTCTATGAGTGAGACAATATATATGTGTGTATGAGTGAGACATTATATATGTGTGTATGAGTAAGGCAATATATGTGTGTGTGTATGAGTGAGACATTATATATGTGTGTATGAGTGAGACAATATATAAGTGTGAATGAGTGAGACATTATATGTGTGTGTATGAGTGAGACATTATATACGTGTGTATGAGTGAGACATTATATGTGTGTGTATGAGTGAGACATTATATATGTGTGTATGAGTGAGACAATATATACATGTGTATGAGTGAGACATTATATGTGTGTGTATTAGTGAGACAATATATATGTGTGTATGAGTGAGACAATATATACGTGTGCATGAGTGAGACATTATATACGTTTGTATGAGTGAGACAATATATACGTGTGTATGAGTGAGACATTATATGCGTGTGTATGAGTGCGACAATATATATGTGTGTATGAGTGAGACAATATATATGTTTGTATGAGTGAGACAATATATATGTGTGTATGAATGAGACATTATATGTGTGTGTATGAGTGAGACATTATATATGTGTGTATGCGTGAGACATTATATATGTGTGTATGCGTGAGACATTATATATGTGTGTATGAGTGAGACATTATATATGTGTGTATGAGTGAGACATTATATACGTGTGTATGAGTGAGACAATATATATGTGTGTATGAGTGAGACATTATATATGTGTGTATGAGTGAGACATTATTTATGTGTGTATGAGTGAGACATTATATATGTATGTATGAGTGAGACAATATATACGTGTGTATGAGTGAGACATTATATACGTGTGTGTGAGTGAGACATTATATACGTGTGTATGAGTGAGACATTATATATGTGTGTATCAGTTGTGTGCTACGGAACATGAAATAATAATTCAACATCACTCGAGACAGCTAATACATATAAAGTATTAGCCCAGTGCTACACAGCTTGTCAATGGGATGCTGTCTGCAGAAAGGTCCGTCATATTGATGGCAGATTTATAGAAACCCCATTTATAAAGTGACAAGACCAGAAAAGTAAACCCCATTTATAAAGTGACAAGATCAGAAAAGTAAACCCCATTTATAAAGTGACAAGACCAGAAAAGTAAACCCCATTTACAAAGTGACAAGTCCAGAAAAGTAAACTCCATTTACAAAGTGACAAGACCAGAAAAGTAAACCCCGTTTACAAAGTGACAAGACCAGAAAAGTATCAGTTGAGTGACTCGTCAGAAGGCACTTCTTGGGACTGATTTTAGGGCTGAACTTCGTATCTCACTTGACAGCCAATGTGATGTAAAGAGAAAGTGATGTAGACAGAGAAAGTGATGAAGACAGAGAAAGTGATGTAGACAGAGAAACAAGTTTGGAGGGGGGGACCAACAGGAAATAGAACTTTCATGAGTAAAGGTCAAGGTCAAGTACGAGACTTGAACCGGCGTCTTAGCACGAGAGTTATCACCCATATATGCTCGGTCGCCTATCCAGAAAGGTTCGCTACATAGTCTCTCTTCAAAAATCGGCACTCACGATGCGAGGCGGCATTCCTCACCTTCCCAGAGTACTACACTGGTACCTATTTCTGAAAGCGGCTAGGTCGACCGCACGGGTATTTTTTTTCCCCAAACCGCATGTACAACTCACACTGCTTCCAGTGGGAATCGAACACGGGTTGTCTGAACATCGGTAGCCCAGTCGGGTGGTTTTCCCAATTAGGCTGCCGACGCCCCCGTAACTTTAATAATCTTTATTGAATTAAATATGCGCAAACATATAATAAATATTTAATAATATTTTCGTTTTGTCCCTGATGAAGGCTCTTGCTGAAATGTCATTGTTTGTCTCATCTCTATACTAATTTAGTAGGTAGATATAATTTTATGTTTGTTTGATAGTGTTGATAAACAATAAAATATGATAACTAAATATCCATATATGACAAGTTGCTATAATAAAGTATTAATAAATTATCACTATTATCATTATGATCATGTGCCATACCGGTTGGTGTGGGCGATTATATCCTTCAACAATTTTATATCCACAGTACATCGCATCAATTCTGTTGCTGACTGTTTTCCATGCCATGACATCAAGCTATCTACTATCTTCTCTACTCGTCGTCCGCGATCGCTATTTCCCTGTATTTTGTCAATTGTAACCAAGTATTTCAACTTTGCTATTTTCTAGATGTGTCGAAAATATTGATTGTTTCTTTCTGATGTTTCTTAAGAGCTCCCTTTTTGTGTTGGCCTCTTTGAGAATGTCCTCTTTGGTCGTTTTAGCTGTCCAGGGAACTTTCAAAATTTCTCTGAGAAATCCCCTGTGGCGTCTAATCGTCTGTTCATTTCTTTCTTTACTGTCTATGATTTACTTCGATGTCAGAATTGTCTCTATAGAGAGCCGATGAACTTTCTATTTCTCATTACATAGACTTGTTCAACGAGATGGTCTTCATTTTCTGGAATGTTATTTTATATCCTGGGTCATTCTATTCACTACTGTTGTCGAAGATTAAAACAAATATTTCAAAATATAAACTTATAATAAAGCAATGGTGTAATTATACAATACAGCGGTACAACAGTCGTCTCATGTGAGTTAAGCCGATTGTTCGTTATCAATAACCAAGCAGTTTAGCGTCAATCACTACAACACGCGTCTATATTGATAACTGATTGTCTGCTCTATACAGTATATGGTATCTAAACCTCGCCGAGCTGCCTCACTATAACACGGGTCTACATTCAACATTCATAACTGATTGTCTGCTCTATACAGTATATGGAATCTAAACCTCGCCCAGCTGCCTCACTACAAACGTTCACACACATTTACTTTTCCACAATTCACACAGCGATCACCAGGTTAACCAAGTTTGTCCGTGAGACCCCAACAATCCTTAGGTTAACTAAGTTTGTCCGTGAGACCCCAACAACCCCCAGGTTATCTAAGTTTGCCCGTGAGACCCCAGCGATCCACAGGTTAGCTAATTCTGTCAGTGGGGTCCAAACAATCTCCAGGTTAACTAAGCCTGTCAGTGGGGCCCAACAACCCCCAGTTTAACTAAGCCTGTCAGTGGGACTCCAACGACCCACAGTTTAACCAAGTTTGTCAATGGGGCTCCAACGACCCCCAGTTTAACTAAGCCTGTCAGTGGGGCCTACACAACCCTAAGGTTAACTAAATTTATCAGTAGGGCCCCAGCGACCCCCAGTTTAACTAAGTTTGTCAATGGGGCTCCACCGACCCCCGGTTTAACTAAGTTTGTCAGTGGGGCCCCAACGACCCCCAGTTTAACTAAGTTTGTCAGTGGGGCCCCAACGACCCCCAGTTTAACTAAGTTTGTCAATGGGGCTCCAACGACCCCCAGTTTAACTAAGTTTGTCAATGGGGCTCCAACGACCCCCAGTTTAACTAAGTTTGTCAGTGGGGTCCCAACGACCCCCAGTTTAACTAAGTTTATCAATGGGGCCCCAACGACCTCCAGTTTAACTAAGTTTGTCAATGGGGCTCCAACGACCCCCGGTTTAACTAAGTTTGTCAATGGGGCTCCAACGACCCCCAGTTTAACTAAGTTTGTCAATGTGGCTCCACCGACCCCCAGTTTAACTAAGTTTGTCAGTGGGGCCCCAACGACCCGCAGGCCTAAGTGATGAAGAAGAAGCCACCTATGAACACCCCCCCTTTACACAAACGAGAGAATGTTGACAATTTGGTTTCCATCAACACTGATCTACGAACGTTTACCAAAAAAAAACTCCAAATAAATAAAGAGGAGAGATCTAGCGGATGTAACACATCAAATTGGGGGCAGTTCGTGACTTTTGGCCAGTGTGAGGCGATGACACGCTGGGGTAATATAATGCAGACGTCACGAACCCTCTCGATGACACGTTCGCCCTTCCTTACCCTTCTAGATCACGGTAACTTTGTGTCGTTTATTTGAATATTCTGACTGAGAACTTCGAATAGTCAAAATGTTGCATCTGACATTTGAATTCCCTGAATATTAAATCACAAGCAGTTAACTCTTTCTTGCCCACAAAACCTTATTCAACCAATCAAAATTGTGCATTTTCTAATCGCCTCCCCTGAAGAGACTGACCTGCCCAATGAGAAAACTTCCGAGGTATGTACACACATCTTGTTGGAACATCGAGTTCATGTCAATATACTCACGTGCAGCCGAATCCGTAGGTCACTGCTTGTGATTTCTTGGACATAAAATAAGACTATAGGTGCACAATAAGGTTGAATATTGAATTACAGAGCAAACGTTTGGTTTGTGTAAGTACCATGAATGAAAGATAACTAAAGCATGTAGAAGTAACGGTGAAGTACGAGACTTGAATAGGCGTCTTAGCACGCGAGTTTTCACCCATATGTGCTCTGCCGCCTATCCAGAAGTGTTCGGAGACTTGTGGATAGTGTCGCTTCAAGCATCGAAACTCACGACGCGAAGTGGCATTCCTCACCTTTCCAGAGTGTTACCCTGGTACACATTACTGCCAGTGACTGGGTCGACCGCGAGGTTATGTTTTTTCCCAACCACGAGTACAATCCACATTGCTTCCAGCGGGAATCGAACACGGTTTCTCTGAACGTCGGTAGCCCAATCGGGTGTTTTCTCCAGCTAGCTACCTACCCCCCCCCCCCCCACAGCATGTATAGCACCCCAAGAACAAAATAAAAAAATTAATCTACATGTCAGTACCGTGCATGTGTCCATCTTGAGATGTTAACACTGCTTGACGGTGAGATGTTAACACTGCTTGACGGTGAGATGTTAACACTGCTTGACGGTGAGATGTTAACACTGCTTGACGGTGAGATGTTAACACTGCCTGACGGTGAGATGTTAACACTGCCTGACGGTGAGATGTTAACACTGCTTGACGGTGAGATGTTAACACTGCTTGACGGTAAGCACAAATATCAAATGTACAAAATATTAAATACTTTGCAGGGCCGCGAGTAAAGCTGCAGCGAACATATCAAATAAACATACAATGGTATGCAGCAACTAAACTAATAGAAAGACAAGACCAACCACAGCGTTTTGACAAAAGCCATCATCGGGTATAACAAACTATACAAATTAAACACAAAAAATCCAAGTTCGTTTGTTGTACCTGGCTTTTGTCCAAGCGTCGTCATTTGTCTTGTCTCTGTGTTAGTTTAGCTGCTGTCTATTATTTTATGTTTGCTTATGTATTACTGCTTGACATCGCCTTCTCGGGCCAATGAGACGGATTCGGGGCATGTGATTTCATTTTTCTTGCAACGCTTGTGTTGCTTTTTAGGGTAAATGTAAAGGTAAAGTACGAGACTTGAACCGACGTCTTAGCACGCAAGTTTACACCCATATGTGCCCGGCCGACCTAGTAAATTTTCTGAGATTTCTGTATAGTGTCGCCTTAAGCATCGAAACTCAGATGCGAAGCGACATTCCTCACCTTCCCAGGGTAATACCTGGTACCCATTTCTGCCAACGGCTGGGTCGACCGTGAGGATTTTTTTTTTTCAAACCACGAGTACAATTCACACTGCTCCCAGCGAGAATGGAACACGGGTTGTCCGAACGTCGGTAGTCCACTCGGATGGTTTTCCCAACTCGGCTACAGAGGCCCCCGCTTTTTAGGGTAATTGTGTCTACTTAGGTGGGTATTTAGTGCGATACATTCATTTATAATAAATGGGTATTTGGTGCGATATATTTCTGATAAGTGGGTATTTAGTGTGATACATTTATAATAAGTGGGCATTTAGTGCGATATATTTCTGATAAGTGGGTATTTAGTGCGATACATTTATTTATAATAAATGGGTATTTGGTGCGATATATTTCTGATAAGTGGGTATTTAGTGTGATACATTTATAATAAGTGGGCATTTAGTGCGATATATTTCTGATAAGTGGGTATTTAGTGCGATATATTTCTGATAAGTGGGTATTTAGTGTGATACATTTATAATAAGTGGGCATTTGGTGTGATATATTTCTGATAAGTGGGTATTTAGTGTGATACATTTATTTATAATAAATGGGTATTTGGTGCGATATATTTCTGATAAGTGGGTATTTAGTGTGATACATTTATAATAAGTGGGCATTTAGTGCGATATATTTCTGATAAGTGGGTATTTAGTGCGATATATTTCTGATAAGTGGGTATTTAGTGTGATACATTTATAATAAGTGGGCATTTGGTGTGATATATTTCTGATAAGTGGGTATTTAGTGTGATACATTTATAATAAGTGGGCATTTAGTGCGATATATTTCTGATAAGTGGGTATTTAGTGTCACACATTTATAATAAGTGGGCATATAGTGCGATATATTTCTGATAAGTGGGTATTTAGTGTCATACATTTATAATAAGTGGGCATATAGTGCGATATATTTCTGATAAGTGGGTATTTAGTGTCATACATTTATAATAAGTGGGCATATAGTGCGATATATTTCTGATAAGTGGGTATTTAGTGTGATACATTTATAATAAGTGGGCATTTAGTGCGATATATTTCTGATAAGTGGGTATTTGGTGTGAAGATCGTGATTTATACCATTTCTGTGAGAATCGAGGGCAAAAGAAAACCAAAGTGCCCAGGTGTAGAGGCACCGGCGAAGCACCGGACCCCAGGTGTAGAGGCACCGGCGAAGCACCGGACCCCAGGTGTAGAGGCACCGGCGAAGCACCAGACCCCATTTGTTTTATTTTTGATGGCCAACTCATCGGGCACCAGATGCCAGCTCTCATTCACGGAGAAGTTTTGGTTCCCGCGCGAGGTGCCAGGAAATGCTCACATGACGCAGTAGATCATTTGTCGCTTGACAACAGTGTGTCTGTGTGTGCCGTGAATGATAGCTTCAGATGGGGTGGGACAGGAAATAACAGAAAATAATGACGTGAGAAAGGGACAGAGAATAACAGAAAATAATGACGTGAGAAATGGACAGAGAATAACAGAAAATAATGACGTGAGAAAATAAATGGAGAATTTGTTTATTGGTTTGTGTTCACAAGTTTAGTATCTCAAGCGTAGTCCCGAGGGACTAAATTTTGCGTGCATATCATTTTTTTCTATTTTTCACAACGGCAGCTATGTGTGCTCCACATGCAGGCAGATAATCTCCGACTTCAGAGCTACTCAGTTGTAACATTATGGGTACTTTTTTTCCCTATTAGTTTTACCAGGACAACGGCCGTTTCTTGACTCATTTAGATTTCCAACTGCCAATGGTTCTTTAACGTGTGCAAAATGCACACGGGACCTCCCATTTTTCGTCGTTTTCAGACTAGACATCGGATCTCACAACCCAAGGACCAGGGGAGGGTAAAGCAACGGTTTAGATTTTTCGACGAACGAGTAACATCAAAAGATGGACAAGTCAGCCTATGACAGCCTGCACCATCAAAGCAAGAGACAGAGCGGAATGGCGCTTCATGGTGGCCAACCATCGTTGCGGAGACGGCACTCAATGAATTTATGAATCATTTGTTGAACTCCGGTCGAAGCATAGAGCACCCACAAGAGATCTCCATCAAATGCGGCCTAGAGCAAAAATGAACACGTTTCGTCAGGACCTGCCAGGCTCTATCATTTCATCATGTATGGTTCGTCACCATGTCCCCAATGGTCTACCTCTATCATTTCATCATGTATAGTTCGTCACCATGTCCCCAAAGGTCTACCTCTATCATTTCATCATGTATAGTTCGTCACCATGTCCCCAAGGTCTACCTCTATCATTTCATCATGTATAGTTCGTCACCATGTCCCCAATGGTCTGTCTCTATCATTTCATCATGTATGGTTCGTCACCATGTCCCCAATGGTCTACCTCTATCATTTCATCATGTATGGTTCGTCACCATGTCCCCAATGCTCTACCTCTATCATTTCATCATGTATGGTTCGTCACCATGTCCCCAATGGTCTACCTCTATCATTTCATCATGTATGGTTCGTCACCATGTCCCCAATGGTCTACCTCTATCATTTCATCATGTATAGTTCGTCACCATGTCCCCAATGGTCTACCTCTATCATTTCATCATGTATGGTTCGTCACCATGTCCCAATGGTCTACCTCTATCATTTCATCATGTATGGTTCGTCACCATGTCCCCAATGGTCTACCTCTATCATTTCATCATGTATAGTTCGTCACCATGTCCCCAATGGTCTACCTCTATCATTTCATCATGTATAGTTCGTCACCATGTCCCCAATGGTCTACCTCTATCATTTCATCATGCATAGTTCGTCACCATGTCCCCAATGGTCTACCTCTATCATTTCATCATGTATAGTTCGTCACCATGTCCCCAAAGGTCTACCTCTATCATTTCATCATGTATAGTTCGTCACCATGTCCCCAATGGTCTGTCTCTAACATTTCATCATGTATAGTTCGTCACCATGTCCCCAATGGTCTGTCTCTATCATTTCATCATGTATGGTTCGTCACCATGTCCTCAATGGTCTACCTCTATCATTTCATCATGTATGGTTCGTCACCATGTCCCCAATGGTCTACCTCTATCACTTCATCATGTATGGTTCGCCACCATGTCCCCAATGGTCTACCTCTATCATTTCATCATGTATAGTTCGTCACCATGTCCCCAAAGGTCTACCTCTATCATTTCATCATGTATAGTTCGTCACCATGTCCCAATGGTCTACCTCTATCATTTCATCATGTATGGTTCGTCACCATGTCCCCAATGGTCTACCTCTATCATTTCATCATGCATAGTTCGTCACCATGTCCCCAATGGTCTACCTCTATCATTTCATCATGTATAGTTCGTCACCATGTCCCCAATGGTCTGTCTCTATAATTTCATCATGTATAGTTCGTCACCATGTCTCCAATGGTCTGTCTCTATCATTTCATCATGTATGGTTCGTCACCATGTCCTCAATGGTCTACCTCTATCATTTCATCATGTATGGTTCGTCACCATGTCCCCAATGGTCTACCTATATCATTTCATCATGTATGGTTCGTCACCATGTCCCCAATGATCTATCTCTATCATTTCATCATGTATAGTTCGTCACCATGTCCCAATGATCTACCTCTATCATTTCATCATGTATAGTTCGTCACCATGTCCCCAAAGGTCTACCTCTATCATTTCATCATGTATAGTTCGTCACCATGTCCTCAATGGTCTACCTCTACCATTTCATCATGTATAGTTCGTCCCCATGTCCCCAATGGTCTACCTCTATCATTTCAACATGTATAGTTCGTCACCATGTCCCCAATGGTCTACCTCTATCATTTCATCATGTATAGTTCGTCACCATGTCCCCAAAGGTCTACCTCTATCATTTCATCATGTATAGTTCGTCACCATGTCCCCAATGGTCTACCTCTATCATTTCATCATGTATAGTTCGTCACCATGTCCCAAATGGTCTACCTCTATCATTTCATCATGCATAGTTCGTCACCATGTCCCCAATGGTCTACCTCTATCATTTCATCATGTATAGTTCGTCACCATGTCCCCAATGATCTACCTCTATCATTTCATCATGTATAGTTCGTCACCATGTCCCCAATGATCTACCTCTATCATTTCATCATGTATAATTCGTCACCATGTCCCCAAATGTCTGCCTCTTCCTCGTGTGCCAGGTGGTGTTCATGTTAATGCTAGCAGCAGATGCCTATGTGATGATTGTTCCACTAGTAGAGTATGGCCTACCATTCCCAACGTCTCCTGTTCACCTCTTCATCTATGTTGTTGATATCTGATCTTCTAGCCACTTATACACATCACGGTTGTTTGCTTTCCTCTCAAGTCTGATCTTCTAGCCACTTATACACATCACGGTTGTTTGCTTTCCTCTCAAGTCTGATCTTCTAGCCACTTATACACATCACAGTTGTTTGCTTTCCTCTCAAGTCTGATCTTCTAGCCACTTATACACATCACGGTTGTTTGCTTTCCTCTCAAGTCTGATCTTCTAGCCACTTATACATATCACGGTTGTTTGCTTTCCTCTCAAGTCTGATCTTCTAGCCACTTATACATATAACGGTTGTTTGCTTTCCTCTCAAGTCTGATCTTCTAGCCACTTATACACATCACGGTTGTTTGCTTTCCTCTCAAAATGTTATTTTAGTTATATAGGAAATGTTGCAGCATTTATTGGTGCAGATGTCCTCAATCTAGCACGTTCCACTAAATCATAAAATTGATATTGTAAGGAACTGGTTCCAACACGTGTCATCAGAAACATCAAATGTTGAGCTAAATAAAGTATTCAAGCATGAACGACAGTTTAGTAGCTAATTCTCGTAACAACCAACAACAACAATTCAATGACTAGCAACTATGAGAATTTTAATGGAGGAATAATGCATTTTAAACCACATTTTTTAAAACTGAAAAAAAAAATCGTATTCTTTATTTTTATGGATGATTTTTTTTCCGACCGACAAAGCTCCTGGGTTCACCCAGCCTCTAAAAACGGGTACCATACATTTTCTGAGAAGTAGTGGCGGCCTGGCGTGATATTGACGATATCATATATACATTATACAGGGTGTTTTTAAAGTCGCAGTGCAGTGAATTTCTACTCTCGGAAGAAAAACGTCACCAGAAATGCGGTTAACTAATGCGTCACACAAATTGTAAAATATTCAAATATACTTGACTGCTATCGGCGAGCTTATAATGGGTAATGTTGGTATTAACACAATAAAGTTGTGCCTAAAGCATATGTTGAAAATGTCCACCACGGGCCTCAAGACATGTCGTGATTCGTCTTTCCATATTTGCGAAAACCTTCAGAATAATGTCTGGTGATATTTGTTTAATCTTGTGTACTATTTCAGTCTTTAGGTCATTAACTGTCTGCGGATTATTTTCATAAACTTTCCCCTTCAATGCCCCCCACAGATAATAATCTGGGGGTGTTAGATCTGGTGAACGAGCAGGCCAGATTCCACGTGAAATAATGCGATTTGCAAATATGCTTTCTAAATAATTGAGTGTTATTGTGGCTGTGTGTGCTGTTGCCCCATCCTGCTGAAACCAGGATTCCATAATTTCCCGTTCTGTAAGGTGTGCTATGAACGGTTCCAGAATTAAAGTACGGTAACGTTCTGCATTTATTGTTTCATTAAAAAATATAGGTCCTATTATCCGCATACGACTTATAGCGCACCACACTCCGACTTTTTGATCGTAAAGCGGCACTTGATGAAATTCATGGGGTTTTCACTGCTCCACAGCCGATTGTTCTGACTGTTCACATAACCGGATAAATGAAACCAGGCCTCATCAGTGAAAAAAGTGACGTCAAGGATGGCAGCGCCATGTTCATAAATAAAATTCTGAAGCCACATGCAGTAGTTTAAACGGGATTCATAATCTCTTTCTTGGAGTTGAGACACTTCAGTTAATTTGTATGGACGATAGTGTAGTTCACTTCTTAAAACCTTGTGAACAGAACTCTTAGATATTTGCACCTGTTGAGACAAGTGGTTTAAAGATGCATTTGGACTCATTGTAATTCTGTCTTGGAGTTCCATAATTTGGTCTTGTGAAATTGAAGGTCTTCCAGATCGGTATGCATCTACCACACTACCGGTTTCACGAAACTTTTTGATCAATTTTGTAACAGAATTTCGGTGAGGGAC
Organism: Megaustenia siamemsis; assembly: GCA_032433765.1. NCBI lineage: Eukaryota > Metazoa > Mollusca > Gastropoda > Stylommatophora > Ariophantidae > Megaustenia > Megaustenia siamemsis. Next base: position 11,821,924 of record JAVIAB010000125.1, on the reverse strand, counting down.
TTGTGAGTCTGGAAATTTCCTCACGAATTGTCTAATGACCTCATCCGTATATTTACCGCCATTACGAAAGACATGCTCAACCAGAAATACCCTGTTTTCAATCGTCAACACCATTTCCTTCAAGCAATGAGACAGTGAAAGTAGCGTAGTGCCCGTCCTTTACGTAAATAAAACCTTAAAGGAAGCAGCGGTTTGTTCATAAATGTGGTTTACAAAATTGTGGTACGTAGATGATGATTACGTCATTTATTGAATTTTAGAATTATTCACTGCACTGCGACTTTAAAAACACCCTTCACTACACTGCGACTTTAAAAACACCCTGTATATATTAACAGCATGTTCCCTATACATCGAGCAAGGCAGGGGAGATAACCGTTACATGTTATTCTAATCACTTCGAACGTCGAATGGAAGAAGTATGCGAATATTATCTTCGTGGACAGAAACAAATTAGCAATGCGACTAAAGTATCAGTGGCAGTCAAATGTGCTCTCTCTCTCTCTCTCTCTGTCTCTCTATCTCTCTCTCGCTCTCTCTCTGTCTGTCTCTCTATCTCTCTCTCGCTCTCTCTCTGTCTGTCTCTCTATATCTCTCTGTCTGTCTCTCTATCTCTCTCTCGCTCTCCCTCTCTCTGTCTCTCTCCTCTCTCTCTCTCTATCTCTCTCTCTGTCTCTATCTCTCTCTATCTGTCTCTCTCTATCTCTATCTCTGTCTCTATCTGTCTCTCTCTCTCTATCTGTCTCTCTCTATCTCTCTCTCTATCTCTCTCTCTATCTGTCTCTCTCTCTCTCTCTCTCTCTCTCTCTCTCTCTCTCTCTCTCTCTAATTCTATAGAAAGAAGTTAAAACAAAATGAAAAGTAAATCATATTACACAAGATCAATGTTACGAGTTTTATAAGGTGCCCTTTCATGACAACTTGTCAATGTTTTCTCATCGACCGTCACGTCTAGTTTATGTCGTCTACATTTATATACCGCCACTCCGTGTTCTCTACATTTATATACCGCCACTCCGTGTTCTCTACATTTATATACCGCCACTCCGTGTTGTCTACATTTATATACCGCCACTCCGTGTTCTCTACTTTCTGCTGAGTGAAAAGAGGAAATGGAAGATTGAATGAAAACCGGAGGAGAAACAACGATTGAATTTATTTAGAGGGGTGAAAATGTTTAATATCCTTGCCCAATTCGGTAGGGATTGTAATATCCTTGCCCCATTTTATCTACAGCAGACATTCAATAGCAGATATGACACAGCAAACACGACCGCAAGACAAAGACAAGGTAATAAAGCGCAAGCTGAACACTGGAGATATACAGCCATCAAATTAGCCAGGAGGATCAGAAAATGTAAATTTATTGTGCTCAATAACGTAAATATCGGTCCCTGTACGAACAACTACATGCCCAATACAAACATCGAGCTTATTCATGCGGAAGTTGTGAATATAATAGGCAGAGCACGGTGGCCAGTCAAACATGAATAATGCGTATGTTGTGTTCCAGATTGATTATTCAAAATATTACTGGTATCTGTCATGGAACCAAAGTGACGGCGGCTATTTCGTAATGTGCAAAGTCCGGCCCTGACTGCGCAGGCTATGTGGTGATTAATTTAGCAAGTTTGTCTCCCCTGTCGTTTCTTGCTTATGGACACAGAACTGTAGTCCCCCCTCCCCCAATCTTGTTGACGTACACAGAACAGTAGTCCCCCCTCTCCCAATCTTGTTGACGTACACAGAACAGTAGTACCCCCTCCCCCAATCTTGTTGACGTACACAGAACAGTAGTCCCCCCTCCCCCAATCTTGTTGACGTACACAGAACAGTAGTCCCCCCTCCCCCAATCTTGTTGACGTACACAGAACAGTAGTCCCCCCTCCCCCATTCTTGTTGACGTACACAGAACAGTAGTCCCCCCTCCCCCAATCTTGTTGACGTACACAGAACAGTAGTCCCCCCTCCCCCAATCTTGTTGACGTACACAGAACAGTAGTCCCCCCTCCCCCAATCTTGTTGACGTACACAGAACAGTAGTCCCCCCTCCCCCATTCTTGTTGACGTACACAGAACAGTAGTCCCCCCTCCCCCAATCTTGTTGACGTACACAGAACAGTAGTCCCCCCTCCCCCAATCTTGTTGACGTACACAGAACAGTAGTCCCCCCTCCCCCAATCTTGTTGACGTACACAGAACAGTAGTCCCCCCTCCCCCAATCTTGTTGACGTACACAGAACAGTAGTCCCCCCTCCCCCAATCTTGTTGACGTACACAGAACAGTAGTCCCCCCTCCCCCAATCTTGTTGACGTACACAGAACAGTAGTCCCCCCTCCCCCAATCTTGTTGACGTACACAGAACAGTAGTCCCCCCTCCCCCAATCTTGTTGACGTACACAGAACAGTAGTCCCCCCTCCCCCAATCTTGTTGACGTACACAGAACAGTAGTCCCCCCTCCCCCAATCTTGTTGACGTACACAGAACAGTATTCCCCCCTCCCCCCATCTTGTTGACGTACACAGAACAGTAGTCCCCCCTCCCCCAAACTTGTTGACGTACACAGAACAGTAGTCCCCCCTCCCCCAAACTTGTTGACGTACACAGAACAGTAGTCCCCCCTCCCCCAAACTTGTTGACGTACACAGAACAGTAGTCCCCCCATCTTGTTGACGTACACAGAACAGTAGTCCCCCCTCCCCCAAACTTGTTGACGTACACAGAACAGTATTCCCCCTCCCCCAATCTTGTTCACGGGCACACAACTCTAGGCTTCCCACGTCTCTGTAACAGGAAGTTATCAGGAGATACATGAAAAGAAAGAAAGATGGCCGCTATATTAAAATGTGTCAATCATTGGGTCGCTAACTTGTCTCCGATATTGTTACATTTTTAATTAACGCCTGCACATGTTAACGCTGGTCTGGAGAAAGACGAAGTCGAAGATGGCCCCGGCTGTGAGATAGCGTGACGTATGGCCAGGTTGTGACAGAGTGTGAGGTTATGACCCGGCTGTGACCCAGTGTGATGTGATGGCCCGGCTGTGACCCAGCAGGAGGTGATGGTCCGGCTGTGACCCAGTGATAGGTGACGCGGCCGTAACTGCGTGTTCGGTTGCCAAGCTTCACTCAAGCATGCACACAACCCCACGCCACTTCTGTGAAGCGGATGTTTGCTCGTCCCACACCAGTCTCGGAATTCCTAAGAAATCTCAATACAATCACCGCCTGTTAGTAATTAAGTCATTTCCTGTTAGCGATAGGGAACTGACCGCCATTTCATGACTCGACTAGCTCACTCGCCAAGAGCTCACACATTAAGTCATCCGCGAGTTACCACATCGAGTGCATGTCCATTGAGCGTTCCAATGCATTTTGATTGGCACGATTCGCTGTAATTCTTTTCTCAATTTAAAGCCTGAGCACATTAAATCTGCCTTCAATCTCTTAATCTTCTCATACCTTTCAGCTCCATGTGGAGCATAGGTCTTCAACAAACACTTTCAGCTACCTGTGGAGCATATGTTTTCAACAAACACTTTCAGCTACCTGTAGAGCATAGGTCTTCAACAAACACTGTCAGCTCCATGTGGAGCATAGGTCTTCAACAAACACTTTCAGCTCCATGTGGAGTATAGGTCTTCAACAAACACTTTCAGCTACATGTGGAGCATATGTTTTCAACAAACACTTTCAGCTACCTGTAGAGCATAGGTCTTCAATAAACACTTTCAGCTCCCTGTGGAGTATAGGTCTTCAATAAACACTTTCAGCTCCCTGTGGAGTATAGGTCTTCAACAAGCACTTTCCTATCAGTTCTATTTCTTGCCATTCTTTTAAGATCGTACCATGCCTTCCCCATTATCTTCATATTTGCTTCCGCCTGTCTTCTCTAAGAATTTTTTTGTCTTCCCCTTAGTCTCTTCCCCTGGGAATTCCAAAACATTGGCCTGTCGTGTAACACACGACAGTTGGGTTCCGCAGTGTGTCCTACCTAACGCCCATATATCTATCTATCTATCTATCTATCTATCTATCTATCTATCTATCTATCTATCTATCTATCTATCTATCTATCTATCTATCTATCTATCTATCTATCTATCTATCTATCTATTGGCCTTTCGAGCCGTAACCGGCCCATAGGGCGTAGACCAAGATACACCTTCTCCTATATGAATTTTTGTTCTAGCAGTTTTCTTTTAAAGATATTTTATCAAATCTCGCCATCTGTCTCTGTTCTGTGCAAGCAGTTCTAAACGCCCATATATCCACATATATATGTCAGATTAAATATGTACCTTAACTCTTTCCGTACGTTTAGCCGCACAGTGCGTCACTCTCAATTTGATTAGTTTAAACTGTCATCAACCATATTCTTTTTATACGTCTTGTATTATTTCGATATTGGTGAAATATAATTCCTTGTTTAATTATATAAAAATTCATATATAAAATGTTAAGTGTTAGACGAATATAAACATGCAGATAATGTTTAAAAACATGAACAATTTTGTCTCTGAAATCTCTAGGGCTAAGTTGATAAAAACCTTCCGTACTGAAAGAGTTAAATAAATGGTAATTCACATCAAATGCCTTCAATGTGTTCCATCTTATTTACAGTGTCGAGATATTAAAGCAAAGATTACCCCCACGCCTCGACAGGCGTATTGAGAATGTGATGTATAGTAAACAATCTTTTCCCTTGACAAACGCCTAATTTTAGGGGGAAAGGGCAAATAACTACGGTCAAGCTGGTAGCAAATGGTGGGGTGTAACGTACACTCCTACAAAGAATGGTGACAGCTTTACAAAAAAGGAACAAAACGAAATCATGACGGTTCGGTATCAAACAATAACACAGAAATGAACAATAACTCAACGACATGTTCTAGGGTAACTAGAACTAGTGGATCTAGAATAGAAAATGAAATGAAACGAGAAAACAAATCGTCATGTGATGACGGCCTATTTTTGAGTGATATCGGTATTACGCCAAGCCGCCTTTGCTTCCCAGAAAGAACTATAAAACCTACTGCAGAGATTCAGTAAATCCCGAAATAATGTCGGTCCGGAAACAAACAAACAAATCATATACATCTGGGAATTGAACCTGGTCCCTTTACTTTGGAAGCATTAACCACGGAGCATCCTAGCTTAGATGTCACAGAATCAGAGACTGGACCAGGTAACAGCGACATTTCAATGTCTTTAGAAGCATTAACCACGGAGACACCTAGCTTAGATGTCACAGAATCAGAGACTGGACCAGGTAACAGCGACATTTCAATGTCTTCAAGCTCACCATAGCCACATACTTGCATAATTTTCGCATAAAACTCCCTTCAACAAACGTTGTGAGAACACCAGACCCAAGGGCCGACCTCGAAAAAGATGGCTCGATGGAATATTAGAAGCACTATGAAACATAACAGCAGCAGAGGCGAGCAGAAGAGCAAAAGACCGCAAATTATATCTCCCCTCGACGCTGAAAGGCAGATGAGGAAGAAAAGAAGAGAAGAAGAACTCCGGTCTATTTCCTGACAAAACAGAAAAATCACATTACCGTCAGCACAACCTCGGGCCGACACCGGCTCTCCAAGCTCACGTCAGAAATTGGTGATAATTTGTTTCAATAGAAGGATTTTCTTTTTGTTGATAACTACATTTTTTTTTTTTTACAAATTCCCAACAGTCACTGATTCTTTTATGTGCTCAGGTTTGATACAGGACCTGCTTCCTAATGTCCGTCTCCGATACTACTAGGTGTTAAACCTTCCTACCCTGATATCAGGGGTGTCAACAAAAAGCTTGATTGGTTCAAATGTTGGAGAAAATCGTATCTTCAGATTGTGATGAAGACCTTTACCTATCTACTGAAGTGACTTCAGTGATGTGACGACCTTAACATATCCGTTGCAGTGTCGGACTCCAGTAAAAACAGACAAGAAAATCACTGGAGTCTGTAGAAATGTGGTTTTACAGAAGAATGTTGAGAATAACATGGACAGCTAAGAAGAGTAATGAAGAGGTTCTGAGAGAGGTCAAAGCAAAAATAGAGCTAATTTCCAATGTTAGGAAGAGACAATCATCATTTTTTGGCCATGTAATGAGAAGAGAACAGCTGGAATATATTGTAACAACTGGGAAAATTGAGGGACGAAGAGATAGAGGGAAGAAGAGAGAAAATATACCAGGCAGCTTAAGAGAATGGCTTGGCAGAAGGTCAACAACAGAAATGATAAATAACTGTCGTGATCGAAAGTTGTGGAGAGACATGATCACCTACGCCAGCAGGCCCGGTACTTGATGATGATGATGATGATGGTGTGTACAGAATGAAAATGGCACTTCTTTTTTCTTCCCCCCTCCCCCCAACTGAAGACAATGACACGTCTTGACCTTGACTTCCAACGATCCTGAGCGGTGTAAGCCTAGAGACCTGTGGGAGGTAAGTCAGGTGAGACCATTTATTTTCTAACGGTAGAGCAAACAGAGAGAGTTGCCTGGGAATGCAGCACGGTTGGCGGAGCTGTAAGCAAGATCTCCCTGTCACCGTGCACTGGCAGACCGGAAACGCTTTAGGCTGTGGCCGGCCAAAACTTCAAAGTTGGAAATACTGGGTCTAGAGAGAGTGTGTGTGTGAGAGATTCTACAACTTAACTTACTATGGCCACGTAAAAGACACAGCGGGCTGGAAAGAACAATGATAGAAGGCATGGCTCCTGGGCGATGGCATCAGCGGCAGACCAAGATGAATGTGGTCTCAAGACATCGAGGAGACACATTGAATATGACAATAGAAGAAGTGGGAGATTTGGCTAGAGACAGAGATTCTTTCAGGCGATCTGTGGTGAATGCACCGTTCTGTGGGAGATCTGGCTAAAGACAGAGATTCTTTCGGGCGATCTGTGGTGAATGCACCGTTCTGTGGGAGATCTGGCTAAAGACAGAGATTCTTTCGGGCGATCTGTGGTGAATGCACCGTTCTGTGGGAGATCTGGCTAAAGACAGAGATTCTTTCGGGCGATCTGTGGTGAATGCACCGTTCTGTGGGAGATCTGGCTAAAGACAGGGATTCTTTCAGGCGGGCTGTGGTGAATGCACCGTTCTGTGGGAGATCTGGCTAAAGACAGAGATTCTTTCGGGCGATCTGTGGTGAATGCACCGTTCTGTGGGAGATCTGGCTAAAGACAGGGATTCTTTTGGGCGGGCTGTGATGAACATGCGACCAGATGATGAGGGTGTGTGTGTGTATGGGGTGGGGGGGGGGGGGGAGAGAGAGAGAATGTTTATCTGAAAAATAAAGTTTATGTTTATAATGAATGTGTTTCTTCTCTCTTTGTGGCGTTTAACCGTTGACTACAGAAGGAATAAAACGATTCGTCATCCGCCCTCAAAAAGACGTTAATTGGGCGTAGATGCGTTGTGTTTTGCAGTTTGGCTATGATATTTACGCCTTTCAATCCAACACATCCGACTTCAGTACTGCATTTTTTAGTACCGGGTTGCCTTCCCTCTTCGAAGACCAGATTTACTTGGCCAGACTCTGTAATCTGTTTCCATGAGCACCACTAGGAGGTGGAGAAGAGTCCTGATCTGTTGCTCCCCGATCCTGGTGCACGCATTAGGCTCCGGATGGCTAACCGTAGTTATCTTAGTTGCTGGATGGGTGGCGGCGTGGATCCCTCATACATTAATATTTGTCTGTCTGTCTGTCTGTCTGTCTGTCTGTCTGTCTATCTATCTATCTATCTATCTATCTATCTATCTATCTATCTATCTATCTATCTATCTATCTATCTATCTATCTATCTATCTATCTATCTATCTATCTATCTATCTATCTATCTATCTATCTATCTATCTATCTATCTATCTATCTATCTATCTATCTATCTATCTATTGTCCTTTCGAGCCGAAGACGGTACATAGGACAAAAACCTTGCATGCCACAGTGGCACATATTGCAGAGATCACTGCTTCTAAAATCTATGGCCCTGCTTCCATAACAATACTTTTTACAATGACAGCATGTCAAGCCATCTCCTTAGTCACCTCTTACGGCATACCCGGAAGGTCACAGTGTCATTATTCTTTACTTCTCTCATAATGAGGCCGCAGCATAATTATCAATCTCCAGTCTCACAGAAACTAATTTCTTCCCAAAATCTTAGTGTTACTTCCCTTTGTTGACGCTGTTTTCTAATAGGTGGTGGTTGGGGGGGGGGGGGGGGGGGGGGTGTAACATGATGTTCGCATTGACTGAGCGGAGAGCGAGTCGGCGACCAAGAGCTGAGTGCATGACACTCCTAGGGGGTACTTCCGGAAATACATGAAACAGCTCCGTCAGGTGGGCAGGGATGGCAATATGGGCTCAGAAATGCCATGCCGAAGTCGGACATGTCAGGTCGAAAGGCCCAAATATTAGCTATGCTGTAAAATACAAATCAACGCATCTACGCCACTTGACGTCCATATAATGGCTGACGATGAAGATAAATATTATCGCGTTAACGTCGCAAGAAAAGAGTGAGCAAAAGAAAGAAATAAAGGCAGGTTTGGATATAACACTAGCACAGTAAATTACGTTTAACCCAGAAATCTCCAATTGTGAAGACCCATATCAAAGGGTGATAACTTTGTCTCCAACGAAAGAGATAGCATTTTAATAATTCCGGAAAGAAAGATTCCAGATAAAAGAATATATTTGGTAGCTTGTTGTATAAACCACACTACATTGTTACTGTTAGACTCCAGATAAAAGAATATATTTGGTAGCTTGTTATATAAACCACACTACATTGTTACTGTTAGATTCCAGATAAAAGAATATATTTGGTAGCTTGTTATATAAACCACACTACATTGTTACTGTTAGATTCCAGATAAAAGAATATATTTGGTAGCTTGTTATATAAACCACACTACATTATTACTGTTAGATTCCAGATAAAAGAATATATTTGGTAGCTTGTTATATAAACCACACTACATTATTACTGTTAAGATTCCAGATAAAAGAATATATTTGGTAGCTTGTTATATAAACCACACTACATTATTACTGTTAGATTCCAGATAAAAGAATATATTTGGTAGCTTGTTATATAAACCACACTACATTGTTGCTGTACATGCTTTTAAGGACAGACGAACTGATGGATGGACAAGACGAGATAGAATAGGTCAAGATAGGATAAGACAAAATAAGCCAAGAACAGGAAAAGACAGGTCAAAACAAGACAAGACAGGTCAAAACAAGACAAGACAGGTCAAAACAAGACAAGACAGGTCAAAACATGATCATTGTCTTGTGTTTTTTAATCGAATTTTTGTGTTTAATCTGTATACCCGATGAAGGATTTTGTCGAAACGTTGTAGTACTTTTATCTTGTATTTCTGTTAGTCTTGCTGCTCAATACCGTTTTATGTTTATTTGTATAAGCTTTCTACAGCTAAACTCGAGCCCGCACAGTAGTTCACATTTGGGTATATTTGATAACTTGTTATCATGCTTTCTAGTATAGATGGCGATATTTTAAAAAAAAGGAAGAAAAAGAGTGGTATGGTGACAGCTTTACGTGGTAATGGACGAAACAAAAGTCGACGTTTCGGCCAAGTAGGCCTTCATATGGACGAACAACAAACACAAAAATTATATATAACGATATATTAACAAATCTAACTACATGGCGATAATATGCTAGATACTAAAGAGGAAAAATAAAAAATGGTCACTTCCCTGCGTTCCTGAGCTGGGTCAGTCTCCAAATGGACGGAATTGATACGACAGGACCGATTATAAATCTCTCTAGCCAGGGAGTCAGGTGAGAAGACGGAAAGGAAGGGTTCTAAAAATATGGGGAGGTGGGTACAGGATATGTGTAAACTATGCACGTCTAACTCTGTGTATGCACCCCGAACCGATGTGTAAACATAAGTATATAAGGCTCCTTTGGATTTTTCTTTGTGGGCCTTGCGGCAATATATGTGCCGATTTATGCTTGTACGCATGCATTGTTACATACACATACTTATGTTTACACATCGGTTCGGGGTGCATACACAGAGTTAGACGTGCATAGTTTACACATATCCTGTACCCACCTCCCCATATTTTTAGAACCCTTCCTTTCCGTCTTCTCACCTGACTCCCTGGCTAGAGAGATTTATAATCGGTCCTGTCGTATCAATTCAGTCCATTTGGAGACTGACCCAGCTCAGGAACACAGGGAAGTGACCAATTTATTTTTCCTCTCTTTAGTATCTAGCATATTATCGCCATGTAGTTAGATTTGTTAATATATCGTTATATATCATTTTTGTGTTTGTTGTTCGTCCAGATGAAGGCCTACTTGGCTGAAACGTCGACTTTTGTTTCGTCCATTACCACGTAAAGCTGTCACCATACCACTCTTTTTCTTCCTTTTTTTTAGTATCGCCATTATCATCAGCTTTACAGCAGCTTCGCATCTCTACGCATCTTGATGCCTTTACCTCTTCTAGTATAGATGTGTCTTCAACAATTAACTTCCTTCTGCCGCCCCAGGCACACGTACACAGAGAGCAGAACCAGATTTACAAATACCGCCTCGACAAAAATAGCAAAAGAGGAGACCACTAACGACCACGACTAGGTAGACCAGTCGATCACATCTGGCAGCCATTACTAACTTCGGATTCCCTCACTTCCGCCCACCTCCAGTGGCCACCAATTAATTCCGACTCACGGTGATCCTCTGACGTCATCACTAACATCGTTGAGGAGAGAGGTAGGAAGCGCAGAAGAAGGTAGCAATAAAACTTCACTTCACTTCGAGCCAGTCGCAAGGAATCATGGGTCGGGTGGGATGAGACAGCTCATCATGTCAGCCTCTTTACCACAACCAGAGTGCTTAGACTCGTTTCCTGTCTAGAGATTTGGGAATCTTTTCCGAGGGGACGGAGAGAGCATAATTTGTGGGCTGGGGGTTAAATAAATAATTGATCACATGACAAACTATAAGGAAATAATTGTGCAGGCAAAACGGGCACTCTTAAATACAATCTTCATTCCAACAAACACTGTGTTACTAATGCCAGTCCTGGACCCTAGATGCACGAACAAAAAGAAAAAATAACCTCTACTGAGATGAAATGTGTCAGACGAATGACTGAAAATAGTCGAGATATAAGATCAGAAATGAAGAAATGAGAAAAGAGATAGGAATAATTCCCGCCAGAGTACATAAAGAAACAACAGATAAAATGGTCTGGTCACGTGACAAGGCAGAGGGATAAAAACACAACACAGCGATCCTTCAACAACAAATGTTGCAAGAATACCAGACCCAAGGGCCGACCACGAAAAAGATGGATGGATGGAATTTTAGAAATACTAGGAAACAAGAGCGGTAACCGAGGCCAACAGAAGAGCAAAAGACGACAAATGATATCTCCCTTCGACGCTAAAAGGCAAATGAGGAAGTAAATAAGAAGTCATGACAAAATGAGGAGCAATAACGATATCTTAATGGTAGAAGATGTGGGAAAGAAAAGGAAGGCATCAACTTCTGGTAGCTCATGTAACCTCCGAAGAACAGAAAAGTATAACATAACGCTCAAATGGTAAAACACAAACAGAAAAGTATAACATAACGCGCCAAATGGTAAAACACAAACAGACAAGTATAACATAACGCGCCAAATGGTAAAACACAACAGAAAAGTATAACATAACGCGCCAAATGGTAAAACACAAACAGGAAAGTATAACATAACGCGCCAAATGGTAAAACACAAACAGACAAGTATAACATAACGCGCCAACTGGTAAAACACAAACAGAAAAGTATAACATAACGCGCCAAATGGTAAAACACAAACAGGAAAGTATAACATAACGCGCCAAATGGTAAAACACAAACAGAAAAGTATAACATAATGCGCCAAATGGTAAAACGCAAACAGAAAAGTATAACATAACGCGCCAAATGGTAAAACACAAACATAAAAGTATAACAGAAAAGTATAACATAATGCGCCAAATGGTAAAACACAAACAGAAAAGTATAAGATAACGCGCCAAATGGTAAAACACAAACAGAAAAGTATAACATAACGCGCCAAATGGTAAAACACAAACAGAAAAGTATAACATAATGCGCCAAATGGTAAAACGCAAACAGAAAAGTATAACATAACGCGCCAAATGGTAAAACACAAACAGAAAAGTATAACATAATGCGCCAAATGGTAAAACGCAAACAGAAAAGTATAACATAACGCGCCAAATGGTAAAACACAAACATAAAAGTATAACAGAAAAGTATAACATAATGCGCCAAATGGTAAAACACAAACAGAAAAGTATAAGATAATGCGCCAAATGGTAAAACACAAACAGAAAAGTATAACATAACGCGCCAAATGGTAAAACACAAACAGGAAAGAAATGACGTCGACTTGTGAGCTGTCAAGTTTTAGAAAGATTGATATTTGTTCTACCACACAGCTGCATCTATGGCCTCAAATAGGAAACTAATCAAGGCTGGCTCCCAGCGTGCGAACACAGTCTGCGTTTGAGCTTTTGAAGTTCTGGTCTAAGGACTTTGAGCGAGAGACGCTGAAACTAAACTAAAATATCCCAACCAACTAAGATCAACTTGCACAGTTCTCGTACATAAAACTCGAGCCCACTTTCCTGGACATCACTACACAAGTCCGCGCCAAGATACCACCATTGCGTGGACAAAATCTCCAGATGCTGGTACAAGCACATAACCAGCCAGGATTAGAGTGCCAATGTCACTGCCTCGTGCCCTAAACCAACAAGTCAGGCAGCCGATCACGTGGTAGATTAGCGGGATAAACAACAATTGAATATCCGGTCGTGTAACATCGGCGGACCTGACTGGCTAAATCAACTTTGTGAGTAATGAGGATTAAATAACAACGCCCACGGCAAAACAACAAATGGCTTACAGTAATCTAATTTTGCTACTTTCGGTAAACAGCCGTCTCCGTTGTAAATACATGACACGTCCCACACTGCTGGTCTCACGTCATCACAAGGCCACTGTGGCGGTCACCACAAGGTCAATGTAGTGGTCTCACGTCACCACAAGGTCACTGTGGTGGTCTCACGTCATCACAACGTCACTATGACGGTCTCACGTCATCACTAAGTCACTGTGGCGGTCTCACGTCACCACAAGGTCACCGTGGTGGTCTCACATCATCACAAAGTCATTGTGGCGGTCTCACGTCACAAGGTCACTGCGGTGATCTCACGCCATCACAAGGTCACTATGACGGTCTCACGTCATCACAAGGTCACTATGGTGGTCTCAGTCACAACAAAGTCAATGTATACTCCATTTATTTGTCAATGAACTATCAACAATGTCAGTGAATGAACTATCAACAATGTCAGTGAATGAACTATCAACAATGTCAGTAAATGAACTATTAACAATGTCAGTGAATGAACTATTAACAATGTCAGTGAATGAACTATCAACAATGTCAGTGAATGAACTATCAACAATGTCAGTGAATGAACTAAAATTGAAAGCCTCGAGGTGAGTGAGTTTTATGATTCAGGTGTCAATGTGGCAAGGACAAGCAAATGGCGTCCTAGCGTCGGTTTCATGAGAGCAGAGCAAAGAGGTGGGGCACGTCGGCTACCTCACAGTCCATGAACGATAAAAAAAATACGCGGCCTTCATTAAAAAAAAAGGGAGAGCAATCCATGCAATTAATGTAAATAACCTAACAACCAATCAAAACATCTAGCGGGCTTCGCGGCTCAAACTGCAACACGTTGAACAAACATTGGGGCAAAATTGGTACGCCCCTGAAAAAAGGATAAAAACATTAGCTCAACTAGGGGCAACTTCTGGTGACCAGACTTGCCCAAGTTGTAAAACTTTACATGAAGAGTAATAAATGGTCAGTTAAAAAAAAAACTCAAAACCCACAATTGGATATCACAATTGAAGGAATAGACCTGGAGACAGTTCAGAACTACAACTACCTTGGACATACTATAACCAGTGATGGAAAATGTAAAACTGAAATAAACAAAAGAATAGGAATGGCGAAAAGAAATTTTAATGTCATGAAGAACATACTAACATCAAAACAAATAACACAAGGGCTAAAACTAAGAATAGCAAAATGTTACATCTTCTCAATATCCCTATATGGCGCAGAAACATGGACATTAGACAAGAAAACAGAACAGAGAATTGAAGCCTTTGAAATGAAGAATAGGTAGAATTGGATGGAAGGAAAAGAAAACAAACGATGAAGTCTTAAAACAACTAAAAACGAAAAGAGAACTACTAAGCACAATTCAAACAAGACAAATGTGATTTTTGGGCCATGTTAAAAGACACAACAGCCTACTAAAAGTAATCCTGGAGGGGAAAATACAAGGTAAAAGAGGCAGAGGCAGACCAAGACTAACATGGACGAGTAACATCAAAAGATTGACAAATCAGCCTATGACAACCTGCACCATCAAAGCAAGAGACAGAGCAGAATGGTGCTCCATGGTAGCCAACCTTCGTTGCGGAGATGGCACTCGATGATGATGATGAATAAATGGTGCCTAAATTGATGGGGGCTACGGGGAAAGACTTATGAAGCGGTTGATGGTGTCACGCTGCGGGACTTGTTGGGGGAGGAGACCTGAGCGCTTATGTGAAGTTGTTCGTTGTATTCACCACAGCCCGTCTGACAGAATCTCTGTCTCTAGCCAGAGCTCCCACTTCTTCTGTTGTCATGTTCAGGGTCTCCTTGATGTCTTGAAACCATCTTCTTATTGCTGTGTTCCTGATGCGTCGCCCAGGAACCATACCTTCCATTATTGTTCTTTCCAGCTCCCTGCGTTTTGTGACGTGGCCCACTGGATAGCTTGGTGTCATGGCATGTAACATAGTCAACAATAGAACTGATACGATGCACTATAGATAGATAGAAGATTTCGGAAGGACATGATCGCCTACGCCAACCGGTATGGCACATCATGATGATGATAGTACTTGAACTTCCTCTGTAGAATTCTGTTTATAAGCCAGTTCCTTTTAATGTTTAAACCTTTTACTATATCTTCATTGTTCGTTTTCATCATCTAACGTAACTGAACGATTTTTCTGTAACATTTTGTTTCGAATTAATCAGTTTTCTTCCTTGTTGTTTGCGAGATTATCCATGATTCTCAACCATATCTTGTTATCGGGAAGATACATGTCATTAGTCATTTTAATGTAACCGTTTTGCTTATATACATACGTACATACGTACATACACATATGCACACACACAGACAGACAGACATACATACGTACATACATACACACAGATATACAAATCTAAGTCCTGTTGGTAGTGGGATACGCCAATCCTCGCGGACATCTGTAAGTTATCAACACTTGTGGAAGTTGTTACCCCACCTCTCCAGGCACACCAGGAATGTAGCGGGTCATAAGTTTCATGCAAATGAGTATCTTTCTGTCAAAGATCAAAGCCAACGCCTGATTTGTGTAAAAAGGCCAGCCAGAGGATAGATAATGAGGCATAATTCTGAATACCACCCATGATATTGGGTGGTAAGCAGCGCGCGAAATGAACGCGCGCGCGCGCACACACACACCCAAATTATCCTGATTCAGCAGGGGCGACAACAAATAATGTACGTCATCCCTAAGGGGAACTAACCACGTTTCGAACTAGAATTCAACTGTCAAAGCGACATAACTGTGTAGCCAAAACATAAACATGGTCCTTTCATTCGTCAATAGCTAGCTACACGAGTTGTCTTTAGACCAAGGGACGGCGTGCATCATAACTACAATCAAATAAAGTCTACAATACAGACTCACACAGGAGCCATTAGCGCAGCTGAAGACACGATGATATCAACAAAATGGTTCTACAGAATCTAACGAAACAGAACAATAACCTAACATACAACTATCAAATATCATCATACAGTTTTAAAACAATCTCATAATGAAAAATTATAAAATATCCTAATATATTAAAGATAATCACGTGTCGTCATCATCATGTGCCATATCGGTTAGCGTAGGCGATCGTGCCCCTCCACAACCCTCTATCCACAGTGCATAATATCAATTCTTGTGACTGTTTTCCATGCAATGACACCAAGCTATCTAGTATTTTCTCTATTTATTGTCCGCGATCTCTCTTTCCCTGCATTTTGCCTGTTGTAACCAAGTATTCCAACTTTCCTCTGCCCACGATGTGCATAAAATGCTGACTGTTTCTTTCGAGGTACCTTTTTGTGTTGGCCTCTTGAGAATTTCCTCGTGGTAATTGCACATAATGTAAGGCTACAAAATATCATAACATATTTCAGACAATCACATAATGTAAAGCTACAAAATATCATAACATATTTCAGACAATCACATAATGTAAAGCTACCAAATATCATAACATATTTCAGACAATCACATAATGTAAAGCTACCAAATATCATGACCACACCTTCTTATCTCTATCTATAATTGCCATTTTAGTTACAGTTTTTAGTTGTGCAGCATTTATAGATGAAGATGCCTCCAACATAGAACAACCCCTTTATATTGAGAATTAATGTTTTATGGGAGTGGTTTCACTTTGTGACACCAACACACAAGTAATATTCCTAGCTCAACATTTCTGTACCAATGATATTTTAGGAGTGAAAGTTTGCAACAACATGATCTAGATTAGCAGAGTTTCTTGGTTGAAATATGACATTTGTTAACACACATTTGTCAGATCTTTAGTTACAGCTTCTTGTAATACCGTTATAAATGTGTAACAGAAGAGGTATGTGTTATCTTCCAGGAAATACATACACGAGCGAATGTACTTATGTATCAGCGACAAACAGCTGTGTAATATATATATATATATATATATATAAGACATATTCACGTTCAGACAATCTTATAATACAGTTCAAGACAAGCATACAATTCAGTTTAAGACAATCATACAATTCAGTTTAAGACAATCATACAATTCAGTTTAAGACAATCATACAATTCAGTTTAAGACAATCATACAATTCAGTTTAAGACAATCATACAATAGTTTAAGACAATCATACAATTCAGTTTAAGACAATCATACAATACAGTTTAAAACAATCATACAATACAGTTTAAAAGAATCATACAATACAGCTTAGGACAATCATATAATTCAGAATTGACCCTGTAGGTTCATTGTCAGATAACGCCAAAAATCACCAGAAGCGACAGATTGTTTTGAAAGGAAACGTCATCAAACATTGTCAACTACCTGGCACAGCTAGTACGTGCTTGATTGGCACTTTGGGTAGAACTCTGTAACACTCGTGGGTGTGTCCGTAGTGCAGCGGTGATGATACTAACGAAGTACAGTACAAGACAGCCAGCAGTGCATGGATAATTGATACTGTAATATCGCTGAGTAGCGACTAGATATGCTCACATACGAACTGGGACAATATATGTTGCATAAATAAAAAAAAACAATGTTCTAAATATGAATATCTATAAGTTAAACCACTGTACTGCTCCAAACATGAATATCCATAAATTAGCCCACCTGTAATGTTCTACACATGAATATCTAAGTTAAACCACTTGTCTGTAGTAACCACGTACCTTACACACACTGCGGAAGCCAACTGAGAGTAATACACGACAGGCCCTTTTTTGGAATTCCCAAGGTGGTGGTTGTTGTTGTTGTTATTGACGTCATGCCACGAATTGATGAGGGCAAGGTGCCATTGGACTCATTTGATGTGGCGGATCGTAATGGCTTTCTTGACATTCCCGGCTCTTACTGGAGAAGTTGGAGTTCGTCTATCCTAGGCTATGCTGGGAAACTACTAGTCCAGCTCAGAAGTACTGTAATACTGGGTCCTCTATATCAGTAACAGCCACCACTACAGGGAACACGGCGATCCTAGCTTCTGTTAGCCAGTCTGTTTTAACGCAGACTGTTTCCAGGGGTGACCACGAGGAGGTAGAACTGCTAGGTCTTGGGCAGCTGATGGTGCGCCGACCCTGCTATTGCGATCGCAGGTCGCAAGCGCTTCTGCTCCCCCAGAATCCCCAAGGAAAAAGACAAAGAGGAAGACCAAAAAATTCTTGGGGAGGACAGAAGGGAGCAGAGATGAAGATGATGGGGAAGACATGGAATTATCTCAAAAGAATGGCAAAAAAACAGAATGGGTTGGAAGGTGTTTGTTGAAAACCTATACTCCACGGGGAGCTGAATGTGTTTGTTGAAGACCTATGCTACACATGAAGCTGAAAGTGTTTGTTGACGACATGTGCTCCACAGGGAGCTGAAAGTGTTTGTTGAAGACCTATAGTCCACATGGAGCTGAAAAGCAGAAGAACCACGTACTTCAACTATTCTCTTCTCATGATGTGCGTGTAAAATGTTGACTGTTTCTTTCTGATGTTTTTTGTGAACTCTCTTTTTGTGTTGGGATGTTTAAGAATTACCTTATTGGTCTTTGTTAGCTGTCCAGGGAACATTCTTCTGATAAATCCAATATGCCTGGCCTCTAATCGAATCCATAACTGTTACAAAACGTGCAACGTCCATACACCTGTTACTCGCTCACCGACATCGCTGACACCAACAATGCTACGGCACACGTCAAAAACCCAAAAGCACGCAGACATAACACCGCTTTCAGCAAATACAAAGAGCATTCGACTCAAAGGAGAGAGTTGTCGAGAACAAGTCGCTCTAGGGCACTTTTTTACCTGCACCAACAATGCATGTAATGTACCTGAGAGCACAACTCGCTACGCCTGCCTGGGCACGGCACTTGAGAGGCAAGCCGACTATGTTCGGGTCTCCGCAGTAAACTAGTCTTAAGCGAGACTTGGAAGCCCTGCGTGCCTGGGCACCGACGTGTGTGTTAACTTATGCCTGTCACGAACCTGCTCACTTGTCGGGCATTGAATCTTGACAGCTATTTAATGTCAGTTGCTTAGAGTGACGGGCAGTCGACCGCCAAATAAAATTTGACAGGTAGATTATCAGAAAGTCTAGGATATCAAGATATTGCATTTTACGGCCCGGCTTTACACAGATTTCAGTCAGACTTGTGCACAGTTTGTGTCTTATTCAACCTTTATAACTCCATGTTTAGGATTTCCAGCAACTACATTCCCGTGTTATGCTATTCTCTTATGTTTGCTCAATGCAGCATCTTCTTGTTTCCACTTGCGCCTACAGAGAGGCTTTAATCTCCCCTAAAAAAAACGCATTAAAAAAAATTCTACTTTGCTTAATTAGAGTTTATTTCAGCTTACCTTAGAAAGTCGCTAGTTATTTTAGCTTAGCTTAGAAAGTCGCTAGTTTATTTTAGCTTAGCTTAGAAAGTCGCTAGTTTATTTTAGCTTAGCTTTGAAAATCGCTAGTTTATTTCAGCTTAGCTTAGAAAGTCGCTAGTTTATTTTAGCTTAGCTTAGAAAGTCGCTAGTTTATTTTAGCTTAGCTTAGAAAGTCGCTAGTTTATTTCAGCTTAGCTTAGAAAGTCGCTAGTTTATTTTAGCTTAGCTTAGAAAGTCGCTAGTTTATTTTAGCTTAGCTTAGAAAGTCGCTAGTTTATTTTAGCTTAGCTTAGAAAGTCGCTAGTTTATTTTAGCTTAGCTTAGAAAGTCGCTAGTTTATTTTAGCTTAGCTTAGAAAGTCGCTAGTTTATTTTAGCTTAGCTTAGAAAGTCGCTAGTTTATTTTAGCTGTGTTAATCCATTTTCCCCTGGTAGCCGTATGCACAGGGGTCCTTCGCTGCACAGGCAGATAATTCCGTCTTAGGGGGTACTCTTATTTTTCCCGTCCATGAGTAATTGACGTTTCAAGCCGGGCCTAGCTGCTGAGGCCAGGGCTGGTTGCTGCAGAGAAAAATCACAAATAAATATCCCAACTGGTGCACCGGGATTTGAACTCACAACCTCTCTGTCTCGAGACCGGCGTCTTACCTCGAGACCAACTATTCCCACTGTCCTTGATCTATGTAGCTTCAAAAATATGCAAAATGATCTACTTCTTCTTCTGCCTTTCCTTCCAGGTATTTTTTTCTTCTGAATGAGTTAGATTGTTCATGACCTTCGTCCTTTCTTTGTTGATCTCAAGTCCCTTACTACAACTAACCGTTGATGACATTTTTTATTGTATGAATCATGTTCACATTGCAACTACGTCATCTGCAAAAGCAAAGTCATGTCACTGAGACCGAGGTAATAACCGATACTTCTGTTACCTTTAGTTACCAATACACCACTTCTGCGTTATTAATTCTATGGCAATTCCAAACAACAAGGGAGGTAAAAATACATGATTGTTTCACCTTGGCTTCAATCGGGAACCATTTACTCAGCCCAACTGTGAGCGAACCGCACAAGAGAAGCCGTAGTAAAGATTGTTAATGATGTTTGTGGTATTCCATATTGTCCCAGTAAGTACCACAGTCCCTATGTAAGTTGTTGAAAGCCTTTAAAAGTCAATAAAATTGAGAAGAAATTGCCTCTGCTTATTCTTTATGTTTCTCGAGAATTCTTCGTCACCTTTCAAGCCTTGTGATCATGCGGGCCTGACTCTTTGTCTTGCTCCGACATGGACGGGTAGGAACAATGTCATGAAATAAGACGAGCTGTTCAAATTGTTGGTACTCATCTCCGTGTGTGTCCTGTTTTTTTTCTTCTAAACATGCACCGTGGCTGACACACTCCGTCTTCGGCAGGTAGAATGTTGGTTTGACGTGGGAGGTTGTTCTTCTCGTGGGGTAGAGGCCGGTCAGGGCAGTTGAGCCCACCCTCCCTGTTTCTCTGGAATAATTCTTCAGGTAAAAATGTGATTACGGTAGATTCTCTCTTGTCTAAAGCCTGCCTGTACTTCACTCATAACAATGTCTATCGGGTGTTCGATTACGTTTATTGTATAATTTGCTATATTAATATACACAATGTGATGTTTTACATTTAATCGTCACAATAGTCTACATGTAATCCTCCACAATAGTCTACATGTAATCTCCCACAATAGTCTACATGTAATCCTCCACAAGTCTACAAGTAATCCTCCACAATAGTCTACATGTAATCCTCCACAATAGTCTACATGTAATTCCCCACAATAGTCTACATGTAATCCCCCACAATAGTCTACATGTTATCGCCCACAATAGTCTACATGTAATCCTCCACAATACTCTACATGTAATCCTCCACAATACTCTACATATAATTCCCCACAAAAGTGCAGCTTACACACAACCCAGAACTTCTACACCTGCGAGTTGAAGATGCAGTCATTAAGACAAGCCATCACTTGCGCATGCGCGTCTCTGCTGCCGTGCCACGTTCTCCAGCGTTTGATGACGAGAACCAATGCTAGTTCTGTTTTCCTATGCACTTGTCAGGTATTTTTTCTTTATTTACTTAAATCAACTTAATTGCCAGGTCCATTAAATGGGTGGAAAATTACCCAAGCCTATCCTGTAGCAGACACGGGTGTATTTTGAATAAAAAAAATTAATGAACATTTAATTATGAACAAAAAAGGGCAATACTGTAAATGATGGAGAACTGCAAGCTCTCGGGGTCCGAATGATTGATGGATCTGATGCACCAAATGGTGAAGCTAGCAAAGAATGGAGGTTTCAATTGATTGATGATTTCAGCTGCAAATGTAACTGCACTCTGGGGTAACGTCATTTGTGTTCAGTACCTTGTAACAGACAGCACAATGTGTGTGAGTGTTGATGGCTGCTGCAACTCTGTCTACACAGACAACACAATGTGTAAGTGTAAGTGTTGATGTTTGTTGTAGCTCTCTGTCTACACAGACAACACAATGTGTAAGTGTTGATGTTTGTTGTAGCTCTCTGTCTACACAGACAACACAA
Organism: Megaustenia siamemsis; assembly: GCA_032433765.1. NCBI lineage: Eukaryota > Metazoa > Mollusca > Gastropoda > Stylommatophora > Ariophantidae > Megaustenia > Megaustenia siamemsis. Next base: position 11,800,001 of record JAVIAB010000125.1, on the reverse strand, counting down.
TGTGTAAGTGTTGATGTTTGTTGTAGCTCTCTATCTACACAGATAGCACAATGTGTAAGTGTTGATGTTTGTTGTAGCTCTCTGTCTACACAGACAACACAGTGTATAAGTGTTGATGTTTGTTGTAACAATTCGGTTATACAAACAGTTTTATTCAACAAAACCAAGAATGATAACACTGATATCCATCATGTAATAAAAAATGATACATTTTATACACACACACACACAATTAATTATCACAAACCTCAAAATTGTTACCCACACCCCTCCGTCAATTTCATATGTTCCAAAGATGAAAAGGAACAGACAAGTGAGAAAGGTGGATATGTATGTGATACGGCATGTATGTGATATGGCACAATAGCTAAGGTAAGTGATACTGATAACAGGTCACAATAAATAAGGTGCAATACTTGAAATGGCTGTCTACTATGGTTCATGTATACCACACATCCCACAGCGGTTGTTCATGCATACCACACATCCCATACTAGTTGTTCATGCATACCACACCAGTTGTTCATGCCTATCATATACCCCAAAGTCCAGGAACCATCTGACAGGATTCTCAAACAGAAGACATATTGAGCCAAAACGTTCAAATTTGTCTCCATTGAATACATAAAGCTTTAACATATCATTAAACATTTTTTGTTCATTTCTCCTTTACAATAAACTTTACTGCAGCTTCACATTTTTACGCATTTCTTTGTCATAACCCCTGACAGAATGTTACCAAGTCTGAGCCGAGAGATGTACATAGTAGAAGCACCAAATAAATTATGTCTACGACAATATGTACATGATGTCATATATATGTATATGATGTCATATATGTGTAAATGATGTCAAAGACATTGAAGAGGATATGAGCTGAAAATGCTCAGCAACTCATAGTTTATTGGCTTCTGGATCAACAAACCAGAACTGATTAAGACCCTACTCAAGCTGCTTGTAACAGCCATGAAAACTAACAAATAGATATCAAAGAGGGAAGGCAAACTCTGTAATCAAAAATGATGTTGGACGCTCAAAAATTATGTTGGACGCCTAGAAATGATGTTGCACGCTCAAAAATGATGTTGGATACATAAAAATGATGTTGGACGCCTAGAAATGATGTTGGACGCCTAGAAATGATGTTGGACGCTCAAAAATAATGTTGGACACTCAAAAATAATGTTGGACGCCTAGAAATGATGTTGGACGCCTAGTAAAGATGTTGGATTCTCAAAAATGATGTTGGACACCTAGAAATGATATTAGACGCTCAAAAATGATGTTGGATGCTCAAAAATGATGTTCGGTGCTCAAAAATGATGTTGGACGCCTAGAATTGATGTTGGACGCCTAGAAATTATGTTGGACGCTCAAAAATGATGTTGGACGCTCAAAAATGATGTTGGACGCCTAGAAATGATGTTGGACGCCTAAGAATGATGTTGGATACTCAAAAATTATGTTGAACGCTCAAAAATGACGGTGGACGCTCAGAAATGATGTTGGATACTCAGGCTGAATGCACAAATATTGCAGCTTGGTGTACATCATAACACAGCTTTTTTTCCCATGTACCAGTTTCAAGAGCAGAGAATTTAGAGAAGAATCTCATGGAGATGAGCAACAACAGACAACACGTGTACACAGAAAACAGGTTATCTGGCACAGCAAACAATGGATGGCACTTCATTTTCCGATTTGACAGAAAGAATATGACAAAATAGGAGAGTGACATAACATGAGCACATCCACATGTCTACAACATCAAACTTTCACATGTCTACAACATCAAACTTTCACATGTCTACAACATCAAGACTTCACAAGTCTACAACATCAAGACTTCACATGTCTACAACATCAAACTTTCACATGTCTACAACATCAAGACTTCACATGTCTACAACATCAAGACTTACCTCCAATAGTGAAGACTTAGTCCTGGGCATTGTCCACACTTGGAGCATCCTCGAGATGTGTCTGTAGCTGTCCCAGTCTTGTCACCGCTCTTATGTCCACTGGCGTTCACAGCAGTTGTATAATCCTGCAGGACACACAAACAACTTAAACAGCACTGACAGGATTAGTCCACTTTGTATACTCTTTTTATCCAAATCTACAACTAAAAGTAAGAAAACAGAAGTAATGGTCATATCGAAGAAACAATCATCACCATCATAAAAAAAAGTAAAGTACCCCCGTCACGCCAAGTGGCGTATAGGGAAATATGGTGTTCAGACTGTTTCCTGTCATTCGTTAACACATTTCATCTCTGTAGAGGTTATTTTTCTTATTGTTCTTGCATCTAGGGTCCAGGTCTGGCATTGGTAGCACAACGTTGGGATGAAGATTGTATTGTATAGTGCTCGTTTTGTCTCCAGAGTTATTTCCTTGTTGGATAATAGTGGTGATAACTGTCCGATGATTTGACAAGCTTTGTTGTTATCGTTTGTCATTAGACTTCCTAGGTATTTGAATTCCTCTACTTATTTTAGTTGTCTGCCTTCTATAGTTATGTTGATGTTTTGTTTATTTTTGGCGACATACATGACTTCTGTTTTGTTGATGTCGATTTTCATGTTGTATTTTGTGCCTGAGATGTTGATGTTTTTCTTCTGTAACACTTGTTTTCAGATATTCTTCTGTTACACTTGTTGTCAGATCGTCTTCTGTTACACTTGTTTTCAGATATTCTTCTGTTACACTTGTTTTCAGATCTTCTGTTACACTTGTTTTCAGATCTTCTTCTGTTACACTTGTTTTCAGATCTTCTGTTACACTTGTTTTCAGATCTTCTTCTGTTACACTTGTTTTCAGATCTTCTTCTGTTACACTTGTTTTCAGATCTTCTGTTACACTTGTTTTCAGATCTTCTTCTGTTACACTTGTTTTCAGATCTTCTTCTGTTACACTTGTTTTCAGATCTTCTTTTGTTACACTTGTTTTCAGATCTCCTTCTGTTACACTTGTTTTCAGATCTCCTTCTGTTACACTTGTTTTCAGATCTTCTTCTGTTACACTTGTTTTCAGATCTCCTTCTGTTACACTTGTTTTCAGATCTTCTTCTCATACACTTGTTTTCAGATCTTCTTCTGTTACACTTGTTTTCAGATCTTCTGTTACACTTGTTTTCAGATCTTCTGTTACACTTGTTTTCAGATCTTCTTCTGATACACTTGTTTTCAGATCTTCTGTTACACTTGTTTTCAGATCTTCTGTTACACTTGTTTTCAGATCTTCTGTTACACTTGTTTTCAGATCTTCTGTTACACTTGTTTTCAGATCTTCTTCTGATACACTTGTTTTCAGATCTTCTTCTGATACACTTGTTTTCAGATCTTCTTCTCATACACTTGTTTTCAGATCTTCTTCTCATACACTTGTTTTCAGATCTTCTTCTGTTACACTTGTTTTCAGATCTTCTGTTACACTTGTTTTCAGATCTTCTTCTGTTACACTTGTTTTCAGATCTTCTTCTGTTACACTTGTTTTCAGATCTTCTTCTCATACACTTGTTTTCAGATCTTCTTCTGTTACACTTGTTTTCAGATCTTCTTCTGTTACACTTGTTTTCAGATCTTCTGTTACACTTGTTTTCAAATGTTTTTATACATTTTTCTACAGATCTACAATAGTAAGCTTCACAGCTGCATTGGACAAAAACAAAAAAAAAAAAAAAAAAAAAAAAAGCAGGTTCTTTAAAAATCTGTGTCATATTTTGTGCAGTTTCACTCTTTATTTCTTTAATAACTGTTTTCAGATATACAATATTATTACTTATTATTATAACTGACAACAAAGTACTACTTTCTGTAGTTGGAAATATATGCTACAATAATGCTTACTATAAATAGCAGCGATGTAGCTGTATCAATAGTTAAAATTAAAGTGGCATGGGCACCTAGCACATTACCCCAAAAATCATGTGCCGAAAATCTGTAAAATTTATGGTCACTAACATCATATTCCCCATACGTCACTTGGCGTGACGAGGGTACTTTACTTTTTTTTTTATATATGTATCACATTTTGCCATATATGTATCATGATGTGTTATCTTCACACAGAAAGTTGGTTACTATTTCAATGTCACATACCTTTATGATACACTCTGATGCACCATGATATACTCTGATGCATCCTGATGATACACTGAAGCACCCTGATGATACACACTGAAGCACCCTGATGATGCACTCTGTGACTGATATAAGCTATAAGTTATCAGTTCACTTTCTTTGTTCTTCACCTGTGTTTTTACACCTTGTAGTCTGTCCTCCTCCCATTCACACCTTGTGTAATGATATCATCAGAGAAGTGTGATAACTGTGTCTGTTATCTGCAATACCATTCTATCTCAACACATCCATGACTATAACATAGAATCTTTAGAGATCCTTCTTTCTTCTCCCATAGTGTGTTACTGGGGAGATCCTTCTCTATACTCTCATAGTGTGGCATTGGGGAGATCCTTCTCTATTGTCTCATAGTGTGTCATTGGGGAGATCCTTCTCTATTCTCTCATAGTGTGTCATTGGGGATATTATTCTCTATTTTCTCATAGTATGTCATAGGGGAGATGCTTCTCTATTTTCTCATAGTATGTCATAGGGGAGATGCTTCTCTATTTTCTCATAGTATGTCATAAGGGAAGGGAGCAGCGATAGCTCAGTGGTTAGTGAACTGGACTACAAAGAACAAGGGGTAGGGTTCGATCCCAGCCGACGGCTTTCGGGTTCACCCAACCTTTAATGGGTACCGGATTTTTTTTCTGGGAATGTGAAGCGGCACGGGCGTAATACCGACCACATTACCCCAAAAATCATGTGTCAAAGGTCTGTAAAATTTATGGTCACTAACACCATATTCCCTATACGCCACTTGGCGTGACGGGGGTACTTTACTTTTTACATTATGTCATAGGGGAGATCCTTCTCTATTCTCTCATAGTGTGTCATAGGGGAGATCCATCTCTATTCTCTCATAGTGTGTCATTGGTGATATTCTTCTCTATTTTCTCATAGTATGTCACTGGGGAGATTCATCTCTATTCTCTCATAGTCTAGAAGACAACACACTCATCTATGACTCGAAGACAACACACTCATCTATGACTAGAAGACAACACACTCATCTATGACTAGAAGACAACACACTCATCTATGACTAGAAGACAACATACTCATCTATAACTAGAACACAACACACCCATCTATGACAAGAAGACAACACATTCATCTATAACTAGAAGACAACACACTCATCTATGACTATAGTCCATTCAAAAATGCATAATCACACCTGAATTAGCTTTGCGTGATAACCGTTTGTTATTTTGCTTTCAAATTTTGCATGCAATCTTAGAATATTGATGACGTTATAGAAATATTTTTTGCTCTGAGAAATTTGATCTAGTTTAAAAGTTTTCTTATTTAGGCTATATTAAATTCACCCTGTTCGAATTTGACACCATTTTAGGATATATACATTAATTTGGTGCGGTCGTTCACGTAAAATAGTTTGCTATAGCAGAAACACTAACTTCAGGAAAACCCCGTGCACAAAACTCAATTGTTATTAAACGACATGACGCACCACGGCCTTGGCATTAATTACCGAAGGGAAGGCGTATCTTTATTAATTTTGTGAAGACTCAGTAGACAATTTGTTGACTTTAAATACCAACATTTATATCTAAATTACAATGAGTTTGAAATGCAAATTTATAACTATGCAAAAGGTTACTTTTTTACTATATCAGCACTTCCTTCGGGAATCCAAGATGGGGCATTTATATTGTGATATTCATGACCCAGAGAGATGAACGCAACTCGCGCTTGGTCTTAATAGATCGTAATTTTCTCATTGGATTAAACAAGACTCAGAGTGCACTCATGTCAATCAAGGAAGGAAAATGAAAGTCGACAGCTTTGACATGGATGTCATAAAACGTGAGATATTGAAAATGCTTGCTAATAATGTACTTGTTACTCTCAGGAATTTGACATTAAAATTGCATGCAGACTGCAATATTGACATTTCTAAAAGTACTCTATGGAAGATTGTGCGAGGAGCCGGCTTCACTTTCAGAAAAACTGTTGGGGGCAGGAATATTATTTGTGAAAAACCACACTTGGTCATTGCTCGAAGCAAATACCTGAGACAGGTCCGTGAGCGGCGGAGTGAACGGTATGATATTGTATATTTGGACGAATCATGGGTCAACGCACACCACACCTATGCTAAAGAATGGCAGTCAGTAAATGGCAAACTCGAAAGAACAATTCCGAGCAGCAAAGGCCAGCGCATTATATTAACACATGCTGGAAGCACTGAAAACAGCCTTGTCCATGATGCAGGACTTATTTTCCAATCAAAAAGTACCGACGGTAGGAACTACCATACTGAAATGAATGGAAACATTTTCAAGCACTGGTTGGAGAACGATCTTTTACCAATTCTGGAGAGACCTTCATGCATAGTCATGGATAATGCATCATACCACAATGTCGTATCAGAGGGAGACAAAGTGCCTACTGCATCAAATACAAAAGAGCAAATTAGGACATTGCTTGCGAATGAAAATGTCAAATTTGACGACACATATTTAAAACCCGAATTGTTACAACTTGTGAAGAATATGAATAAGAAAAAGGTGTACCATGTTGACAAAATCATTGAGAAATACGGCCACACCTCTCTTCGACTCCCTGGATATCATGCACACCTTAATCCAATCGAACCTGTCTGGGCTCACGTCAAAGGACAAGTTGCAAAACAGAACAGGACGTTTAAAATGTGTGATGTTGAAGTTCTGACACGCAAGTCTCTCTCAAAAATAGACATTCCGTTCTGGAAGAAGTGTGTTGAACATGTGCTGCAGGTGGAAGATGAGTACTGGAAATGAGATGGATTACTATTTGTCCAGCCAGTAATGATTATCAACCTCTTGGAATCGTCAGATTCAGAATGATTAAAATTAAGATGAATTCAATTCCAGCTGCCGTTAGGACATCCTGGGGTCTAATAGTGACCAAAGGACAAGACTAATTGTAACCAATTGAATTCATGTTTGCAAATACACATAACGAACAACACCCACAATTAAGCACTATGTAGAAACGCCTCTGACAAGAATTGCAGTAAACTGGAAAATTTAACACGATTACTGTAAACTCTAAAATTTGAATTAACTTGTGTGATATCGTCATAAAAAATCAAAGGAATTCGCTGATGTGCAAAATCTGTTGTGTTTGTGGAATAAAAAATACCAAAATCTTTGCGTCATCAATATTCTAAGATTGCATGCAAAATTTGAAACCAAAATAACAAGCGGTTATCACGCAAAACGAATTCAGGTGTGATTATGAATTTCTCAACGGACTATAGAAGACAACACACTCATCTATGACTAGAAGACAACACACTCATCTATGACTAGAAGACAACACACTCATCTACGACTAGAAGACAACACACTCATCTACGACTAGAAGACAACACTCATCTACGACTAGAAGACAACACACTCATCTATGACTAGAAGACAACACACTCATCTACAACTAGAAGACAACATACTCATCTACGACTAGAAGACAACATACTCATCTACGACTAGAAGACAACATACTCATCTACGACTAGAAGACAGCATACTCATCTATGACAAGAAGACAACATACTCATCTACGACTAGAAGGCAACATACTCATCTATGACAAGAAGACAACATACTCATCTATGACAAGAAGACAACACACTCATCTATGACAAGAAGACAACATACTCATCTATGACAAGAAGACAACACACACATCTACGACTAGAGACAACACACTCATCTATGACATGAAGACAACACACTCATCTATGACTAAAAGACAACACACTCATCTACGACAAGAAGACAACACACTCATCTACGACTAGAAGACAACATACTAATCTACAACAAGAAGACAACACACACATCTACGACTAAAAGACAACACACTTATCTATGACTAAAAGACAACACACTCTTGATGATTAGAAGACAACACACTCATTGATGTCTAGAAAACAACACACTCATCTATGATTAGAAGACAACACACTCATCTATGACTAAAAGACAACACACTCATTGATGATTAGAAAACAACACACTCATTGATGTCTAGAAAACAACACACTCATTGATGATTAGAAGACAACACACTCATTGATGATTAGAAGACAACACACTCATTGATGATTAGAAGACAACACACTCATTGATGATTAGAAGACAACACACTCATTGATGATTAGAAGACAACACACTCATTGATGATTAGAAGACAACACACTCATTGATGATTAGAAAACAACACACTCATTGATGATTAGAAGACAACACACTCATTGATGTCTAGAAAACAACACACTCATTGATGATTAGAAGACAACACACTCACTGATGATTAGACAACATACTTCTTGAGCTCATTTCTCATACCCAAGTGTTGACCACTCTTCACTACTTTCTATTTGTTTTCTAATCAATTTGCTTTGACACATTTTTATTATTATGTGCTCAATATTGGTTTTATATTTGATTATATCTTCTCTACACTCCTGTATGGTGCAGAAATATGGACATTAGACAAGAAAACAGAACAGAATGCTGAAGACTTTTTCAAATGTGGATATATAGACGAATAGGTAGAATTGGATGGAAGGAAAAGAAACCAAACGATGAAGTCTTAAAACAACTAAAAATGAAAAGAGAACTACTAACTACAATTCAAACAAGACAAATGCAATTTTTGAGCCATGTTAAAAGACACAACAGGCTACTAAATACTAAAAGTAATCTTGGAGGGGAAAATACAAGTTGGCAGAGGCAGACCAAAACTAACGTAAATGAGTAACATCAACCTGCACCATCAAAGCAAGAGACAGAGCAGAATGGCACTCCATGGTAGCCATCCTTCAGTGCTGAGATGGCACATGATGATGATGTGTAAAATGAAAGACTTTTTGTTAAAAAAAAGAAAAGACTAAAAACAAAGCAACTAAAAGATGAGTCAAGAAAAACCTGATGAAAACTAAAATATGAATAAAGAAAAACTTGATGAAAACTAAAACATGAATAAAGAAAAACTTGATGAAAACTTTAAGATCTTAAAACTAAACATAATCAAAACAGAAGAGACAGGACCAAATGAGTTACATAAAGAAATGACAGTACCTTCATGATCCTACTAATGTAGTAATATCATCGGATGATCATGCATTGACTATTCATAGATGAGTTCTACAATCATGAATAATGAATGACATTAATTAGGTGTGTGTCTGTGTAAAGTGATCACATGTATACGGACATGTTTGTTGCTATATACTTGATCATATACTAATGCAGTTTGGTCTTTCTTTTAGACATCATGGGGTTTGCATTATTTGTGTATTTTTTTTTTAATGAATGTGTTGTATTGCTTTTTCTTCATTTTTTTAAATGCAGGGGGAATAGAGAGAGAGAGAGAGAGAGTGAGAGAGCCATGTCAAGGGTATGTAACTCATATGTGTCTGTCCAGAATTGACCTAGCACACAACATGATGATGCTGACTTACCCGTATGGTAGGATCATCGCTAGTGATCAAACAATTACTCCTGGGATGACCACGCCGCTTCACTGGCTCTGTCACTGGTGACGACGAATGGCCGCCCGTTGCCATGACGTTGTTTACTTGAATTACTCCTCCACAATTAAATCACCAACAAATACAATAAATCTTCACAGAAATCCACACACTCTCTCAGACATCTGATATGTAATAAATATTTGCCGCAAAAGGTTTTAATTTAGCACACTGAAAACTAGGGAAGGATATGTAGAAATATTCCACTACCGTTTTCACTGTATGTTTCTTTTATCTCGCCAAACTTTTCGTTTTAAACAATTTCGCAATAGAAAATCTACAACAAGTCAGTTGAACATCGGGCTTTCCCTGAATGTGGTCTTCCCGTTGTTGGTTGTGTGCGTCACTCAAAGCAGCAACTCAAACACGTGCCGGTATCCCAAGAATGTCTGTTGCTAGATCATATAATATCTGCTAAGTCCAGGATGAATCCATTGGCTCATATTCCATTATGGTCTTTGTTATGAAGAATAATACCGTAAAATGAAGACCAAGTTTCGGGAATTTTAGTTTTCCATAAAAATCAGGGAACATTCAATCATAATAAATGATAAGTCCGTTGTCACAGCGAGATCATGTGAGCTTTTTAATTGTACATGCTAATTTCCATTAAAATCGTACTAATTATTATAAACAAATTAATAAAATAAATGTAGACATGTGCTTGAACTTTAGTCCGTCTACAACAACAATGCCATTATCAACTGACATTTCATACAACAAAGAATGACAACAAAAAACAAAGACAAGTGTTAGCGAGAACTCTACACCAGAAAATAGTGAAAGTGAAAGTTCTTGACCTGGTCAAGCGTCGGTTGATGGCAACAGTTTTTAGTTTTGTGGACTTTTTTCTAAAAACCACTACAAACACTATTTTAAAATAGTAAAATCAAGGTTTAATTTCAACACAATTAATATAAAGTTAGCGGGTACTTCATTCTTTTTCTTAAACAGAATTTACTGGCTTTAATGTGAAATCAACAGCGTGTAAAGTTGAAGTCCCAGCAGAAATTAGGTCGCCAGCAGGGACGCTATTTCAAATTTCTTCTATCTCTGTAGAGCTAGCCTTAAGCCGGTTACGGGGTAAAGTGAAGTTTCTTGATCAAAGTTTACAAACTAACACTACAGTGTTCCTAAGTCACGAAATAGAAGTACATGAGGTACAGCGAACAAATATTGTGAAAAAGGTCCACGGTTTTGAAATAAAAACACATATCCTGGAAAGTGAACTGGACAAATCTACACACTGGTCACAAGGTGTAGCCTGGTCTACCCTGCAAAGCACGAGTCAGATGGAGAGGGCCCCCGAGTGCCGCCGCCAGCCCGTCCCAGCTCCTCAAAGGTGTCTTGCTATTTTTGGGCTGTGACCCCGCCTCCGTGTGGCTGTGATTGACGTTAGGAGGTATTGGGGATTATACGGGAACCACAGGGCCCGCCACGGTATTTGAGAGTCACGCTTGCTCTCAATCAAACAAGCTCCGTTCATGATTCGGTCGGCTCAACAATCTTGTGTTGGGGAAAAAGGATGGCAGCATTTTAAAATAGCTACATCTTCGGATTCTCCGGACTCTTATGACAACTGAGAAAGATGATGACTTGTAGACGCAGTCTTCCGTACAATGACTCGTAAGAGACGAGACACTGAGCAAATAATAATCATTATCTAGAGTCGGGCCGTCATCAAGTACCCTGCCTTGTGGCGTAGGCAATCACGCATCTCCACAACTTCTACATTTATTTATCAGTGCTTCTTCTGACTTTAGAATTCTACCTAGCCATTATCTTTCTTCAACTTCCTGGTATCCGTTCTTTCTGTTTTCCTCTATCCTTTCTTCCCTCAGTATATTTCCAGTTGTCACAGTAAGTTGCTACCATCTCGTTATGTGATCTCACAAAATGATGATGGCTTCTTGATGTTGGCCATCAATTTTCTTTTACTTTTTGTCCTTTATCTAGTCCGTGACTCTTATTATATGGTTTATCTAGTCCGTGACTCTTATTATATGGTTTATCTAGTCCGTGACTCTTATTATATGGTTTATCTAGTCCGTGACTCTTATTATATGGTTTATCTAGTCCGTGACTCTTATTATATGGTTTATCTAGTCCGTGACTCTTATTATATGGTTTATCTAGTCCGTGACTCTTATTATGTGGCTAGCTCAACATTCTTTTGTAAAACCACATTTACTCCAAAGATGTTCTTGTCAGCGGTCCATGAATCACATCCATAGGTCAGGACTGCCCCACGTAACACTAAAGAAGTGGAGTAGAGTGGATGGAAGCTCATGGTTTATTGTCTCGGGCGCAAAATTTCAAAATAAAAACAAAAACAAATTAATCACAATTTGTTTTTAATAAACAAATTAGTGGGCGCAATACTTGACTTGTCCCGGACGCACGCAATCAACGTCACGCCACTACATTGGGGAGCTCTTTTTCTTAGTTTCCTTGAAACAAGTGGATTCCATCATATTTTAATGAATTGTTTGTTGGATCGCAGTCTCTTACTTGGCTACTGTGTATCTCACCTCTGTTGTACACCGTGTATCTCACCTCTGTTGTACACCATGTATCTCACCTCTGTTGTACACCGAGTATCTCACCTCTGTTGTATACCGAGTACCTCACCTCTGTTGTACACTGTGTATCTCACCTCTGTTGTACACAGTGTATCTCACCTATGTTGTACACCGTGTACCTCACCACTGTTGTACACCGTGTATCTCACCTCTGTTGTACACTGTGTATCTCACCTCTGTTGTACACTGTGTATCTCACCTCTGTTGTACACTGTGTATCTCACCTCTGTTGTACACTGTGTATCTCACCACTGTTGTACACAGTGCATCTCACCTCTGTTGTACACCGTGTACCTCACCTCTGTTGTACACCGTGTATCTCACCTCTGTTGTACACCGTGTACCTCACCACTGTTGTACAACGTGTATCTCACCTCTGTTGTACACCGTGCATCTCACCTCTGTTGTACATTGTGTATCTCACATCTGTTGTACACCGTGTATCTCACCTCTGTTGTACAACGTGTATCTTACCTCTGTTGTACACCGTGTATCTCACCTCTGTTGTACACCGTGTATCTCACCTCTGTTGTACAACGTGTATCTTACCTCTGTTGTACACCGTGTATCTCACCTCTGTTATACACCGTGCATCTCACCTCTGTTGTACACTGTGTATCTCACCTCTATTGTGCATTGTGTATCTCACCTCTGTTGCACATTGTGTATCTCACCTCTGTTGTACATTGTGTATCTCACCTCTGTTGTACACTGTGTATCTCACCTCTGTTGTACACAGTTTATCTCACCTCTGTTGTACACTGTGTATCTCACCTCTGTTGTACATTGTGTATCTCACATTTGTTGTACACCGTGTATCTCACGTCTGTTGTACAACGTGTATCTTACCTCTGTTGTACACCGAGTATCTCACCTCTGTTGTACACTATATATCTCACCTCTGTTGTACATTGTGTATCTCACCTCTATTGTACACTGTGTATCTCACTTCTGTTGTACAACGTGTATCTCACCTCTATTGTACAACGTGTATCTCACCTCTGTTTTACAACGCGTATCTCACCTCTGTTGTACAAAGTGTATCTCACCTCTGTTGTACAACGTGTATCTCACCTCTGTTGTACATCTACCATCTGAAGCTAGAATAGTTCCAAGGTACTTGAATTATTTTCAAGGCTCATGACAGGAGCAGAGCTGTTAGCGACTCATAGCTGATGGAGACATGGCTCATGATAGGAGCAGAGCTGGAAGCTGTCAGCAGCTCATAGCTGATGGAGACAAGGCTCATAACAGGAGCAGAACTGTTAGCGACTCATAGCTGATGGAGACAAGGCTCATGATAGGAGCAGAGCTGGAAGCTGTCAGCAACTCATAGCTGATGGAGACAAGGCTCGTAACAGAAGCAGAGCTGTTAGCGACTCATAGCTGATGGAGACAAGGCTCACGATAGGAGCAGAGCTGGAAGCTGTCAGCAACCCATAGCTGATGGAGACAAGGCTCATAACAGGAGCAGAGCTGTTAGCGACTCATAGCCGATGGAGACAAGGCTCATGATAGGAGCAGAGTTGGAAGCTGTCAGCAACTCATAGCTGATGGAGGCAAGGCTCATGACATCAGTAGAACTGAAAGCATACAGCAACTTATAACTGATGGTTTACGCCATTATCGGTGAACTACAACTATCTAGATCAAACTCCAACTTTTCTCAGTGCCTATAGAAGTAGACCAACTGGACCAGTTTTGGCCACGCGAGTTGGATCGAAGAGGGAGGACAGCCTGGTACTTCAAAATGCTCATTTGAAATCGGATGTGCTGGGTCGAAAAACGAAAATAAGCCACAACTCAAGGCATCTACAAGCCGCGATAGCTCAGTGGTTAGTGAACTGGACTACAAAGGACAATAGGTAGGGTTCGATCCCAACCAACGGGTTCCGGGTTCACCCAGCCTTAAATGGGTACCGGATTTTATTTATGTGCCGAAGGTCTGCCAAAATTTATGTGCCCAAGGTTTTTAAAAATGATGGTCACTAACACTATATTCCCTATACGCTACTTGGCGTGACGGAGGCACTTTACTTTACAAGGAATCTACACACTAAACATTCTTTCCGGGAGGGATGACTATCTATTGCTAGAGCAATCATCGGCTAGAGAGAGAGAGAAAGAGAGTTGATTTGTTTGTTTATTGTCTCAGAGAGAGAATTAATGGATTTGTTTAGTCAATGCCACACACACACACACACACACAAACACACACAGGGAGAGAAAGAAAGAGAGAATTTATTTATTTGTTTGGTCAATGTTACACACACACACACACACACACACACACACACAAACAGACAGAGAGATAATTTATTGATTTGCTTATTTCATGCCACACAGAGAGAGAGAGAGAGCATGAAAGAGAGATAAATTGTGCATTTCTGTGAAGTCTTTTTCTTTGTTTACACAAATTTATTTATTCTTTTAAGATCCATAGGGGGCATACATGGAATAACAATTGGAATTCATTATATAAATAATCTAAGGTAAGCTGATAATACAGTCTTAATCGCTAAGAGTGAAAATGAGTTACAAGAAATGTTGGACATTATAGTGAAGGAAAGCAAAAATAAAGGACTCAGCCTTAATAGCAAAAAGACAGAGGTAATGGTAATAACAAAGAAACCGACAACAACATCACCTCAATTCACAATAAAGACAAGTGGAACAATATTAAAACAGATAAATGAATTTAAATATTTGGGAACAATGTTAATCTATGACGGAAGATGTACAACAGAGGTGAGATGCAGAATGGCTCAGGCAAAAGCAGCTTTCCAAAAAATGAGGAAGATACTGTGCAATCCATTTTTGACAATAGAAACAAGAAAATGAGTCCTTAAAAGTTATGTAGAGCCAGTCTTAACATATGGATGTGAATCATGGACAATAGAACAAGGACAAGCAAATCAATGGAAGCTGTATAAATGTGGTTTTACAGAAGAATGTTGAGAATACCATCAACAGTTAAGAAGAGTAATAAAAACGTTCTGAAAGAGGCCAAAGCAAAAAGATAGGTAATATCAAATATTAGGAAGAAACACTCATCATTCTTTGGCCATGTAATGAGAAGGGAACAACTGGAATATATTGTTGCAACTGGGAGAATTGAGGGAGGAAGAGATATATGCAAGCGAAGAGAAAAGACACCAGCCAGCTTAAAAGAATGGCTTGTCAGAAGGTTAACAACATAAATTATTACGTTCTATTTTAATCTAATATAAACTTTACTTCCTACATAACGTATATTCCATTGTAATCTAATATAAACTTTACTTCCTACGTAACTTACATGCCACTGTAATGTAATATAAACTTTACTTCCTACATAACGTATATTCCATTGTAATCTAATATAAACTTTACTTCCTACATAACTTATATTCCATTTTAATCTAATATAAACTTTACTTCCTGCGTAACTTATATTCCATTGTAATATAATATAAACTTTACTTCCTACATAACGTATATTCCATTGTAATCTAATATAAACTTTACTTCCTATATAACGTATATTCCATTGTAATCTAATATAAACTTTACTTCCTACATAACGTATATTCCATTGTAATCTAATATAAATTTTACTTTCTACATAACGTATATTCCATTGTAATCTAATATAAACTTTACTTTCTACATAACGTATATTCCATTGTAATCTAATATAAACTTTACTTCCTATATAACGTATATTCCATTGTAATCTAATATAAACTTTACTTCCTACATAACATATATTCCATTGTAATCTAATATAAACTTTATTTTCTACATAACGTATATTCCATTGTAATCTAATATGAACTTTACTTCCTACATAACGTATATTCCATTGTAATCTAATATGAACTTTACTTCCTACATAACGTATATTTCATTGTAATCTAATGTGAACTTTACTTCCTACATAACGTATATTCCATTGTAATCTCATGGAAACTATATCAAGACCCCGATCTTTTAGAAGCCGGTTCATGATGCTACTTGTCCATGTTCTCACACAGCGGATACGTCCTAACTGCTCTATCAATGTCCTAACACGTAAGCAAAACTGAACTAACTAGATCTTGTACTTTAGAGTTGTTCCTACTTTTTTCCCGAGCACACACATTTGGGGTCCAGGTTTTGTTCTACATACATAATGATTCCAAGATCTATAGAAGTTTGGAGTGAAGTGCTAATAGTTCTAGGATCAAAGGCTTCACAAAACGTGTGACTGCGCTGGAACTGGAAATAGAAACAACAACAGGAATTGCCGGTTTGGTGAATATTGAATCACACAATAAATAAAGTACATAATAATGAATCACACAATAAATAAAGTACATAATAATGAATCACACAATAAATAAAGTACATAATAATGAATCACACAATAAATAAAGTACATAATAATGAATCATACAATAAATAAAGTACATAATAATGAATCACACAATAAATAAAGTACATAATAATGAATCACACAATAAATAAAGTACATAATAATGAATTACACAATAAATAAAGTACATAATAATGAATCACACAATAAATAAAGTACATAATAATGAATCACACAATAAATAAAGTACATAATAATGAATCATACAATAAATAAAGTACATAATAATGAATTATACAATAAATAAATTACATAATAATGAATCATACAATAAATAAATTACATACTAATGAATCATCTATCTATCTATCTATTGACCTTTCGAGCCGTAACCGGCCCATAGGGCGTAGACCAAGATACACCTTCTCCTATATGAATTTTTGTTCTAGCAGTTTTCTTTTAAAGATATTTTATCAAATCTCGCCATCTGTCTCTGTTCTGTGCAAGCAGTTCTATCTCATTGAGGGAGCCGATTCCTGCTGCTCTTGCCTCTCTCATCAATGTTCTTCTCAGTGTCTCCCTGGGTCTTCCTCTTTTTCTTTTACCTGTTGTTTCCCATATGAGGGCTTGCTTTGCTATTCGATTATTATCTCTTCTCATCACATGTCCAACGTATGACCATCGTCTTTTCTTTATTACTGAAGATATTAGTGGTTGATTGGCGATTTGGTGAATATTGAATCACACAATAAATAAAGTACATAATAATGAATCATACAATAAATAAATTGCATACTAATGAATCATACAATAAATAAATTACATACTAATGAATCATACAATAAATAAATTGCATACTAATGAATCATACAATAAATAAATTACATAATAATGAATCATACAATAAATAAATTACATAGTAATGAATAATGAATCATACAATAAATAAATTACACAATAATGAATCACACAATAAATAAATTACATAATAATGAATCATACAATAAATACATTACATAATAATGAATCACACAATAAATAAATTACATAATAATGAATCACACAATAAATAAATCACATAATAATAAATTACATAACAATGAGTCACACAATAAATACATTACATAATAATGAATCATACAATAAATAAATCACATAATAATAAATTACATAACAATGAATCACACAATAAATACATTACATAATAATGAATCACATAATAATAAATAACTCGATAAATAAATTACATAATAATGATTCACATAATAATAAAACGCACTATACTAAATTACACAATAAATCAAGCTTACAATAAATAAATTATGCAATAATAAATGACACAATAAATAGATTACACAATACTAATTCGCACATTAATAAATGGCGCAATAAATAAATGACACAATAATAAAACACATACTAAATAAATTACACAATAATAAATGACTCAATAAATAAATCACACAATAATAAATCACCCAATGAAATCACACAATAATAAATCACCCAATCAAATCACACAATAATAAATAACTCAATAAATAAATCATACAATAATAAATCACCCAATCAAATCACACAATAATAAATAACTCAATAAATAAATCACACAATAATAAATCACCCAATCAAATCACACAATAATAAATAACTCAATAAATAAATCACACAATAATAAATCACCCAATCAAATCACACAATATCACATAATAAATAATAACTCACGTAATAAAACACAATAAATATTACACGATAAATAATTACATAATAATGAACTATAATTTCACTATAAATAATTGTTTATTTTCATAATTAGTTTGCTCGCCTTGTTATGGCTGAACGCTACTGTTTACTGTAGTGTTGGTGTCGTACATGTCGCTACAGTTTGCTGTACCCTGGATGTTGTAGATGTCTCTAATACGCTGTGTCGTTGTCGCTGAGCGCTACAGTCTGCGTGTCCTAGATGTCGCTAATACGCTGTGTCGTTGTAGCTGAGCGCTACAGTCTGCGTGCCCTTGACGTTGTAGATGTCGCTAATACGCTGTGTCGTTGTCGCTGAGCGCTACAGTCTGCGTGCCCTAGATGTTGTAGATGTCGCTAATACGCTGTGTCGTTGTCGCTGGACGCTACAGTCTGCGTGCCCTAGATGTTGTAGATGTCGCTAATACGCTGTATCGTTGTCGCTGAGCTGACTGATCTCTACTTTTTGTTGTACCCTGGATGCCATAGCTCGATAACACGCTGTGTCGGTGTTGTCCCTGGGCGCTACTTTTTGCTGTAGCCTGGGTGTCGTAGATGTCGCTAACATGCTGTGTTGTTGACTGCACGTTTATACATGTTTATACATGTCAATACCTGTCAAATGGTAGATAAGTAACGAGTATCGGTCGCATGTTGCGCTGTCTGGATAATGTTTGTGCTACTTGATTTCATGACGATCAGTACATTCGTGTGTGAGGTGGTCAGTGGCACGCTAGGCCGAAGTAATTGGTCAGATACAATGCCATCAGCATCATGTACAAAAACCGGTTGGCACAGGCGATCATCTCCTTCCAAAAGTCGGGAATGTCTTATTTTAACGTCTTTCTGCTCAGATTAACGTCCCCTTGCACTTTATACGGCCATGCTCTAATATGTCATTAGAAGACCCTAGGGTTGGGCTTAGGGTTACGGTTAAGATTAGGGTTTAGGCTAGGGTTTAGGTCAGACTTTGAGGCTAGGGTTAGGGTTATAGTTTCGGTTAGGCTTAGAATTTGGGTTAAGATTATGCTTATGGTTAGGGTTTGGGTTAGACTTAGAGTTAAGGTTAGGGTTAGGGTTAGGGTTTAGGTTATACTTAGAGTTAAGGTTAGGCTTAGAGTTAGGGTTAGGGTTTAGGTTAGACTTAGAGTTAAGGTTAGGCTTAGAGTTAAGGTTAGGGTTAGGGTTTAGGTTAGACTTAGAGTTAAGGTTAGGCTTAGAGTTAAGGTTAGGTTTAGGGGTTAGGTTAGGGTTAGGGTTAGACTTGGAGGTTAGGGTTAGGGTTATAGTTTCGGTTAGGCTTAGAATTTGGGTTAAGATTAGGCTTAGGGTTAGGGTTTAGGTTAGACTTAGAGTTAAGGTTAGGGTTAGGGTTTAGGTTAGACTTAGAGTTAAGGTTAGGGTTAGGGTTTAGGTTATACTTAGAGTTAAGGTTAGGCTTAGAGTTAGGGTTAGGGTTTAGGTTAGACTTAGAGTTAAGATTAGGCTTAGAGTTAAGGTTAGGGTTAGGGTTTAGGTTAGACTTAGAGTTAAGGTTAGGCTTAGAGTTAAGGTTAGGTTTAGGGGTTAGGTTAGGGTTAGGGTTAGACTTGGAGGTTAGGGTTAGGGTTATAGTTTCGGTTAGGCTTAGAATTTGGGTTAAGATTAGGCTTAGGGTTAGGGTTTAGGTTAGACTTAGAGTTAAGGTTAGGGTTAGGGTTTGGGTTAGACTTAGAGTTAAGGTTAGGGTTAGGGTTTGGGTTAGTTAGACTTAGAGTTAAGGTTAGGGTTAGAGATTGGGTTAGACTTAGAGTTAAGGTTAGGGTTAGGGGTTGGGTTAGACTTCAATTTGGGTTAAGATTAGGCTTAGGGTTAGGGTTGGGTTAGACTTAGAGTTAAGATTAGGGTTAGGGTTTGGGTTAGGGTTTAGGTTAGACTTAGAGTTAAGGTTAGGGTTAGGGTTTAGGTTAGACTTAGAGTTAAGGTTAGGCTTAGAGTTAAGGTTAGGGTTAGGGTTTAGGTTAGACTTAGAGTTAAGGTTAGGGTTAGGGTTAGGGTTTGGGTTAGACTTAGAGTTAAGGTTAAGGTTAAGGTTAGGGTTAGGGTTAAGGTTAGACTTAGGGTTAAGATTAGGGTTTGGGTTAGACTTAGAGTTAAGGTTAGGGTTTAGGTTAGACTTAGGGCTAAAATTAGGGTTTGGGTTAGACTTGGAGTTACGGTTAGGGTTAGGGTTTGGGTTAGACTTAGAGTTAGGGTTAGGATTTGGGTTAGACTTAGAGTTAAGGTTAGGGTTAGACTTAGAGTTAAGGTTAGGGTTTGGGTTAGACTTAGAGTTAAGGTTAGGGTTAGGGTTTGGGTTAGACTTAGAGTTAAGGTTAGGCTTACAGTTAAGGTTAGGCCTTATTTAGAGTTATGGTTAGGGTTAGGGTTTGGGTTAGGGTTAGGGTTTGGGATAGACTTAGAGTTAAAGTTAGGGTTTGGGTTAGATTTAGAGTTAAGGTTAGGTTTAGAGTTAAGGTTAGGTTTAGAGTTAAGGTTAGGCTTAGAGTTAAGGTCAGGTTTAGAGTTAAGGTTAGATTTAGAGTTAAGGTTAGGTTTACGAATACCCTGAACTTAAATCCTTGCTGGAAAAAAATAATAAATGCACAAAAATTAGAAGCAGTTTAGAAACTTACCAATACAGTCAATCAGGGGAGATCACTCGTTTAGCAGAATGACGCTAAACTAGGACATGGCCCAAAATTATCAGTCCTCAGTGCATCGTATCAATTCTGTTGTTGACTGTCTACCTTGCCATGATTTTTCGTCCGCGATCTCTCCTTCCCTGTATTTTACCAGTTGTAACCAAATATATATTTTTTTTAAATTCTCCCTCACATTTAGCTTTTATTGCAGCTTCGCATTTTTATGCATTCATTCTCATTTCTTTGCCTTAACCCCGTAACCAAATATTCCAACTTTCCTCTTTTCATGATATACCCGAAAAATGTCGATTGTTTCTTTCTGATGTTTTTTTTTTATGGTCTCCTTTTTGTGCTGGCCTAGTTGAGAATTTTATCGATAGCCCGTTTGGTTGTTCATGGAATTCTCAAAATTCTTCTGAAATAATTTCAAGTACCCATTTTCAAAGGGTGAGCGAATTCAAAAACTGTTGGTTGAGAACATAGATAAATGGTATCTTTATACTTGTTGATCGTAAACTATAAGACGGTGACTTATATCGCTTTTCAAATGAGTCTCCGTACTGGAGCACCCTATGAACCAGTATGTGGTCAGGAGAGTACACCTGCTGGACATTAGAATCCTGCTGACCACGGAAACGTTTATCTCCATGTCTTGGCCACTATCATTGCCCACTCTCCAGGCGGCACGTGAGGGAGATCTGTATTCTGTTTTCTAAGAAATGAAATGTACATACCAAGTACACATGTGGTCAGTTCTTTGCCCAAATGAAATCTCCTTCATGAGTTATCATATCTACAAAAGCGCCAATGAAGATTCTAAAATGAAAAGTCTAATTACATGACTTGTCGTAAATAAATAAGTCTAAAGTGGAAACTATTTCCGTGGCTTGTTGTAAACAGTCTAAAGTGGAAACTATTTCCGTGGCTTGTAAATAAATAAGTCTAAAGTGGAAACTATTTCCGTGGCTTGTAAATAAATAAGTCTAAAGTGGAAACTATTTCCGTGGCTTGTAAATAAATAAGTCTAAAGTGGAAACTATTTCCGTGGCTTGTTGTAAACAGTCTAAAGTGGAAACTATTTCCGTGGCTTGTAAATAAATAAGTCTAAAGTGGAAACTATTTCCGTGGCTTGTAAATAAATAAGTCTAAAGTGGAAACTATTTCCGTGGCTTGTAAATAAATAAGTCTAAAGTGGAAACTATTTCCGTGGCTTGTTGTAAACAGTCTAAAGTGGAAACTATTTCCGTGGCTTGTAAATAAATAAGTCTAAAGTGGAAACTATTTCCGTGGCTTGTAAATAAATAAGTTTAAAGTGGAAACTATTTCCGTGGCTTGTAAATAAATAAGTCTAAAGTGGAAACTATTTCCGTGGCTTGTAAATAAATAAGTCTAAAGTGGAAACTATTTCCGTGGCTTGTTGTAAACAGTCTAAAGTGGAAACTATTTCCGTGGCTTGTAAATAAATAAGTCTAAAGTGGAAACTATTTCCGTGGCTTGTAAATAAATAAGTCTAAAGTGGAAACTATTTCCGTGGCTTGTAAATAAATAAGTCTAAAGTGGAAACTATTTCCGTGGCTTGTAAATAAATAAGTCTAAAGTGGAAACTATTTCCGTGGCTTGTTGTAAATAAATAGTCTAAAGTGGAAACTATTTCCGTGGTTTGTTGTAAATCTCTCTCTCTCTCTCTCTCTCTCTCTCTCTCTCTCTCTGCGATCAGGACTCAATCAGAGTAGGATTCCAGACTCTCACATGAATTCAGCTGTCAGGTTAAGTGTGTTGATGGCCCCTACAGACAGAACATCACAATTAGAGTCTGCCAGATCCACTATGATTGAACACCCGTTAAAACGTTGCACTGTGTTCTGCGCCAGTGGCCCAGTGCATCCGATTTCAGCCAGCATTTTATTCAGGTTTGCTTTCCCTAGCCTTTGATTGTCCCCAATCTTTCTGTAAGGCAGCAGATTGTCTTTTCTGTAGGGGGATTCTGCCCTTAGATGGTCGGCCCTCCCAGGTTTACGAGCACCATCTGCCCGAGTCACTAGAGGTGATGAACACAGACATACACGCAAAGATATGACACATGCCTAACATAGACATGCACACAAAAATATGAGATATGACTAACATAGATATGCACACAAAAAGATATGACACATGCCTAACATAAACATGCACACAAAGATATAAGATATGACTGACATATATATGCACACACAAAGATATGACACATGCCTAACATAGACATGCACACAAAGATATGAGATGTGAATAACACAGACATGCACGCAAAGATATGACACATGACTAACATAGACATACACACAAAGATATGAGATATGACAGACATAGACATGCACACACAAAGATATGACACATGCCTAACATAGACATGCACACAAAGATTTGAGATATGACTAACATAGACATGCACACACAAGGATATGAGATGTGACAAACACAGACATGCACACACAAAGATATGAGATATGACTAACATAAACATGCACACAAGGATATGAGATATGACAAACACAGACATGCACACACAAAGATATGAGATATGACTTACATAAACATGCACACAAGGATATGAGATATCACTAACCCAGGCATGCACACACAAAGTATAGACACATGACTAACACATATACACACTAAGATATGAGATATGACTAAACACCGACACACATAAAGATATGAGACATGATTAACACAGACACACAAAGATATGAGATATGACTAACATGACACGCACCAAGAAATGAACCATGGCTAGCACACACACACACACATACACACACACACACACACACAAGCTAAGATATGAGCCATGGCTAGTTCAGAAACACATTAAGATATGAGCCATGGCTTCATGGAAACACACCAAGATATGAACCATTTCTAGCACAGAAACACATTAAGATATGAGCCATGGCTAGCACGGAAGTACACTAAGATATGAACCATGGCCATCACAGACACACACTAAGATATGAATCCTGGCCAGCACAGACACCCACCAAGATATGAATCATGGCCAGCACAGACACACACTAAGATATGAATCATGGCCAGCCCAGACATACACTAAGATATGAGCCATGGCCAGCACATACACCCACCAAGATATCAGCCATGGCTATCGCAGACACCCACTAAGATATGAGCTACGAATAGCACGGATATACACTGAGAATTGAGCCATGGCTCAATTCAAGAGAAGTAGAAGAGGAGATAGAAGAACAGCGATCGCAAAAGGTATCCATATGCTTGGGATTGTTGTAGTCGGCAGACTCTTCTTAACGTGGGATTCATCGACATACGAGACGCAGGCCCCGGTTAACTGTTCACAGGTTCCGTTCAAACAGTTGTCCGGAGATTTGAGAGTGCAGTCTGACCCGCAGAACGTTTCCTTGCATGTACAGTTCCCGGTTGACTGTTCACAGGTGTCGATGAAACAGTTGTCCGGACATTTGAGAGTGCAGTCTGACCCGTAGTACGTTTCCTTGCACGTAGTCTGCACTTTCCAGGTCACATATGATGTCACAGCCATCAGAACACGTCTGTTCGCACTGTAGCCAAAAATTACCATCGGGACAAGTGTCATTACAGGTATAGCCAGGATGTTTACATTGTAGGAATTTTTCGGATTTTTTTCTCACATAAAGGACAGACACTGAGACAAGACCTGGAGCAGTCGTGTCCATAGATCCCATGTGAACAGTTGCCGTGACACGTACCGATGATGACGTTGCAGCCTTTGCTACACACTTCACAAAACGACCCAGAATGCCCGTCCAGACAATAGGTGTCTGTAAATGTTTGCACCTCACACACCGTCAGTGCACTGTCGACCTGCGAAATGGTCGGTGAGAACTCAATCTTAATGTGTGCCATTGGCGTTTGTGTGGTGACTACAATAGTGTTCACAGAAACATTAGGGTATGATATATCATTATACTGGAACACTACGCCGTCACTGTCAGAGAAAGCCTTTAGAGTGGCATTCTTTACCCGCAACATAGTGCTAGCTCGATGAAAGCTTCGAATGGTGTGAATCTTCTGGGCGTGGCAAAGTTCAGATACCAGTAAACAGAATTGGTTCCACTTCTCAATTTTGTGTGTATGCAGTCATTGTCATAGAGATTGGTCTTTGTTTTGCTATTAACTGCGGCCTCTGATCCACATCCGTCTCCTGTACAACAAACATTAAATGTGTCGGTCTGGTTTGTGATCTGTTTGAGAGCCACATTCCGACCCCCGCCAATGTAGATGGAGCAGATATTTGCAACTATCGCCCCTTCAATCCGTAGCTTATTGATCAGACCAGCCCCAGAGCAAAAGACATCAATCTCGTGCTGACTAACTACAAACCGTGATTCATTGTTACATGAGGCAGAACCATTTAGTTTTACCGTGAAACTGTCCGGATAAGGTAAGTCATTCACATAAATCCTAAACCAGGAGAACGGCAAAGATTGATTGAGAGTTGCCTCAACTAATGTAGAATTTGTGTCCGGATTACATGTGGTATCGTTGTTATCAAACAGGAAAGTAGGTTCAGATTTTTGGACGTATTTGTACACGAGATCCAAGTACTGACACTGGGGTCCGAAATATTCGTGCTGACAACTGTCATTGTTTGGGCATGTCCCTGTAGTTTTGTCACAAACTGAGTCAATATAGCAGTGACATTGTAACATACAATTTGCCCCAAACCAACCGTCTGCACAAGTTAGGTCATTAGCTTCCAAGGCCGCGAACGAAGCCAGCAGAATAAAGATTTGATCTACAGCGATGGTTAACGGACTGTGTACAAACATTTATTATCAAACCCGTGATTACATTTCTAACAAGCAAAGTCAACATCATGGCTCGAACGCAAACAAGCGTCCATCTTGGTGCGTCCCATGACGTTATCTCCGTTGTAATTAAAGGTTCTTAAATGAAAACTATTTTGTAGCAGTGGTGACATAAAGGGTTAGGTTGTCACTTATGGAAGTAAATCATGGATAATTAATTGGTGATTTCTTCTTCTTTTCTTCTTCTACAACTACCACTATTACCACTACCACTAATACTACTGTACTACGATTGCTTGCGACTACTACTAGGACAATTATTACTACAACTACCACTACTATTACTACTACCACTACAACACTACCACTGCTACTACTATGAATATTAGTACAATTACCACCACTACTGTTACTAGTATAAATACTACTGTTACCACTACTACACCTGCTACTACAATTACTACTACTACGACTAGTACTACAACTAGTACTACAACTAGTACTACAACCATTACAACTGCTACTACTAGCACAACTACTACTACAACCACTATTACCTCTACTACTACTACTACTAATAGTAAAACCACTACTACAACTCCACCACAACTACTACTACCACAATTGCTACAACTATTGCTATTAGCTTGCTACTAACCATCTGTCAAGAAGCTAAAGACCATATACTTTATAATGTGGCCAGTGCACAGATAGAACCTTTAAAAAGTATTACTTTATAATGTGGCCAGTGCACAGATAGAACCTTTAAAAAAGTATTACTTTATAATGTGGCCAGTGCACAGAGATAACCTTTAAAAAAGTATTACTTTATAATGTGGCCAGTGCACAGTGATAACCTTTAAAAAGTATTACTTTATAATGTGGCCAGTGCACAGATAGAACCTTTAAAAAAGTATTACTTTATAATGTGGCCAGTGCACAGAGATAACCTTTAAAAAAGTATTACTTTATAATGTGGCCAGTGCACAGAGATAACCTTTAAAAAAGTATTACTTTATAATGTGGCCAGTGCACAGAGATAACCTTTAAAAAAGTATTACTTTATAATGTGGCCAGTGCACAGATAGAACCTTTAAAAATGTATTACTTTATAATGTCATGAAAACCGGATTAAGAATATTGTACCATCAGAAAAATTAGAAAGGAATAGTGCATCAGGATAAACAAGGACAGAAATTAGTAAAAAAGTGTACAAAGTTGAAAAGTTGGTATTGAGTGAAAAATGTACATTGGAACTGGCCTGGAACGTCACAGACGTAAATACTTGGAGGGACGTCATCACCAATGCCTTTGGGCTTGTTCCCATGGCACTGGATAATGATGTGTCAGCTTTTCATTTGAATCTTTCCATTAACGCTACTTGTTCATGGCCTTATTTGAGTCTACATTGTGCCAACGCTTTGGTTTCACTATTGAAATGCCGCTGATTCCGCTTTCTGTCTGACACGTTCAGTCCAACTGCCAGTTCTCAAACAGTGCCTTGGTTCCCAGAGTTCAGTGCGGTAGTAACAGCTTTCTTCACAAACTATTTCCACCCCCACACCCCACTCTTTTTTTTTTCCTGTTAGCCTCCAGATGTTGCAGCTTAGCGCAGTAGCGTTGAAAAGATCAAACACCCGCGACTTTGTGCGCCAAGAGAATGCGAGTTTGTTGAACGCGATGTTGTCGACAAAGGCTTCATTGTCGCAACACGCGCTGCGTTTATGTTTCTGTTCATTTACTTTGTTATTTCTCTCACTGAGCCTACAGCGTCGATTAGTTGTTAGGTCCTCCCTCCTACGACAAATTTTTTTCATTTTTTTTTAAAGAAACATGTGGAGGTGAGGAATAGTTATCAGTGTGTTAGTACTGTAGGGTCTCTACAAGATGTAGTTACCGTTGTGTTAGTACTGTAGGGTCTCTACAAGATGTAGTTACCGTTGTGTTAGTACTGTAGGGTCTCTACAAGATGTAGTTACCGTTGTGTTAGTACTGTAGGGTCTCTACAAGATGTAGTTACCGTTGTGTTAGTACTGTAGAGTCTCTACAAGATGTAGTTACCGTTGTGTTAGTACTGTAGGGTCTCTACAAGATGTAGTTACCGTTGTGTTAGTACTGTAGAGTCTCTACAAGATGTAGTTATCATTGTGTTAGTACTGTAGAGTCTCTACAATATGTAGTTATCATTGTGTTAGTACTGTAGAGTCTCTACAAGATGTAGTTATCATTGTGTTAGTACTGTAGAGTCTCTACAAGATGTAGTTATCATTGTGTTAGTACTGTAGAGTCTCTACAAGATGTAGTTATCATTGTGTTAGTACTGTAGAGTCTCTACAAGATGTAGTTATCATTGTGTTAGTACTGTAGAGTCTCTACAAGATGTAGTTATCATTGTGTTAGTACTGTAGAGTCTCTACAAGATGTAGTTATCGTTGTGTTGGTACTGTAGATTCTCTACAAAATGTAGTTACCGTTGTGTTAGTACTGTAGATTCTCTACAAGATGTAGTTATCGTTCTGTTAGTACTGTAGATTCTCTACAAGATGTAGTTATCGTTGTGTTGGTACTGTAGAGTCTCTACAAAATGTAGTTATCGTTGTGTTATTACTGTCAAGTCTCTACAAGATGTAGTTATCGTTGTGTTAGTACTGTCAAGTCTCTACAAGATGTAGTTATCGTTGTGTTAGTACTGTCAAGTCTCTACAAGATGTAGTTATCTTTGTGTTAGTACTGTAGGATCTCTACAAGATGTAGCTATCTTTGTGTTAGTACAGTAGGGTCTCTACAAGAAGTAGCATCTTTGTGTTAGTACAGTAGGGTCTCTACAAGAAGTAGCATCTTTGTGTTAGTACAGTAGGGTCTCTACAAGAAGTAGCATCTTTGTGTTAGTACAGTAGGGTCTCTACAAGATGTAGCTTTCTTTGTGTTAGTACAGTAGGGTCTCTACAAGATGTAGCTTTCTTTGTGTTAGTACAGTAGGGTCTCTACAAGATGTAGCTTTCTTTGTGTTAGTACAGTAGGGTCTCTACAAGATGTAGCTTTCTTTGTGTTAGTACAGTAGGGTCTCTACAAGATGTAGCTTTCTTTGTGTTAGTACAGTAGGGTCTCTACAAGATGTAGCTTTCTTTGTGTTAGTACAGTAGGGTCTCTACAAGAAGTAGCATCTTTGTGTTAGTACAGTAGGGTCTCTACAAGATGTAGCTTTCTTTGTGTTAGTACAGTAGGGTCTCTACAAGATGTAGCTTTCTTTGTGTTAGTACAGTAGGATCTCTACAAGAAGTAGCTATCGTTGTGTTAGCACAGTAGGGTCTCTACAAGAAGTAACTTTTTATGGGTCAAGTCACATAAATACATCAAACTGCAAAGCTGATTATAAATGAGAAATATGAAAAAATATACACAAAATTGTATAGTTACAGCTTTACAGCAGTAAGAGACAACAGAAAATCGAACGGCGTTGCGAAATAGACCTTCAGCAAGAACAATAAGCAACACATACCAATGTATAGCTAACTAATAATGAAATATCTAAAGCAAAGTTATCTTGCATTAGAATGAAAGATAAAAATGTCTTTCTTGCATGATATTGTGACCAGATTTTAGACATTTCACTCTTTCCTCCTTATGGGTATTCTGTATCCTTCCGGTCTATTCTTTGTGCTCTGTGTATGCACACTGACCTAGGTGTAGATACTTCTGGGTATGTTTGTTGTGTATGCACACTGACCTAGGTGTAGATACTTCTGGGTATGTTTGTTGTGTATGCGCACTGACCTAGGTGTAGATACTGCTGGGTATGTTTGTTGTGTATGCGCACTGACCTAGGTGTAGATACTTCTGGGTATGTTTGTTGTGTATGCGCACTGACCTAGGTGTAGATACTTCTGGGTATGTTTGTTGTGTATGCACACTGTGATGATTGATGGCATCACATTTATAATTTTAAAAATAAATACAATACATAGACTACAGGCGTACTTACATATAGTATAGGCCTAATACTGAACTGATACACGTACAACACAATCACTCGTCGAGTTGTTTCCTTTACAAATGTTTCTGCTGGAAGCACGCCAAACTATTAAGAAAAAAAAAAAAAGTAAAGAGGCTCCGTCACGCCAAGTGGCGTATAGGGAATATGGTGTTAGTGACCATACATTTTACAGACCTTCAGCACATGATGTTTGGGGTAATGTGGTCGGTATTACGCCCGTGTCGCTTTACTTTCCCAGAAAAAATCCGGTACTCATTTAAGGCTGGGTGAACCAGGAACCTGGGTCGGTTGGGATCGAACCCTACTTCTTGTCCTTTGTAGTCCAGTTCATTAACCACTGAGCTATCGCGGCTCCCTCGCCAAACTATAGCCCTAGATACGTTTGTCATGTCGCTACAGCTTTTAGATAACCACACAATTTGGTTTTTGCCAAAGCAAACAAAATAGATGTTCTAGGAGATGTTATCGTCGGTTACTTCCTTGTGCTGCTAAAATAGAGCCGTTTGATCATTTCATTTGAATTTGTTGATCGTACCACATAAATATAGTGAAATATCCTGTTCCTACCTTTTTTTCGTTTGAAGCACTTTGAAGTAGGTCTTTCTAGCTGCAAGATAATTCTCTCAACGTCATTTGGTTGATAAAAGGGAATATCCAAAAATGAAACAATAAAATAATCACCTGGATTCATCTCTCAATGTTTGCACTCAAACTTATAGGTTGACCTTTAACCTGATAAATTGCATTCAAGTGCGGCAATTTACGATATATGAAATAGTTCATTCAGTTATTACTTTACATTAACATATTGATATAATAAAATCTGAGTTATTTGCATTTCATGTTAGAAAAGGAACATAGTTTGGCTGTTAATTAAAACTTCTTATAGTTTTGTTTCATCCTTGTTTCAGTTAAATATCAACACGCACCGCAGTAGAGTAACATAGAGTTGGGTACTATTTTCATTTTCTCCGATAAATGATCTTAATATTATTAATAATGATTAATTTAGTTAATAAAATATATTTTAATTATACTATCATTATAACTGGATACATATACTTGTCTTAACAGGAAAAATATTTCCGAGCTGTGATCGCAACCTTATGCTATAGTCATGAGAACACCTTCGCGAAAAGACATTGTCCACGATAGCTAATTTCTTATATAGCTGAGTGGCAGTGCTCACTAGAGTTTGGCTTTTCGTAGCAAGGCGCTGTGCCACCGAGTACGGGTTCGATCCCGCTGTGGTCCATATTTTTTTTCTGTTGATTATTTGTCATTTTTTCCGAGTGCAGTAAACATACTTCTTCCTCTGAATTGATTCGCTGATTATCGCCTCGGAAGTTTCCCTCTATAATAATATTCATTTATTATTATTAGTCTTGCATGCTAAAGCCAAATATCAATGGGCTAAACTACAAGCCAGATGGAAAAGCTGGAAAGAGAAAACAGAGTCCTTGAATCTCGAACGAGATAGTCAAACAGCTGAATGATGAGTGTACAGAAAGGAACACCAAAATTACACTGAAGAAGGATGGAAACATTCTAACAGGTAAACATGCAGCAAATCACTTTGCAGACTCCTTTGCAAATGACAATAATATTGAAATTAGCCTATAGAAACGACAAGAGACCCGTTTAAAACAACAAAATGCATGACAAGAAGAGACCGCACATGAAGTCATGGAAATACCCATTACACAAAGAGAGCTAGAGCTGGCAATATCCAAATTAAGAATGAAAAAAAAACCAGGCAGTGATGGAGTGTCCAATGAAATGATTAAGAACTTGGGAACTGCAGCTAAAGCAAAACTACTGCAGATCTACAACATTTGCTGGATCACAGGTAGAGTGCCACAGGCATGGAGAGAAGCAATTATGATACCATTACTCAAGCCAGGAAAAGATGGTTCAACGACATCCAGCTATAGACCAATCAGTCTTACAAGCTGTTTGTGTAAAACAATGGAACGTATAATCAATCTCAGACTGCAGTGGTACCTGGAAAGTGAAAATCTCCTTGTCCCACAACAAGAAAGCTTTAGACAGTGTTATTCTACCGAGGATCAGGCAAACTATCTTTCCCAGGAAACTGAGGACGCATTTCAAGAAAAGAAACTGGTACTAGCAGCATGGATAGACCTAAAGAAAGTATTTGATAAGGTATAGAAGGAAGGGCGTTTGAAGGAACTGAGAAATTATGGAGTAAATGGTAGGATGTACAAATGGGTCAAAGCATACCTGCATAACAGGAGAGCCAGAGTGCAACTGGATGGTCTTAAGAGTAAGAAGGGATTACTGCGGCAGGGCGTTCCACAGGGAGGGGTACTATCTCCAACACTTTTTCTGATCTACATCAATGACCTAGTTACTGAACTACCACATGGCATCAAAGTGGCAATGTATGCAGATGACTTGGTAATGTGGTGCACAGAGGAGTATGCAACACTGGCCTCCAAATTGCTACAAAGAGCTATGAATGCACTGAATTCATGGACAAATAGATGGTGTATCAGCATCAATACAGACAAATGCAGTACTACACTTTTCACACTCTCGCCAAAACAAAAAGCAGAAGCCATCTACATAAACAATGAGCCTGTGAAAGAAGACATACAAGCTACATATCTCGGAGTTACGATAACAAACTATCTTGGAAACAGCAGATAAATAAGGCAACCCAAAAAGCAAGAAGGAAATTGGCTATTCTAAGAAAGCTGTGTTGAACCACATGGAGTGCGAGTGGGAAAATACTCAGTAAAGTTTACCAACAGAGTATACGCCCACATTTAGAATATGGATCATCCGCATGGTGCTCAGCATCAAACACCACACTGCAAGAACTGGACAAAGTACAAAACCAGGCACTTAGGGTCATCACAGGAGCAATGAAATCAACATCAATATTGGAGATTAACCCCCTACTGCCCATACCAGAACAGACTAACTGGACAGAGGAATCAGGATTATCAATACAAATACGGACAGAAGTGAAAGGAATAGTTGACAAAGAGGAACAAAATAGTATACAGCGAAAAACAATAACTCTCAGTTTCCTGGATAAAGAATATCCACAAGACCTATGGATCCGTGTGTACAAAGATGGACCAGCACAAAATGCATTAAAGAATGGGGGAGCAGGTGCATATATAGAGTACCTAAATAACACTAGGGATATGAATAAAATAGCAACAATGAAATATTGTCACAATTATGACGTAGAAATAAGCAATAAAGTTGGCAATAGAAAAACTGCTGAACAGTAATCTTAGTCCACAGCCTATAGTGTTTTTGACAGATGCAAGATCGGTACTCCAGGCACTACAATCCAGAAAATTACCACATCTGCTGACCTTATTGACTGAACTCTGCAAGCACCACAGGGTTGCCCTGCAGTTGATTCCATCTCACTGTGGAATACCAGTAAATAAGAAAGCAGATCAGTTGGCAAAGGAAGGTTCAACAGGCACACAACTAGATACACCGGTTACATACCATCATAAGAAACAGATAATCAAATCAATCAGAGGACCACAAGCCCCAAATCAGGATGCCTTTCATAATATGAATAGATATGAACAAGTTATCATTATACGCCTCAGAACAGGACACAATCGACTCCATAGTCACATGTATACAACATTAAAGATCGGCACATCAACTACCTGTACATGTGGACAGGCGCCCCAGACTGCTGAACACATACTTCAAGACTGCACTGAATATAGTAGACTGAGGAAAATCCATTGGCCTATAGATACAACACTACAGACAAAACTAATTGGGCCACTGCAATTACAAAAGACAGTAAAATGTATACAGGAAACGACATTGCAGATATAGACAATACTTCGGGCGAACGAAAGATAGATAGATTCATTCAGTCCTTCCACTGTACGAACTGCACATGTGTAGCCATCTTGCATGTCTTTAATAATATTTCTGATTTTTTATGGTGAGCAATATTTCTTCAGAATTTTCCACAAAGAATCTATATGAATGCTGTCGAATGCTTATTTGAAGTCAATGAAGTTAAGTACAAAAGGTTTTTGCTTTTCAATGTGTTCCTCCAATATAAGTTGTAGAGTAAAAACGTGGTCAAGGCAGCTTCTCCCTTTTCTAAACCTAGTCTGTTCTTCACACATTACTGTATCTATTTAATCCGTTATTCTATTTAGGATGATTTTGCAGAATAACTTTGAGGCAACTGGCAAAAGTGTCACGTCTCTCCAGTTGTTACAATCTCTGAGATTGCCCTTTTTTGGAATCTTATCAATGATTCCCTTTTTTCCACTGATGAGACATCTTCTCTGCTTTCCAAATGATGTTGAACATTTTCTGGAGGTGTATTAAATTATGGCTATCAATTGCCTTGAGGATCTCAGCTGTTAACTTATCCTCACCAGCAGCCTTGTTGTTGTCCATATGCTTTAAGGAGGTATCTATTTCGCTCAAGATGAAGTCATCTAAATTTATATATAATTCTGCTGCTGGTGTTTCAGCTTCAAAATCTATTAAATTGTGGGGTAATGACGGTTAAGAATTTTTTTGAAGTGTTCCACCCAACGTGCTTTTATGTTTGTGCTTATTGTTAGCATTGAACCAGATCTGTCTAGAATTGGTGCTTTGTGATATGTATTCTGATAAAATATTAGAAGTAATCCAGGTCTCCGTTGCCTCCTCCGAATATCCGCCGCTGATGGATATAGCCATATGTATGTACACAGGTCTGTGTGTTCTCGCACGGTTGTATATACGAAGGTACCTATATAGGCGTTGTCGGTGGCGTTACAATTAAGGTAACCTATACCCCCACCCCCTTTCCCCCATATAATTTTATGGAGAAAAAAAATGGTATGGTTAAAGCTTTACGAAATTAATGGACGACACAAATTAGAACAACGTTTCGGCTCAATAGGCCTTCAGCAGGAACAAACAGACAACACACACACATATATGTCAGTAAATTAATTTTCCTTTTGGCCACAGCACAGTACACAGGTTGACATTTGTATTTCTCATTCTAGTTTGAAATTATGTTATTTGAGATATTCCATTATTAGTTAATTATTTAGGGCTTTTAAAATTTATTTATATATGTGTGTTTTGTTTGTTTTGTTCTTTCTTTCTTCTTCATTTTAAATGAATACCCTTTCCCTCCCTCCCTCCATCTCTCTCTCCCTCTCTCTCTCTCTCTCTCTCTCTCTGTAATTTCCTTTCTCTACCCCACATACACTCGTGACACTCTCTCGTGACGTTCTCTTCTTCAACACTTCATTCTCTTACTCCGATTGGTTGAACCCCAGATGACGCCAGAATTTAACGTTAACAAGATATTACCCCGAAGTGTTAACACTCGCTCCCCAGGTCTGGAAACAGCCATGTCCGTGTCGCATTTAACTTATTAGACGGTCAACACGGCGTCATTAGCGACATCTGCTACAAGCTGCCACGATCTGCAGCTTTTAGGAAAATTATCTACCAGGAAATACGGGACACGGGGGCGTTACCGAGTGCAATATATAGAGAGAGCGCCAGGATGAGTTTTTACCGCATACACGGTAGCTAGAGTGAGTTGTATTCTAGTTTCTCTATGGCTGGCACTGTAACTAAGGGGATAAATTATCTGTTTACAGCTTAAACCTTTCAGTGTACGTGTTATGGTTGCTAGCCATTTAGTGGATTATGAAAATAACACAAAACAATAGGAATAGAATTCAGTAGTCACTGATTTAAGCAACTTGATGACCCAGACTTTGCTGGTGACATCGCCCACCTCCCACATGATCACCAACAGATGCTGGATAAACTGAGCATAACTGACGAGAGACCACAACAACTGGGACTGAAAATGAAAATAGATAAGACCAAAATTATGAAAATTAATGCAGTTAGCAAAAACATATTAACAATAGGAGAAATACCACTACTAGACGTAAAATCGTATATATATCTAGGCAGTAATATAGACAAAGAGGGCATATTAGAGAATGATACTAAAATAATATACAAAAGGAGCTTCACTGCGGTTACAAACATGGAAATCCAAAGAAATTAGGTTGACCCAAAAAAAAAAAATTTCAACAATATTAAATGAACTCTAATATGTGGATGTAAAACATGGACAAAACAAAATTGACAGTTACTAAGATACAGACATTCATTAACGGATACTTGCGCAAAATAAAAGGATGGAGATGGCAAGACAAAAGCACTAACTTAGAATTATGGGAAAGTACAAGTCAAATAACAATGGACAAAGAGATACAACGAAGACGATGGCGCTGGATGAGACCCCCACTGCACAAACCAACTGAGAATATTACTCGACAAGACATTTTTTGGAATCCCCATAGAAGGAGACAAAGGGGAGGACCACAATAATCTTGGAGAAGACAGATGAAAATAGAGATCAAGAGAATGATGAAGATGAAGGGGAAGACACGGAATCCAATCATAAGAGAATGGCAAGTAACAGAATGGCTTGGATATGTGTGTGTTGTATGCTCCACAGGGAGTTGAAAGTGTGTGTTGTATGCTCCACAGGGAGTTGAAAGTGTTTGTTGTATGCTCCACAGGGAGTTGAAAGTGTGTGTTGTATGCTCCACAGGGAGCTGAAAGTGTGTGTTGTATGTTCCACCGGGAGTTGAAAGTGTATGTTGTATGCTACACAGGGAGTTGAAAGTGTTTGTTGTATGCTCCACAGGGAGTTGAAAGTGTGTGTTGTATGCACCACTGGGAGCTGGAAGTGTGTATAGTACGCTCCACAGGGAGCTGAAAGTGTGTGTTGTATGCCCCACAGGGAGCTGGAAGTGTGTGTTATATGCTCCACAGGGAGCTGGAAGTGTGTGTAGTACGCTCCACAGGGAGTTGGAAGTGTGTGTTATATGCTCCACAAGGAGCTGGAAGTGTCTGTAGTACGCTCCACAGGGAGTTGAAAGTGTGTGTTGTATGCTCCACAGGGAGTTGAAAGTGTGTGTAGTACGCTCCACAGGGAGCTGAAAGTGTGTGTTGTATGCTCCACAGGGAGCTGAAAGTGTGTGTTGTATGCTCCACAGGGAGCTGAAAGTGTGTGTAGTACGCTCCACAGGGAGTTGAAAGTGTGTGTGTTGTATGCTCCACAGGGAGTTGAAAGTGTGTGTTGTATGCTCCACAGGGAGTTGAAAGTGTGTGTTGTATGCTCCACAGGGAGTTGAAAGTGTGTGTTGTATGCTCCACAGGGAGTTGAAAGTGTGTGTAGTACGCTCCACAGGGAGCTGAAT
Source organism: Megaustenia siamemsis (assembly GCA_032433765.1). Classification (NCBI taxonomy): domain Eukaryota; kingdom Metazoa; phylum Mollusca; class Gastropoda; order Stylommatophora; family Ariophantidae; genus Megaustenia; species Megaustenia siamemsis. The sequence goes on along the minus strand of JAVIAB010000125.1, from coordinate 11,762,947 downwards.
GTGTGTGTTGTATGCTCCACAGGGAGTTGAAAGTGTGTGTTGTATGCTCCACAGGGAGCTGAAAGTGTGTGTAGTACGCTCCACAGGGAGTTGAAAGTGTGTGTTGTATGCTCCACAGGGAGTTGAAAGTGTGTGTTGTATGCTCCACAGGGAGTTGAAAGTGTGTGTTGTATGCTCCATAGGGAGTTGAAAGTGTGTGTAGTACGCTCCACAGGGAGCTGAAAGTGTGTGTTGTATGCTCCATAGGGAGTTGAAAGTGTGTGTAGCACGCTCCACAGGGAGCTGAAAGTGTGTGTTGTATGCTCCACAGGGAGTTGAAAGTGTGTGTAGTACGCTCCACAGGGAGCTGAAAGTGTGTGTTGTATGCTCCACAGGGAGCTGAAAGTGTGTGTAGTACGCTCCACAGGGAGTTGAAAGTGTGTGTTGTATGCTCCACAGGGAGCTGAAAGTGTGTGTAGTACGCTCCACAGGGAGCTGAAAGTATGTGTTGTATGCTCCACAGGGAGCTGAAAGTGTGTGTAGTATACGCTCCACAGGGAGCTGAAAGTGTGTGTTGTATGCTCCACGGGGAGCTGAAAGGTATAGACACTCTGTTTACAGCATACAGTGTACATGGTATGAATAATACATTTGTTACTTCTCAACCAACTTTGTCATGTGTATGATTACTATGTTCATATGTTAGTAGCCTTCTTTGTACTTGTTATGAGCACTGTATTTGTACAGAACTCGCTACCCAAATCGGCATATACAACCAAACAAACGTGTTTTACCATGAAACAGTCGCTACCCAGATATATACCGACATCTTTCGCAGCTGTTCTGTGTGAACACACACCTACTGTACACTAACACTCACTCACGGACAACAACCGTATTGTGTAAGTACTCTCACCCAAATGACAAAGCTCAGCATAGAGGGGCGACATGCATGATTAGATGTTCAATAATTAAGCGACATACATACACATACATACATAAATACATACATACATACAGCCACACATACATACATACATACATACATACATACATACATACATACATACAAACACATAAAAACATATACTCACTCATACACATACCTGCACATTACAACTACACACTTAAGACACACATACATACTCACACATACACACATACACATTCATACATACATACACACACATAAACTCGTACACACATGCACACACATATAGACCATACATATGCTCACACATATACACATACACACTCATACACACACATACACACTCGTACACACACATATAAACTCATACACACATGCACACACATATACACTACACACATAGACACACATACACACATACACACATATACACATATACACACATACACATATACACACATACACATATACATACATGTATACATACACATATACATACACATATGCATACACATATACATATACATATACATATACATACACATATACATATACATACACAGGCATACAAACACACATATATACCTACAAACACAGATACGCTCACACACATACACACATACATACACACGCACACAAACACGCAAACACTTCTTGTCATTTCCCACACGACGCACACACTACTGCCCAGATCTCGTTGCGTTGTCGTCATGATGTTCGAATCATTGCGGAAATGCCGGCTGTCGTGGCGAGTGAAACACGCATTAGTGTATGTCCAAAGCTAGTAATGGGAGCCAAGAATAGTCCTATGATGATAGTGTTTGTACACCTTACACTTTAACCGGTAAGATGACTAGTCTGTTTCCAACTTATGATGAAGCTACAGTGGCGGCCCTATGGCTGCTGGCGCCCTGGTCAAGTTGAACTTCAGCGCCCTTTTTCAATACAATTACATGTATACACATTTTCACGTGGAAAAAGCTAAATATTTTGGAAGATCCTTGATGGCTCCCTGGCGCCCCCCCCCCCCCGGGCAACTGCCGCAGTTGCCGGTACCTTGAGCCAGCCCTGTGTAGTTAATATAGTTACGAGTATAAGAGGACTTATCAATTAACACAGAGCTGGAGTCGTCAGTCGCTGGATGCTGCGGGATTTGCAGAGGAGGAGGATCTGAGCATATATAGACATGTTCGGAGTGCAGTGATGATAACCCACACATAACTTAATAACAATAGCATAGCTGCTATACTAGTGTATGTGTTGTTTATTATTCCTGCTGACAGCCGCTACGTTTGTTTGATTTTGTAAAGCTATAACCGTACTTTATGTCATTTCTTCTGTATCTTTCATCAGCACCAGGGCTACAACTAGGAATTGCACAATGTTATATCTTCTCAACATTCCTATTTGGTGGAGAAACATGGACATTAGACAAAAAAACAGAACAGAAAATTTAAGCCTTTGAAATGTGGATTTATAGAAGAATAGGTAGAATTGGTTGTAACGAAAAGAAAACAAGCGATGAAGTTTTAAAACAACTTAAAATGAAAAGAGAACTACTAAATGTAATTCAAAGAAGGCAAATCCGATTTTTGGGGCATGTTAAAAGACACTACAACCTACTAAAAGTAATCTTGGAAGGGAAAATACAAGGTAAAGGAGGCAGACCAAGACTAACATGGACGAGTAACATCAAAAGATGGACAAATCAGCCTATGACAACCTGCACTGTGAAAGCAAGAGACAGCGGAATGGCGCTCCATGGTAACCAACCTTCGATGCGGAGACGGCTCTCGATGATGACGTTGTATCTGGTAAGCTTGATATCTGTTTGCAGTAAGTATGTTATTGTAATTGTAGCGAAAGCTTCATCCGAGAGCGACGTTCGGGATTTAGTGTAATTAGAGATGCGCATTACAGTGAACACCTTTCTAAACGCGGGGTATTCATGACGCGCTAGCGGGGAAGTGAGTCAATAATGAATAACACGCCCACGTAAGTTGTTTGAGCTCCAGCTCCGAGGTGTTCTCATCTTTTATTAAGCTCGCGCTTAATCGCGCCGATCAGAAAAAAATATGGCCGGCAATCGGCGGCGATATGAAACACGGGCACGGAGGTGGCAAAGTTCACGGCCGGTGCTTTGATCCTGGTCCGCGACAGTCCCGTTAAATGAAAGCGTAACTGTGACCCGCATTGATTGTTGGCTTTGAGATTCAATAAGATCACTTTCATCGATGACGAAATCACGTCAAGTGTCACGGCTTAACGTCCGTGTGAGTGTGTGAGTGTGTGTGTGTGCTCAGTGTTGGCGCGGTGCATTAGTTTTTATCTGCTTGTGTGTTAGCACGTTCGCTTGCGCGTGTCTGTCGATTGCTGTAGTATAGGGGATATAAACATGCTGCCGATTGCTGTAGTATATGGGATATAAACATGCTACCGATTGAAGCATCAAAATGAGAAAATTAAATATTGTTCATTTTAAATGCATATTTTCCATCGCCTTTTTATCTTCAGGCGCTCATATAATGCGCTGATCAGGGTACATTACAAAAAAATGTTTATTGTTGATATTGTTTATTAAAACATGAGAAGGAACTACTAAACACAATTCAAACAAGACAAATGCGATTTTTGGGCCATGTTAAAAGACACAACAGCCTACTAAAAGTAATCTTGGAGGGGAAAATACAAGGTAAAAGAGGCAGACCAAGACTAACATGGACGAGTAACATCAAAAGATGAACAAATCAGCCTATGACAACCTGCACCATCAAAGCAAGAGACAGCAGAATGACGCTCCATGGTAGCCAACCTTCGTTGTGGAGATGGCACTCAATGATGATGATGATCGTTTATTATTTGTTATAGTATTATTGGCTAGAAAGACAAAAAAGCTGCAGGAAGCGGATGTATCGCAAACAAAGAGGGAAGAGTGCTAACAGACAACAAAAATATAATCGATAGATGGCAGGAATACATAACAGAATTATTTCATGACGAAAGGGACAAAAAACCATTCATAAAATGTACATCTGGCTATAAAATCCTAAAATCTGAAGTAGAAAAAGCTATAAAAACAATGAAAAAGGGAAAAGCAGCAGGACCTGACATTATACAGATAGAGATGATACAGGCGCTAGAAGATTTTGGCATTGAAGTGATCACAGACATATGCAATGATATATACCATACAGAATACATACCAAATGAACTAAAAACATCAACTTTCATTGCGTTGCCTAAAAAGAATGCTGCATTTGAATACAGTGAATTTAGAACAATAAGCCTAATGAGCCAGGTAACAAAAATTTTACTAAAAGTTATACAAGGAAGCATTCAGAATAAAATTAATAATGAACTAGATGAGCAGCAATTTGGATTCAGGAAAAACAGTGGGACAAAAGAAGCCATATTCAGCATGAGGACATTGATTGAAAAGTACATAGAAGTAAACAAACCAATATATGCCTGCTTCAAAGACTACACCAAAGCATTTGATAGAATACACCATAGTCAACGTATTGACTGCCTAAAAGATATAAATCTGGATGACACAGACATACTAGTGATATGTAATTTGTACTGGGAGCAAACAGCAATAATAAAATATAACAAGGAGAACTCTACACCCATTGATATAAAAAGAGGAGTAAGACAAGGATATATCTTATCACCAAGCTTGTTCAATTTATACACTGAGCAAATCTTTAAAAACATCACTGAGATACCAGGCCTAAACATTAATGGGAAGATAATCAATAACCTAAGATATGCTGATGATACTGTTCTACTAGCAGAAAATCATAAAGATCAACAACAATTACTTAATGTAATAAACATAACAAGCAAAAAATTATCTTTCTATTTATAATATATTGTTGAATGTGCCCCCCCTTTTTTTTTCTATCTCACCCCTCTCCCTTTCATTCCATTTTTTTTCTGTGTCCCACTCTCCATCACTAACACGATGTTTTCATTACAATCTCGTGTGAATGCAATTTTGTTAATTATGTTGTCCGGTTAGCGCAATCGATAGGCGGTTGGCTTACCACGGCAACAGCCGGGGTTCGTAATCCTGGCGAGGACACCTGGGTTTTACTAATTCCCTAAAAATTAGTAGGAGCCGCGATAGCTCAGTGGTTAGTGAACTGGACTACTACGGACAAGGGGTAGGGTTCGATCCCAACCGACGGCTCCGGGTTCACCCAGCCTTAAATGGGTACCGGATTTTTTCTGGGAAAGTAAAAGCAGCACGGGCGTAATACCGACCACATTACCCCAAAAAATCATGTGCTGAAGGTCTGTAAAATATAGGGTCACTAACACCATATTTCCCTATACGCCACTTGGCGTGACGGGGGGTACTTTACTTACTATGTTATAATGGCTTCTTTAGGTGACGGTATCTGGCCCTCGGCGTCTTCATAGTTTTTAGATCTGGCTTTCGGCATCTTCATAGTTTTTAGATCTGGCTTTCGGCGTCTTCATAGTTTTTAGATCTGACTTTCGGCGTCTTCATAGTTTTTAGATCTGGCTCTCGATATCTTCATAGTATTTAGATCTGGCTTTCGGCGTCTTCATAGTTTTTAGATCTGGCTTTCGGTGTCTTCATGGTTTTTAGATCTGGCTTTCGGCGTCTTCATAGTTATAAGATCTGGCTTTCGGCGTCTTCATAGTTTTTAGATCTGGCCCTCGATGTCTTCATAGTTTTTTTTTAGATCTGGCCCTCAACGTCTTTATAGTTTTTTTAGATCTAGCCCTCGGCTTCTTCATATTTTTTCAGATCTGGCCCTCGGTTTCTTCATAGCTTTTAGATCTGGCCCTCGGCGTCTTCGTATTATTTAGATCTGGCCCTAGGGGTCTTCATAGTTTTTAGATCTGGACCTCGGCTTCTTCATAGTATTTTATTAATGGTCGTCGACGTCTTCATAGTTTTTAGATCTGGCCCTCGGTGTCTTCATAGCTTTTAGATCTGGCCCTCGGCGTCTTCGTATTATTTAGATCTGGCCCTAGGGGTCTTCATAGTTTTTAGATCTGGACCTCGGCTTCTTCATAGTATTTTATTAATGGTCGTCGACGTCTTCATAGTTTTTAGATCTGGCCCTCGACGTCTTCATAGTTTTTTTTAGATCTGGTCCTCGGCGTCTTCATAGTTTTTAGATCTGGCTCTCGCCATCTTCATAGTTTTTAGATTTGGCCCTCGACGTCTTCATAGTTTTTTTTAAGATCTGGCCCTCGGCATCTTCATAGTTTTTAGATCTGACTTTCGGCGTCTTCATAGTTTTTAGATCTGGCTCTCGGCATCTTCATAGTTTTTAGATCTGGCTTTCGGCGCCTACGTAGTTTTTAGATCTGGCTTTTGGCGTCTTCATAGTTCTTAGATCTGGCCCTCGGCGTCTTCATAGTTTTTAGATCTGGCTTTCGGCGTCTTCATAGTTTTTAGATCTGGCCCTTGGCGTCTTTATAGTTTTTTAGATCTGGCCCTCGGCGTCTTCATTGTTTTTAGATCTGGCCCTCGGTGTCTTCATAGCTTTTAGATCTGGCCCTCGGCGTCTTCGTATTTTTTAGATCTGACCCTAGGGGTCTTCATAGTTTTTAGATCTGGCCCTCGGCGTCTTCATAGTTTTTAGATCTGGCCCTCGACGTCTTCATAGTTTTTTTTTTAGATCTGGCCCTGGACGTCTTCATAGTTTTTTTTAGATATAGCCCTCAGGGTCCTCATAGTTTTTAGATCTAGTTCTCGGCTTCTTCATAGTTTTTAGATCTAGCCCTCGGCTTCTCATAGTTTTTAGATCTAGCCCTCGAAGTCATCAGTTTTCAAATCTAGCCCTCAGGTAATTAAAAGCTGCAGACACATGCTCCGAGCTGACCCTTTCATTTTTCTAAAGCTTGTACATACTCGTACATCCATCTCCACCATGTATGAAATATTTCAGCAGCATTCGGGTGCCGCGACAGCTCAGTGGTTGGTGAACTGGACTACAAAGAATCATAATCGACGGCTTCCAGTTTCACTCAGCCTTAAATGGGTACCGGATATTTTTTTAATGGGAAAGTAAAGTGGCACGGGCGTAACACCGACCACATTCCCCCCCCCCCAAAAAAAAAAATTAATAACTCATGTGCTGAAAGGTCTGTAAAAATTATGGGCACTAACACCATATTCCATACACGCCACTTGACTTGACGGGGCTCTTTACTTTACTTTTTATCAAACTCAAGGATCTCAATAAAAATGTAAGGTGATTTCAATTCTTGTTGCAGTTTGGCTGTTTGGCTGTTTGGCTGTTTTTATCAGTTTAATTCTCATGAAAACTGCAAAAGTATTAAGGGTGGGGGGGGGCGCTGAGTGCACAAATATTGACGACTAAGAGTAACAATTGCTGCCTATATAGAAAGTCGAAGGGCTGAAAGGATTTTCCCGAAAGCACCCCAAGCTTGTGACGTCTTCAGCTACAGACGGTTGGCCTCATTTTACCCACAACCTCTTCTGCTCGGAATGGGAATGCTGAAAACGTCACAAGCTTTGGGTGTCGCCCACCCCCTTTTCAATAAACAGATTTTCAGTATATGGGGTAATGTATAAAATAAACGTAAAATGGTATTGGAGCAACTAAGCTAACAGAAACACAAGAGAAACTACAACGTTTCGGCAAAAGCCTTCATCGGGTATAACAATTGGGAAGCACATAAATTCAAATATGAGCAGCTAAACTAATAGGAAATTTAATATAATATTAATATTCTAATTATTTATTTATTAATTTATATATATATATATATATATATATATATATATATATATATATATAACGTTCATTATGGGTGGCAATTGCCTGTTTATTCAAATAAACTAAAGACTAACATGTTGAAGATTAATTGGACTTTAGACTCTACTTGACTCGAAGAAATCGGCAGACAGCTGTTGGTGGAACCAGTTCTGGGTTTAAAAAGCTATTTATGTTTTTGTGGAGATGCTGAAGATGATATTTTTCTAGGTATTACTAAACAGACAGACATGTTTACTTCCCCTGTCCAAATATTATGAATGTTCTCGCTGAAATGAACTTTAAAGTTTTACAAATTTATCTCCCTTGGAGAAGTGTGTCACCGAGAGTTCTGGCTCGTTTGAGTTTAGTTTTCAGTCTTTTAACACTGAGAATATCTAGTGGATTTGAACTGGATTATCGCACTTGACATTGTGAACTACCTAGTGTTATCATCATCATCTTCATCACTAATAGTGTCATGAACAGCATCATCATCATCTTCATCACTCTTAGTGTCATGAACAGCATCATCATCATCTTCATCACTAATAGTGTCATGAACAGCATCATCATCATCTTTTTCTTATCTGACGTATATATATATACTTTTTTTCATCGTTTACCCTTGAAAGTAGCCGCGATAGCTCAGTGGTTAGTGAACTGGACTACAAAGGACAAGGGATAGGGTTCGATCCCAATCGACGGCTTCCGGGTTCACCCAGCCTTTAATAGGTACCGGATTTTTTTCTGGGAAAGTGAAGCGGCACGGGCGTAATACCGACCACATTACCCTAAAAATCATGTGCCGAAGGTCTGTAAAGTGTATGGGCACTATCACCATATTCCCTATACGCCACTTGGCGTGACGGGGGCTCTTTACTTTTTTTTATTGTTATATTGTCGGGACCTGGAGCTTTGCCTCTTTTCATGGGTTGAATTGCTTCCTCCACTTCACTCTGCATTATTGGTGGTCCTATGTCTTTGTTTGAATTGTTTAGCTCTGGTCTTTGATCATCATAGAGTAGACTGATATATTCTGTCCATCTATGCATTATCTTCTCCTGTCCTATTATTATATTTCCTTCCTTTGATTTCACGCATCCTGAAATTTTTGCTTCTTTTGTTCCTGTTAATTCATTTATCTCATTGTGCATACATTTGAAAGAAAGAAAGATCTATGTATGTGCTTTATATACTACACAAGAGCATTTCACAAAGTAACGCATGTGGAAATAATCAATATGCTGAAGAAATTAAACATTGATGGCAAGGATCTGCGAATCATAAAAAAAACATGTACTGGCAACAAACAGCAGCCCAAAGAATTAGCAACAAAACATGACAGTTCCAATATATAAAATAAGGAGCCAGTCAAGGCTTTGTCCTGTCGCCGGATTTGTTTTCACTTTAGAGCGAAAACATTATAAGGTCAATAGTAGACAAGAAAGGAAGTGGAGTCAACGGTCACAACATAAATAATTTGCAATATGCGGATGACAAAGTCTTAATAGCAGAGAGAGAGAGAGAGAGAGAGAGAGAGATAGAGAGAGAGAGAGAAAATGAACTACAAGAAATGGTGGACATAATAGTAAATGAAAGCAACAAAAAAGGTCTCTGTCTGAATAGTATGAAAACAGAAGTAATGGTCATATCAAAGAAACAATCATCACCATCATGCAACATAAAAATAATCAGGACAAATCTGAAACAAGTGCAACGCGCCAAATACTTGGGCACAATAATAAAATCAGATGGAAGATGCACATCAGAAGTAAAAAGCAAAATAGTTCAGGCCAAAATAGCCAATCAGAAAATGAAAAACGTCTAATGCAGCAAAATTATGTCAATAGAAGTGAGAAAGAGAGTTCATCACTGCCATATAGAGCCATTTCTAACCTATGGAAGTGAATTATGGACAGTAAACAAAGAAATGAAAAGACAAATAGAGGTCACAGAGATGGGACTTCTCAGAAGAATGTTGAAAGTTCCCTAGACAGCTAAGAAGACCAATGAGGAAGTTCTCAAAAAGGCCAACACAAAAAGGGAGCTAATAAAAACAGCAGAAAGAAAAAATCAGCATTGTTTGGGAACATCATGAGAAGAGGAAAGTTGGAATACTTGGTTACAACTGGCAAAATACGCGGAAAGAAAGATCGGGGAAGGCAAAGAGAGAAAATACTAGATTGCTTGGTGTCATGGCATGTAAAACAGTCAACAACAGAACTGATACGATGCACGGTGGATAGAAGATTGTGGAGTGACATGATCGCCTACGCCAACCGGTATGGCACATGATGATGACGATGAATTATAGTATTACCATACACATGAAAATTTATAGATTTATAATTGTAGTATTACCACACACATGATAATTTATAGATTTATAATTGTAGTATTACCACACACATGATAATTTATAGATTTATAATTGTAGTATTACCACACACATGATAATTTATAGATTTATAATTGTAGTATTACCACACACATGATAATTTATAGATTTATAATTGTAGTATTACCGCACACATGATAATTTATAGATTTATAATTGTAGTACTACCGCACACATGAAAATTTATAGATTTATAATTGTAGTATTACCACACACATGATAATTTATAGATTTATAATTGTAGTATTACCACACACATGATAATTTATAGATTTATAATTGTAGTATTACCACACACATGATAATTTATAGATTTATAATTGTAGTATTACCACAAACATGATAATTTATAGATTTATAATTGTAGTATTACCACACACATGATAATTTATATATTTATAATTGTAGTATTACCGCACACATGATAATTTATAGATTTATAATTGTAAGGTGACCATATTTTTGAAATCCCATTCCGGGACGGAATAATTTTACTTCAATTTTCCACCAATAAAATTACATTTCTTCTTGCTGTCATTTTTCAAGTGAATAATACATACATTTTAAAACATCTAATAATATAGACCTATAATACGCTATCAGGATAATCAGGAGATAAAAAAAAAAACAGTGATACTCACTTAAATTGAAGGTGAAACAGAGATGCTGTACTTTTCAGATGAGTGAATTTTCTGTAAAATGTCCTTCTTTGTATGCAGTATCTTATAAAATTCGACACATGTTCCCTCATAGTTCACTTTGGTGATCAACATGGCTTTTAAAGTTTCAACACCTAGTTGTGTTTTATCATTTGTCCACAAACTGTTCATCAGAGAAAACACTCGTTCGGTTGCAGCATTTGTTCCAGGTAGACACAAAAAGAACTCTGCCAACTTCAGAATATGTGAAACGGGCACATGATTGTTTCTGAAGTGGGAAGCTAGTTCAACCCAACGCTGCCCTGGTAATGTTTTATTAAGACTCCACTCACTAATTTTTTGTGAAGTAACGAACTGTTTCATGTAGACATATTCGTCATACATTTCATTTTCTGGAAAGTCGACTGAAGGCACTGTTTGACTCACTAATGATGAAGACTTCTCAATATCTTCCCAATTTGGTGTTCTGTTCAGCATTACCCAGCTGTAAGACTCTAGGTTTTGAAAATTATTTGCAGCCCATTTCTTCAAATAACTTAAAGCTGTTTCATAAAATGAAGAAACACTGGCGTTAAACTTTTTCACATCATCACGTGGAAATCCTTCCATTTCCAGCTTTTTAAGGATTATCTGAACTCTTGATGGCAAGAAGCCGTCTTCCAGCTTGGACTCCAAGATAGCTTTCAACCTATTGATGTTGTCAATGACTTCAAATACAGTGACCATCTGTCCCTCTACTTTCTGCACTGCTTCGTGGAAAGAGAATGCCTGACTGTGAACCAAAATAAGTCATGCCTCAGACAGTGGGTTTTCAAAGAATTCCTGTATAAAAAACTGGGCATCTGTCTTGAGATTGAAAATATTATTTTAGAGGCAGGAACATGTAAAGAACCCTTTCAACAGCAGGCAAGAGCGCAAGCCACCTAGTTTATGCATAACCTAAAATCATCTGGAAGTCTGTGTCGACAAACTGACAAAACTCCTTGAGACTTTCAACTCTAACTGTGTATGATTTGAAGTACAGATACATTTTTGCAATAGTCATTTCAACATCAACAGGCAATACGTCTGCAGCTGCTCGAACAGTGTTGTGGGAAAATATGGCAAGCACACCCAACACCTATCAAACTATGTCCAATGTTTTCTTTCAGTTTTGTGAAAACATTGTTCTGTCCTTTTCTTTCAGCGCCCCCAAAATGAGAATTTGTGTTGTCTGCACATAATCCAACTACTTTCAGTTCTAAACCATTTTCAGTTAGACAGTCAATAAGAAAACTACTTACTATATCAGATGTTTCACCCGGCAATGACTTCAACTCTAATATTTTAACTTTCAGTCCCTTATTGCGATCAAAGTATCTGACAAGCAAAGGAAAAATCTTGATTTCTTTGTGGTTGGAGGCATCTGTCAGTATGGAAATAAATGTTATGTTTTCTAGGTCACATCTCAACTCGTTTAGAGCATGGGGTGTGAACACATTCCGAATAATAGCTTCTGTTTTCGTACGTGCACAAGCAAATTTTGGTTCTAAAGTTACCTGAAGCAATTTTGATGTGCAGTCCATAGATCTAAACGTGTGATTGTGCATCACTGTATGATATGCAAAGGCACCTTCTGTAGCAGCTAACTGTTCTTCTTTGTCACCAACCTGTTCAGCTCGAAAAAAATTTGTCAACGACGAGCTTGATGCAGCAGTAGCGACGGCTCTCTTATGTTTATCACTATTTATGTGGCTCTTAATATCACCACGTCCACTATGGTTAATAGTAAACCCGGATGAACATATATTACATCTTACAGTGAAGTCTGATGACGATGTAGACTTTTTTATAAAAGGGTATTCCTTTTGTAAATCTTAAAACTACAATTACGCTTCGGTGCCATTTTTTGCGAAAGTGAAAGTTAGTAACACAACGAATATATACGAGATTTAAAACTAGGAGCGCATTCTACTGTTTTGATATTAAACAAAATTGTCTACACAGCAACGGAATAATATTTTTTTTAATTGAAGAAATGTACGCCGTATACCAAAATGGCAAAATTGGTAAACGTTTGTGTCCCAAATTGTTTTTTATCAAATCCGGGACAAAAGCTAAAAAATATGCCAAAATCGGGACAAAACCGGTACGGCAGCTAATCCGGGACAAAGGTTCAAAAAATGTCAAATTCCGGGACTGTCCCGGACAATCCGGGACGAATGGTCACCTTAATAATTGTAGTACTACCATACACATGATAACTTATAGATTTATAATTGTAGTATTACCACACACATGATAATTTATAGATTTATAATTGTAGTATTACCACACACATGGTAATTTATAGATTTATAATTGTAGTATTACCACACACATGATAATTTATAAGTTTATAATTGTAGTATTACCACACATTATAATTTATAGATTTATAATTGTAGTATTACCACACACATGATAATTTATATATATTTATAATTGCAGTACTACCATACACATGAGAATTTATAGATTTCTTGTCTTTATACACCTGATGCAGTCACATACAAACCGTTTCATCTGGCTGCTTGTGGCTATTATTAGGTTAGTGTCCATACATATATGACCAGCAGCACATTTATGGGTGATATGGTCACAAGGCCGCCGCATTTCTCCAGACAATTGCTGGTACCCATTTCAAGTTCGAGGGTGAACGCCGCGACGATACTTAAAAACGTAGCCATTAGATGTTAGTAGACGAGTGCATTTACCTCTTCGCTACTGAGCTTTCATACTCATCATTCATCATCGAGTGCCTTCTCCGCAACGAAGGTTGGCTACCATGGATCGCCATTCTACTCTGTTTCTTGCTTTGATGGTGCAGGCTGTCATAGATTGACATGTCCATCTTTTGACGTTACTCGTCCATGTTAGTCTTGGTCTGCCTCTGCCTCTTTTACTTTGTATTTTCCCTTCCAATATTACTTTTAGTAGGCTGTTGTGTCTTTTAACATGCCCCAAACATTTCATTTGTCTTGTCTTAATTATATTTAGTAGTTCTCTTTTTATTTTCAGTTGTTTTAAAACTTCATCATTTGTTATCTTTTGTTTCCATCCAATTCTACCTATTCTTCTATAAATCCACATTTCAAAGGCTTCAATTTTCTGTTCTGTTTTCTTGTCTAATGTCCATGTTTCTGCACCATACAGGAATATTGAGAAGATGTAACATTTTGCCATTCTTAGTTTCAGCCCTGCTGATATTTGTTTTGTTGTTAGTATATTTTTCATGGCATTAAAATTACTTTTTGCCATACCTATTCCTTTGTTTATTTCAATTTTACATTTTCCATCATTGCAGCTTTCATACTAAAGTTAACGAAAGCAATGCAGATACCGTAATCATCTGAAATCAAGCGTGGCTCGAGTAGGATAAAACATTCAACAGATAGTCAAATACACAGCATATACGTATCGACACCATCACACGTAACTCTATGAGTCTATCTCTTTGAAATAACGGGAAAAATCTGTAAGATGTGAAATAAAATAGAATGGTGTCCCTTTAAAACGTTACCATGGCAACCATCATTTATGAAATGAGGAAATAAAGTTATTATTGACAAACGTGCCCGTCAACAAAATAAACGAAGTTCTCTTTACGTTTAGAACAGAATAGGCAAGCTAAGGGTTATTGAAATGCTTATATACGCCATGGTACAATAGCAGGAATGATTGTCAGTCCTGGGGAGTTATTATTGTGAAGTCGACTATTTGAAATCAGTGCACGAACTAGTGGGTAGACAACCACAGGGGCGTAACAACGGTACGTGCAAGTGTGGGCCCGCCCTGGTGACAGTCGGTAGCATAAAGACGTCAAGATGGAGGCGGAGCTTTTAATAAAATATCAGTCTGACCGCCGCATTGATGAACAAATGTTGTGCTGTGGTTTCTAAGCCTGAATATATGGATGTGAATCATGGACAAGATGACAACAGACAAGAAAATCACTGGAGGCTATAGTAATGTGGTTTTACAGAAGAATGTTGAGAATACCATGGACAGCTAAGAAGAGTAATGAAAACGTTCTGAAAGAGGCCAAAGCAAAAAGAGAGCTAATTTCCAATATTAGGAAGAAACAATCATCATTTTTTGGCCATGCACTGAGAAGAGAACAACTGGAGTATATCGTAACAACTGGAAAAATTGAGAGACGAAGAGATAGAGGGAAGCAAAGAGAAAAGATACCAGACAGCTTAATAGAATGGCTCTGGCAGAAGGTCAACAACAGAAATGATAAATAACTGTCGATATCGAAAGTTGTGGAGAGACATGATCACCTACGCCAACAGGCCCGGTACTTGATGATCAGGACAGAAATGATAAATAACTGTCGATATCGAACGTTGTGGAGAGACATGATCACCTACGCCAGTAGACCCGGTACTTGATGATCAGAACAGAAATGACCAAGGTTCAAAGCCCACCAGTGATTTTTTTTTTTTTAATAGGAAAAATTAATCCGTTCTTTCTTGATGACGTTACTCTCCCTTGATCTCTTGGATAGTGAGATTTGCTGTCTAGCCATGTCCAATACGCACGTTCACGATCACTTTGACAGTTCGAATAAAGTAGGTTATAAATATGGCCGCTGGCTGGGCAGAGTTGTCCGCAGAAACCTACCCACACCGTGGATCCCAGGCCGTGCTACGGAGCTCGTGCACGTGGGCCAAGATTCTCCTCGGATTATCTCGATATTCTCGAGGAGGATACCGGAGCACCTATGGGTTAGTCCGGAGTGCAATGATGACGATCCTAACAACAAAAACAACAACTATTCTACGATGCTTCTCTTTATTTGACATATTCTAAGATTATGGAATGTTCCAACCTGTAAATGTTCAAAAGATGGAGATGACGTCACTAGTTCTTTTACTGTGGGTGGCAGCTCTCAAAACAAATATGGCCGCTCGTTCTCACAGCTGCGTCGGAGAATAAGGCGAACTATGGCTGGCAAGCAAGGACATTTTGACACATCTTTATCAATGTACAATTTGCTCTGACAAACCAATCAATAAAGAGCCACTAAAACAACAATTAATGAATGAATTAACCAACCAACAATGAACTACTGAAATAATTGTTAATAAATGACAAGCAGCAAACAACCACTGAAACAACAATTAATGAATGAATTAACCAACCAACAATAAACTACTGAAATAATTGTTAATAAATGACAAGCAACAAACAACTACTGAAACAACAATTAATGAATGAATTAACCAACCAACAATGAACTACTGAAATAATTGTTAATAAATGACAAGCAACAAACAACCACTGAAATAGCAATTAATGAATGAATTAACCAATCAACAATGAACTACTGAAATAATTGTTAATAAATGACAAGCAACAAACAACCACTGAAACAATAGTTAAGCAATGAATCAACGATGATGAATAGGTAAGGTTTCCGGTTGGATCCAAAATGGAGGATTTGTTTTTCTCCCGCTTGGTATGTAACCGTTGATCAAGCCGCTTCGTAACAACACTTTAGTTAACTCTTTCTGTACAGAAACTTTTTATCAATGCAACGGAAGAAATTTCAGAGACAAAAGTGTCCATGTTTTTAAGAATCAATCTACATATTTATATTTATCTAACACATAGCATGTCATATATGCATTTTTAGAAAATTGAACATGGGATTAGATTTCACTAATATCAAGATGATACAAGACATGTAAAAAGAATATGGTTTGATAACGGTTCACAATAATAAAGATGAGAGTGGCGCACTGTGCGGCGAAACTTACGCGCCTGAAATCGGGGCGACGCACAATGAGGCGAAACGTATGGAAAGAGTTAATGAAGCCTAGGAACATTGATCAGAGAGGCAAGAGCAGCAGGAATCGGCTCCCTTGATGAGATAGAGTTGCTTGCACAGAACAGAGACAAATGGCGAGATTTGATAAAATATCTTTAGAAGGAACTGCTACAATAAAAATTTAGATAAGAGAAAGAGTATCTGGGTCAATGCCCTATGGGCCGGCAACGGCTCGAAAGGTCAATAGATAGATAGATAGATAGATAGATAGATAGATAGATAGATAGATAGATAGATAGATAGATAGATAGATAGATAGATAGATAGATAGATAGATAGATAGATAGATAGATAGATAGATAGATAGATAGATAGATAGATAGATAGATAGATTGAATCAACCGATCAACAAAGAAACACTGAAAAAACAGTTAAGCAATGAATCAACCGATCAACAAAGAAACACTGAAATAACAGTTAAACAATGAATCAGCCGATCAACAAAGAAACACTGAAATAACAGTTAAACAATGAATCAGCCAAGCAATAACCAGCCAATTAACCAACAACAGTCCAATCAACTAAACCACGATCAAACAACGTTCGACCAATTAAACAACAATCAGTGAAACAGCGGCAACCAAGTAACCAAATATTAATCAATCAATCAGTTCATCAATCAATCATCAATAAATCAACCAAACAAAAAGAGTAAACTAATCAAACAACTACTGAACTTCAGTTAACTCAATAACTAACAAGCAAACATCCATCCAACCTATAAAATCTTATTTGTTTCTGCAATTAATTTAAAGAAAGTCAATAAATTAAGCAACTCCGTATATTTTGATAGTGTTCTTGTGTAGTTGTTGTTCCTTCCTCAAAGCTTAGCTACCTCCCACAATCTCTTCGATTTGAAAAATAAACTCGTTTACGAGAGAGAGAGAGAGAGAGAGAGAGAGAGAGAGAGAGACAGAGAGAGATGATCCGTGTTATTTATATATAGGCTGCAATATTATTATTAAAGTCGGCATTCTTGTCTCTCTTCCAAAGGACAAAGATGATTATTTGTGTCATTCCTGCAGCCCCGGCCGTCAGATCGTTGTGATAAACTTCTCTCATTGTAAGCAAACATCTCGAGATCTCCTCATTAACTGTAACCATCTCCTCTCCCGTTACATGCTTTGTTTCAGATATGAAATGTAGACGCCTCTTCGGTAATATTACCTTTTAGGTCTGTAAGCTGGTATGAAAGGTTCTGCGCTAGTGTCTTCTCGTCGCTAAATGCTGTAGGCAGGGGAGATAATTTCGGTGACTTCAGACTTTCAATTCAACCACAGGACATGACGTCATCATCAAAACATCCGTGTATCTGTTACTGCGCATTCTATTGTCTTCAATTTATTTGTCAACATTTTGGTGCACAATTTCTGTCAACATTGTGGTGCACAGTTTGTCAACATTTTGGTGCAAAGTTTCTGTCAAAATGTTGGTGCAAAGTTTCTGTCAACATTTTAGTGCACAATTTCTGTCAACATTTTAGTGCACAGTTTCTGTCAACATTTTGGTGCACAGTTTCTGTCAACGTTTTGGTGTACAGATTCTGTCAACATTTTGGTGCACAGTTTCTGCCAACATTTTGGTGTACAGATTCTGTCAACATTTTTGTGCACAGTTTCTGCCAACATTTTGGTGTACAGATTCTGTCAACATTTTGTTTGGCTGAAATGTACAAATGTAATAGTAAGCTAGTGAAAGCATGAGGACGGGTAACTTAGTTGCTACCCGCTTCTCAATAGACAATAGCAGTAACAAATGGTAGCGACCAGTAGTAATTAGTTTAAAGTTAAGGAATGGAAATTTTCCAGAATGACAAGTTGTAGAGACGAAGTTAAGGGAGTAAAAGTTATAGTGGGTGGTGGACACACAGAGGCGAGGAAGATAAAGTAGAATTATACAGAGAGTTTAGGTCCATGGAATTTTCCACGAAGCAGTTTGTGGAAGTTGGAAGATAGCGCGGTCTTTGTAGGGTTGGGGACCTCAGGCATGACAGGGACACCCACCAGGCTAAGGTAGGAAGGTCCAGAATTATCCTGGACATAAGAGTTAACGGAAATTTCCACAATTTGACGAAGTGACCATAGACGCATGGATCTCACAAAGGCATTCGACACAGTAAACAGAGATGGTCTCTACAAGGTGTTAGAAGGCATAGGCTGCCCTCCTAAATTACTTAGGCTGATAATTTCCTTCCATGAAGACATGAATGGCAAAGTCCATTTTGATGGGAGTCCATCAGAGAATTTCAAAGTCAACAAAGGAGTGAAACAGGGATGTGTCCTCGCCCCCCACCCTTTTTGGTATATTTTTTGCTGCCCTCCTAAATTACGCCTTCGAAAACAGCTCAGGAGATATTTACATTCGCACTAGACCAGATGGCTCACTGTTCAACCTAGCACGACTAAGAGCAAAAACCAAAACAAATGTTGCCCTACTTAAAGAATTTTTATTTGCTGACGATGCAGCCCTAGTCGCTCATAGTGAGGCCACCCTACAGTCGCTGATCAACAACCTGGATAAAGCATGCGACCTTTTTTCACTGTCAATTAATGTTCAGAAGACAGTAATACTAAATCAAGGTGACTTCAAACCTCTATCTATTACTCTAAAAGACTGTCCACTAGAATCAGTACAGAAATTTACATATCTTGGATCCACAGTTACGCAAACCATCTCTCTTGATGAAGAAATAAACTGTCGAATTGGTAAGGCAGCTACGACTTTGGGCAAACTCACAAAAAGGGCATGGAACAACACGAAACTAACTCGAAAGACTAAACTCCTAATATATCAAACATGTGTGCTTAGCACACTACTATATGGATCCGAAACCTGGACAACATACTCAAACCAGGAAAAAAGACTAAATGTCTTCCACATGCGATGTCTCCGCAAAATAATGCACATCAAATGGCAAGACAAAATAACCAACTTAACTGTCCTGCAACGTGCTAAGACCCTAACAATCATGTCGATGCTCAGAAGTCGAAGGCTAAGATGGCTGGGGCATGTCCAACGGATGGAAGAAAAACGCATTCCTAGGCAAATACTATATGGTGAGCTAAAACACGGAAAAAGACAAATCGGCAGACCTAAACTACGATATAGAGATATCTGCAAATCATCTCTGAAAGACTTCTCCATCTGTGAAAACGACTGGCAACATCTGGCAAGTGATCGCACATCATGGAGAGCATGTATAAGGAACGGTATAACAACATTTGAGACTGTGCTAAGACAGGACTTAGAAGAGAAGAGACTCGTGAAAAAGGATGGTAAACCCTGTGGATCAGCGAGCCTGACCTGTTCATTATGTGACCGCGTGTGTTTGTCAAACATTGGTAGAATTAGCCACGAGAGAAGCTGTTCGGCAAAAACAATACCTCAAAAAATACGCAATAGCCTCCACTAGACCGTCTGACAAGACGAAAAGGGCCATATATATACATAGACGCATGACAAGCGCGTGCATTTACCCCCATGACTTTGGTCGTATGATAAATGAGTGGTCATCTAACAAATGGAGATTCACGAAAACAAGGTGTTTTCATCAAACAGGAGATAGTTCAGGTGTCGGTCACAGAATGGTGAGCAGCGACCAACTCAAGTGACCAGAAGAGCGAAAATTGTCACTTGGCAACATTCATGTTTTGATTGGCTGCTGATTTTCAGGTGAAGAGAGTGGTTGGAGTATTTAAACTTCAACACTATAGGTTTGAGAAAGTCAGAGATGAATTAGTTCGAGTTAGTTAGTCAGGATTAAATTAGTCAGGAATGAGAATAGTCAAGATGTAGACTAAGTAAGTTTAGTCCGGCTTCGGCCGAACTGCCGAAGGCAGTTAGATTGAGTTAGAACAGTCAGGACAGTTAGAAAGTTAAGATTAGAAAGTGAAGCCAGTTAGTTAGGAAGTTGGAATCTTCAAGTTGTAGTTCAAGTCAGTTGAGAAGTTATTAGTAGAAGTTGATAGAGAGTAGGAGTATAGCAAGGAGAATATGAACATTAGTGTTGTGAAGTGTTTTTAAGAGTATTTCAAGTTGTTTCACATTTCTCATGAACGTAAGTTGAATAATGTTGATGATTAATAAATGCAATATGCCTTATGAACAAATACAATAAAGAGTCAGTCTGGTTTCAATAACAACGTTCATTTGGGGGTGCCGTGACCAGGATAATTCTCTCATGTAACCTTTCACGACACTAATGTTCATATTCTCACTGCTATACTCCTACTCTCTATCAACTGGTCCAGGATAATTCTGGACCTTCCTACCTTAGCCTGGTGAGTGTCCCTGCCATGCCTGAGGTCCCCACCCCTACAAAGACCGCGCTATCTTCCAACTTCCACAAACTGCTTCGTGGAAAATTCCACGGACCTAAACTCTCTGTATAATTCTACTTTATCTTCCTCACCTCTGTGTGTCCACCACCCACTATAACTTTTACTCCCTTAACTTCGTCTCTACAACTTGTCATTCTGGAAAATTTTCATTCCTTAACTTTAAACTAATTACAGTAAAGTCTCGATTATCCGTAATGCTCGGGGAAGAACCCATTCTGGATAATTGAATTTTTCTGGATAATCGAGAGTAAGAAAACCAAACTCAAAATTTATGAAAAAACATGATTGAAAAATTGCAATGCTCAGAAATATTTAAATTCGTGTGACATTCACTAGCTTTCTCTATCAACATGGGTCCTGATATTGGCATTCCTTTTCTCTTCTTTCTAAAAACCACACATAAAGGACGTCGTCGAGTTTTTCAAATTTTGGCCGTTTCATACTTCGTCTCTGGTGTATATTGTTGCTGCTTTCAGATTCCGACGCAATCTTAAACAACTCATCTTTTTGATTTCGTATGTCATATAATGTTGAAGAGGCTATGCCAAATTCAGTCATCAAAACGTTGCGATTAACGCCTTTTTCAAGTCTACTAGCGATTTCAATCTTCTGGTTCAGTGTCAATACAGTTCGCTTGCGTTTACCTTTGCGGGAAATTGAGGTGTGGTTTGCACTCGCAGAGGCCATTATTTAACACAAAAATGTATTCCGTTAAAAAGTATGCACACATGCGTTTATAGCATATCATGTATAATTTATACTGATGGAACGAATTTCAGCTTGCACAAATGTCTGAGACAAACTAACGTCAAACTCTGTATCTTACTCTTTTTGAATTTCCAGTCGGTAATTTTTGAACCCCTCCCCCTTTCTTCTCACCATCTCTATGTCACTGCACGCCGGCTGCTCAACCTTTGATTTATAATCATCAAAGTTATGGGCTCTTCAATTTTCACAAACAATACGTCTGCTTCTAATGTTCGGTCAGACTGTCAAACGCCATATTTTTGACAAATTCATGACCAACTTTAGATCTAAAGCAGGCTATGAGAAAATTAAGCAAATTTGTAAAATCATGTAGATAAGTGTTTTTGGCACGACTAAGATTTCCCGACAAAAACATTTAGTCGGGGGAAAAAGTGAAGATATAGACTGTCTGTCGCTTTTACTTGGAATATTTGGAGACACAATGTCTGGATTGAATAAAATATGTTCGCTCCTATTTGAAGTATATTACTGTAAATACACTATTGTAAACGCAATATTGTGTAATGATAGAGCCTGTAGAAGTAAGCGCAGCGCACAAACCGTGTTGTAGCGTTTTCGATTTCCGGATAAAGGCATTTAATTTAACTGAACAAAACATGATTCAAGCTTTCTCCCTATAATAATAAAAAAAAAAAAGTCCGTTAAATTGAGAATTCCGGATTATTGAGTACCGCATAATCGAGACTTTACTGTACTACTGGTCGCTACCATTTGTTACTGCTATTGTCTATTGAGAAGCGGGTAACTACTAAGTTACCCGTCCCCATGCTTTCACTAACTTACTATTACACATATGTTGTAGCTTGCTTTAGAATACGGGACAAGACAAATTGCGCCCCCTAAACTCACTTGAGGTGGTGGATCGTTGATCTGACGTAACAAAACAGCAGATAGTGAAGATGATGAAATCGAACAAGATAATAATTCTGAACAAATCTTCCACAAGAGATGGCAACGATGATGTGGTTGTGGTGATGGTGGTGATGGTGGTGGTGATGGTAGTTGTGGTGATGGTGATGGTGGTGGTGGTTGTGATGGTGGTGGTGGTTATGATGGTGGTGGTTGTGATAGTGGTGGTTGTTATGGTGGTAGTGGTAGCGATGGTGGTTGTGGTAGCGATGGTGGATGTGGGAGTGATGATGGTGGTGATTTTTGTGGTTGCGTTGGTTGTGGTGGTGCTGGTGATTTTGGTGGTGATGGTGATGATAGTGATGGTGATTGTGTTGGTGGTGATGATGGCGGTGGTGGTTGTGATGGTTGTGGTGGTGGTTGTGGTAGCGATGGTGGTTGTGGTGGTGATGGAGGTGATGGTTGTGGTGGTGGTGGTTATTATGGTGATGATTGGGGTGGTAGTTGTGATGATGGTGGTGGTGGTGATTGTGGTGGTGGTGATGATGGTGCACTAAGCTATTCAGTATCTACTCGCCTTATCGTCCGCAGTCTCTCTTTACCTTTACTTTGCCAGTTGTAACAAGTATTCCAACTTTCCTCTTCTCATGATGTACACGAAAAATGTCTATTGTTTTTTCTGATGTTTCTTATGAGCTCCCTTTTTGTGTTAGCCTCTTTGAGAATTTCCTCGGTAGTCTTTTTGGCCGTCCAGAAAACTTTCAAAATTCTTTTAAGAAATCCCACCTATGTGGCCTCTAATCGTTATTTTCATTTGGTTGTTTGCTGTCCACTATTTGCTTCCATAAATTAGTATTGTCTCAATATAACACCGTTGAACTCTCTTTCTCACTTCTATTGACGTAGATTTTTTGCATAAGACGTTTTATTTTATTTTCTTAAATGTTATTTTGGCCTGAACTATTTTGCTTTTTATTTATGTGGTGCATCTTCCATCTAATGTTATTGTGCCCAAGTATTTGACGCGTTGCCCTTGTTTCATATTTCCTCTTGAAATACTTACTTTAAATTGAAAACATAAAATTCTAAAGCATTAATTTGTGAATAAAATGTAACAGAAATTGAAAAAAAAAACAAGAAAAACAATATCAGTAGAAAAAAAAAACACACAATTCAGCAAAAAACGAGACAAACATGAAGCAGAATTTTGACGCTCACGTCGTTGACAGGAAAACATCTCTTGAAATAATTAATTGCAGCATTTCCCATCAGACACGGAATTAATCACTCGCACGCGCTTCACAGAAAATAAAAACTATCCCCGCCATTGCACTGATCTTCCTGCCTGTGCATTATGCATGTGTTTGTTTTCTGTTTAAAATGATGATCCCTTTACAACACAATCTCCGAACGCTGCATTCGATATACGTAGAAAACTGAGCAGCTGCAGGTCAAGGACAGACAACGACACTTATAAAGAAGACTTTTCTGCTGATCGCACTCACGTACAGGGTGTCCCCACAAACACCCAATGATTGTATGTAGTTATATAAGTAAAACTTATTAGAATATTCTTATACATCGGTGGCTCATCAATTACCATGCCTGCTGGCGTAGGTGATCATGTCTCTCTACAAGTCTTACGATCTCGACAGTTGTTTATCATTTCTGTTGTTGACCTTCTACCAAGCCATTCTCTTAAGTTATCTGGTATCTTTTCTATTTTCTTCATTCTATCTCTTCGTCCTTCAATTTTCCCGGTTGTCATAATATATTCTAGCTGTTCTCTTCATATTACATGGCCCAAAAATGATGATTGTTTCTTCCTATTATTTGAAATTAGCTCTCTCTTTATCTTGGCCTCTTGCAGAACGTTATCATTACTCTTCTTAGCTATTCATGGTATTCTCAACATTCTTCTGTGAAACCACATTTCTACAGCCTCCAACAATTTTCTTGTCCGTTGCTCTCTTGTCCATGATTCACATCCTTATATTAAGACTTGCCCATAACATTTTAGAACTCTTTTTCTTGTTTCTATTGTCAAAAATGGATTGCACAGTATCTTCCTCACTGTTTTTGGAAAGCTGCTTTTGCTTGAGCCATTCTGCAGCTCACCTCTGTTGTACACTTACCATCTCACCTCTGTTGTACATCTACCATCTCACCTCTGCTGTACATCTACCATCTCACCTCTGTTGTACATCTACCATCTCACCTCTGTTGTACATCTACCATCTCACCTCTTTTGTACGCCTACAATTTCACCTATGTTGTACATTTACCATCTCACCTCTGTTGTACAGAACGTCAGTGGCTACATAAACACATAAAGTTTCATGTGGTATCACACACACCACACACACACTCGATATGAGCCCAGTTCGTTACTCGACAAACAACGAACGGATGAATAGGCTGAACGGGACCAGGTAAGTGATCCATGAGATCACCGTACCTAGGTGTTTGTGACTCTTTCCCTTTAGAGGTAAGTAAAGGACAGAGTGTTTGTACCTGCGGAACCCCAGGACAATATGCAGGAACGCATCACTGAAGCTACAAGCTCGTTCGCACCGGATGTGTCGCAGAGAGTCTGGCCCAAGCTGGATTATCACAGCGATGGTTGCCGAGGCTGGAGCGCACATCGCACGCCCATTTGTGTGATATCACACGAACATGTATAAGTTAATGCAAGTGCAGCAGACTTTATTGACTGAACTCTGCAAGCACCACAGGGTTGACCTGCAGTGGATCCCATCTCACTGTGGAATACCAGGAAACGAGAAAGCAGATCAGTTGGCAAAGGAAGGTTCAACAGGCACACAACTAGATACACCGGTTACATACCATCAAAAGAAACAGATAATCAAATCAATCAGAGGACCACAAGCCCAAAATCAAGATGCCTTTCATAATATGAATAGATATGAACAAGTTATCATTATACGCCTAAGAACAGGACACAACTGACTCCATAGTCACATGTATAAAAAACTCAAGATCGGCACATCAACTACTTGTACATGTGGACAGGCGCCCCAGACTGCTGAACACATACTTCAAGACTGCACTGAATATAGTAGACTGAGGAAAATCCATTGGCCCATAGATACAACACTACACACAAAACTATATGGGCCATTGCAAGAATTACAAAAGACAGTAAAATTTATACAGGAAACGAAATTGCAGATATAGACAATACGTCGGGCGAACGAAAGATAGATAGATAGAAATGCAAGTGCAGCCACCGATATATATATAAATGTTTCAATACGTTTTAGTTGTATAATGACTTGAATCAAGAAGTGTTTGTGTTGCACCCTATGTAACCAAGCAACGTTTTCGATGTGAAATATAGGAATTCTTCGTTTGTTGACTGGCGGACTTGCATTGTGTGCGGGAGTGTGTGTTTGTGTGTGTTTGCAAATTGTGGTTTAGTTGCCTGCTTTCAACGTGCCTCGCCATAGCCTTCAGTCTTTCTTGATCTTTCTCCAAAGCGGTGGTTGTTTATCACCCAACAACAGAATTCCGGGTCCAAAACGGTGGAATAAAGTTTAATTTTCATCTTTTTCTGTATGATTGTCGTTTGGGGACTGATTAATCTCAGCTCTCAAATGTAGATCTCTGTGTTAAAGTTAACCGGATGTTCCACTTTACGGACTAGCTCCGGTCCTACAGCGTTTGTGCACTGGAAGCAATCTTTGTTTGTGAGTCAGGCAGTGTGAATACGAAATTGCTACCTCGTGAAGTAAATTGCGTACTATGCTATGACTTTGAGAGCTGCCCAATAACCACCGTTGTATTTGTTCAGTGCCGAGAACTTTCAGTTCCTTTGCGTAGATCGTCGATATTAACCGGCGGTTTCAATTTAGGAATCTGCGTCGGTGCTACCGGTTTCGTACAACTGGCTGCGATCTTTTGATTGAATCAAGCGTTCTGGGACATCCACTGTCGGCAATGGTGTGCTGGTTACGTCATAATAATGGACGATTGATGTCCCTAACAGTAAGGTAGAAAATAAGGACGAGAGGATAAAAATTTCAATGAAGTTCATGAATCTGCAGCCCTGGTCTGATTCCCTGATCATCATATTAGACAAGAGGGATGTTTCCTAAATTCAGGATATCTACAAGGAGAACGAGGGGGGACTTGTGAACCAGTTTATCGCTTCATACTGCGGGATTTTCTGTGGAGACCCGAGCGCTTGTGGGTCGTTGTTCGATGTGTGATGACGATAATTCAACGACTAACTAATCAGAAGGCATCAAATGCATGTATCTAGTGAGCAGTAATTGGCCCATGTATTGTCTCTAACTGCGAATCATTTCAAGGAAAGAGGTAAGTTTACAACACTCGAAAAAAAAAAATAATCAACCGAAAAGAACTAAGAACAATAGATGGACCAAGGCTGGACTCAAACCCGTACTCCTAGTCAGCGGCTTGCCACGAGAAACAAACGCTAGAGCACACGGCCAACTCAGCTACCTAAAAATAAGATAGCTAATATTGGTGATGTCTTTCACGCATGTGTACTCATGACTATAGCATAGGATTACGAACACAACTCGGGAATAAATTGTATCTGCATTTTTCTATTTAGACAGGTATCTCCCGGAGAGGGCAGGCGTGAGTACCTGCTTGCAGACAAACATTTATAGGACGAAACAGCACGAATAGAAGTTTCCAGTGGTTTAGACTGGAGACGAATAATAATAAATGAATATTATTCTAGAGGGAAACTTGCGAGACGATAGATCAGCGATACATGTCGGGGGAAGGTGTATGTTTACAACACTTGGGAAATAATCACACATCTCTAACTGCCTGGCTCGTGTTAAACTGTCCCTCTCTTTCACTAGCTCAGCAAGTCTTTTATTTGATGATCATATTGTCATGCTATCAGTCCTAGTCAATAATCACAAATCTCTAACTGCCTGGCTCCTGTTAAACTGTCCCTCTCTTCCACTAGCTCAGCAAGTCTTTTATTTGATAATCATACTGTCATGCTATCAGTCCTTGTTAATAATCACAAATCTCTAACTGCCTGGCTCCTGTTAAACTGTCCCTCTCTTCCACTAGCTCAGCAAGTCTTTTATTTGATGATCATACTGTCATGCTATCAGTCCTAGTCAATAATCACACATCTCTAACTGCTTGGCTCCTGTTAAACTGTCCCTCTCTTCCACTAGCTCAGCAAGTCTTTTATTTGATAATCATACTGTCATGCTATCAGTCCTTGTTAATAATCACAAATCTCTAACTGCCTGGCTCCTGTTAAACTGTCCCTCTCTTTCACTAGCTCAGCAAGTCTTTTATTTGATGATCATACTGTCATGCTATCAGTCCTAGTCAATAATCACACATCTCTAACTGCTTGGCTCCTGTTAAACTGTCCCTCTCTTCCACTAGCTCAGCAAGTCTTTTATTTGATGATCATACTGTCATGCTATCAGTCCTAGTCCAGCTCACTTATATTTCACCTAAAATGCAATATTATTACCTACCGGCTTTACTCGGAGCTGAAACAATCTCAACTTCCAGTACGGAGCAAATCATCTCCTGCGGTCTTTGTCCGTTTGTTCCCAACACAAGCACCTCGGTTGTGTCTCGAGTTTCTGGATTGATGTTCAGTTCAATGTTTTCTGTCTCATTGAAGGAAACCTGTTTTCTAAATCATTTGGAGTCGTGAACTCAAAGCCAGGTCGCTAGTTGTTAAAGGACGTCTGTACGCCTGGCGTCTTTTGAATGCATTGAAGGTTGATTCAGTTCCCGTGGCTATTCACTTGGAGTATGTTGGACGCGTAGTTCGCGTGTAGTAATATAAACATACAGCACGCGCGAGCGTGTTGATATACCTTAATTTGGTGTCGGTGGAAAGCAGGGGTGAAAGGTCAGGGCGGATGGCATTAGTGTTTACAGTAAGCACTTTTAATGTCAAACGCTGAGTTTGAGGCTTCTACGGTAGTAGATGAGTTCAGTATTCATTTATTTGTAGCACGTGCGATGGGGATATTAATGGCTGACAGTCCACGTGGGGGAGCAGTGATACGTTCTATTTTAAATGGGCTCCATTTGTGTTGGGAATAGACGGTCCGGTGGCATTTTTTACGAGGGACACTCTGTCACGTTATGCAAGAATCTCTTTTACCTGCCGTCGAGCCTGGTACCCTTTACCAGTAGCTTGAGTTTTACGTTTATCAAAATGTGCTGCTTTCGCTAGATCGTTTTGATGTTTCTAATTTGAAGAAGAAATTCCCCCCTCCCCCCCCCCCCCAACAGGGAGCCGCGATAGCTCAGTGGTTAGTGAACTGGACTACAAATGACAAGGGGTAAGGTTCGATCCCAACCGACGGCTTCCGGGTTCACCCAGCCTTTAATGGATACCGGGTTTTTTCTGGGAAAGTAAAGCAGCACGGGCGTAATACCGAGCACATTACCCCAAAAATCCTGTGCTGAAGGTCTGTAAAATATAGGGTCACTAACATCATATTTCCCTATACGCCACTTGGCGTGACGGGGGTACTTTACTTTACTTTACTTTACTTTACTTTACTTTACTTTACTTTACTTTACTTTACTTTACTTTACTTTACTTTACTTTACTTTACTTTACCCTCCCACAACAGGTTGCACACACCGGCGAAGGTCACGGCGTTTCTCCTTCTGTTTAATTGAAGGAAAGTTCAAGTAACATAAACGATATAGACCAAACTTGACAAATAAAAGCTTCGAGAAAAGCATCAATAGAATGTGAGATATGTAGGTTGTTGTTCAGCGATGCGGATATGAATCAAAATACGTGTGTGGGTTAGTGATACGTAGATGGGTCAGTGGTACGTAGATGGGTCAGTGGTACGTAGATGGGTCAGTGGTACGTAGATGGGTCAGTGGTACGTAGATGGGTCAGTGGTACGTACATGAGTCAGTGGTACGTAGATGGGTCAGTGGTACGTAGATGGGTCAGTGGTACGTAGATGGGTCAGTGGTACGTAGATGGGTCAGTGGTACGTAGATGGGTCAGTGGTACGTAGATGGGTCAGTAGTACGTACATGAGTCAGTGGTACGTAGATGGGTCAGTGGTACGTAGATGGGTCAGTGGTACGTAGATGGGTCAGTGGTACGTACATGAGTCAGTGGTACGTAGATGGGTCAGTGGTACGTAGATGGGTCAGTGGTACGTAGATGGGTCAGTGGTACGTAGATGGGTCAGTGGTACGTAGATGGGTCAGTGGTACGTAGATGGGTCAGTGGTACGTAGATGGGTCAGTGGTACATAGATGGGTCAGTGGTACGTAGATGGGTCAGTGGTACGTAGATGGGTCAGTGGTACGTACATGAGTCAGTGAATACGTAGATGGGTTAACGATACTTAGATGGGTGAATGAATACGCAGATGGGTGACTGAATAAATAGACGGGTCAGTGAATATGTACATGGGTCAGCGGATAGGTAGATGGGTCAGTGAATAAACGTAGATGGGTTAGTGAGTACACGCAGATGGGTCAGTGAAATATATAGATGAGTGAGCGATACGCATATGGGCCAGTTAATACGTAGGTGGTCAGCAACTAACATGACATAAAGCGTAACTTTGCTTGTTAGAATGGAAAAAGACTGTTCCGATGAATTGAGCCATATATTGACACATTTGAAGATGAATGAGGTAAATTGTGGAACATCAGTAGCTCGCTGATTAGTGAACTGGACAATTAATGACATGATCTCAGATTCGATCCTGATAGACGGCTTTCAGGTTGACATAGCTATAAATGGGTACCATATTTGTATGGAAATGAAAGTTGCCGCAAGCACAATCTCGAACATCATCATCATCATCATGAAGTCGCAAGTCGTTCACAGAACGTTGCATTCACCACAGCTTGTCTGAAAGAATCTCTGTTTCTAGTCAGATCTCGCACAGAACGTTGCATTCACCACAGCTTGTCTGAAAGAATCTCTGTCTCTAGTCAGATCTCCCACAGAACGTTGCATTCACCACAGCTTGTCTGAAAGAATCTCTGTCTCTAGTCAGATCTCGCACAGAACGTTGCATTCACCACAGCTTGTCTGAAAGAATCCCTGTCTCTAGCCAGATCTCCCACAGAACGTTGCATTCATCACAGCTTGTCTGAAAGAATCTCTGTCTCTAGCCAGATCTCTCACAGAACGTTGCATTCAACACAGCTTGTCTGAAAGAAACTCTGTCTCTAGTCAGGTCTCCCACAGAACGTTGCATTCACTACATCCCGTATGAAAGAATCTCTGTCTCTAGCCAGATCTTTCACAGAACGTTGCAATCACCACATCCCGTCTGAAAGAATTTGTGTCTCTAGTCAGATCTTCCACAGAACGTTGCATTCACTACATCCCGTCTGAAAGAATGTGTGTCTCTAGTCAGATCTTCCACAGAACGTGACATTCATAACAGCCCGTCTGACAGAATCTCTGTCTCTAGCCAGATCTCCCATAGAACATTTCATCCACCACAGCCCGTCTGAAAGAATTTCTCTATAGCCAGATCTCCCACAGAACGCTGCATTCAGCACAGTCCGCCTGAAAGAATCTCTTTCTCTAGCCAGATCTCCCACTTCATACGTTATCAAATTCGAAGTCTCTGTGATGTCTTGAAACCACCTTCTTCTTTGTTTGCCCCTGACGCGTCGCCCAATAACCATACCATCCAGTACTCTTCTTCGGAGTGGCCAGATTAAGGAGGAGTGGCTACACAGCTACTTACTACCGCTACCGAAGCCAAACAAGGACCATTCTCAGATCAGTGCCTACAGAATCATCACAATGCAGAACACTGCGGGCAAGCTGCTGGAGAAAATAGTTGCCCGTGTCCTCACCTGTCACCTTGAACAGAAACGTGTATTCCCACCCACACTTGGAGGTTACAGATATAACAAAGAGACATGGCTCAATGCGGCAGTATTTGTCTATGACGTCTTCGAAGGCTTCCACAGACGAGAGGAAACAAGTGCTGCTGCTATAGATCTGGAGGATGCATACAACAGGGTACCATTTGAATATCTCATGCATATGCTCCTCAAACTGGCGGTGCACCCCTTCCTCATTAGATGGATCGCCGCGGCACTGTTTCAGAGGAAGGTGATACTCAGATGTGGAAGTTGGTCTTCCGAGCCTACATCCATTTGCCTAGGGCTGCCACAAGGCTCATCATTGTCACCAGTTCTATTTAATGTGTACACAATAACGATCACGGAACAACAGCTGGATGGGAAGGGAAGAACTATGACTTTTGCTGATGATATTCTGGTATATCGACAAGAAAGAGACAGACGGGGAATCGCTTCCACAATGCAAGACGAACTCGATCGCATTTCTTCCTGGTGTGGGGTATCAGGTGCCGTGGTTAATCCTAATAAAGCATCCGTTTCATGGTTCTCCCTTAACAATCATATCGTTAATACGACCACACCGGTAGTACGAATGGGAGCTGATGAGGTGACCAGGGACAAGTTGATGACATACCTTGGAGTTAAGTTTGATCGCAGCCTGTGTTTTCGGGACCACGTCGACCATGTGATAACAAAATCCCGCAAAGGATTAGCCGCCTTGAAGGTCATGGCAACTGCCAACATCGAGCAGAGGCTACTTACTCTTCTGTTCCAGGGATTAGTCCTCGCACCAATCGAGTATGCCCTGGCAATTCTTACTGTCAGTACGACTCAAATTGATAGGCTGGAGAAAATACAAAATGAAGCCATGCGCATTATCCTGGGATGTACGAGGGACACTCCCTGTGTAGCAATGAGGTATCTTCTTGACTTTCCAACCATGGATGACAGAATCAAGATCTGGAGAGCACGAGCATACCTGAAGATTAGTACAGATACAGAGCATCCATTGCACCACGTGCTCAACACAGAGACAGGTGACAGGCTAAAAAGAGGCAAATCATGGGTGGGCCGAGCAGAAGATGTCATCAAACAGGTTTGTGGGCTTACCAATATCAGCTTTGTTGAGGAGTGGATACCGGTGCCTACGTCATTCAAGGGGTCTTTCTCGTGTATTGTCACACTCGACAGGAAAAGTAGGGAACAGAACCCGGTCGTGGTTAATGCTGAGGTCAACGGTCTCATCTGCGATAACACCGATGAGAAAGATGCAGTCATCTATACAGACGGATCTGTAAGGCGACACCAAAGAAGTGCATGGGCATTTACAGCACGCTCGGCAGGCAGAATAGTCTACGAAGACAGTGGTGCATACGTCGTGACCACGAGTAACATGACAATGGAGGCGATGGCAGTGACCAAGGCATTCAAATGGTTAGAGTCACAAGACTACACCCACGCATGTATACTGAGTGATTCGATGAGCATGATAAAAAAAAGTGAAGGCGGGCTCTGTACGCATGCAATGGGTAGAGTCGTTGCAGAAATCCAAAATACGTAAGGTCACCTTTGTCTATGTCCCTGGACATGCGGGAGTACGGGGAAATGAAAGAGTGGACAGGTTGGCTAGCTGCGCTGTCGTTGAGGACGGGCAACCAATGGATCGGGCGGACATCGTCAGTGCCCTCCGAGATGCGGGAAGAGCACAGGACTTCGACAAACACGGATCCACGTCACTTCTTCGGATGATGGAAATGGGAGTTAAGTTGGGCACAGCCAGAAATGAGACACTTAGTGGCCGTGTAAGAAGACTTATCAACCAACATAGAACTGGAGTCGTCAGTCGCTGGACACTGAGGGAATTGCTGAGGAGGGGATCTGAGCACCTATGGACATGTTCGGAGTGCAATGATGATGACCCGCAAATGACTCAATAACTCTTCTTTCCAGCCCGGTGTATCTTTTGACGTGGCCACAGTATTTCCATTTCCTCTGTTGAATGGTGTTTAAAACCATTTGTTTTTTCAAATATTTAAATCTTTTAATGGTTTCATTGCTCTTTTTCATTATCCAAGATATCGGTTCTCTTCTTTCTGGTTCATGGAATCAGTTTTACTGCACTCGGGAATTCCCCATATCCGCTCCATTCATGTCCCTCCATAGCGCGTTGGCATATTCTGTTGACAATTATTAAGGATTTTTCTGAGACATTTTGTTTCGAAGAATCGAACCTCTTCCTTGTAAGAGAAATGTCCCGAATGTCTATCACAGGTATGGGCGCTAACTTCATATTCCATTTGGACCCTCACCCACCTACAACTTCAACACTTCATCTCGGATACAGGGTTTTCCTTTCTTGTTAGGTCTCTACTTATTTTGTCAAACTTGTTATTATGTTGCCATCATGCCAAGCAGCGCACGAGCTAAGTCGTCTTTGTTTCACTGAATCAGATCAAGTAGTCAACTTTGTTTTACTGAACCAGATCAAGTAGTCAACTTTGTTTCACTGAACCAGGTCCCATTAGTCAACTTTGTTTCACTGAACCAGGTCCCATTAATCAACTTTATTTCGCTGAACAAGGTCCCATTAGTCAACTTTGTTTCACTGAACCAGGTTCCATTAGTCAACTTTGTTTCACTGAACCAGGTCCCAGGAGTCAACTTTGTTTCACTGAACCAGGTCCCATTAGTCAACTTTGTTTCACTGAACCAGGTCCCATTAGTCAAATTTGTTTCGCTGAACCAGGTCCCAGGAGTCAACTTTGTTTCACTGAACCAGGTCCCATTAGTCAACTTTGTTTCACTGAACCAGGTCCCATTAGTCAACTTTGTTTCACTGAACCAGGTCCCATTAGTCAAATTTGTTTCGCTGAACCAGGTCCCATTAGTCAACTTTGTTTCACTGAACCAGGTCCCATTAGTCAACTTTGTTTCACTGAACCAGGTCCCATTAGTCAACTTTGTTTCACTGAACCAGGTCCCATTAGTCAAATTTGTTTCGCTAAACCAGGTCCCATTAGTCAACTTTGTTTCGCTGAACCAGGTCCCATTAGTCAACTTTGTTTCGCTGAACCAGGTCCCATTAGTCAACTTTGTTTCGCTGAACCAGGTCCCAGAAGTCAACTTTGTTTCACTGAACCAGGTCCCATTAGTCAACTTTGTTTCACTGAACCATGTCCCATTAGTCAACTTTGTTTCACTGAACCAGGTCCCATTAGTCAACTTTGTTTCACTGAACCAGGTCCCAGTAGTCAACTTTGTTTCGCTGAACCAGGTCCCATTAGTCAACTTTGTTTCACTGAACCAGGTCCCATTAGTCAACTTTGTTTCACTGAACCAGGTCCCATTAGTCAACTTTGTTTCACTGAACCAGGTCCCAGTAGTCAAATTTGTTTCGCTGAACCAGGTCCCATTAGTCAACTTTGTTTCACTGAACCAGGTCCCATTAGTCAACTTTGTTTCACTGAACCAGGTCCCATTAGTCAACTTTGTTTCACTGAACCAGGTCCCATTAGTCAACTTTGTTTCAATGAACCAGGTCCCATTAGTCAACTTTGTTTCACTGAACCAGGTCCCATTAGTCAACTTTGTTTCACTGAACCAGGTCCCATTAGTCAACTTTGTTTCACTGAACCAGGTCCCATTAGTCAACTTTGTTTCACTGAACCAGGTCCCATTAGTCAACTTTGTTTCACTGAACCAGGTCCCAGTAGTCAAATTTGTTTCGCTGAACCAGGTCCCATTAGTCAACTTTGTTTCACTGAACAAGGTCCCATTAGTCAACTTTGTTTCACTGAACCAGGTCCCAGTAGTCAACTTTGTTTCGCTGAACCAGGTCCCAGGAGTCAACTTTGTTTCACTGAACCAGGTCCCATGAGTCAACTTTGTTTCGCTGAACCAGGTCCCAGGAGTCAACTTTGTTTCGCTGAACCAGGTCCCAGGAGTCAACTTTGTTTCACTGAACCAGGTCTCATTAGTCAACTTTGTTTCGCTGAACCAGGTCCCAGGAGTCAACTTTGTTTCGCTGAACCAGGTCCCATTAGTCAACTTTGTTTCACTGAACCAGGTCTTAGTAGTCAACTATGTTTCACTGTTACAGGTCCCAGGAGTAAACTTTGTTTCACTGAACCAGGTCACAGGAGTCAACTTGGTTTCACTGAACCAGGTCCCAGGAGTCAACTTGGCTTCACTGAACCAGGTCCCAGGAGTCAACTTGGCTTCACTGAACCAGGTCCCAGGAGTCAACTTGGCTTCACTGAACCAGGTCCCAGGAGTCAACTTTGTTTCACTGAACCAGGTCCCAGGAGTCAACTTGGCTTCACTGAACCAGGTCCCAAGAGTCAACTTGGCTTCACTGAACCAGGTCCCAGGAGTCAACTTGGCTTCACTGAACCAGGTCCCAGGAGTCAACTTTGTTTCACTGAACCAGGTCCCAAGAGTCAGCTCTGAGACGATGAACATTTCGCGCTGCCCAGTCATTGACTCAAAGATATCTTCCTCTTCTACCTTTCAGCTCCTTGTGGAGCATAGGTCGTCAGCAGACACTTTAACTCCTTGTGGAGCATAGGTCGTCAGCAGACACTTTAACTCCTTGTGGAGCATAGGTCGTCAGCAGACACTTTAACTCCTTGTGGAGCATAGGTCGTCAGCAGACACTTTAACTCCTTGTAGAGCATAGGTCGTCAGCAGACACTTTAACTCCTTGTGGAGCATAGGTCGTCAGCAGACACTTTAACTCCTTGTGGAGCATAGGTCGTCAGCAGACACTTTAACTCCTTGTAGAGCATAGGTCGTAAGCAGACACTTTAACTCCTTGTGGAGCATAGGTCGTCAGCAGACACTTTAACTCCTTGTAGAGCATAGGTCTTCAAGAAACACTTTCCAAGTCGTTCTGTTCCTTGCCATTCTTTTAAGATCATACCATGTCTTCCCCATCATCTTCATCCCTGCTTCTCTAAATGGAATTGTAAGAATGTAGGGAAATAAGGGGAGTAGGGACGGTGTGGAGAGAGTTGAGAAACACCGTATGTGAGGGGAAGTGACATTCCTGAGAAGTTCGAGTGAGCTGTTGTTGGGTGATGGAGAGGAGAGTCTCGTGATTGTAGAGACAGGCGTCAAACATGGAGAAGTGAGTAGAATGGGGGAAAGGTAAAGTTGAAATAGAAGGGATGACGTTAAGAGAATCCATTGGATGGGAAATTAAGGAAGTGGTTGATGATTGGCTGAGGGGAGAGAGATTTAAGGGTCTGTAGAGAGGTCGAGGGAACTTTCCAAGAGAGAAAACTCACATATAAAACTAGAGATTAGCCGAGTGGCCACGCCATGAGGGCGTAAGGCCCAGTTAGTAATAGTTGGGCACATGCTCTGGGGTTAGAGAGAAATAGTTATGTGGAACATTCTAGCAGAGGAGCTTACATGAAAAAAATGAGATAGATAGCATAATGGGAGACATGTCAGTGACTAGATAGTAACAGTAAATTGAACCTAGTTATCAGGAAGACTCAGAGGGTTCTAGAGGTCAGATACACTAGAAGAAAACTCCCACGAGGAGAGCAGCATTGAGGCTGTAGTAGAATTACTTTTCAAGAATAGGTTGAGCACAGTATAACCAGCGAACATTCTTAAGAGGAGAAGCAGCGATGTGTATGAGGAGAGTGCAGTGTATAGTGAGATACAAAACCATGTGTACTTAGTTTTACTTGGAGACCCGAGCAGGAATGTTAAACCGCTGGGTTCTTTATTAAGAATTTGTTAGAGGGGACTCTATCAATAAAGTTTTAGATGTTTTATTCAGAGAGACTTGTATGTACCACGAAACGTGTTTGTTGTATCCAAGCCTAATAGAAGTAAAAACTGAAACCATGCGAAGTACTGAAGCCGTAATAGGTTTCACTACCGACTGAATATATATATGCTGTGGTGAAAGACGAAGCTGAGGTTGTGCGTGGGGGGAGAGCAGAGATTCAACGACGACCCACACCAGAAACATCAGGCAAGAGTCGAGTAAACAAGCGCTGTTACCCAGACTGTACAAGCCTGTTTAAGTTGCGTCTGGGTTGACAGTATCAGGTCGGTGTTACATCATTACGCCGTCAAACAGCTGTCAAGCATTAAGAGACTTATGCACAACGAAGATACACCTCGATGACAAACAACAACAAGCGTCCCCCGCATGTAAAAATGTTACACTTCCATCTGTCTTCTCCAAGAAGATCTTGGTCTTCCACTTTGTCTTTCACCTTGGGTATTCCAAAAAAGGGCTTGTTGTGTGTAATACTATCAGTTTTCTTCCGTAGTGTATGTCCTATCCAACGCCATCGTCTACGATGTATCTCTTTATCCACTGATATTTGACTGGTACATTTCCATCATGCTATGTTAGTTATTTTGATTAATGAAGGTCTGTATCTTCATGATCGTTATTTTTTTTTTTTTGTTCTCCATGTTTCACAGCCCTATAATAATACTGACTTAACATTGGAGTTGAAATTGTTTATTTTACTCAAAGATATGTTTAATATTTAATTAAATTCTCTAACATTTAACAGTAGACAAATAAATGAAAAGACGATTAGAGGCCATAGAGATGGGATGTCTCAGAAGGATGTTGGAAGTTCCCTGTGTAGATAAAAAGACCAACCAGGAAAGTCTCAAAGAGGCCAACACAAAAAGTTAGCTCCTAAAGAAACATCTGAAAGAAACAATCGACAATTTTCGGGCACATCATGAGAAGAGGAAAGTTGGAATACTTGGTTACAACTGGCAAAAAAAAAAAAAAGTAGGGAAAGAGAGATCGCGGACAACAACAAAATAAGATACTAGATAGCTTGGTGTCTTGGCAGGGACAACAGTCAACAACATAATTTATACGGTGCACTGTGGATAGAAAATTCTGGAAGGACATGATCGCTGCCAATCGGTATGGTACATGATGATGATGAACATTTAACAAACCACGCGTTGTCCATTCTAACAAAAGGAAATGTCCAGTAGACGCAACTGTAGCTCTGGTAAAATGTCCAGTAGACGCAACTGTAGCTCTGGTAAAATGAAATCTGAATTTCTTCCACAGAAGATCTGCTAGATTTGCTGAACAGGCCAGTTGCCATTGGGAGAAAGAAAGGCAATGGGAGAACACTCAGACAGCAGCCACGGGCTGGGTGGCCGGCATACACCCTATTAGACGGAAAACTCTTACGTCAAACCAAGATCAAGCCTGCCTAAGACGGAGTGTGTCAGTCACGGCGCAGGTTTAGGGAAAATAAAAGGACACACACACACACACACACACACACACACACACACCACATACGAGTACTGACCATGCGACCTTCTCACCTTTCTTTCTTTTCTTTCTGTCGTTCACTCGACAATTACTAATGGAGTTGATTATCCTCTTCGTCATCCGCCCTTAGAAGGACGTTAAGAAGGCGTAGATAAGTTGTGTTGTAGTTTGTAGTAGAATTGTGATGTTTGCGTCTTTCGGTCCAACACATCCGACTTCAGTGTGTTATTTTTGAGTAAAGGATTGCCTTCCCTCTTCGATCCTTACTCGTCTAGCCAAACTAGACAGGTTAGTCTGTTTCTGGAGGCACCACGAAGAGGTGGAGTAGGGTCTGGATGGTTCTGGTTCACCAGTCCTGGTGCAAGCCATCAGCCATGAGTCGCTGACAGCTTCCAGCTCTGCTGCTGTGAGGCGCCTTTGCTTACAGCTCATCTAATTTCATGATGTTCCTACCCCTTCATCATGAAACAAGACAAAGAGTCGCAGATCACTCGAACTCTGAAAACGTTGAATAAACCTGATTTGATTTGCTTGTATGAACGTCTGACGTCAATTGGTGAACAGTTTAATGTCACCAAGCGCAAATAAGCAGCGATTCTCAAACTTTCCTTTCCCGCAGACGCCTATTAAATAAGTTTTGTAGTCGCGGACCCCCATGATTCAACTTCAGCTCAAGATTTCTTTATAAGATTCATTTTCTTTTGTCCATTCATTCTTCCTTTCCGATTTGCAACAATATATCATACTGTTCTTGAAGTCTTCGCGGAACCCCTGTGACGGCACCAATGACTCCTAGAGGACCGCGGACGACAGTTTGAGAAACGCTGATCTGTATATTTTGTTCACTTGTAAAACTTGCCAATGTATAATGAGGTTCTATGTGGAGCATACAAATAAAGTTTAAAAGATCAACAACTGTAAAGGTAAGGTCAAGTACGAGACGTGAATTGGCGGGCGTCTTAGTACGTGAGTTTTCACCCATATGTGCTCGGCCGCCTACCTATCCACACAAGTGTTCAGATCAAATAATATTTAGATAAAGAACATTATTTTTTATAAGAGGGAGAGAGAGAAAGAGAGAGACACAGAGAGAGAGAGAGAGAGAGAGAGAGAGAGAGAGAGAGAATAGGACATACTGTAATAATTTCATATGTCGGACGTTTTGGTAATATAGCCATCGAGCGATGAGTAGACGAGATTAATTTCTTTACACAATGCATTATCGATGACGAAAGAGAAAAAATAAATGCTCGGCATTCTTCATGAGAAATATGACAAACCGAGAAGCTGAAGTGTGTTCATAGACTCCACGTTTAAGTGGAGAGTACCAGTCTAGGCAAGTGAATGGTAACTTTCACAAGAGGGTCTTTTTTCTTCACAGGGAATTATCTAACGTTCTGGGATGGAGAGTTGGTAGAAATCTCGTGGTGGAGAAAGCCTTGACCTACTCGTGGTTTGATGGCCTGACGATGAAGCCATGGCTCGGTCCAGATAAGTTCAGCCAGAAGTACACACTTGAGAAGTAATCGATGTGATCCCTGGAGAGGTAGCA
Organism: Megaustenia siamemsis; assembly: GCA_032433765.1. Lineage (NCBI taxonomy): Eukaryota > Metazoa > Mollusca > Gastropoda > Stylommatophora > Ariophantidae > Megaustenia > Megaustenia siamemsis. The sequence goes on along the minus strand of JAVIAB010000125.1, from coordinate 11,722,694 downwards.
GTAACCGACCTGGCCATCTCCGTCGCCAAACCACTTATGCATCTTGTCAGATATTGAAGAGCTCCTTGTCACGTGTCTGAGACGTTCTACGTGGGTTGTAACTTTCTACTGTCCACTCAACTCCAGCTTTTTTTTTTCTCTCGGCGTCTGCTTCGTTTCGTGCTTCAATTTTCCATTATTTATTTTTGTTTTTGTTCTTTCTTATGTTGCATTTTTTTGTAAATTTATTTCATCCATTTCCGATTAAGTTTTTTTTCTGTAATTTCCATTAGTGTTGATGGTGATGTTGATAGTGTTGATGGTGGTGATCATGATGATGATGATGGTGATAGTGTTGATGATGGTGATAATAATGGTGGTGGTGGTAATGGTGATGATGATTGTGATGGTTTTGGTGCTGATGATGGTGATGATGGTGATGATGGTGCAGATGATGATGATGGTGATAATGATGATGATGATGGTGATGATAATGATGATGATGGTGATGATGATGATGATGGTGATGATAATGATGATGATGGTGATGATGATGATGATAATGATGATGATGGTGATGATAATGATGTTGATGATGGTGATGATGATGATGGTGATGATAATGATGGTGATGATGGTGATGATAATGATGGTGATGATGGTGATAATGATGATGATGGTGATGATAATGATGGTGATGGTGATGATAATGATGGTGATGATAATGATGGTGATGGTGATGGTAATGATGTTGATGATGGTGATGATAATGATGGTGATGGTTATGATAATGATGTTGATGATGGTGATGATGGTGGTGATGATGATGATAATGATGATGATGTTGATGATAATGATGTTGATGATGGTGATAATGATGATGATGGTGATGATAATGATGGTGATGGTGATGATAATGATGATGATGATGGTGATGGTGATGATAATGATGGTGATGGTGATGATAATGATGTTGATGATGGTGATGATAATGATGGTGATGGTGATGGTTATGATAATGATGTTGATGATGGTGATGATGATAATGATGATGATGGTGATGATAATGATGTTGATGATGGTGATGATGATGATGATGATGATGATGGTGATGATAATGATGATGATGGTGATAATGATGATGATGATGATGGTGATGATAATGATGATGATGGTGATGATGGTGATGATGATGATGGTGATGATAATGATGATGGTGATAATGATAATGATGATGATGGTGGTGTTTATGATGATGGTGGTGGTGGTGTTTATGATGATGGTGGTGGTGGTGTTTAGGATTATGGTGGTGGTGTTTATGATGGTGGTGGTGGTGTTTATGATGATGATGGTGGTGGTGGTGATTATGATGATGTTGACGGTGATGATTGATGGTGATGGTGATGATGATGGTGGCGGTGGTGTTTATGATGAAGATAGTGGTGGTGATTATGATGATGGTTCTGGTGGTGGTAATGGTGATGATGATTGTGATGGTTTTGGTGTTAATTATGTTGATGATGATGATGGTGATGATGACGATGATGACGATGATGATGATGGTGATGATGACGATGATGATGATGATTATGTGACAGTGATGATGATTATTTGACAGTGATGATGATTATGTGACAGTGATGATGATGGCGATGATGATGATAGTGGTGGGGGTGATGATGATGATGATTGATGAGGATGATGATGATGGTGGTGATGATGATGCCGATGATTGATGAGAATGATGATGATGGCGGTGGTGGTGGTGATGATGATGATGGTGGTGGTGGTGGTGTTTATGATGGTGGTGGTGGTGGTGTTTATGATGATGGTGGTGGTGGTGGTGATGATGATAATGATGATGATGATGATGATGGTGGTGGTGGTGGTGATGATGATGATGATGGTGGTGGTGGTGTTGGTGTTGATGTTGATGGTGGTGGTGATGATGATGATGATGGTGGTGATGATGATGGTGGTGGTGGTGGTGTTTATGATGATGGTGGTGGTGGTGATGATGATGGTGGTGTGGGTGGTGGTGTTTATGATGATGGTGGTGGTGGTGGTGATGATGATAATGATGGTGGTGGTGGTGATGATGATAATGATGATGATGATGATGATGGTGGTGGTGGTGGTGATGATGGTGGTGGTGGTGGTGTTTATGATGATGATGGTGGTGGTGGTGATGATGATGATAATGATGATGATGCTGATGATGATAATGATGATAATGATGATGGTGGTGGTGTTTATGATGGTGGTGGTGGTGGTGTTTATGATGATGGTGATGGTGGTGTTTATGATGATGATGATGGTGGTGTTTATGATGATGGTGGTGGTGGTGTTTATGATTATGGTGGTGGTGTTTATGATGATGATGGTGGTGTTTATGATGATGATGGTTTTGGTGGTGGTGTTTATTATGATGATGGTGACAAGGGATGAGTGTAGCGCCACGAAGACACCACGGATTCGATTTTTGAAACATTCACACCGCCTATGGTGGGGATCGAACCCTGACCTTCTTGTCCAGAGACCGACGTCTTACCTCTACACCACCTAGTCCCCCGAAGTCATATTTCAAAGATGCAAACGTCGCAGCTTGTAAGGCACAATTGTAGCGCATTAACATCCACTTAACGTCCTTTGAATCTCGAACGATGATAAGTGGTCGTGCGGAGCGCCAGAAGAGAGAGATAAAGCATATAGATAGAGCATAAACCATGCAAGGCTGCGGTAAAGCTGGAATGAGTGAGGGGAAAAGCACATACATGTGTATGTTATAGCTTTACTGCATGAGGATAGCCAAATAATATTACGGTTCGGTTAACAAGTCTTCATCCGTAATATTGGTAGTAGTAGTAGTGGTGGTGGTGGTGGTAGTAATAGTAGTAGTAGTAGTAGTAGTAGTAGTAGTAGTAGTTGTTGTTGTTGTTGTGGTGGTAGTAGTAGTAGTGGTGGTGGTGATGGTGGTGGTAGTAGTAGTAGAGCAGTAGTAGTAGTGGTGGTGGTGATGGTGGTGGTAGTAGTAGTAGTAGTAGTAGTGGTGGTGGTAGTAGTAGTAGTAGTAGTAGTGGTGGTGTTGGTGGTAGTAGTAGTAGTAGTGGTGGTGTTGGTGGTAGTAGTAGTAGTAGTAGTAGTACTAGTAGTAGTAGTAGTAGTAGTGGTGGTGGTAGTAGTAGTAGTAGTGGTGGTAGTAGTAGTAGTAGTAGTAGTAGTAGTGGTGGTGGTAGTAGTAGTAGTAGTAGTAGTAGTAGTAGTAGTGGTGGTGATGGTGGTGGTAGTAGTAGTAGTAGTAGTGGTGGTAGTAGTAGTAGTAGTAGTAGTAGTAGTAGTCTTGGTGGTAGTAGTAGTAGTAGTAGTAGTCTTGGTGGTAGTAGTAGTAGTAGTACTAGTAGTAGTAGTAGTAGTGGTGGTGGTAGTAGTAGTAGTAGTGGTGGTAGTAGTAGTAGTAGTAGTAGTAGTGGTGGTGGTGGTGGTGGTAGTAGTAGTAGTAGTAATAGTAGTAGTAGTAGTGGTGGTGGTGGTGGTGGTAGTAGTATTAGTAATAGTAGTAGTAGTAGTGGTGGTGGTGGTGGTGGTAGTGGTAGTAGTAGTAGTAGTAGTAGTAGTAGTAGTAGTAGTAGTAGTAGTAGTAGTAGTAGTAGTAGTGGTGGTGATGGTGGTGGTTTGTAGTAGTAGTAGTAGTGGTGGTGGTGGTGGTGGTGATGGTAGTAGCTTCCGTCAGTCATAGTTGACTTTGGATTTTCAGCGCCCCTAGGAAATTTTGTCTTTTCTTTTACCTCATATTCACTTTTTCTATGAATATGTCTGCTTCTTGTTCGAGTTGGAGCTTTAGAGTGTGTTTCCAAAGATTGCGGTCTCCGGCTATTTCTTCCCAGGCTGCAGGGTTTATTTTCAGAGTCTGCATATCACATTTATGCACATCTATAAATTTATAGAAAACATGATGTTATACAGGGTTATGTGCTGTCACCAGATTTATTTAATATGCATAGTGAGATTATTTAAAGATCCATAAGGGTCATACCAGGAACAACAATTGGAGGTCATAATATAAATAATCTAAGGTATACTGAGGATACAGTCTTAATCGATAAAAGCGAAAATGAGTTACAAGAAATGTTAGACTTTAAAGTGAAAGAAATAAAGAAACAAAAGGGACTTGGCCTTAATAAGTAAAAAATAGAAGTAATGGTAGCAACAAAGAAAAAGACATCACGTCAGTGCAAAATAAAGACAAGTGGAATAATATTAAAACAGGTAAATGAATTTAAATATCTGGGAACAATGAAAACCTCAGATGGTAGATGTACAACAGAGGTGAGATGCAGAATAGCTCAGTCAAAAGCAGCTTTCCAAAAAGTGAGGAAGATACTGTTTAATCCATTTTTGACAATAGAAACAAGATAAAAGAGTTCATAAATGGTATGTAGAACCAGTCTTAACATGGATATGAATCATGGACAATGAGACAACGGACAAGAAAATCGCTGGATGCTGTAGAAATGTGGTTTTACAGAAGAATTTTGAGAATACCGTCGACAGCTAAGAAAGGTAATGAAAACGTTATGAAAGAGGCCAAAGAAAAGAAAGAGCTAAAACAATCATCATATTTTGGGCATATAATGAGAAGGGAACAGCTGGAATATATTGTGACAGCTGGTAAAATTGAGGGACGAAGAGTTAGAGGAAAGCAAAGAGAAAATATACCAGCGAGATTAAGAGAATGGCTTGGTAGAAGGTAACCAACAAAATTTTAATAACTGTCAAGATCGAAAGTTATGGAGAGACATGATTACCTTCGGAGCAGGCATGGTACTTAATGATGATAATGACGATGATGATGATGATAAATAGGATGGCGTCCCTAAGTCATTTCTCCTCTGCTAATTGTCCATAATGTAAATATTTCGGTATGCGGTCACCTTTCATTCGGCGTAAGTGGTCAAGGCAACGTAGCCTGTTTGAATGGTGTGCAGATGTTCGGGAGGCCTGTGTGAGTCATCAACAATAGACAAAAACTATAGACAACGTGACATCGCATAGACCAACTTATCTGTAGAAATAATACAGTCCATGTTGGTCGACCACAGCTGTAATATACCACTTCATGTTTTATTTTTTCCCTGGACATAAGAAACAAAACTTCGGACACCCTACTGATCAAGCAAAATGGATAAATTGTGTTTTGTTGCCACAATTTGTGATAGCCACTGATTGCTTTAACAGACAACTACCAGAAACACGATGACAAGTCATACGAAATACATGATATCTTCTGCCCTATTTATTTCCTTCTATCTAAACTCCCTTGCTTCTATATATTTTCATCTCCCCACCCCGCCCGCAATCTCACTAGACAATTGAGAGCATCGCTAGACCGTCTTGTCCCTTTCATGTTTCGCCAATCTCTTTTATTGATTTCACTTAACGGCACAAATCTTTGCGATTGTTTGTCATATTTCTGATGCTGATGCAGCCATTACGGCTTATATTTCCCTTAATATCACGACCATTATTACCAGATTATGTTTGGTAAACTGTGCGTTTGCCGGTTTGGCGTCGCACAAGCCAAACTTATATATCTATATTCTCCGCTTGCGTCCCTTCTTTTGAAATAAGAGGGGGAAAAAAGAAATAATAAATTCTCAGTAATTCTTGTTGCGCACGAGAACAATTTCTACTGGTTTTACGCGCCATAATCTATTTATCTTGCTCATTCTGGGCACACACAGAGCACGAGCGCATTATTTTTGCCACTCGATAAATGTTTTTAATATCGGAGCTCTTCTACTGCCTGGCGCTCATTTTAGCGGTTTCCAAACGCTAATAGAATTTGTGGTTGCTCGGTAGCGCACAAATCTTTTTTTATTGAATCGACACTTTGGCTCCGTTGAATTGATTTCATGTTACTATAGCCATTTAGGTGCGGGCTATGAGACAGCAGCTGGGGTGAGCTGAAGTTCGTATAAAATTGTACTTTTTATCGTCTTCAACTTTTTTTCTTTCCTTTTTCGTCGTTCTCCTCCTCATCATCTCTTCCTTTACTCCCCCTCCTTAGTTTGCTCTCACATCAATTGTTACCATCAAATCGACGGCTAGACCCACGCACTTCTCGCAACTATTGTTATTATATCTATTATATGTGAGCCGCGATAGCTCAGTGGTTAGTGAACTGGACTACAAAGAACAAGAGGTAGAGTTCGATCTCAACCGATCGCTTCTGGTTCACCCAGCCTTTAATGGGTACCAGATTTTTTTTCTGGGAAAGTAAAGCGGCACGGGCGTAATACCGACCACATTGCCCCAAAAATCATGTGCCGAAGGTCTGTAAAATTTATGGTCACTAACACCATATTCTCTATACGCCCCTTGGCGTCACGGGGGTACTTTACTTTTTATTTAAAATATATTATATAAATATTATATATTGTTTGCCAGTTACCCGTAGACAAGTGGTCACGCCTGCAGTTGTTAGCGCGTGTATCCATCTCACCATTGGTCTTTCTTCAACCTTGTAGTTCTATATTCTGTTCTATCCATGGGGCCAGTTTCATCGCAGCCAGGAATTTCTCATATCCGCTGTAGCATTTGTCACAGCACTTCTCAACATGAATCTTTCGCTGACAAGGTCGCTTCGTGCACGTCTTACTCAACTATACTGGCGAAGATTCCATCCTTGTAGATGGATCGTCGAATGTTTTAGGCCAGCAGTGGTAGGTGGTTAGCACTTCCCGAAGTTCTTTAGTCTCTGCTTCTCTTAGCTCTGCGTGTTTGATGTGCATGTTGTAGGTTGGAGCAAAGGCTGTGTTGCGTGTTTGATGTGCAAGTTGTAGGTTGGAGCAAAGACTGTGTTGCGTGTTTGATGTGCATGTTGTAGGTTGGAGCAAAGACTGTGTTGCGTGTTTGATGTGCAAGTTGTAGGTTGGAGCAAAGGTTGTGTTGCGTGTTTGATGTGCAAGTTGTAGGTTGGAGCAAAGGCCATGTTGCGTGTTTGATGTGTAAGTTGTTGGTCACAACAAAAACGCCTTATCTGTTTTAAGTTAATTGACATTAAGTCCTGCACGTAGGTGAAAAGCTACGTTCCAGACATGCATTGGACTGTAAGGTGAATGAATCAGCGCAACTCAATCCGTTAATATAAGTACGCGCGTAGAGGATATTGACATAAACATATCATGCTTCGTGAACTCACCTAGTGGCCTGCCTAGACATAGATCATGCTTAACATTAATGATGATAGACTTACAGTGCAACAATTTAGCATTTGTTGTTTTCTTGCCAGTTTGGTATTTCGTTGCTTGAATAACAGAAAAGATCACCTGCTACCTTGCAGGAAGATTGGGGACAATCAAAGGCTAAGGAAAGCTAACCTGAATAAAATGCTGGCTGAAATCGGATGCACTGGGCCACTGGCGCAGAACACAGTGCAACGTTTTAACGGGTATTCAATCAGAGTGGATCGGCGGTCTCTAATTGTGATGTTCTGTCTGTGGGGGCGATCGACACACTTAACCTGACAGCTGACTTCATGTGAGAGTCTGGGATCCTACTCTGATTGAGTCCTGATCGCAAAGAGAGAGAAAGAGAGAGAGAGAGAGAGAGAGAGAGAGAGAGAGAGAGAATAACAGCGCCATTTGGCATGCCACCGAACTGGACTTCTGGCACATTATCTTAATATACATGTATTTGCGAAGTGTTAATTTATGTGAGCGATCCCAGCGGAAGTTTAATTCAGCATGAGTCGAAACCAAGGCAAGGTCAGTTTCTGAGTGTGAGTCCATTGTCCTGTTGGGAGTCGTGTCATCAGCTTACAGTTTACTACGGCCAGGTCTGTATCTGCAATGTCTGAATCTAAGGCTCCACCCTAGACGTTGTCGTTGGGATTATCGAAGTATCTATAATCAACTCGACCGAGGGCTTCGGTAGCCAAGCTGGGAAAACCAACCGACAGGGTTACCGAACTTCGGACAACTCGTGTTCGATTCCAGCAGGATGCAGTGTGAATTGTACTCGTGGTTGGAAAAAAAAACCTCGCGGTCGACCCAGCCGCTGGCAGAAATGGGTTCCAGGGTACTACTCTAGGAAGGTGAATGCCGCCTCGCATCGTGAGTTTCGATGCTTGAAGCGACACTGTCCAGAAGTCCTTAAACACTTCTGGATAGACGGCCGAGCACATATGGGTGAAAACTCACATGCCGATTCAGGTCTCGTACGTTACCGTTACCTTTACCGTTAGCTTTACCTTTACCTTTATATTTACATTTACAATTACCTTTACCTTTACCTTCACCTTTACCTTTACCTTTACCTTTACCTTTACCTTTACCTTTACCTTTACCAACAATCAAAACCTTACATGAACAGTTAGTCTGCTTACGCTTCAAGAAATGCTGGAACCGGCGTTGGAGCTGATATTGGGATGCATCGACTGCAATTAAACTGATTTCATGAATAGAATAGAATAAAATAGTTAGTAAAGTATCATGATTCAATATGGCGTCCGCGAGTGGACAGTGTTTACCGATACAGCGTGTGTTGTTTAGAAATACTCCAGTTACACGCGGTGTAATGCTATCATTTAATGTTCTGCTCATGCCTGTTGTGGTTGTTTAACTTCTGACAGGCTGGTGAACGGTGGAATTCTCTTTGTTAAGTGGCTATGTATCTTCTTTTCATTCGAGATAGACCTATCGGTGATAGGTCATTGTTTTTCACTGTCGCGCGAGGCAGTCGAAAATGTCCATTCCGAATTGTACAAAGTCTGTGACAGTGGGTGGGGTGGAAAAGTCAGCAATGACCAACGGCCCAGAAAGCGACAACAGCAAAGTGTGTGGTACACAAGAGGCATGTTCAGGACACGAAAGACGAATGTGGCTGACCACCATGAAAGAGATTGGAGCCTCATTACGTACTAGTCCAGAGGAAGCCATGGAGAGGAATTCGAACTTATGTCGGAGGAAAGATCTTAAAATAAGTACTTGGAATGTTAGGACTCTATATTAAGAAGGGAAATTGAAAAATCTGATTCAAGAAGCAGAACAGATAAACATAGATATTTTAGGCATATCAGAGACAAGATGGAAAGAATGTGGGTACATAGAGGACGAAAAATATACATTTATATACTCAGAAAACACAACAGAACATCAAAGAGGGGTAAAAAAAAAAGTAAAGTACTCCCGTCACGCCATGTGGCGTATAGGGAATATGGTGTTAGTGACCATAAATTTTACAGACCTTCGGCACAAGATTTTTGGGGTAATGTTGTCGGTATTACGCCCGCGCCGTTTTACTTTCCAGAAAAAAATCCGGTACCCATTAAAGGCTGGGTGAACCGGAAGCCGTCGGTTGGGATCGAAACCTACCTCTTGTCCTTTGTAGTCCAGTTCACTAACCATTGAGCTATCGCGGCTCCCAAAGAGGGGTAGGGATATTTATAAAAAGAGAGCTACAAAAATATATAAGTACCCACTAGGCATACAATAATAATAGGATTGTACTACTCACGATGAAAGCAAAACCATTCGACATGGCAATAATACAGACATACGCACCTACTCAAGACTATACAGATGAACAAATAGAGGCATACTATGAAGATCTAAATAAAGTTATGAAGCAAGTGAAATCTTCAGACATCTTGATTGTAATGGGTGACATGAACGCTAAAGTAGGAAAAGGTAAATATAGACCATTATATGAAATCATGGTTTAGGAAAAAGAAATGACAGAGGAGATAGATTAATACAATTCTGTGAAGAAAACAGGCTAATAATATGTAACACCTACTTTGAGAAAGAGAAAAGGAAACTATACACATGGAAAAGCTCTGGAGATAAGAAGAGGAATCAAATAGATTACAAAATGATAAAAGAAAGGTTCCTTAACAGCGTAAAGAAAGCCAAAACCTATCCAGGAGCAGATATTAATTCAGATCACATTCCTGTAATGATTAAAATGAAAATCAAACTAAAGAGAAACAAACAAAAGTCTAATTCATCATCAATACCACTAGACATAACAGCTTTAAATCAAAAAAAGATATTAAAGATACCTGTACAATACAAGTAAAGAAAACATATTAGCAGCTGCTAGAAGAAAGAATTGAGCAATACAGAAGAGAAAATCCTGAGAAAAAAGTAGCAACCCAATGGCAATGCATACAAGAAACCGGCGACACTGTACCCAGAAGAGAAAAGAACGAAAAACAAAAAAATGTATAACTAACACAATCTTAGAAAAAATGGAAGAAAGGAGACAAGCGAAGAACACTGCCCAATACAATAAAATAGATAACGAGATACGTAAAATGTGCAAAAAGGCAAAAGAAGACGGGCGCAGCCAAAAATGTATAGAAATAGAAACTATGGAACAATACTTAAGTGGAATGCACATAGAAATAAAGAGAATGACTAAAAAAAAATAAAAAAGCCACAGAAGGTAGATGCATTGCAGACAAAAAAAAAAAAAGAAAAATGCTAACAGACAATAAAGATATAATAGACAGATGGCAGGAATATATAACAGAACTATTTCATGATCAAAGAGACAAGAAACCAGTTATAAAATGTACATCAGGCTATAAAATCTTAAAATCTGAGGTGGAAAAAGCTATAAAACAATTAAAAAGGGAAAGGCGGCAGGACCTTACAACACACAGATAGAGATGATACAGGGACTAGAGGATTTTGGCATTGAAGTAATTACAGGCATATGCAACGACATCTACCACACATGATACATACCAAATGAACTAAAAATATCAACTTTCATTGCATTGCCTAAAATAAGGTGACCATTCGTCCCGGATTGTCCGGGACAGTCCCGGAATTTGACATTTTTTTAACCTTTGTCCCGGATTAGCTGCCGTACCGGTTTTGTCCCGATTTTGGCATATTTTTTAGCTTTTGTCCCGGATTTTATAAAAAATAATTTGGGACACAAACGTTGACCAATTTTGCTATTTTGGTATACGGCGTACATTTCTTCAATTAAAAAAAAAATATTATTCCGTTGCTGTGTAGACAATTTTGTTTAATATCAAAACAGTAGAATGCGCTCCTAGTTTTAAATCTCGTATATATTCGTTGTGTTACTAACTTTCACTTTCACTTTCGCAAAAAATGGCACCGAAGCGTAATTGTAGTTTTAATCAAGATTTACAAAAGGAATACCCTTTTATAAAAAAGTCTACATCGTCATCAGACTTCACTGTAAGATGTAATATATGTTCATCCGGGTTTACTATTAACCATAGTGGACGTGGTGATATTAAGAGCCACATAAATAGAGATAAACATAAGAGAGCCGTCGCTACTGCTGCATCAAGCTCGTCGTTGATAAATTTTTTTCGAGCTGAACAGGTTGGTGACAAAGAAGAACAGTTAGCTGCTACAGAAGGTGCCTTTGCATATCATACAGTGATGCACAATCACACGTTTAGATCTATGGACTGCACATCAAAATTGCTTCAGGTAACTTTAGAACCAAAATTTGCTTGTGCACGTACGAAAACAGAAGCTATTATTCGGAATGTGTTCACACCCCATGATCTAAACGAGTTGAGATGTGACCTAGAAAACGTAACATTTATCTCCACACTGACAGATGCCTCCAACCACAAAGAAATCAAGATTTTTCCTTTGCTTGTCAGATACTTTGATCGCAATAAGGGACTGAAAGTTAACATATTAGAGTTGAAGTCATTGCCGGGTGAAACATCTGATATAGTAAGTAGTTTTCTTATTGACTGTCTAACTGAAAATGGTTTAGAACTGATAGTAGTTGGATTATGTGCAGACAACACAAATTCTAATTTTGGGGGCGCTGAAAGAAAAGGACAGAACAATGTTTTCACAAAACTTAAAGAAAACCTTGGACATAGTTTGATAGGTGTTGGGTGTGCTTGCCATATTTTCCACAACACTGTTCGAGCAGCTGCAGACGTATTGCCTGTTGATGTTGAAATGACTATTGCAAAAATTTATCTGTACTTCAAATCATACACAGTTAGAGTTGAAAGTCTCAAGGAGTTTTGTCAGTTTGTCGACACAGACTTCCAGATGATTTTAGGTTATGCACAAACTAGGTGGCTTGCACTCTTGCCTGCTGTTGAAAGGGTTCTTTACATGTTCCTGCCTCTAAAATCATATTTTCAATCTCAAGACAGATGCCCAGTTTTTATACAGGAATTCTTTGAAAACCCACTGTCTGAGGCATGGCTTATTTTGGTTCACAGTCAGGCATCCTCTTTCCACGAAGCAGTGCAGAAAGTAGAGGGACAGATGGTCACTGTATTTGAAGTCATTGACAACATCAATAGTTGAAAGCTATCTTGGAGTCCAAGCTGGAAGACGGCTTCTTGCCATCAAGAGTTCAGATAATCCTTAAAAAGCTGGAAATGGAAGGATTTCCACGTGATGATGTGAAAAAGTTTAACGCCAGTGTTTCTTCATTTTATGAAACAGCTTTAAGTTATTTGAAGAAATGGGCTGCAAATAATTTTCAAAACCTAGAGTCTTACAGCTGGGTAATGCTGAACAGAACACCAAATTGGGAAGATATTGAGAAGTCTTCATCATTAGTGAGTCAAACAGTGCCTTCAGTCGGCTTTCCAGAAAATGAAATGTATGACGAATATGTCATGACATGAAACAGTTCGTTACTTCACAAAAAATTAGTGAGTGGAGTCTTAATAAAACATGACCAGGGCAGCGTTGGGTTGAACTAGCTTCCCACTTCAGAAACAATCATGTGCCCGTTTCACATATTCTGAAGTTGGCAGAGTTCTTTTTGTGTCTACCTGGAACAAATTCTGCAACAGAACGAGTGTTTTCTCTGATGAACAGTTTGTGGACAAATGATAAAACACAACTAGGTGTTGAAACTTTAAAAGCCATGTTGATCACCAAAGTGAACTATGAGGGAACATGTGTCGAATTTTATAAGATGCTGCATACAAAGAAGGACATTTTACAGAAAATTCACTCATCTGAAAAGTACAGCATCTCTGTTTCACCTTCAATTTAAGTGAGTATCACTGTTTTTTTTTTTTTATCTCCTGATTATCCTGATAGCGTATTGTAGGTCTATATTATTAGATGTTTTAAAATGTATGTATTATTCACTTGAAAATGACAGCAAGAAGAAATGTAATTTTATTGGTGGAAAATTGAAGTAAAATTATTCCGTCTCGGAATGGGATTTCAAAAATATGGTCACCTTACCTAAAAACTATTTTTTTTTAAATGGTGCAGTTGAATGCAGTGACTTTAGAACAATAAGCATAATGAGCCATGTTGAAAAAAATCTTGCTAAAAGTTATACAAGGAAGGATTCAGAATAAAATCAATACTGAATTAGATGAGCAGCAATTTGGATTTAGGAAAAATAGTTGGACAAAAGAAGCCATATTCTTCATGAGAACATTAATCGAAAAGTACACAGAAGTAAACAAACCAATATATGCCTGCTTCATAGACTACACCAAAGCTTTTGATAAAGTACACCACAAACAACTTATAGAATGCATAAAAGAGATACATCTAGATGACATGGACATATGACTAATATGTAATCTAGACTGGGAGCAAACAGCAATAATAAAATATAACAAAGAGAACTCTACACCCATTGATATAAAAAGAGGAGAAAGACAGGGATGCATCCTATCACCAAGCTTGTTCCTATACACTGAGCAAATCTTTAAAAACATCACAGAGATGCCAGGCCTACAAATTAATGGAAAGATAATCAATAACCTAAGATATGCTGATGATACTGTACTAATAGCAGAAAATCCTAAAGATCTACAACAATTACTTAATGAAATAAACATGACAAGCAAAAAATATGGACTAGATATGAATATCAAAAAGACTAAAACTATGATCATAAACAAAGAAAATACTCAAAAACCAGAAGTGGATATCAAAATAGAAGGAATAGACCTGGAGACAGTTCAGAACTACAACTACCTAGGACATATTATAACCAGTGATGGAAAATGTACAACTGAAATAAACAAAAGAATAGGAAAGGCAAAAAGTAATTTTAATGTCATGTAGAACATACTAACATCAAAACAAATAACACCAGGGCTAAAACTAAGAATAGCAAAATTGTATGTCTTCTCAACATTCCTATATGATGGTGCAGAAACATGGACATTAGACAAGAAAACAGAAAAGAGAATTAAAACCTTTGAAATGTGGATGAATAGGTAGAATTGGATGGAAGGAAAAGAAAACAAACGATGAAGGTTTAAAACAACTAAAAATGAAAAGAAAACTACAAAACACAATTCAAACAAGACAAATGTGATTTTTTAGCCATGTTAAAAGACACAACAGCCTACTAAAAGTAATCCTGGAGTGGAAAATACAAGGTAAAAAGAGCAGAGGCAAACCAAGACTAACATGGACGAGTAACATCAAAAGATGGACAAACCAGCCTATGACAAACCTGCATCACCAAAGCAAGAGACAGAGCAGAACGGCGCTCTATGGTAGCCGACCTTCGATGCGGAGATGGCACTCGATGATGGAAATAGTTAATTGAAATTGTATTTGTAACCATCGCTTTCAGTTTGCATTTTGTTTCTTAGGAAGGTCTCCGTATAGCTCACTGTGTTTACTGTCGCTTAGCGACATCGTTTGCAGCAACTCCGCTGTGGGAGAGCGCCAACTACTAAACAAATACTAACCAATGGTATGGTTGCAGTTTTAAGTTGATGTTCCGCCACACAAAACGACTTTACGGTATAAACAAGCTTCCCCTAAGAACGATGGGATCGACACAAAAATCTAACAAAAACTAGAGGAATAGACTACATTTGGAAATTATTAAAAATTATAGATACAGGTTGCAAAAAAAAAATATGTGGAAAATGGTGAAATGTTTTGTATGTGGGTTATGTAGGGTCGTTGCTGCTGACTGTGACAACTATTTAAAAAAAGAAATGGTGGCTTTTGATAGTTCTAAGGATTCAAGAAAAAAAAAAAAAAAAAAAGAAAACCACGATCCTACTGAGCTCATAAATGACAAAGACGGACAGTCAATGTCAAATAACCAACATATACAACAGAAATGGGAAAAAATATTGTGAAGACCTATTAAACATGGCACGAACTACCAATAACACACAAAAAAAACCACGCAAGAATGCACAAAACACTGAACCCAACATCATGGAAGAGGAAATCAAAGAAGTAATTAAGTGTGCACTAAGAAGTAAAGTACCCGGGATAGATAACACACTAGTAGAAATAATAGCAGCAGCAGGAGAAACAGGAGTTACGTGGATGCATAGAATATTTAATGCAGCATGGCACCAACAACAAGCCCCAGAGGACTGGGAACAGCCTCCATCGTACCAATATGGAAAAAGAAAGGTAGCAAGAGAGACTGCAATCAATATAGAAGGTATATCTCATCTCAGCCATGTAGGAAAGTTATACTCCATTAAAAAAAAAAAAGACGGAGACCAATAATAGAACTACAGTAAAGTGATTATCAAATGGGGTTCCGAAAAAAAAAACACAGACGATGTACTGACGCTCTATTCACCTTAAAGAGCTAGAAGAAAAGTCGACAAATCACTATCAAAATGTGTACATAGCTTTCATTGACTAGGAAAAAGCATTCGACAGAATAAATAGAGAACAACTGTGGGAGATACTAACAACATACGGAGAAAGCCAACATATAATCAATCAAATTAAAGGTATCTACATCAACAGCAGCTGCAGAGTTAGAACAGCAGCAGGTTACACAGACCTATTCAAAGTTAGATCAGGTTTAAGACAGGGGTGCGTACTATCCCCCCTACTGTTTATTACATACATGGACTATAAATGCAAGTTAGCCAACCCATCAGAGACAGCGGGGATCAACGAGCTTCTATTCGCAGACAATCAGGCACTAATACATTGGAAAATATAAGACCTACAAGAACACTTAAATAGACTCAACAGCTCAAGAATAAAATACAACATGAAAGTCAACATCAATAAAACAGTCATGAATATAGCAAAATATAAACAACATCAACATAACTATAGACGGCAGACAACTGAAATAAGCGGAGGAATTTAAATAAATAGGAAGTTTAGTGACAAACGACAAGTCATAAATAGCAGAAATAGACTCTAGATGCATCCAAGCTTGTCAAATCATTGGACAGCTATCACTACTATTGTCCAACAAGGAAATAATTCTAGAGGGTAAACGGGCACTCTACAATAAAATCTTAATCCCAAAGTTGTGTTACCAATGTCAGTCCTGGACCCTGGATGCAAGAACAATAAGAAAAATAACCACTACTGAGATGAAATGTGTTAGACGAATTACTCTTAAGTTGGTTATTTTGTCCTGCCATTTGATGTGCATTATTGTGCGGAGACATCCCACGTGGAATATATTTAGTCTTTTTTCGTGATTTTTGTATGTTATCCAGGTTTTAGATCCGTATAATAGTGTGCTAAGCACACAAGTTTGATATATTAAGAGGTTAGTCTTTAATATTAATTCGAGTTGTTCCAGGCCTTTTCTGTGAGTTTGCCGAAAGTCGGAGGTTAGGAGCCATCTCCCCCGCTCTGACCATCAACACTTGGGTACGGCTCCTTGTGGTCGTAACTGTGTCACCTGCGCCTATGTGCTCCGCACCGACTCTGTCTATATGTGTATATATATATATATATATATATATATATATATATATATATATATATATATATATATATACGAGTATATGTTACACGTATATTATACGTATGACCTTTTATTTACTTATAGACATTGTCAGTGTCTTTGTAGTCGGGGTAGCCTAGACAAGGTTCCCCCAACTCACATACTTTTAGAACCCTTTACACGGTTTGACCCTCCGACCAGCAGGGTTTTTACAGCGCACAACCGTCAATCTCTCTTTTTCAATCCGGCCACGGTCCACGACACAGGGTTTTAATTTTTCTGTTCTTAAACAAGTTTCGATTATTTTGTTTTGGATATTTCATTACTAGTTAGCTATGTAGGAATAGTTTTATTTATTTACATACGTGTGTGTGTGTGTTGTTTGTTTGTTCCTGCTGAAGGCCTATTAAGCCGAAACGTTGTTCAAATTTGTGTCGTCTATCAATTACGTAAAGCTTTTACCATACCATTTTTTCTATTTTTTTTTTCCATTTCTAACTCACGTTTAGCTTTACTGCAGCTTCACATTTGTATGCCTTCATTTGCTATTTGAGACGCACCAAGGTGGACGCTTGTTTACATTTGAACAAAGCCCAACGGCCAAGATCTCAATTTGCAGAATTTCGTTCATTCTCAACGGCGGCCGTTATAGTTGGAGTATAAGCTCAGAACATAATCTTGTCGTGCTTTCTTCCCTGTATCGAAGGTTGGCGACAATGGAGATTCATTTCACTCTGACTCTTGTGGACGCTATCTTAAATGAACCAAATTAGTAAACAACCATGCGTCCACTAACACAGGAGGTGATCAACACTTTCTTTGAAAAACTATCAAAATAGTAAATTACATGTTTCATCATATATTTGTATATAACTGGTAGAACTTTTAGTTTAAAATACTTGTCATAACATGACTTGTCAGCATCGGTGAGAACCCCGGAAGTTCGTGATAGTTAGGAGGGTCTTATAGTCTGTTGTTTAATGTGTGATGGTGATGGTCTAATCACCAATTAATTACTACATCAAGCTTGGGCAGATGGTGCTCGTAAACCTGAGAGGGCCGACCATTTAAGGGCAGAATCCCCCTACAGAAAAGATAATCTACTGCCTTGCAGGAAGATTGGGGACAATCAAAGGCTAAGTAAAGCAAACCTGAATAAAATGCTGGCTGAAATCGGATGCACTGGGCCACTGGCGCAGAACACAGTGCAACGTTTTAACAAGTAATCAATCAGACTGGATCTAACAGACTTTAATTATGATAGAAACTACCGCTGACCGGAAAGGCTTCAAGAAACAGCTGAATATAATACACTGGAGTGCGGAGGGCATATACCACAAAAAAACAAGCTCTAACAATCAGACTAGCAGAGGAGGAGATAGGCGTTGCCTGCATCCAGGAAACTCATCTTAATCCTCAGCACAGATTTATGATAAGGGGCTACCAAACATTTAGACAAGACAGGGAAGGTCACAAGGGTGAAATTCTTATACTTATTAAAAATTCCATCCCAGGAAAACTGATAGATGTAGTCACAAACGGAGAGGCAGAGATCATTGTACAGACCTATACATTAACTCCAATAGTATAAGGATATTTAATATATACTGTCCAAATGCAAATTACTGAAGCTGGAGTCAATGGAATAACACCATCAAAGTGTTTGGTAGTAGGAGACTTTAATAGCCTCTCTGAAAGATGGGGATATAAGGAGTCCAATGTTTGAGGTGAAGGAGTGGAAGAATGGGAAATAGACAACAACCTATTCCTCATAAACTCTAGGGAGGACCCCCCCCCCGCCCCCCCCCCCCCGCCCCCGACCTTCTACCCAAGAAGATGAAAAATAACTTCCACTCCCGACCTAGCATTTGCAATTGGAGACTTTTCTATCAAAATAACCAGAAAAGTGCTGAACCAACTTGGAGATAGTGACCATAGACCAGTCAAACTTTCAGTGGATCTTGCTCACAAACAGGAGCTGCAAATATCTCTTCCCCGCTGGGACTATAAGAGAGCAGATTGGGAAAGTTTGCAAGACTCACTGATGCATATACTGCGCCTTTCAACACCCACGAAAAGAAGGTCAATAATATGATAGAGCGGTTAACAATTGGAATCCTGAGAGCTGCTAAAGAATCCATTCCTAGAGGAGCAAGAAGAAACTACAAGCCATACTGGAGCAAGGAAATACAAAGACTAGAAGAGGAGCTGGACTCTGCCAGAGAACTAGCTGAAACATCACACAGCACAGAGAGCAACATTGCCTACAATGCAGGCTCGGTCAAATACAGACGTGAGGACATGATATCAGCAAGACAGAGCTGGATAGACAAAAAAAAAAACAGAGAGCCTTAATCTAGACAAAAATGGTCATAAACTATGGAAACTTGCGAAAGCTCTGAGCGACGAAAACAACTGCTGATCTTCAATATCATTAGCACACAATCAGAAGGTCCTCACGGGCAAAAGGGCAGCAAATCTACTGATAGAGACTTACAAAAACATTATTAGAATAAACATTCCAATAGACAAACAGAAGCTGCAAGACGGGACAACCAAGATGCAAAACACATGCTTTAGCCCCAGAAGAGCATCAGACGACCATCTTTACCCCAACTGAATTAGATGTTGCCCTCAAAGGATTGAAGCTCAAAAGTTCCCCTGGTAAAGATGGAATCTTCAACGAAATGCTTCTAAATCTGGGACAGAAAGCCAAGAGCGAGTTTCTAAGGATAATAAATGCTAGCTGGAAGAGAGGTCATGTGCCGGCAATCTGAAAAAAGCTATTATGGTGCTTATCCTCAAGCGTGGAAAAGACCCACTTGACCCAGGTAGCTATAGACCAATTAGCCTACTGAGCTGCCTGAGTAAATTCATGGAAAGGCTGGTTAACAGAAGACTTATGTGGCATTTGGAGACAAAACAACAAATCATACCACAACAAAGTGGCTTCCGTCAGCACAGATCAACTGATGACCTGGTCACTTACATTGCACAGAAAATAGAGGATGCTCTACAAGAAAAGAAACGCACACTGGCAGTGTGGGTCGACAAGGAGAAGGCTTTAGATAGGGTATGGCGAGAGGGTTTAAAGAAAAAGCTTTTTGACTTGGCAAACAGGGTGGTTTATTCAATTGGGTCTCTCAATATCTTCAGGATAGAATGGCCAGAGTACAAGTTCAAGGTCAACTAAGTAAGAAGGTCTCTATCGAACAAGGTTGTCCCACAAGGTGGAGTCTTGTCCCCAACACTCTTTTTAATTTTCATAAATGACATCGTAATGGACATTCCACCCAGAATACACTCCGCAATATACACAGATGATCTGACGTTATGGGCTCGCGAGGAAAGTATGTCGGTGGCTGGACCCAGGATGCAAGATGCCCAAGGTGAACTTGAAAAATGGACGAACACCTGGTTCTTGCCAATCAACGAAAAAAACTACATATACAATTTTCAGCCTATCAAGAAACAGACTCTCTGCAAACTTGAAGGTAAAAGACCATACACTCCTATTGACCAAAACCCAACATATCTTGGCGTCACCATGAACCGCAGAATGACTTGGAAAAATCAGACAGACGGAGCAAGGAAAAAAGCCAAAAACGAACAAATATTATGAAGAAATTGGCAGGAACGGACGGGGGGGGGGGGGGGGAGGGGCAGACAGCAATATTTTGAAAAGACTATACGTAGGAAGAGTCAGACCAGTTCTAAAGTATGGAATCAGCCTGGGCTATGGCTTCCAAATCACACCTTAACAAAATTAACAGAACACAGAACCAAGCTGCCCGTATCATCACTGGTGCTATGAAATATACACCTATCAAGACTCTTGAAACAGTAACAGTTTTACAACCCTTAGATGACAGATGGGTCACTAAAGTATTGCAACAAGCGGAGAAATATGCTCCTTAGCCACCCCATGCACCAAAGAATAACTGGTTACGGAATGGTACGACTAAAGAAGAGCAACTTCGCTGCAATTGCCAATGAACTAACTACTGGAGACCCAGTACTTTCCCAAACAATATCGAAACCCTTGGCCCATCTGATATGTCTCCTCATGGAAAACATAAAATACCAGAACTTAAGGAAAACATAACAGGAATCATGAAAAAAGGCACCCAATCAGACACAGAAAGAAAACACGTAGCAGAAAAAACACATACACGATACCTATCCACAGGACTCTTGGTCCCACATATACACAGATGGCTCTGCTACAAATGCCACCAGAAATGGAGGGGGAGGTGTGTTCTTGACGCTGAATAATCAGGACGAGATCACCAAGTCAATAGCTACTGGAAAATTCTCAAACAACTAAAGCAGAAACTGAGGCCATCGGAGATGCTGCAACACTGGCTACTCAACACAAAAAATAACATGCACAATAAATTGGTGATTCTGACTGATGCTCTGTTAGTACTATCAGCTTTAAAAAGTCTCAAGAACAATGAACTAGATGACTTGAGAACAACCCTGGACCAACTATGCAATAGCTTCCAGAGAGCAGTCATTCAGTGGATACCATCACACTGTAATATGCACGGGAACGAACGCGCAGACAAATTAGCTAAAGAGGGAGGGAGATTACCACAAGAGAAACATCCGCTCAGTTATGATGAAGCCAAATCCATCCTCAAGGGTCACTTCCATGAAAAATGGAAACGAGAACACCCAAAGCATAACGAGAGTGACGGATACCACCAACTATCAAGGAGGGATCACGTCATCATACTTCGCCTACGCACTGGCCACAATAGAATGAGAAATCACATGTTCACCAAATTCAAAATAGGTACAACCAGCCTGTGCCACTGTACACTGGACAATATGACTACAAAACATGTTCTACAGGATTGCCCTCAGTACACAGACCTGAGAAGAGCAATGTGGTCCACGCCCACCGCCCTGGAAGAAAAACTATATGGGGCAATCGATTCGCTTAAACAGACAGCTGCCTTCATGAGAGAGTCTGTAATCCTACTCTGATTGAGTCTTGATCGCAGAGAGAGAGAGAGAGAGAGAGAGAGAGAGAGAGATTTGCTATTTCTTTGCCTTAAACCCTTACCAATTCGGCAGTTTATTTCATCATCAAGAGAAATATAGAAAGGGAAATAATGACACAAATAATGCATGCCCTTACTTCCCCTTGCAAGTTGGACTTCCGCTTCCTTTTTGTTGCGTCCATATGGTGGTGGCTGTGTTGTGGTCGTACGTTCTGACATTTCTGCTTCACGATGAGGGTTGAGAAGTGCTATATCTGTTCTTCGCCAATTTATCCAGGACATGGAATGGCTTTTGTTAGAAATGACTGCAAGGTGCTGCTATTATACTTTGTTTGAGTGTAATGAATGTTCAATGTTGATCAAACAATTGTTACATTGTAGACTCTTGAGTAGGCTACTAACAACTCAACTAACACCTACTAAAACTAAAACTAACTCACTAACGGTGACTAACGTAACGTCGTAACTAACTTGACTTCAGTCAAGTGAATGACTTACTTCAGTGAATCTACCTAGCCAGTCTAAGTTACGGCTAGTAATTAAGTAATAATTAATTTAAGTTGTACCTAACACTTAATTAACTAATTAATTACTTACTTTAAACTTACTAATTAAAGTTACTACTTGAATGTCTCGGGAGCCGCGCGATAGCTCAGTCCAACTGGACTACAAAGAACAAGACAAGAGGTAGGGTTCGATCCCAACAGAATGGCCCAATGGGGTACTTTTCTTTTACTTGCTAGTCTCACTGACACTCTCAATCATGGACTCATTTCAACTCTGTCACTCTATGCTGTCAACTGTGAGTAGATCAGTTGTTTGAGTTAAATCAGTAGAACTCTTCTTCTAGAGACTAGGAGAAACTAAGTTAGACCTCCTGGCTAAGACTGGAGTAAGACAACTTACACTCATCACTGACTCAGTGTTCTTTTCATTCATTCTGTGGGGTAAACACCTGTCGCCCCCCCCCCCCCCCCCCCCAAAGTATGTGTATAAAGTATGAAGTATGTGTTCAGCAATCTGGGGTGCCTGTCCACTGTACATGAAGTAGTTGATGTGCCGATCTTGAATTTTGTATACATGTGACTATGGAGTCGATTGTGTCCTGTTCTGAGGCATATAATGATAACTTGTTCATATCTATTTATATTATGAAAGGCATCCTGTGATTTGGGGCTTGTGGTCCTCTGATTGATTTGATTATCTGTTTCTAATGATGGTATGTAACCGGTGTATCTAGTTGTGTGCCTGTTGAACTTTCCTTTGCCAACTGATCTGCTTTCTCATTTCCTGGTATTCCACAGTGAGATGTGATCCACTGCAGGGCAACCCTGTGGTGCTTGCCATGGTGGTTCAGTCAATAAGGTCTGCAGATGTGGTAATTTTCTGGATTGTAGTGCCTGGAATACTGATCTTGCATCTGTCAAAAACACTACAGACTGTGGGCTAAGATTACTGTTCAGCAGTTTTTCTATTGCCAACTTTATTGCTTGTATTTCTGCATCATAATTATGACAATATTTCCCTCTTGCTATTTTATTCATATCCCTAGTGTTATTTAGGTACTCTATATATGCACCTGCTCCCCCATTCTTTACTGCATTCTGTGCTAATCCATCTGTGTACACACAAATCCATAGGTCTTGTGGGTATTCTTCATCCAGGAAACTGAGAGTTATTGTTTTTCGCTGTAGACTAATCTGTTCCTCTTTGTCAGTGTTTTGTGTCTAGTGCTAGTGGGCAGTCACTCGGACAGTAGTAGTTAAGTAGGTGAAAGTCTGTAATTACTGTCCGGAGGTGCAGTATTTGATATTCTGCCCCATCCATATACACTTCAATCTGACATGCATTGATATTGTTCCTTACAAGAGTCAGTATTCCGCCCTTTTGTCTGTTTTTTCTGTCAGATCGGTAGCACTGGTATCCCCTAATCTTCAAGGCTAAGTCGTTTAGATGGGTTTCCTGCAAACAGCATATGCTTACTTGTTCTTCATGCAGGATATTTTCTAATTCTATCTTTTTACTGTACCCATCTCTTTTGCTGTTGATGCCTTCAGCATTCCAGTGCATTATTTTGAGTGTCAGTAGCTCTATTCTCTCGCCCCCTGACTCCACAGAGCGGTTGAGAAGGACATCCAGTAATAGAGGTTGGGCCCTTTTGAGGCTGAGGGCCCGACGCTGCACCTGCCTGAGTGCACATCACAGGGCGAGTGCCATATCGATTTGTGGTTATAGACATACTTCCCATTGGCGTGAGTGCGTGGCATCCTGATTGTTGTAGTGCGCCTTTTGGCTGGTTGCCTCCGACTTCAGCACTTAAACTTGCTAGAGCAGACTGTGGTCTTGCTCGGGTGTAGGAAGGCCTGGCCAGTCTTGGTTTTCAGTCCCTGGTGACTGTTAATCCCCATGACAAGGAGCTGGCCTTGATGAGGAAAGAAGAAATGACAAAGAGGAAAATTAAAATACTAAGATTAGCGAACACCAGAATTATAGGACAAGAAGTAAAGAAAAGACATTCATAAACTACACAATAATATTCTGAGTCAACATCCCAGAAAGAGTAAAACATAGAGTAGGCTTTATCATTGACCCAGTATACACAAAGAATGTTCTAGAAAGGTAAAGTATGAGACTTGAATCAGTGTCTTCGCACATGAGTTTTCACCAATATGTGAATATGTTAGGGACTTTGGTCAATTAGAATCTGGTAACTTCCAGCAGCAATCAATAGCCAAATTCAATTTTTTTTTTTTTGCAATACCACCACTTTTGGAAATTAGTTAAGTGATTCGCACTATGCATTTTCCCAGAGATGTCACATGACTTGTGTTACTATTTATATCTCAGGTGAAAGGTTAGGATATACCCTACTGTTGGGTGAAAAATTATTGGAATACTCGTGTTTGAATGCATTATTTGTACATTTTAATTTTGCCATATTAAAACAGTAAATTTACTGGTTGGACTTGAATAAACACAGATTTTTAAATTCAGCACCTATTTAAACATAAGCATGCACACATTTGAAAGCGAGCTGCCTATTATTTCATGTGAAAAAAATAATTTAAAGGGAACATCTCCATGTAGGTACATTTTTTGTTTTAAATACTTATCTGTGTGTGTTGTATGTTTGTTCCTGCTGAAGGCCTATTGAGCCGAAACGCTCTAATTTGTGTCGTCCACTTGTTACTTAAAAGGAGCCGCGATAGCTCAGTGGTTAGTGAACTGGACTGCAAAAGACAAGGGGTAGGGTTCGATCCCAACCGATGACTTCCGGGTTCACCCAGCCTTAAATGGGTACTGGATATTTTAACTGGAAAAGTAAAGCGGCACGGGCGTAATACCGACCACATTACCCCAAAAATCATGTGCCGAAGGTCTGTAAAATTTATGGTCACTAACACTATATTTCCTATACGCCACTCGATGTGATGGAGGCAATTTACTTTTACTCGTTACTTAAAGCTTTAACCACACCTTTAAAACAAAATTTTTTTCCTGTATTATTTGTGGTCATTTCTCCTGGTTTATAATGACACCTTTTAGAAAAAATGAAGTATTTTTTAGCACCATATATAATATCTATTATATGGCTTCCAATATGGTGCAGAAACATGAACATTAGACAAGAAAACAAAACAGAGAATTGAAGCTTTTGAAATGTGGATATATAGAAAAATAGGTAGAATTGGATGGAATGAGAAGAAAACAAACGATGAAGTCTTAAAACAACTAAAAATGAAAAGAGTACTACTAAACATAATTCAAACAAGACAAATGCAATTTTTGGGCCATGTTAAAAGAAACAACAGCCTACTAAAAGTAATCTTGGAGGGAAAATACAAGGTAGGAGAGGCAGACCATGACTAACATGGACGAGTAACATAAAAAAAATGGACAAATCAGTCTATGACAACCTGCATCATCAAAGCAAGAGACAGAGCAGAATGGCGCTCCATGGTAGCCAACCTTTGTTGCGGAGTTGGTACTCGAGGATGATGATGATATATGGCTTACCATAAAAAATCATAAATATTATTAACGACATGTATAATGGCTACACATGTGCAGTTCGAACAGAGGAAGGACTGAGCACATGTTTTCCAATAGAAACTGGGGATGTATAATAAGGATGTATTTTATTGCCCTTGTTATTTGGAGTTATGGACTTCATAATGAAGAAATGCTGCACTGGTAATAAAGGCACCGAATGTATACAAGGAGACCATTTGAAGGACCTCAATTTTGCTAATGACATAGTTCTTATCAGCAGTCAGATAAAAACGATGCAGGAAAACACAAATGAACTATCATCAATAGTCAGCAAAATTGGGCTTGAGACCAATCATAAAAAGACTAAGGTCATGAAAAGCTTAATTCCAACAGATGACAACATATACACGGAAAACAAACCAGTGGAAGAGATCAATCACTTTATCTATCTTGGAAGTCACATTGATCGAGAAGGGGATACAAGCAAAGAAATTAGAATCAGAATAGCTAAAGCAGAAATGTCTTTCAGAAGCCTTGAAAAGTTGTGGACATCAAAACTCATCAGCACAAACACAAAACTTGGACTACTGAAATCAAATGTACTATCAACCCTTACGTATGCAAGTGAAAGCTGGAAAACAACAAGAGACATAGAAACTAAGTTGAACGCATTAGAAAATAAATCTCTAAGGAAAATACTTGGTATAGCGTGGAACGAATTCAAAACAAACGAGGAAATTAGAGAAATCGCCAATCAACCACTATCTTCAGTAATCAAGAAAAGACGATGGACATGTGATGAGAAGAGATAATAACCAAATAGCAAAGCAAGCCCTATTGTGGGAAACAACAGGTAAGAGGAAAAGAGGAAGACCCAGAGAAACACTGAGAAGAACATTGGTGAGAGAGGCAAGAGCAGCAGGAATCAACTCCCCCCAATGAGATAGAGTTGCTTGCACAGAACAGAGACAAATGGCGGGATTGATAAAAGATCTTTACAAGGATTGAAAACTGCTAGAATGAAAATTTAGATAAGAGAAGTATCTTGGTCTACGCCCTATGGGCCGGCTACGGCTCGAAAGGTCGATAGATAGATAGTTTATATATGTTAAGTGTCAAAATTATCTGTAGTTGTTGATGAAGATAGGTTACATCATTTTATTACTATTCGTTGCATTCTGCACCTTGAGTAAACATCAGCTGTATAGTGGTTATTTGAGTTTTGTGTGACAGTTTTCTGACGTAATATTGTCTGCAATTTGCTCTTGAGCATGATTTATGTTTTTGTGTTTACAAATGTTTTCCTTGGGTCCCTTCAGATGTTTCGGTTCTGTCGCCCCAAGTGCCACAAGTTTTTCCAGAAGAAGCGCAATCCCAGAACAGCAAGATGGACTAAAGCTTTCAGGAAAGGGGCAGGAAAGGAGCTCAAGGTTGACCCCTCTCTGGAGTTTGAGAAGAGAAGAAATGAACCAGTAAAATACAACAGTGAACTCTGGCAGACAACAGGTATTTAGCCATCAGTTATCTTAATCTTCTCTAGTAAAGTCCAGAGGAACTGAATTTTCTGTGAATATCACTTTTCCCTATTTTTCACACCAGCATACATGTGCTCACATGTCCCCCGACATACATGTGCTCACATGCCCCCCGCCATGCAGACAGACATTCTCCAACCCCTCAGAGGTATTCTGTTTTATTGTCAAGAGTTAACACTTTGAGTAGATTTTTCCCCATCTTATTTTTGCCCAGGCAGCTGCCATTTTTGTCCTGCTCTTATCAATTTCCAACTGACAAGGGCTCTTTAACATGCTCAGAATGCACACTGGACCTCCTGTTTTTAGTTATTTAAGAGGGTTAGACATTGGATCTCACTACCCAGAGACAACGGGAGGGTAAAGCCACAAAGAAACCACGGATTTGATTTTTTTCTTCTTTAAATGCTCCACTGCCTGTGGTGGGATTTGAACCCATGACTTTCTTGTCCACAGGCGTCTTACCTTTAAACCACCCAGCCCACATTGTTTTAATCGTTGATTATAAATCATAGAGAAGGAGGTGACGTTCTAATAATCTAAAAACTTTGAGGTAAAAGTAATTTTTGAGGGGGAGTAGGAAATATTTATTCATTTTAGGCGTTGACAGTAAATGAAACTGAAAGTGGTTTTGGATTCATGGTTTGTTGTGCAAGGATGCTTATGTGGGCCATATTTTTGTTCCTAGGGTGTTGAGAGTGATACATTCCTGCTGTAGGATGCACTCTGGAGTCTTTTTGGGTGCTGTTCAGTGTACAATTGTCTATTGTAGTGTCACTGAGTCCTATTTTGTGTAGGTGTACTTTGAGGTTATAGTTAGTCAAGTGGGATGTTTCTTCAATCCAGGAGAGCTACAAGAACTGGGGAAGACCTGTGAACCAGTTTACTGTTTAACATTGGCAGATTTTCTGGGGAGGAAATCTGAGCACTTATAGACAGTTGTTCAATGTGGGATAAGGATAATCCAATTGTTCGATGTGGGATAAGGATAATCCAACAATTGAGGCCATAGTGACACTTCCAAAATGGTCAACTCATAAAATTGTTATTATCCTCAAGAAATGTAACATTGCAGTAACATGCTGGACAACTTATGAAATTGTTCCTCCTATATGTTATGGATAATGATTTTTGTTATAATGTATTTTTATTGGCTCAGTTGGTTATATAAATTGTTCCTCCTATATGTTATGGATAATTATTTTTGTTATACTGTATTTTTATTGGCTCAGTTGGTTATATAAATTGTTCCCTGAGTGGTAATTGGAAGGAGTCAGGTACCTGTCATGGCGACTCTTGTGTTTTAAGCAATTTTTTCCCTCTCACTTTTCAGTGAAAGCCATGAAGAGGATAGAGGAGATAAAAACAAGGAGACAGAACCACTTTATTGCTAATAGGTAAGTGCCACAATAATGTATCTGTCACAGCTCTTTGTTTTCATCTCATAGTGATATTTTAGTTACGATCTTGGAAATTTTTTCAATAATTATAGAATGATGTCATGACGAAGTTAGATTCTTTAACTGCACTTGCATCCTGCGAATAGACATATTGCCCTGGCTTCTATAGTCCGTTCAGAAATTAATAATCACACCTGAATTAGTTTTGCGTGATAACCGCTTGTTATTTTGGTTTCAAATTTTGTATTTAATCTTAGAATATTGATGACGTTATAGAAATATTTTTTGCTCTGAAAATTTGATCTAGTTAAAAATTTTCTTCTTTAGGGTATATTAAATTCACCCTGTTCGAATTTGGTACCATTTTAGGATATATACATTAATTTGGTGCGGTCGTTCACGTAAAATAGTTTGGCTATTGCAGAAACACTAACTTCAGGAAAATCCCGTGCACAAAACTTAATTGTTATTGAATGGCATGACGCACCACGGCCTGGGCATTAATTACCGAAGAAAGGTGTATCTTTATTAATTTTGTGAAGACTCAGTAGACAATTTGTTGAGTTTAAATACCAACATTTATATCTAAATTACAATGAGTTTGAAATGCAAATTTATAACTATGCACAAGGTTACTTTATTACTATATCAACAATTGTAACCAATTGAATTCATGTTTGCACATAACAAACAACACCCACAATTAAGCACTATGTAGATACGCCTTTGACAAGAATTCCAGTAAACTGGAAAATTTAACACGATTACTGTAAACTCTAAAATTTTAATCAACTTGTATGATATCGTCATAAAAGATCAAAGGAATTCGCTGATGTGCATAATCTGTTGTGTTTGTGGAATAAAAAATACCAAAATCTTTGCGTCATCAATATTCTAAGATTGCATGCAAATTTTAAAACTAAAATAACAAGCGGTTATCACGCAAAACTAATTCAGGTGTGATTATGAATTCTGAACGGACTATAGCATCTCTCCCATATCCAAAATTATCAGGTGTCCTGAAGGCCAGCACCTCCTGATTGAAACAACAAAGGGTAAAGTAAAGTACGAGACTTGAACAACGGTTTGGGGCACACGAGTTTTCATCCATATGTGCTCAGCCACCTATCCAAAAGTGTTGGAGACTTCTGGACAGTGCTGCTTCAAGCATCGAAAATCACGATCCGAGGCAGCATTCCTGACCTTCCCAGAGTATTACTCTGGTTCCCATTGCTGCCAGTGGCTGGGTCGACCATGGGGGTATTTTTTTTTCCAATCACGTCTACAATTCACGCTGCTTCCAGCTGGGAATCAAACACAGGTTGTCCGAACATCTGTAGCCCATTTGAGTGGTTTTCCCAACTAGGCTAGTGAGGCCACCAAAGGGTGCTTCAACGAATTAAAGATAAGATTAGGGTGGTTTAACATCATGGTAAAAAAATGAAATATTTCTTTTTAGTATATAATTACTTTCTCCTCTGTCATTTCTTTTTCCTAAACCATGATTTCCTATAATGGTCTTATATCTATCTTTTCCTACTACCAGTGATGAAAATGTACAACTGAAATAAACAAAAGAATAGGAATGGCAAAAAGTAATTTTAATGTCATGAAAAATATACCAACATCAAAACAAATAACACCAGGGCTAAAACTAAGAGTAGCAAAATGTTACATCTTCTCAGTATTCCTATATGACGCAGAAACATGGACATTAGACAAGAAAACAGAACAGAAAATTGAAGCCTTTGAAATGTGGATATATAGAAGAATAGGTAGAATTGGATGAAAAGAAAAAAAAACAAATGATGAAGTCTTAAAACAACTAAAAATGAAAAGAGAACTACTAAACATAATTCAAACAAGACAAATGCTATTTTTGGGCCTTGTTAAAAGACACAATAGACTACTAAAAGTAATCTTGGAGGGGAAAATACAAGGTAGCAGAGGCAGACCAAAACTAACATGGATGAGTAACATAAAAAAATGGACAAATCAGCCTATGACAACCTGCACTATCAAAGCAAGAGACAGAGCAGAATGGTGCTCCATGGTAGCGGAGATGGCACCCGATGATGATGATATAGTTCTTGACAGATCAAACTACGTACATTAATTAAGATCCATTATTGTCTGTATCATCAAGTATCTGGTTCATGATGATCGTGGTCATACATTATATCTTACGTCTGTATGGGTCTGTAATAATGTCAGACATATTTTCTTTGTAGGTTAAAGAAAGGAAAAGAACTGAGAAAGGAAGCAGACATCAAAGAAGTTGAGAAAAATATTCATCTCATCAAGTCACCAGCTGGTAAGGGTTTCAATATGTTCCATATTTGTATTCTTTTACTTTTGTTCATTGTAAATGCTGGTAGTTCCCCTCTTTCTGTTAGTCAAACTGGATAGTCAGGGAGTTTCACATATAGCAAGTTCATACATCAGGTAAGTCGGGAGTGTGTGTTCATTCTGGAGAGCTTTGTAATTTCACACTTTGAAATAGTCAGTGGGATAAAAGATTGATATAACAGGTGAGATAATCAGTGGGATAAAAGATTGATACAACAGGTGAGATAGTCAGTGGGATACGAGAGCAATACAGTAGGTGAAATAGTCAGTGGGATAAGAGCAATACAGCTGGTGAAATAGTCAGTTGGATAAGAGAGCAATGCAGCAGGTGAAATAGTCAGTGGGATAAGAGAGCAATACAACAGTGATTCGTTACAGACGCGAGTACATTGAGCTGCAAGAGCCATGATGTGCTAGAAGAGTCAAGCCACACAGACACTCAATTATTATGCTAGGGTAGCCAAGCTATATAGACACTCAATTATTATGCTAGGATAGCCAAGCTGCACAGACACTCAATTATTATGCTAGGATAGCCAAATTACACAGACACTCAATTATTAAAAACTGCACAATGTGATCTAACACTCTCCAGAGATACTGACCAAGTGCTGAAAGATAACAATCAAACAAGGTACCTTTTCTATGTTTGGTCATGAAGTGTCACTGACGAACTCGCCAGCAAGTGAATAAGAGCACACTAAAGAGATGCCCACAACAACTCACTTTCCACTCTTAATGAATAAAACAGCTGAGTTCATATAGAAAATGATGCCTACCACCAAAAAAGATGTAATGAAAGTTTCAGTGGTTAATCCTTCATGAGTTAGAACAAATTCAATGTTTGAAATGATGTCAACGAATTCAAGTATGTATACAAATATTGGTGACTGTTAAATAAAAGAAAAATAACAAGACAGAAATTCTTCTATACTTTAAGAAAGGACTGACTTGGGAAAGTGTGAGATCAGTAACATTTTGAACACACATTTAGACACAGAGGATAGATAACAGCAATGAATGCCAAGACGTGTGCTGGTAAAACAGAATCAAAGTGATTGAAATAAAGAAGAGACATGTACTTGTGGGATAAGTTGGCCATCAACATAAACATACTTATTTCTACAATTCATTGTAACCTGTAATATTGTTACACATTCTTGCTTTTTTAGGATCAGGCTTATCGATTGTCAATTTGAATTGTTTCATTTCTTACGATTTACACTTTCTATTTTGTTCTTGTACTCAACCATTTTTCAGCTTTTTTTATTTTCAAGTATAAAAGAATACCTGCAGTTTACTTCATTGAAAGTACTTCTTTAGTTCATGAAACACAATTTATTTTGTGGACTTATACAGTGTTTTTGTCTTTTCCAGCTGGTCTGAAGCAGAAGAAGCAGATGGTTGAGGTAGTGGTGGAGCGAGACATAGATAATATGGAGCTAAACTGACAGCTATCATCACTGGCTGTTGGCTTACACTCACTTTCAAGCTTTGTACTTCTAAACTGAAATGGCTGAATTAGTGTTAGGATGACAAAAACTAGTGACCTCTCAAGTTTATTTTGACAAAACTGGTCTTAGATGCACTCATTACTCTAATGACCCACTGTTCAACAACATCAGTCTTATTATGGCATGAAGTGGTTGTCCTACAGAGGTTCTTGTAGACTTATTTGCAGCTGTTGTACATAAGATCATGAATAAAGGTTCTGATTATGTTGTCACATTTATTTATGTTAGTCTATTATTATTGTCAAGTGTTGTGTGAATGTTGTCAGGTCTGTGAATGTTGTCAAGTGCTGAAATGATGTGTTTATAACAACTTATGTTGGGAGTTAAAAGAAAACACGTACAAACTTCAGGTCTGGGATTTTAATATTATTTATAAAAATGTTTTCAACTCACTGTATAAATATATCACAAATGTCTGCACAAGTTACTTCTGGTTGTATCAACATTTTCAACAATTCATCTCATTTGATTAACATGATAACTTCTCAAACAGCTGGAACCTTTTATTTTTAAAATCACAACTAAATTGGAATGAGTACAGTCAATGTCATCAATTAATAAAAATGGGAGAGCAGAAAAAAATTGATTGCTGCAAAAACATGAATAAACCATGTCATGATATGGGTTAGATATAGTTATAGATGAAACGTCAACTATTAAACCTGCTTGATGATATAACAAACAACGCCTGAATAATAGAACTTCATATTTCATTTTACCACATCCAACATTTAAAATTTCAGAATTAATATTTTTAATTGAAAACAAACAAGTGATTTGATATTTCAATTTCTCTAAAATCAACAAACATTATGTAACCTGGAGTAAGTGGAAATATATATGGATGAGAGAACAACACGACATTTGCAATATTTTGTAGAAGAGCAACATAAGACATTTGCAATATTTTGTAGAAGAGCAACATAAGACAGTTGCAATATGTTGTAGAAGAGCAACATAAGACAGTTGCAATATGTTGTAGAAAATCAGCACAAGACATTTCTAATATGTTGTAGAACATAAGACAGTTCTAATGTTGCATTAAAAGACTTTACTAAAGATAGATGAATGACATAAATTAAAACATACAATATATAAACACAAGATATGGGGCTAGAGGATCTGTATGAGAATAAATATGATGTGAGGGACCCAGACTTTGCATCAAGTCAAAATTGTAGTGGTGTTTATTATGTGATTCACAAGGGAAGATGAAAGATACAAGAGAGTCAGAACAAGAAAGTACAAACAAGCTCCGGTAGACATGAGTAGACCGAGATTCTTCCAAACAAGGCACAGTGGCCTCAGAGTACACACTTGCATAAAATAGGACTCTATGACTATCTATCTGTCATCCTTTCGAGCCGAAGACGGCACACAGGGCAGAACCACAATCTCAAAAACAGAAACCTGCGTGCCAAAGTGGCACATATTGCAGAGATCACTGCTCTAAAATATATGGCGCTGTTTCCATAACAATACTTTTTACAATGACAGCTTGTCAAGCCATCGATCAACCTCCTTAGTCGCCTCTTACGACATGCCTGGAAGGTCACAGTGTCACTATTCTTTACTTCCCTCATAATGAGGCCCCGGTAACACACAGGAAAAACACTATGACTATCTATCTATTGTCCTTTCGAGCCGAAGACGGCACATAGGGCAGAACCACAATCTCAAAAACAGAAACCTTGCGTGCCAAAGTGCACATATTGCAGAGATCACTGCTCTAAAATATATGGCGCTGTTTCCATAACAATACTTTTTACAATGACAGCTTGTCAAGCCATCGATCAACCAACCTCCTTAGTTGCCTCTTACTATAGAGCACTCAAAAGATTCATGATGTTTACTTGCAAGAAACAGCTGAAGAATGATGTTCCTGCACAATAAATTATGGAAAATCTGATGAAGACCTCAAACTCATTACATAACTTCCATATTATAAGGACTTTTTTAAAAAAAATAAAAAGGGCTTACATACAAGGTAATTTGTAAGGTAAAACGGACATTTGCATGACTCTGAATATTTTCTTATTACACTAAATCAACACATAACATTTTACAAAAATGAATGCATAAGTGCAAAAATAGCTCTGATTACACATGTACCAGCCAATGAGGTTGTAGTAAACCTCAGTTTTAAACAGACTATAAATATTGAGGTCAACCAACCATGAATATAAATAACCAATAAAAATGTAGTTTTAACTATTACTTAACAGCTGCAGCTGTCTAGTATAACCTAATAAACATGGTTGAACTGGCTGTGCCTCGCCAAGATAAACTAGTGATGCTACTGGGTTCTGGAAGAGTGGACATCAGATTTCGTTTCTATTTGTAAGACCTTTTGGGTCTTGTGTTCATGTTTGCCTACAAAAAGAAATATAAAGTATGACATCCATCCAGTTTTTGACTGGCCAGTTTAGGGTAGCAAACATCAGAATTGTTTTGTCATGCTATGGGTGCAGCTGTACAACTATACCCTTTTTTTTCTCTACATTTTATTTTCACTTACTCCAACTTTCTGTCAATCACCATAAGAAAGTATACCAAGTTGGACTTTCATCACTTCCACAATTTTATTTTGACACCATTTTTTTTTCTGGAAGGTTATTTTTTTTAAAATAACATTCATGCTGTACATATATATGTCAATATATTTCATTAAATCAACAGTATCTTTTGTCAAATTGTAATCAATTATAGTTTATCATACATATATATCCACATTACACGCTTTTAACTTTATATAAGTTTAATGCTATAGCGTTAAAAACAGACAACTACATTACAATCTTCATCCCAACAATACATCTCAACACATTTTCAACATTTATCAATATTCTCTTCCTAATGGTAGATGAGATTGTTGGTTGCATGGCCATTTCTTTTATCTCTATATTAGTCTTGAATGAAACTTTACATACAAATTAAACTAATGTCAAAAGGTAACTTAACCAGTCAGTATTGCAAACTGATTAAAATGGTTAAATGTTATTAACTGGTATGCAATGTTATCAAAATGGTTATAAAATGATATTGTGACTGTATTAATGTAAGCATACTAGAAAAGTAGGAAAAATGCTGACCTGTTTGTTTCTTTAAAAAACACGCTTAAAAATGTATCCAACAAACATTGGGTGTAATTGTAGCCTTGTAATGTGTTAGCATAGAAAGCACAAAATAAATTGATGTATATCATCTCCATCATAAAATATTATTTTGTAAAATAAATACAGATGTCGGTGTTTAAATATACAACAAAGACAAAGTGTTAAAAACAACAAATACATATGTCATGTATATGTGTTTGCAAATAAACAAGAAATATATTTGTAACAAAATGAATACATTTTCATATGTGTTAAAAAACAACAAATATGTATTTGTTAACGAACAAAAACATATGGAGACCGACAGGATGCTGTCACTTATCAAATATGAAGGAGGAATAGCAGCTTCTGATAAGATCCTCACAAGGACCCCATTTCACAGAGATGAATCCCAGTCTGTACCATGCAGTTTTGTCTACTGTGCAGTGATGATGATCTTATCATAGCATAAAAGAAGAGAAGACAACATCAGAAAATGGACAAGATTAACTTTCGTCGAATCTCAGAGTGCAGCTCATCATTGCAGAGGCTGAGGAAAAATTGTTGACATCATCAAGAGTGCCCTAATGACCTCCAAGATAGTGGGATTGATAGGCACCATGAAGAGATGGAGTATGGTCTGGATAGCTCAGGTTTACCAATCCTGACACAAGCAGATAGCTATGAGCCAAAGACCACCTTTAGCTTTGGTGTTGTCACCTGCCTGAGAAACGTCAATAAATATCAAGAGTCATCAAAGAACTGCCACCAAATGCAAATTACATAAACCCAGAAATATATGACAGAACAGATAAATACGCTGACCTAGTATCAATAACAATACTTTGGCACAATAATAACATGGATGGAAGATGCACCACGGAAATAAAAAGCAGAATAGCTCAGGCCAAAATAGCATTTAAGAAAATGAAAAATATCTTATGCAACAAATCTATGTCAATAAAAATTAGAAAGAGAGTTCATCGGTGCTATATAGAACCAATTCTGATGGAAGCGAATCATGGACAGTAGACAAACAAATGAAAAGACGATTAGAGGCCACAGAGATGGGATTTCTCAGAAGAATGTTGAAAGTTCCCTAGACAGCTAAGAAGACCAATGAGGAAGTTCTCAAAGAGGCTAACACAAAAAGGCAGCTCCTAAAAAACATCAGAAAGAAACAATCAACATTTTTCGGGCACATCATGAGAAGAGGAAAGTTGGAATACTTGGTTACAACTGGCAAAATAAAAGGAAAGAGAGATCGCGGACGACAAAAAGAGAAAATACTGGATAAACACAGTCATCAACAGAACTGATACGATGCACTGTAGATAGAAGATTGTGGAAGGACATGATCACCTATACCAACCGGTATGGCACATGATGATGATGAGTATCAATAACAACCGCCGCAAGGAAAACCATCGATAATTATCCAGATGACTGGATACATTTATATACTGATGGTGCAGCCACAAAGGCAACTATCAAAGCTGGATATGGAATATTGAAACATTACCCAGATGGTACGGCAGAACTATCTGACTCATGTGTTGAAGTCTGCAACAATTACGATGCAGAAATAACAGCCATAGAAACAGCAGTGTATCATCTGAAAACTATGTTTGATACTACACCATCAAAGAAAAGAAATATAGTCATATTTACTGATTCCAAATCAGCTCTGCAGGCTCTAGGAAGTAACAAAAGCAAACCAGAACTCACCATAGACATAGTTAACCTCATTAACACACATGACATAAAGCTGGTGGTGAAATGGACACTCCAACACACTCATTAGCTAAGAGAGAATCCAGGCAGACATAATTTCACACACCTTCTCTTTAAACACAGCCAAACAAATCACAAACTCCAACAGTAGAGAAGACTGGCTGAATGGATGGACCATGGGGAAAAAAACAGGACAAGAACTTTTTAAATACCTGATGAGGCCAAACCCCCATGACAACATTAACAAGCTAAAAAGAAGAAACCAAACCACCATCTTTAGACAGAACCAGTCATGGACCACTGAACAATCACATCAATAGAATACAATGAAACTAAACCAGCATCTTTAGACTGAGAATCAGTCATGCACCACTGAACAATCACATCAATAGAATACAATGAAACCAAACCACTATCTTTATAGACTGAGAATCAGTCACATACCACTGAACAATCACATCAATAGAATACAATGAAACCAACCACCATCTTTAGACTGAGAATCGGTCATGTACCACTTAACAATCACATCAATAGAATACAATGAAACCAAACTCAAGCATGTCCACTCAGTGAACACCCACATAAATCAGTAGATCATCACCTTTTTGAATGTTCAAAGCTCACTGACATCAGAGCAACTCTACTTCCTCAAAGACCTAATAAATGGAACACCTTGTACGAACTTTAAGGGAGCTCTGAAATACCTGCAGATATCATTACATGGCATTGGGATGAAGGCCGTCAGCTCACAGGCATCTGGATCCACAGCATGCTCTGGTGCTGACATCTGCCTTCACACCCAAGGAAAACATGATCTTTGTCATTCATAAAAACAGTGCACTACATCACTGCTTACAGTTAAGCTTTGATACATGCACTCTTTATCCTGATACATTAAACTATAACAGCATATTGAGTTTGCCACTTCAGTCACACCCACTTGGTTAGGGCTGGTGACATGCTTGGTTTTGGTCAGCTATACTTCATTCACATAGCAATCTTGCAGCTCATATTCTGGGTTTGTTCATACCAACCACAATGGCCAACAAATACAAATTAAAGTGATTTCAGTAAATAAAGTTCATACTTTAGTGAATATAAAGTACTGCATACATTTGTTCATATGTGTTGTTTCTATCCTGATGTATGGGTGAGATGTTTTTTTTTTAGTTACAGTCATCAAAATAATGGTAAAATGCACTTAAACAATGACTGCCCACAGTGCAGTCACTTCTTGTAAACATTCTAAACAACTGGTATCAAAAACCAGCTTTATGTCACTGGTGTCAAAATGAATGTTACAAAATTATAATCATTAATAATATCATAAATATCAGTCTTCATTTTTTTTTTATCACACTATAATACTGTCAGTGTCACATGTTATAAGGCATGTCACTATTGTAAAATTATCAAAAACTAAAAATAAGTAAAGAGCCCTGTCATGCCAAGTGGCGTATAGGGAATAAGGTGTTAGTGACCATGATTTTTATAGACCTTTGGCACATGATTTTTGGGGTAATATGGTTGGTATTATGCCCATGCTGCTTTATTTTCCCAGAAAAATTCTGCTACCCATTTAAGTCTGAGTTAACCGAGAAACCGTCGATCAAACTCATCACATCTCCCTGGGAATCTACAGGATTGGAGAAAAAAGACAACTTGCCCAGTGCAGTCACCAGGAGATGTTCAAGTTTGAGTGTCACCCTACCATTGTTCAAACTCATTTTCTCCTGGTTTAGGAGACAACAAGTTAGCGATTCAGCCTCCAATATTTGGCTCATAACATCTCTTCTATCTATCTATCTATTGTCCTTTCGAGCCGAAGACGGCACATAGGGCAGAACCACAATCTCAAAAACAGAAACCGTGCGTGCCAGAGTGGCACATATTGCAGAGATCACTGCTTCTAAAATCTATGGCTATTTCCATAACAATACTTTTTACAATGACAGCTTGTCAAGCCATCGATCAACCTTCTTAGTCGCCTCTTACGACATGCCTGGAAGGTCACAGTGTCACTATATATAACATCTCTTACATCATACAAATAAAGAACAGACAATTTTTAAATCTTATTTTGGAGGGAGGGAGGGGTGTCGGGTTTTGGACAAGAAGATCCTGGATTTCCAGCATGCTGTGGATAATTCAAAGAAATTAAAAATTTAACCCATGGCATTATTCTCTGAGTTGTGGGATCCGATGTTTAGCCCTTTCGAATAACAACTAAAAACAGGTCCTGTATGTATTTTGTGCATGCTAAAATACCATTGACAGTTAGAAACTGAAAAGAGTTGGTCAAAAATTGGCACTGCCTAGGCAAAATTAGGAAAAAATGTACCCATAAAACTTTCAACGATAAAAATAAGGAGAGTACCTCTGAAGTCAAAGAATATTTGCCCGTAAGGCAGGGAACATCTTAGCACATGGCTGCCGGTGTGAAAGTTATGAAAAAGTGATATTCTCACGAAAGTCTCTTGGTATTTCACTAGAGATATAAAGCTGGCAAATGGAAATAACAAAAATCATATAAAACTTGATCCAATTTTAAGATCTGCAAAGACAGGGTGATGAGAAAAAAGTGATAAAAATAGAAGTTTTCTGCCCGACACAAATTATCACGTAAAGTAAAGGTCAGAGTTATTTTATCTTAACTAGAATTTAAAATAGTCTTTCATCTCCTGACAATTGAACTACTTTCCACTACCTATGAACCCATTGGTTTAAACTTCTTGATCATCTCTACTGAGAAAGCAAAACAAAGTTATAAAAGTCATGGAATTTTGTTGCAGGAAACATTAGTTATATCAAGTGGTTATTAAAATATGGCTAATTGCATCTATTATCTCTATTGCACAGTTTTTGGGGTTTCTTTTTCCATTCACACAGCTTTCACCTCTGGCAAAGAAGACCTTAGAGACTAGGAACTGAATTTTGCGTGTTAATCCATTTTCTCTGGCAGCCGTGTGCACAGGGGCCCTTCGCCACACAGTCAGATAACTCAGTCTTCGAAGGTACTCATATCTTTTCTATCAATGAGTAATTGACGTTTCAAGCTAGACTTCGCTACTGAGAGTAGGGGTGGTTGTCGCAGAGAGAAATCACAAATAAAAATCCCATCTGGTGCAGTCAGGATTTGAACTCACAACCTCTCTTCTCTGTCTCGAGACCGGCATCTTACCTCAAGACCAACCAGTCCCCCTTTGCATAAATGATTTATTGTGATTATTAGTTTTGTTCTCAGATTAATCTTAAGGATTTGTTCCACATGACACTCCCAGACTCACACCAAAACTCTTACTGTATCTGGGAACAATAACCATGAGAAATATAAATATCAATTAACAGCGCATCGCTTTGTTCAGTCAAAGCAGTTTACAGACTGTGGATTTTTAAAAAGCACTGACTACAAATATGAGAGTTGCTGTAGAGATCAGAAAATGATTTACAAGGATAGTGATAGACCATTTCTACAATGTTTCTATCTATCTATCTATCTATTGTCCTTTCGAGCCGAAGATGGCACATAGGGCAGAACCACGATCTCAAAAACAGAAACCTTGCATGCCAAAGTGGCACATATTGCAGAGATCACTGCTCTAAAATATATGCCGCTGTTTCCAAAACAATACCTTTTACAATGACAGCTTGTCAAGCCATTGATCAACCTACTTAGTCGCCTCTTACGACATGCCTACTAATCCATAAAAAATGTGTGACCAAAAGCACAAAATTGCAGAATGTAAAACTCTTTTAATAAGTCACTACATACAAATCTTTTTAACATATCAAGAAAGAACCAGATATGGCCCACAGAAACAATATTGTGTGACAAACTATAGGGAACCACTTCTTTGGAATGCTTCAACGAGGAGTCGAGAATTGGCTAGTTCTGAGCAAGGCAATTATGTCTGTTCCATCCTCGTTAGCACACAACAGTAGGAAAACACCTCATACTCAACACATGGAACATTCCATCCCCGTTAGCACACAACAGTAGGAAAACATGTCGCACTCAACACATGGAACGTTCCATCCTCATTAGCATATAACAGTAGGAAAACCGCACACAACAGTAGGAAAACACATCACACTCAACACATGCAACGTTCCATCCTCATTAGCACATAACAGTAGGAAAACCGCACACAACAGTAGGAAAACACATCACACTCAACACATGGAACGTTCCATCCTCATTAGCACACAACAGTAGGAAAACAGCACACAACAGTAGGAAAACACATCGCACTCAACACATTCCATGTGTCTGGTTTAAACATAACCAACCTCACAAAATTAGAAAACAGTCCTCATCGACATGGAGCTGCAGATACTGGTGAAGATCTTGTTTGTTACCCATGCCAGTCAAAATGCATAGCAGTAGATGATGACTGAATAAGAAAATATCAACAATTACAAAGGCTCAAAGCCTTTGAGTAACATGGCTACTAGCCATTAGTATTTTAATTATAAAGCTTGTTTATTGATAGTATTTTAAAGCACCTTTCAAATGTAAAACAGTTTCAACATTTTTGTTGAATTCAGCAGGGACAAGTTGATGATTCACTGGTCTTGACAGACTTCAGCGCATTAGCACTTGAAGCAGCAGCATATGATTGTGACAATCCAAATAGCTCTGCATGTTTGGCCATCATTTCTTCAATCAAAAACCTGGCAAAGAAATAAGTAGCTCAAGCTAAACAGTTGACAAAATAAATGTAAATTTGTATCAGGCAGCTAAACTGATAGAGTAACAGCAAAAAATAACATTTTGGCTATCCACTTTCATTAGACACAGGACAATAAATAATAAACAAACACTGTAGGCTCCTGGAATTGTTAACCAAGAACATCAGACTTGAGTACAGCATTTTTGAATACTGGTTTGTCTCCCCTGTTCGAACCGACTCACTTGACAAATTGATTGGTATATTTGCAGGAGCACTACTTGGAGGTGAAATCAGTTCTGTTGTTCATCAATCCCGATGCATGCAGTCAGCTATGGGTTGCTGACCTCTCAGTTTGCTGGATAGGCATCTTCATTTGTGATATCAGTGATATATAAAAACCAGCTTGGTTGTTTTCATGAATTCCTTACCAATTGTTTTATTATACAATCACAGTTCTTCTATTCTATGTAGACAACCATTGACACAAGTCTGTGACTTCCTTTTTGACATAACAAGCAGCAACATGTGAGGTATAAAGGAATGGTGACATTAAAAGGATTGCAAAGAGAATAATGTATTTCTTCTTCCTTTCAACTCCTTGTGGAACATAGGTCTTCAACAAACACTTTACAAGCCGTACTTCACCGTTTGTTGTCGTTGTCCCTGTATTCTGAAGAAGGCCACAGGCTAAAACATCAGTATTGTGTTGTGTTCCTTCCTTGTAAAGCTGTCACCATACCTTGGAGTGTTTATCACACTACCGACTCCTTGCTACTAGCTTTACCACAGCATTGCAATTATTTGCCTGTTCCCTACTTTACAAGCCACTTGTTCTGTGCCATTCTC
The DNA here is from genome assembly GCA_032433765.1 of Megaustenia siamemsis. Classification (NCBI taxonomy): domain Eukaryota; kingdom Metazoa; phylum Mollusca; class Gastropoda; order Stylommatophora; family Ariophantidae; genus Megaustenia; species Megaustenia siamemsis. Next base: position 11,679,866 of record JAVIAB010000125.1, on the reverse strand, counting down.
TTACGATTGCTCCATGTCTTCCCATCTTTTTCATCTCTGCTTCCACCTGTCTTCTCAAAGTATATATTGGCTTTCCTTTGAATCCTCCACTGGGGATTCCAAACAAGGGCCTTTTATGTAAAAATCTCAGCTGGGTTTCACAGTGTCATAGCCTTTGTTGTTATCCTCTGGTGTTTGTCAGATACTTTCCTAAGTTTGTAATTTTGTTCTGTCATTTCCACCCTTTCATTCTGTGCAAGCATCCTTTGATAAAAATAATATTGACTAATTTTTTCTGTTCTCCATGTTTCACAACCATATAATAGGACTTATCAGAGTTGAAATTTATTTGTGTAATTACCCTAATTTCTTTGGATTTCCAAATGCTTCCTAATACACAGAAGGCTACACTCGCTTTCTGCATTATTATTTTGGTATCATCTGTGTTCCTCTCTTTTTTTGACTATATTACTGCCTTTGACACAATGTACTCACTTAAAGGGTGAGCATTGAGAAAAAAAAGAGATCTATAAGTAAGATTTTGTAGCTTATGTTTTACAATATGGAGTTGCCAGTTCCAAACTAAACACTCCTTAGTCACCTCTTACGATATGATTGGTAAGGTATGGTGTCACTATCATTTACTCCCCTTTCCAGCCCTGGCAGTGCATGGGTGAATATAAGGTAAGTGACAAGCAGAAAGCTGAACATGGATTAGAGTTGGATTTATGATTGTCTGGTTTGTGTTCACAAACTTGTAACCTCTGCGGAAGCTGCTGTAGGTCTGTGGGCTTGAATATCTGTTTTGTTCCAAGTACACACTGGCACTCTCAGCAATGAGAGTGGGTTCCCTTGCCATGCAGGCAGATAATCTCTAGTTTCATGACTGAAGCTGAAAAATGATCAGACTTGTGCTTCCATAGAGCTCATCATCAAGTACCATGCCTGCTGGCGTAGGTGATCATGTCTCTCCACAACTTTCGATCTCGACAGTTATTTATCATTTCTGTTGTTGACCTTCTGCCAAGCCATTCTCTTAAGCTGTCTGGTATCTTTTCTCTTTGCTTCCCTCTATCTCTTCGTCCCTCAATTTTTCCAGTTGTTACAATATATTCCAGCTGTTCTCTTCTCATTACATGCCAATAAATGATGATTGTTTCTTCCTAATATTGGAAATTAGCTGTCTTTTTGCTTTGGCCTCTTTCAGAACATTTTCATTACTCTTAACTGTCCATGGTATTCCCAACATTCTTCTGTAATACCATAGAGCTACTGCTGATGTATTCGGGCTGCCTCTTTCCTGCTCAAACAGAAAGATCTAACCACTGGGGGGGGGGGGGGGGGGGGGGGGTGTCTATATAGCACTTAAATCAAGCTGGACTTTTTTGTTGGGGTAGGGGGAGGGTGTAGCACTGAAATCAAGCTGGACTTTGTTGTTGGGGTGGGGGAGTGGAGGAAGTGCAGCTATTTCTAGAGTTCAGACTGACGATCATATTCTGTTGATCCAACGATTTGTAAAGTTTACTCTGTAGTGCTCACAACTGATGATGTAACAGGCAAATTATGGCAGACATAAAGGAAGGAATGAACATATCGAAAATAACAAAATAACCTTAACTATTGATTTATTATGACTTCTGTTATGTTAACATTGAGACATAAAAAGATATATTATGTAAGACTAAGAAGTTTATGACATCACAAGAATATGAGAAACATAAATCAAGGCTAAATGCATTGCAGATACGTCTGTATAGGTATTTCTCATAAGCTATCTGATTATTATCAATGCATTAAGTCTTATGATTTTGGTCTTATCTTTATTTTGAAGTTGTTTTTTTTACATTGGTAGTTTTGCAGAAATGAAATATTTGAAGCAACAAACCCAACTGATTCCTCCAGCATAAGCCCTTCCTTGACAGAAGTCTCACTCCAGCCCAGAAAGTCATACGCCTTACACAGGTCCTCTATCTCATTTTGGGATACTTCTCTGTGCTCTACATCATCACACTAAAATAAGAGACAACTGTTAGCACCATACATCAAGATACACACATGAATCACATATAAAGACTTCTATTTACAGACTTTTACTCTCCTAAAGACAAACCACAAATAAACAAACATTTATTACTGCAGGTTTCGACAAGGCAAGAGACAAGCATAAATTACATAGGAAGATAAAGGAAGGCTACTGCAGTAATTTGTGGATGTTTCTGAGTGTTGTAAAAATACCTACATTCCTGTGTAATTTATGTTGTACTTTATATTTATTAATGACACATTCAGATCAATTTACTTATTTCCCGATTAACCCTAGATAATAATACCTTTGTAAAAATGACGACCTCAAAATACTAATTTGTTTTTGTTTGCTTGCATTCTCCCAATGACTAAAGGAATACACATCTTCATCATCCGCCTTAAAAGGATATTAAGTGGGCGTGCCTGCGTTGTGTTGTGGTTTGCAGTTTAACTGTGATATTTGCACCTTTCAGCCCAATACACATGACTTCAGAACAAAATTTGTTTTTAATTCGACAATTTGCCATGGGCAGACATTTCTCTTCTCCCTTTATCTTTCTTATTATTACTTCTGGTGACCCCTGAGTGTTAGATTTTTTTGGCCTTGATTTTGGATCAAACACCAATGATCGCTTCGTAAAATGTACGACGCTAACGTAAAAACAGGGCTGTTTTTATACAAAATAAATTTGGCTAATTTTAAGGAAATTATTTCTTTTCTGTTATTTTCTTTTCTATGATGGGGAAAATCTTTTAGGCTGTTGGTGAGACATCAAACCTTTGTCTTTGTAACATGGGATAGGCAGCAAACGACACTGAGAGGAAGCCGAGCATACAAGCTAGACCAACAGTCGACATATGAACAGACAAAGTAACACCTCCAGAGTTTCAGGCCATAAATTGAACCTAAGCCAAGAAATGATTACCGCATCCGATTCCCATGTCTCTCCTTGTGTAAACACACAGCTGTGTAGCAAAAGTTCAAAGAAAATACTATTTTCCAAACTCCAAATGTAACAGTTAGTCATAATTTTGACGTAGGTCTTGTAAAAATGTGACTCATGGCTAGGTATCGTAATTTAGGGTTAAGTGAATTGTTTTACAATGGTCATGCTAGTCCCTCTCAAGCCAAAAATAGGACAGATAACTCTCAATGTCTGACTGTTCACTGTCGGTCTTATTTTGTTATTAAGCTCACAGTTGAACTCTTTCTGTTAATTGTTATTGTTCATTTATTTGGTCTGCCTTGCTTTCTTTTGCCACCCAGTGTCCACATGAAGACCTGGTGTGGGTTTTTTCCTTCATCCACTCTGAGCACATGACTGATGTACGCGTACTTCCAGTGCCTTCTATGTACATAGTTTGATACGTATTCTTGTTTTATTTCTTTTTTTATAGTTTCATTTTGTAAAATGTCACTTCAATTTATGTTTAAGAGTCGTTAAATGCATTTATTTTCAGACAGTCTATTTTCTAAAGCGTGAGTGGATTTCTAGCACTCGCATTTACACGTTAGCATGGATATCACACAAGAGTCAAACAGTGTGAGTTTCATGTGCCTACTAAGTATTTTTATCTCCAAATAGTTGTTGGTTTGTTAAGGCCACTTGATGCCAACATTATATGCATAACATTTTCAGTAGTTGTGGGTCCATCCCATGATATTTTGCTACCCAGGTTGGTGATAACTTTTTGTAGTTCTTTATTAAGTTTTATGTCTTTGATTGTGTCTGTAAGATCCAAGAGTTTTGGTTTTTTCCATGTTGATCTGGAGGCCTACTTTCTCTGCAGAGTGATGGATCCAATGTATTTTATTTTGGCATCTGAGTATGTTAGCTCAGAGGGGCAAGATTATCTGACAAAACAAGGTCTTTTAAGATGTTATTGTTTGTCAATTTGATTTCCAATTGCTGATCACCTATGCATTTCTGTACACTCAATCAACTGCTATTCCTAATAACATTAGAGACATAACATAACTTTTTTTTCACCCCAGGTTCCACTAGAATCCAGTTGGAATTGCCAGTCTTTGTTTTTATACAACTAACTGAGCCTGAGTAGAAAGCTTTAATAATGTTCACATATTTGTGTAGAAACTCATACATTTGAAGGATTGTCCAAAGTGCTGGCTGGTGTAAGCTACAATAATTATGACTAACTTATTAACTATTTAGCCGCAATAGCTCAGTGGTTAGTGAACTGGACTACAAAGGACAAGGGATTGGGTTCGATCCCAACCAACGGCTTCCTGGTTCACCCAGCCTTAAATGGGTACCGGATTTTTTCTGGGAAAGTAAAGCAGCACGGGCGTAATACCGACCACATTACCCCAAAAATCATGTGCTGAAGGTCTGTAAAATATGGGGTCACTAACACCATATTTCCCTATACGCCACTTGGCGTGACGGGGGTACTTTACTTTTACTTTTACTATTAACTGTTTACAGACTGATTACATGAGTTACTTGTTTCTTTGTGTCCGCCAGCTTTATATCTCTAGCAAAGTCTCAAAGGACTGAATTTTGTGTGAATATTACATTTTCCTATATTTCACACCTGCAGTCATGTGCTCAGGTGTCCCCCGTCACACAGGCAGACATTCTATGACCTCAAAAGTACTCTCATATTTTTATCATTGAAAGTTTTCATGTTGTGGGCTTCATTTTTTTCCTATTAATTTTGCCCGAGCAGTGACAATCTTTGCTGACTGTTTTCTATTTTAAACTGTCAAGGGTTCTTTAACATGTACATAGGACTTAGTGTTTTTCACCATTTTCCGAGAGGGCTAGACATCAGATCTCACTACCAGCAAAGACCAGGTGAGGATAAAGGATTCTATTTTTTTTTTTTCACTGCCATGGTGGGAATCGAATGCGGGACCTTCTTGTCCAGGAGCTGATGTCTTACCTCTAGACCACCCAGCCCCCTGTTTACACGAATGACTAGTTAAATTAGAAAAAAGACAACTTAGTCAGTATTACTTTATTAGCCAGTAACAGACATGGTATAGAAGATCCACCGAGCCCCTGTTTACACGAATGACTAGTTAAATTTAAAAAAAGACAACTTAGTCAGTATTACTTTGTTAGCCAGTAACAGACATGGTATAGAAGATCCATCAAACAAGTTGCATTTTTCATCAAGATCCTTCTTCCATTTGGCAGAGTTCTCAAATGACTTTCTTTGTGTTAGGTCAAACATAACCAGGCAGGCATGAGCATCTTGTAATAGACCCGCGTCATAGATGTGAACCTCTCTTGTCCTGGGAGATAAAAATAAGAATGTGCTAGTATACAAATTGTTGATGACTTAACAAACTGTTGGTGACTTTAAAAAAGTGCTGGTGACTATAAAAATTGTTGGTGGCTATAAAAATTATTGGTGACTATAATAATTATTGTTCTCTAAACAAATTGTTTGTGGCTATAAAAATTATTGGCAACTAAACAAATTGTTTGTGGCTATAAAAATTATTGGCAACTAAACAAATTGTTTGTGGCTATAAAAATTATTGGCAACTAAACAAATTGTTGGTGGCTATAAAGATTGTTGCTGGCATGAGAGGACAGTTAAGCAAAACAAAACAAAATAACCTAAGGAGATAAATTAACATAACACAATTTTAATAAATATATTATTTATTTCAATATAAGGTTGACAATCAATAGAAAACTGGAAGAATTTCTAAGGACAGAATATATTGATGTTAAACTGGAAGGACTTCTGGTGGACTAGAGATATTGATGATCAACTGTAAAGACTTCTGATGGACTAGAGATATTGATGATCAACTGTAAAGACTTCTGATGGACTAGAGATATTGATGATCAACTGTAAAGACTTCTGATGGACTAGAGATATTGATGATCAACTGTAAAGACTTCTGATGGACTAGAGATAATGATGATCAACTGTAAAGACTTCTGATGGACTAGAGATATTGATGATCAACTGTAAAGACTTCTGATGGACTAGAGATAATGATGATCAACTGTAAAGACTTCTGATGGACTAGAGATATTGATGATCAACTGTAAAGACTTCTGATGGACTAGAGATATTGATGATCAACTGTAAAGACTTCTGATGGACTAGAGATATTGATGATCAACTGTAAAGACTTCTGATGGACTAGAGATATTGATGATCAACTGTAAAGACTTCTGATGGACTTAGAGATATTGATGATCAACTGTAAAGACTTCTGATGGACTAGAGATATTGATGATCAACTGTAAAGACTTCTGATGGACTAGAGATATTGATGATCAACTGTAAAGACTTCTGATGGACTAGAGATATTGATGATCAACTGTAAAGACTTCTGATGGACATAAGATATTGATGATCAACTGTAAAGACTTCTGATGGACTAGAGATATTGATGATCAACTGTAAAGACTTCTGATGGACTAGAGACATTGATGATTAACTGTAAAGACTTCTGATGGACTAGAGACATTGATGATCAACTGTAAAGACTTCTGATGGACTAGAGATATTGATGATCAACTGTAAAGACTTCTGATGGACTAGAGATATTGATGATCAACTGTAAAGACTTCTGATGGACTAGAGATAACGGTGTTGACCTCTAAAAGATGTAGTGGATTACTTATAAGTATGAGAGACCAGATTCAATCCCAGTCAATAATTCTTCATTTAAAATATCTTCTCTGTGATCAATTAAATACAGAAGTTACATGGCTTCAGAGAATATTCAATTCAGCATGGCACCAACAAAAAGCCCCAGAAGACTGGCAACAAGCAATCATGGAAAACAAAAGGCAAAGAAAGGAGACTGCAATCAATATAGAGATATATCACTTCTCTTCCCTGTGGGAAAGTCATGTGCCAAAATTATGAGAAAAAGGCTGAGACCAATAACAGAACTAAGCGATTCTCAAATCATCATCATCATGTGCCATAACCGGTTGGCGTAGGTGATCATGTCCTTCCACAATCTTCTATCCACAGTGCATCGCATCAGTTCTGTTGTTGACTGTTTTCCATGCCATAACACCAAGCTTTCCAGTATTTTCTCTCTTTGTCGTCCGCGATCTCTCTTTCCTTTTATTTTGCCAGTTGTAACCAAGCATTCCAACTTTCCTCTTTTCATGATGTGCCCGAAAAATGTTGATTGTTTTTTTCTGATGTTTTTTAGGAGCCCCCTTTTTGTGTTGGCCTCTTTGAGAATTTCCTCATTGGTCAGTTTAGCTGTCCAGGGAACTTTCAACATTCTTCTGAGAACTCTGTGGCCTCTAATCATCTTTTCATTTGTTTGTCTACTGTCCTTAGCTTCCATAGGTTAGAATTGGTTTTATATAGCACCAATGAACTCTCTTTCACACTTCTATTGACATAGATTTGTTGCATAAGATATGTTTCATTTTCTTAAATGCTATTTTGGCCTGAGCTATTCTGCTTTTTATTTCTGTGGTGCATCTTCCATCTGATGTTATTATTGTGCCCAAGTATTTGACACGTTGCATTTGTTTCAATCGCAGAGAAATCACCAATCAACCACTAATATCTTCTGTAATAAAGAATAGACGAGACGATGGTCATATGTTGGACATGTGATGAGAAGAGATAATAACCGAATAGCAAAGCAAGCCCTCATGTGGGAAACAACAGGTAAGAGGAAAAGAGGAAGACCCAGAGAGACACTGAGAAGAAGATTGATGAGATAGGCAAGAGCAGCAGGAATCGGCTCCCACAATGAGATAGAGCTGCTTGCACAGAACAGAGACAAATGGCGAGATTTGATAAAATATCTTTAAAAGAAAACTGCTAGAACAAAAATTCAGATAAGAGAGGGAGTATCTTGGTTTACGCCCTATGGGCCAGCTACGACTCGAAAGGCAAATAGATAGATAGATAGATTTGTTTCAGATTTGTCCCGTTTATTTTTATGCTATATTATGGTGATGATTGTTTCTTTGATATGACCATTACTATTCAGACTGAAACCTTTTTTGTTGCTTTCTTTTACTATTATGTCTATCATTTCTTGTAGTTCATTCTCTGTCTCTGCTATTAAGACTGTGTCATCCACACATTGCTAATTATTCATGTGTTGACTTCAATTCCTTTTTTGTCTACTATTGATCTCATGGTATATTCACTGTAAAGTGAAAACAAATCGGCGGCAGAACACAGTCTTGTCTGACTCCTTGCTTTATATATTGGAATGGTCCTGTTTGGTTGTTAATTCGTATAGCTGCTGTTTGTTGCCAGTACATGTTTTTTATGATTCACAGATCCTAGCCATCAATGTTTAATTATTAATAATTAATTAATTATATAGATCTTTCTTTACCTTTATAGCTCTTTCTATCAATGTCCTTAAGATGTATACTGCATTATTTGTGCCCTTTCCTTCCACAAATCCACACTGTTCCTCACTTATTTCTGGTTTTCTTTTGTTCTTTACAAGTCTCATGATGATTCTTAGTAACATTTTGGTCATATGGCTCATGAGACTAATAGTGCGATGGTCTTCACAATCAGTGGCGCCTGACTTCTTCAGTATGGCTCCAAATATAGATTTTAGTAGATCTTCGGGTATGTGTCCAATGTTATATATGTCATTGAGTAGTTTTATTATGACTTGTACTCTCAGCTTTCCTAATTCATTTATCTCTTTGATTGTTATATTGTTGCGACCTGGAGCTTTGCCTCTTTTCATGTGTTGAATTGCGTCCTCCACTTCACTCTGCATTATTGGTGGTCCTGTGTCTTTGTTTGAATTGTTTAGCTCTGGTCTTTCATCATCATACAGTTGACTGATATATTCTGCCCATCTTTCCATTGTCTTCTCCTGTCCCATAATTATATTTCTTTCCTTTCATTTCACACGTCCTGAAACTTTGACTTCTTTTCTTCCTGTTCATTCATTTAACTGATTGTGCATAAATTTTGAGTCTTTCTTTTGTTGTTTTTCCATTTCTTCAATCCTTCCTTTGCTTCTCTACATTTGTTTTGGATCTCTTTGTGCAATATTTTGTATGTCCGTTCTTCTTTCTTATGTTTTCGTCTTTCGTCCATTAGTTCTAATATTTCTTCTGTCATCCATTTCTTTTTGTTGATTCTTTTAGTCACTGGTATTACTTCTTTTGATGTTTGTTGAATTGATTGTTTGAGCATTTCCCACTGCTCCTCGATGTCCTGTATTTTCTCAATAGCATTATATCTATTTTTTACTACGGTACTGTACTTATCACTCATCTGTCTGTCTACTCCAGGCATATCTAGTTCTAATTTTATATTTCTTGGGGATTTCTGTGCCTTCCACAGTTTTATTCTTATCATTCCAACTACTGGTACATGGTCATTATTGCAATCTGCTCCTGGCCTTGTTTTAACAGATGTTAGCCCATTCCTGAATCTTCTCTGTACCAGTATAAAATCAATTTGATTGTGTACTTTTTTGTCTGGGCTTTGCCATGTCCATAGTCACCTAGGGTGTTGTTTGAACAAGGTGTTACCTATAATCATTTCATGTGTCTTTGCCCAATCTATCAATCTATCCCCTCTGTCATTCGCCTCTCCAAGGCCATGTCCCCAAGTCACTTTAGCTGTTCCTACCTTTGCATTGAAATCCCCTAATATAATAGTTATTTGTTGGGTTTTACTCTGTTCCACAGTCATCTCTAGCTCATTGTAAAAGGTGTCAATGTCTTCTTCTTCACTATTACTTGTTGGTGCATAAGCTTGAATTATGTTGATATCCATTGGTCTACCTCTCAATTTTACTAGCAGAATTCTATCTGATACTGGCCAAAATCCTTTCACTGTTTTGCTTCTTTCTCTATCTAACATGATGCCTACTCCTCTTTCGTGTGTGGTTCCCCCAGAGTAAATTACATTTCCACTGTCACATTGTAATAATCCTGCTCCTTTCCATCTCATTTCACATAGTCCCAAGATGTTCAATTTCATTCTCTTCATTTCTTGACTGATGTTTTCTAGTTTGCCAACCTGGAATGCTGATCTAATGTTCCAAGTTTCTATTGCTAGTGTCTCTTTATTTTTAATCTTGCATACAGTAGCTTGATGACAATCGGGTGTCACCTGTAGCACATGTCGCTCCCTACCGGTCGAGGTGGCTGTGGAGTCTCCATTACTGTCATTAGCTGTAGATATTAAGTTGTGTTTTGACATAATTATTCTAGGCAATATAAGAAGGTAGTTTGCCATTTCCTTCCTTCTTGGCAGTGACTATACTAGTCGGAGATCGCAGCCATTGTCTCTATACATGAGATCCTCTGCCTGCCATCATGGAGTAGGGACCATAACCAGCACTACTTGTTGGCAGCTCCCACAACACCATCCACCACCTGCTCCAATGGCTTCACATAACCCTGATTGGGGGGGGGGGGGTTAAATGGGAGCTCCACCTTGCCTAAGGGTGCCCCTAACACCAGCGGAGGAAAGGAGATGTTTTACTTCTCCTTTGGTAAGGCAGAACTCTACCCCGCTAACTCTAATTTCTAAAATGGGGTTTAAAAAAAACAAAGGATGTACTAACACTCTATTCACCCTAAAACAGCTAGCTGAAAAGATGACAGAACATAATAAAAATGTATACATAGGTTTCATTGACCAGGTAAAAAACATTTGACTGAGTAAACAGAGAACAACTGTGGAAGATGCTAACAACATACAGAGTAAGCCAACATCTAACAAGTAAAAAAAAAGTAAAGTACCCCCGTCACGCCAAGTGGCGTATTAGGAATATGGTGTTAGTGACCATAAATTTTACAGACCTTCGGCACATGATTTTTGGGGTAATGTGGTCCGTATTATGCCCGTACCACTTTACTTTCCTAGAAAAAAATCCGGTACCCAATAAAGGTTGGGTGAACCCAGAAGCCGTCGGTTGGGATCGAACCCTACCTCTTGTCCTTTGTAGTCCAGTTCACTAACCACTGAGCTATCGCGGCTCCCAACATCTAACAAACCTAATTAACATTTTCAACATCAACAGTAGCTGCACGGTCAGAACAGCAGCAGAATACACAGACTGCTGTTTGTGAATTGTCATTTGTCACTAGACTTCCTAGGTATCTAAATTCCTCCACTTATTTTTGTTGTCTGCCATCCATTGTTATGATGATATTCTGATTCTCTTTAGTGATATTCAAGACTACTGATTTCCATGTTGTACTGAGTGCCTGTGCGGTTAAGTTTATTTAAATGTTCTTGTAGGTTTCCATTTTTCCGTGTATTAGTCCCACCACACTAGTGTGGTAGGGACCAACATTAAGGATAAATATGAACATTCCAACAAACAAATCACAAAACTCACCTGCAATGTCCCAAAGCTGAAGCTTTATATTGCATTTGTCAGACCATTTGATCATCTTCAAGGCAAAATCAACTGGAGAAATAAACATTAACATGTAAAAATTCACCTTTAGGGCAGTTGTTTTGAATAGTAACTATCTACTACAAGTGTGGTTGTAACAAGCTCAGACAGGTCACTATGACAACACTACTAACATTTATTACTACAAGTGTGGTTGTAACAAGCTCAGACAGGTCACTATGACAACACTACTTACATTTATTACTACAAGTGTAGTTGTAACAAGCTCAGACAGGTCACTATGACAACAATACTTACATTTATTACTACAAGTGTGGTTGTAACAAGCTCAGACAGTCACTATGACAACACTACTTACATTTATTACTACAAGTGTGGTTGTAACAAGCTCAGACAGGTCACTATGACAACACTACTTACATTTATTACTACAAATGTGGTTGATATAGTTGCTTCTCAGCTTTGTGGATTTCTTCCCAACTCAAGTTCAATCAATGAATCACAAAGGGTGCACAAGGCAAACATGGGAAGATTCAGTTGTAACTGTGGGTATTTTTTTTGTTTATGTTGCCTTAGTAGTGGTATACAGCCTGCTCCATTTACTTTAAATCTAATATGGTTTTTTTTGTTTCAGTTTGAAAACAGTTATAGTTTATCTCACACCTGCAGCAATCAAACCAAACATATGATGAACAGAGAATCCTCATATTGCCATCACTGGTGCTTTATTTAGAAGAATGTTGAGAATACCATGGACAGCTAAGAAGAGTAATGAAAATGTTATGAAAGAGGCCAAAGCAAAAAGAGAGCTAATTTCCAGTGTTAGGAAGAAACAATCATCATTTTTTGGCCATGTAACGAGAAGAAAACAGCTGGAATATATTGTGACAACTGGGAAAATTGAGGGACGAAAAGATAGAGGGAAGCAAAGAGAAAAGATACCAGACAGCTTAAGAGTATGGCTTGGCAGAAGGTCAACAACAGAAATGATAAATAACTGTCGTCATCGAAAGTTGTGGAGAGAACATGATCACCTACGCCAGCGGGCCCGGTACTTGATGATGATAATGATGATAGTACTATATTGGGACAAGCTGTACGGAGATGTCACCAGCCTTGAGGTGACAAACTCTTTCTTTGAACTCATTAATACGGACATATAGAGGTGTACACATACGAAGAAGTCTGTCTCTAGGAGCAGGTGAGAGGTAACCATCAGCCACTCGGCAAAGTTCACACAGCCAGGAGCTACCTCGAAACAATGTGTGTCAAGACAAATTGACTAGCAAGGAAAAGATTGCTGTGATCTCAACAGTGGTGGAATCTGTTGATATAGAAGACAGCATGTTTGCAGTGCCAATGTAGACGGATGAGCTTCAAACTCTCCAGCAGGAAGTAATCAATCAAAAAGTCATCACAGCCAGCCACATCAGTGGAATCCATAACCTTTATGCTTTCAGTGACATGATTAAACTCTGTGACATTAATCATTATGGTAGTCAGTCAAACAAGACTAAATTCTGCATCATTAATCATCATGGTATTCAGTAAAACAAGACCAAATTCTGCATCATTAATCTTCATTGTAGCAACAAGACTAAACCTCTGTTTCATTGATCATAGTCATTGTGGCCACAAGATTAAATTCTGTGCCATTAACCATCACTTAGTTAAACAAGACTAAATTCTGCATCATTAATCATCACTGTAGCCACAAGACTAAACTCTGTGTCATTAATCATCATTGTAAATAAACAAGACAAAATTCTGCATCATTAATCATCATTGTATCAACAAGACTAAATTCTGTGTCATTAATCATAATCATTGCACTCACAAGTCTAAATTCTGTGTCATTAATCATCACTGTAGTTAAACAAAATTAAATTCTGCATGATTAATCATCAGTGTAGCAACAACCAAAACTCTGTGTCATTAGTCATCATGATTATAGCATAAGACTAAACTCTGTATCATTAATCATCATTATTGTAGCCACAAGACTAAACTCTGTGTTATTGTTTCCATACACCAGCATTATATAAACAGCGAAGTCTTGAGGAACTGAATTTTGCATGAATGTTACTTTTTAAAAAATATTTTCCAAACTGATAGCCATGTAAATCTGGTGTCCTTCACCAAATAGGTAGATATTCTTCAACTTCAGAGGTACTCACATTTTTTTTAATTGTCAAGAATTTTAGCGTTTTTGAGCAGAACAATCAATTTTGAATAGCAGTGGCCATTTTTGACTGACTCTTTTTTATTTCCAACTGTCAAGAGTTCTTTAACCCTAGATCACAAGACCTTCATAAAGTTACAAACTAAAAATACAAATTCTTGGAATTCAACAGTTTGCCATGGGCAGACATTTCCTCCCTCTTTATATCTTTCTAATTGCTGCTTCTGGTGCCTCCTGAGTGTTTAATTTGTTTCCTTTGATGTTGGATTTTTTTCAAACACAACACGCGCTTTGTAAAATTGTTGAAGGTGTCATAAGAATGTGGCTGTTCATTTTAAAAAAAATAAATTTCATCAATTTTCAAGAAATTGTTTTTTTTTCTTCTTATGATGGGGAAAATCTCTTCAGCTGTCAGCGAGACTTCAAAAAAAACCTTTATAACATGGGATAGACATCAAAAAACCTTTGTAACATGGGATAGGCAGCAAATGATGCTAACAGTAAGCCGAACATATTGCTCGAAAGACAGACTGATAGCTGGCATGTGAATAGACAATATAACACCCTTGATAGCCATGGCACCATGCGTTTGAATTTCAGGCCATAAATCAAACATAATCCAGGAAATGATTACTGATTCCCATGTCTCTCCTAGTGTAAATGCATAGCTGTGTAGCAAAAGTTCAAAGAAAATACTATTTTTGGAATTCCAAAGGTAACATTTAGGGGTCATAAATTTTATGAAAGTGGCGTAAAAACAAGATTCATTGACAGGCAATGTAATCTAGGGTTAATAAGCGTAGAATGCACAAGTGACTTCCTATTTTCTGCCATTATCAAAGAGGACTAGATATAGGATTTCACTACCAAAAAGACTAAAGGAGGGTAAAGCCACGAAGAAACCACAGATTCTAATTTTGTTAAATTTCCACCACTTGTGGTGGGATTCAGACCTCAGACCTTCTTGTCCTGGTTCTGATGACCTACCTCTAGACCACCCAGCCCCCTTTGTGTCATCATCATAGTCCATCTTTAACAGAACTAACTACTAGTCTCTATACTGAAATCAGGCAGCACAGGAAAAATACACAATCATTCTATGCTAGATTTGAACTAGGCACACTATGACCATGTGGTAAGTTCGTTCGTTCGCTTTCGTCAGCTTTGACCTCTGACGAAGTCCCACCCACTCAATTTTGTGGGACTGAATTTTGCGTGTAAAGTCTGTTTTATCCCATTACCGGATGCCCCTCGCCATGCAGGCAGATTTACTCCGACTTCAGAGGTACTAATTTTTAGGGAATTAGTAAAAACCAGGTGTCCTCGCCAGGGTACGAACCCGGCTGTTGCCGTGGTAAGCCAACCGCCTATCGATTGCGCTAACCGGACACCTTGTGGTAAGTGCTTTGATCTATCACCACAATAACTCAGGCAAGATTGCTTTAGATAACATTTGTAATTTGCTCACATGAAGTTAACTGGTTTTTAATTTACAATTAAAAATAATTAAAATTGTATCAAAATACAACTATTTGGTTTGTTAATTTTATCCAAATATTTGCAGATTCTGCACATTTTCAAAATCATATTGGAACTTTTCCATGAAAATTCAGCACCAGGAAACAGATAATCCTGAATGTTTTCTCACAGAACAACGAAGAAATAATTCATTTGATCAGACTTACCTCCTATTGTCATCTTATAATTTCGTCTGTAGGAATCATTAACATATTTCTGCACAAAGGAAGTCTTCCCAACATAAGGGTCACCGATGACAATGACTTTGAATAAAATGTCTGTCATTCTGATCCCGATGGTACCAAAATTAAACTCAGGCAATAAACTTATAGACACTGTAAATATCTGTGTAAGGTATCTACATTTATCAAAATGTTCCTGGAAAACTTAATTAATTACCAATTGTTATTTAATATGAACTTTAAAACTGTCTAAAACATTTGACTATTTCTAAAAAAAAAAAAAAAAAAAAAAAAAAAAAAAAAAAAAACCACAAACTTTTATTATGTCACACAATTTGTAGCATGTCTCAACAACAATATACTTTATTGCAAAAAATAGTTACACCGTTAACACACACAAGAAACCGTGCCACACACATAATACATAGTTGAAACAATAGTTTTATTGTAATCATTTCGTATTTAGTTAAGTTATTCAGTTATAGATTACAGAATAATGTAAATTGTCAGTTGTGATTTCTTATCAAGATTTAGAAGTAATAATATTTTATATTGTTAATCTTCTTTTACTGTCACTGGAGTGTCAATAGTGTCATATCGTCCATAAGAACTACCCAAATAGTGAAATACGGTTGGTGTACCTAGTCCTATGGCCCTGTGCTGTTATTTTAGTTAATTAGAGTGCACAAACAGCTTAGTTTATTTTTAACACTCTGAAACACTTATTAAATGAACCAGTAATTTGAGTAAACAAACACACCCATTTGAAAGACGCAGATACAAATGACAGAAGAATTTGCAGCAATGATGAAGTCATGAAAAGTGAAAGTAGTAAGTAGGAGGTAGTAACTTAGTAGTGGGTAGATAATGTAGATATTAATAAGATTATAATTATAATTAATATAGTCCGTTCAGAATTCATAATCACACCTGAATTAGTTTTGCGTGATAACCGCTTGTTATTTTGGTTTCAAATTTCGCATGCAATCTTAGAATATTGATGACGCAAAGATTTTGGTATTTTTTATTCCACAAATACAACAGATTTTGCACATCAGCGAATTCCTTTGATCTTTTATGACGATATCACACAAGTTGATTCAAATTTTAGAGTTTACAGTAATCGTGTTAAATGTTCCAGTTTACTGCAATTCTTGTCAGAGTGAGGTGTCAGAGAGAGATCTACATAGTGCTTAATTGTGGGTGTTGTTCGTTATGTGTATTTGCAAACATGAATTCAATTGGTTACAATTAGTCTTGTCCTTCGGTCACCATTAGACCCCAGGACGTCCTAACTGCAGCTGGAATTGAATTCATCTTAATTTTAATCATTCCGAATCTGACGATTCCAAGAGGTTGATAATCATTACTGGCTGAACAAATAGTAATCCATCTCGTTTCCAGTACTCATCTTCCACCCGCAGCACATGTTCAACACACTTCTTCCAGAACGGAATGTCTATTTTTGAGAGAGACTCGCGTGTCAGAACTTCAACATCACACATTTAAAACGTCCTGTTCTGTTTTGCAACTTGTCCTTTGACGTGAGCCCAGACAAGTTCGATTGGATTAAGGTGTGCATGATATGCAGGGAGTCGAAGAGAGGTGTGACCATATTTCTCAATGATTTTGTCAACATGGTACACCTTTTTCTTATTCGTATTCTTCACAAGTTGTAACAATTCGGGTTTTAAATATGTGTCGTCAAATTTGACATTTTCATTCGCAAGCCATGTCCTAATTTGCTCTTTTGTATTTGATGCAGTAGGCACTTTGTCTTCCTCTGATACGACATTGTGGTATGATGTATTATCCATGACTATGCATGAAGGTCTCTCCAGGATTGGTAAAAGATCGTTCTCCAACCAGTGCCTGAAAATGGTTCCATTCATTTCAGTATGGTAGTCCCTACCATCGGTACTTTTTGATTGGAAAATAAGTCCTGCATCATGGACAAGGCCGTTTTCAGTGCTTCCAGCATGCGTTAATATAATGCGCTGGCCTTTGCTGCTCGGAATTGTTCTTTTAAGTTTGCCATTTACTGACTGCCATTCTTTAGCATAGGTGTGGTGTACGTTGACCCATGATTCGTCCAAATATACAATATCATACCGTTCACTCCGCCGCTCACGGATCTGTCTCAGGTATTTGATTCGAGCAATGACCAAGTGTGGTTTTTCACAAATAATATTCCTGCCCCCAACAGTTTTTATGAAAGGGAAGCCGGCTCCTCGCACAATCTTCCATAGAGTACTTTTAGAAACGTCAATATTGCAGTCTGCATGCAATTTTAATTTCAAATTCCTGAGAGTAACAAGTACATTATTAGCAAACATTTTCAATATCTCACGTTTTATGACATCCATGTCAAAGCTGTCGACTTTCATTTTCCTTCCTTGATTGACATGAGTGCACTCTGAGTCTTGTTTAATCCAACAAGAAAATGACGATCTATTAAGACCAAGCGCGAGTCGAATTGCGTTCGTCTCTCTGGGTCATGAATATCGCAATATAAATGCCCCATCTTGGATTCCCTAAGGAAGTGCTGATATAGTAAAACAGTAACCTAGTGCATAGTTATAAATTTGCATTTCAAACTCATTGTAATTTAGATATAAATGTTGGTATTTAAAGTCAACAAATTGTCTACTGAGTCTTCACAAAATTAACAAAGATACGCCTTCCCTTCGCTAATTAATGCCAAGGCCGTGGTGCGTCATGTCGTTCAATAACAATTAAGTTTTGTGCACGGGATTTTCCTGAAGTTAGTGTTTCTGCCATAGCCAAACTAATTTACGTTAACGACCGCACCAAATTAATGTATATATCCTAAAATGGTGTCAAATTCGAACAGGGTGAATTTAATATAGCCTAAAGAAGAAAACTTTTAAACTAGATCAAATTTCTCAGAGCAAAAAATATTTCTATAACGTCATCAATATTCTAAGATTGCATGCAAAATTTGAAACCAAAATAACAAGCGGTTATCACGCAAAACTAATTCAGGTGTGATTATGAATTTCTGAACGGACTATAGTCTATAGTATTAGTTAGTATTATAATTATAGTATACATTTTTTTCTTGTAAAAATCTAAGGAAAAGGGGGAAAAAATTCAAAAGCGGTTTCAATTCCAGTCCGAGTCACAAATTGATTCCATTGAATTTCACAAAATCATATCATCAAATATATATATATATATATATATATATATATAATTATAATAATTTTATTGATTAATTTTCGGCTATGGATGGAACATTTGAATTTGAAAGTTAACAAATGATAATAAATGATAAATAAATGGTAATTTTAAATAATAATAATAAATAATTTAAATTTACACACGACGGTTGTTATTAAAGGCAGTGTGTTTTTACAATTAAGCACAACACTCACACAAGAAAACTACACTAAGATATAATTGTGTGTTTGCCTACACGAAATGACGGAAATGCTATACTTTTTATTGCGAACAAGTCGTGGTCTTACTCCAGTCCAGAAACTGTTTATATTCTATTCTCCTATAGCATGTGAGGACACTCCTACTGTTAACTTCCGCTAGTCTCTCAAAAAATGAGAATCACGTGAAACTATTAACATATTAAGTTATTTCATCGTTCTTATATACTGAGTTGAGTCGAAACATGTCCGCTTTATAAGTATTTCTAACATCATAAACGCAGACAGATATTGTATGGAATATATTTTTAAAACACGTATTAATATGTTTTTTTTTATTGTAGCTTTAAATTAATGTGATTGAATTAATTAAATAACATAGGAAAGGAAAGAGTTGAGGAAGTAGTTGGTCATTATGGTTTAGGCGAGAGGAATGAAAGAGGTGAGAAACTTATTGACTGGGCAAGAACACACAGCATGATGATAGGAAACACCTGGTTTAAGCAACATCCAAGACGTCTGTGGACATGGAAAAGCCCAGGGGACAACGCACGTAATCAAGTTGATTACATAATGATAAGCAATAGATTTAGAAACAGTCTGGTGTGTGTGAAAACTAGACCAGGGGCAGATTGCAATAGTGATCATGTACCAGTTGTGGGAAAGCTTAGAGTAAAATTAACAAGAACAAAACGAGCCTCAATTAACATCAAGTTAAATTTAGATTTACTAAAATCAGACAAGAAGCTGCACGACAAATATAAAATCACAATTCAGAACCGGTACAATGCAATAGAGAAGATATAAAGCATTGATGAACAGTGGGAAATGCTAAAAGAATCAATGCAACAAACATCAAAAGAGTTCATACTACCAGTGAGGAAAATTCAAGAAAGAAGTGGATGACAGATGATATTTTGCAGCTAATGGATACAAGAAGAAGAAATAAAGAAAATAAAGATGAGTATAAGAGATTAAATAAAGAAATTGTAGTAAAATGCAATGAAGCAAAAGAAGCATGGCTAAAAGAGAGATGCAAAGAGATCGAATTGCAACAAAAAGGAGATGCTAAAGCTATATACAAACAAATTGAGGAATTAACAGGAAGAAAAACACAATCAAAAACTGGATGTTTAAGATCAAAGAAGGAGAACTGTTGATTGATCAAGAAAACATAAGGGAACGATGGGCAGAATACATTAAGGATCTTTATAATGATGAACGAACGGAAGTAAATATTAAGGATAATGGAGAAGGACCAGAAATACTCAGAGAAGAAGTGGAAGACGTCTTGCGCAATATGAAAGCAGGAAAAGCTGTATAGTTCATGATGAACTACCGACTGGGTGTGGGTGACGGATCATTCACTACGGTGCTATTGTTACGGTTGCTGTGAAGCCAATTCACATCCCCTACCTTTACTTGTTCATAGTTCGCAAACGGCAAGTGGGCGCGGAAACACTGTGGCGCAAGCTCCGATATCTGCTTTCAGTATGATTTTTGTTGCGTACCGGGTTACTTTCCACCTCCATCCCTATGCATTTTTTTTCGTTCGCCAGCTTTCACATCTGGAAAGTCCCTACAGACTAGGAGCTGAATTTGGCATATTAATCCGTTTTTTCCTGACAGTCGTATACACAGGGGTCCCTCGTCGCACAGGCAGATATCTCAGATTTCGGAGGTACTTATATTTTTTTCCGTTGATGAATAATTGACATTTCATGCCGGGCCTCGCAAGATGAGACCTAAGGTGGTTGCCGCATGGAGAAACAAAAAATAAAAATCCCAACTGGTGCAGCCGGGATTTGAACTCACAACCTCTCTGTCTCGAGACCAACCAGTCCCTTACTTGTTAATCTGTTACTAGGATCACCGGGTGTTGAGCGGGAGTAGGATCTTGATAATTCTGGGTCACCAAACCTGGCACAATCATTCAGCAAAGGGTCGCTGACCGCTTTCAACCCTAATGCTGTCGGATGGAGACGCGTATGCCTATCGTGCAACTATACAGTGCTTGCAATAGATTACAATTCGTATGACCTCGCTTTAGATTTGAAATAACTGTACGTTGAGAATAAAGGGGAAAAAAGGGGTGGGAGTAGAAAGAATACAAACTTGCCATTCTAAAAAAAAAATCACATGAATCGCGGGAGGGTCAACAAGTTATTTTCTATCAGATTTGAAATAAAACAGATTCGATCACATCATTATATCGACACGACAGAAAACTCCCGACATAACACATAAATGGTTTAACCGTAAGAATAGACAAATGTTGGACAGAGATAGATCGAGAATTGAAGAGAGAGAGAGAGAGAGAGAGAGAGAGAGAGAGAGAGAGAGAGCCCGTCACGTCACGTGGCGTATGCGCAATGTTGTGTCAGTGACCATATTTTTTTAACAGACCTTCGGCATATGATTGTTTGGGTAATGTGATCAGTAATGCGCCCGTGCCGCGTTTCTTTCAATAAAAACATCCGGTACCCAGCTGGAAAAACAGTGGCACTGGGGAAGCCATATTTGGCATGAGGACATTGATTGAAAAGTATGAAGTAGTAAACAAACCAATATATGCCTGCTTCATAGACTACACCAAAGCTTTCGATAGAATACACCATAACCAACTTATAGACTGCCTAAAGGATATAAATCTAGACGACACAGACATACGACTAATATATAATTTGTACCGGAGCAAACAGCAATAATAAAATATAACAAAGAGAACTCTACACCCATGGACATAAAAAGAGGAGTAAGACAAGGATGCATCCTATCACCAAGCTTGTTCAATCTATACACTGAGCAAATCTTTAAAAACATCTCAGAGATGCCAGGCCTAAACATTAATGGAAAGATGGTCAATGGCCTAAGATATGTTAATGATACTGTTCTACTAGCAGAAAATCCTAGAGACATACGGAAGTTGCTTAATGTGATAAACATGGCAAGCAGGAAATATGGACTGGATATGAATATCTTCTTCTTCTTCTTCTTCCTCTTCTTTCTTTCCTCATCTGCCTTTCGGCTTCAAGTGGACATATTATTTGCGATCTTTTGCTCTTCTGTTCGCCTCTGCTGCTGTTATGTTTCCTAGTGCTTCTAATATTCCATCGACCTATCTTTTGCTCTTCTGTTCGCCTCTGCTGCTGTTATGTTTCCTAGTGCTTCTAATATTCCATCGACCTATCTTTTGCTCTTCTGTTCGCCTCTGCTGCTGTTATGTTTCCTAGTGCTTCTAATATTCCATCGACCTATCTTTTGCTCTTCTGTTCGCCTCTGCTGCTGTTATGTTTCCTAGTGCTTCTAATATTCCATCGACCTATCTTTTGCTCTTCTGTTCGCCTCTGCTGCTGTTATGTTTCCTAGTGCTTCTAATATTCCATCGACCTATCTTTTGCTCTTCTGTTCGCCTCTGCTGCTGTTATGTTTCCTAGTGCTTCTAATATTCCATCGACCTATCTTTTTCATGGTCGACCCTTGGGTCTAGTGTTCTCACAACGTTTGTTTAAGGCTCGTTGTGTTGTGTTTTGTTCTTTCTGCCTTGTCACGTGGCCAAACCATTTTATCTGTTGTTTCCTTATATATTCTATGGCGGGGGCTATTCCTAGCTTTTTTCTCAGGTATTCATTTCTGATCTTATCTATATATGAATATCAAAAAGACTAAAACTATAATCATGGGCAAAGAAAATTCTCAAGACCTACAATTAAATATCACAGTTGATGGAATGCTTTCTGGAGACAGTCCAGAGCTACAACTACCTTGGTCATGTTATAACCAATGATGGAAAATGTAAAATTGAAATAAACAAAAGAATAGGTATGGCAAAAAGTAATTTTAATGCCATGAAAGATATACTAACATCAAAACAAATATCAGCAGGGCTGAGGCTAAGAATGGCAAAATGGTACATCTTCTCAGTGTTCCTGTATAGTGCAGAAACATGGACATTGGACAAGAAAACAGAACAGAAAATTGAAGCCTTTGAAATGTGGATTTGTAGAAGAATAGGTAGAATTGGATGGAAAGAAAAGAAAACAAACGATGAAGTTTTAAAACAGCTGAAAATAAATAAAGAACTACTAAATACAATTAAGACAAGACAAATGAAATTTTTGGGGCACGTTAAAAGACACAACAGCCTACTAAAAGTAATATTGGAAGGGAAAATACAAGGTAAAAGAGGCAGAGGCAGACCAAGACTAACATGGACAAGTAACATCAAAAGATTGACAAGTTAATCTATGACAGCCTGCACCATCAAAGCAAGAAACAGAGTAGATTGGCGATCCATGGTAGCCAACCTTCGTTGCGGAGAAGGCA
The DNA here is from genome assembly GCA_032433765.1 of Megaustenia siamemsis. Taxonomy (NCBI): domain Eukaryota; kingdom Metazoa; phylum Mollusca; class Gastropoda; order Stylommatophora; family Ariophantidae; genus Megaustenia; species Megaustenia siamemsis. Next base: position 11,656,919 of record JAVIAB010000125.1, on the reverse strand, counting down.
CTCGATGATGATGATGATGACCCAGCTGGGTGAACAGCGAGATCGTTGATTAGGATCAAACCCAGCATCTTGATCTTAATAGTTCTATTGACAACCCACTAAGCTATTGCGACTCCCACAGAGTTAGAACGACCGGCCCACAATCCACAAAAGTGGATATGAACCTGTAAAGTCGCGACCTCAAACAATTCATATCATGTGCGATATTAGTCATGGTGGACCAAGAGCAGGTAAGCCAAAACGGAATGGAACGAGTCGTTAGTCTGATAAGAGTTCTCTCCATTGACGATATAACTCTTGAGTACGAACAAAACAAATGCCTGCTGAAAACTGGACCGCAAGGTGTAAACGATAGTGCAACACAATTCTCTAACAAGTAAGCGAGAAAGAAAACGAGGGTATATTCTATCACTACCCCCACCATTGTGTTGCATGGTTGATATGTAGTCACTAAGTGTGTCAAGAAACGTCTTCAGATTTCATAGTGAGGTGCAACAATGAAGGGCTCTGTAATGCACTGCACTGCACTGCACTGCACTGCACTGCACTGCACTGCACTGCACTGCACTGCACTACGTTACACTGTACTAGTTCTTCTGGTATTCAATCGATCCATCTTTCTCGTGGTCGACCCTTTGGTCCGGTATTCTCGCGACTTTTTTTGAGGGCTCGTTGTGTTGTGTTGTGTTTTGATCATTCTGCCTTGTCATGTGACTAAACCATTTTATTTGTTGTTTCTTTATATGTTCTATCGCGGGGGCTAGTTCTAGGTTTTTTCTCACTTCTTCATTTATGATCTTGTCTCTCAAGCGGTTTCCTGCCATTCATCTGACACATATTTCAGATTTGTGGGTTTTAATACTAATTCATCTTCTCTTCTTTCCTTCTTCATTTGCCTTTCAGCGTCGAGGGGAGATATAATTTTCGGTATTTTGATTTTCCCTGCGCCTCTACTGCTGTTTCCTAGTGTTTGTGTTCCTTATCTTCAGTGAAACCATCTTTTACATGGTCAGCAAATATTGAATGATATCTACATCAGGGGGCATATACCAGACGACCTGTTCAGATCCACCAGAAATGGAGGGGGTGGTGTGTTCTTGACGCTGAATAACCAGGAAGAGATCACCAAGTCAATAGCTAGTGGGAAATTCTCAAATAAATTTAAAGCAGAAACTGAGGCCCTCAGAAATGCTGAAACACTGGCTACTCAACACAAAAATAACATGCACAATAAATTGGTGATTCTGACTGATGCACTGTCAGTATTATCAGCTCTAAAAAGCTACAAGAACAACGAACTAGATGACTTGAGAACAACCCTGGACCAACTATGCAATAACTTCCAGAGAGCAGTCATTCAGTGGATACCATCACACTGTAATATACACGGGAACAAACGCGCAGACAAATTAGCTAAAGAGGGAGGAAGATTACCGCAAGAGAACCATCCGCTCAGTTGTGATGAAGCCAAATCCATCCTCAAGAGTCAGTTCCATGAAAAATGGAAACGAGAACACCCAAAGCATAACGAGAGTGACGGATACCACCAACTATCAAGGAGGGATCAAGTCATCGTACTTCGCCTACGCACTGGCCACAATAGAATGAGAAATCACATGTTCACCAAATTCAAAATAGGTACAACCAGCCTATGCCACTGTACACTTGACAATATGACTACAAAACATGTTCTACAGGATTGCCCCCAGTACACAGACCTGAGAAGAGCAATGTGGTCCACGCCCACCTCCCTGGAAGAAAAACTATATGGTACAATCGATTCGCTTAAACAGACAACTGACTTCATGAGAGAGTCTGGAATCCTACTCTGATTGAGTCTTGATATCACACTCACACACACACACTAAGGTAGAGAGAGAGAGATCAACAATATTCATAGCCCTACCAAAGAAATCTGGTGCGACTGAATGCGATGAATTAATATGTATAGTGAGATTATTTTAAGATCCGTAAGCGACATGCCTGGAATATGAATTGGAGGTCATAATATAAATAACTTCAGGTATGCTGATAAAATAGTCTTAATCACTGAGTGAAAATGAGTTACAAGAAATGTTAGACATTATAGTGAAGGAAAGCAAAATTAAAGGACTCAGCCTAAATAGCAAAAATACTGAAGTAATAGTAAAAACAAAGAAAAAGACATCACCGCAATGTACAATAAAGACAAGTGGAACAAAATTAAAACAGGTAAATTAATTTAAATATTTGGGGAAAATGTTAACCCCAGATGGGAAATGCACAACAGACGTGAGATGTAGAATAACTCAGGTAAAAGCAGATTTCCAAAAAAATGAGGAAGATACTATGCAATCCATTTTTGACAATATAAACAAGAAAAGAGTTCTTAAATGTTATATTGAGCCAATATTAGCATATTGATGTGAATAATGAACAATAGGACAGCAGATTTGAGAATCGTGGAGACTGTATACATGTGGTTTTACAGAAGAATATTGAGAATACCATGAACAGCTAACAAGTATAATGTAAAAGTTCTGAAAGAAGCAAAAGCAAAAAGAGAGCAAATTTCCAATATTAGAAAGGAGCAATCATCATTTTTTTTACCATGTAATGGGAAGGGGACAGCTGGAATATATTGTGACAACTGAAAAAACTTGAAGGACGAAGAGATAGAGGGAAGCAAAGAGAAAAAACACCAGACAGCTTAAGAGAATGGCTTGGCAGAAGGTCAGTAACAGAAATGATAAATAACTGTTGTGGAGAGACATGACCACCTACGCCAGCAGACATGGTACTTAATGATGACCTGGGTATGGTGTTCTCGCAACGTTTATTAAAGGCTCGTTGGTGTTTTGATCTTTCTACTTATCACGTGGCCATTTTATTTATTGTTTCCTTATATAGTCTTTAGTTAAAAAAAAAAGTAAAGAGCCCCGTCACGCCAAGTGGCGTATAGGGAATATGGTGTTAGTGACCATACATTTTACAGACCTTCGGCACATGATTTTTGGGGTAGTGTGGTCGGTATTGCGCCCGTGCCGCTTTACTTTCTCAGAAAAAAATCCGGTACCCATTAAGGCTGGGTGAACCCGCAAACCGTCGGTTGAGATCGAACCCTACCTATTGTACTTTGTAGTCCAGTTCACTAACCACTGAGCTATCGCGGCAACTTATATACTCTATGGCGGAGGTTATTCCTAGCGTTTTTATCAGTTATTAATTTACTATCAAATCTGCCAGGTTGTTTCCTGTCATTCGTTTAACAATTTTCATCGCGGTGGTGGGTTTTTTATTTCATTATTGTTCTTGCATCTAGGGTCTAGGATTGGCATTGGTAGCACAACGTTGGAATAAAGATTGTATTGTAGAGTGCCAGTTTTGTCTATAGCGTTGTTTCCTTGTTGGACAATAGCGGGGATAGATGTCCAATGATTTGACAAGCTTTGTTGCATCTTCAGTCTACGTTTTAATACTAAATTATGAAATCAAACAATAAAATAATAAGTGCCATTTACACCAATGTTGCATAAAGATTATGTTGATAGTTTAAAAGTGTCAAAGTTTACACGACTATCAGAGTATTTCATGCATAAAACGTAGCCAGACTATTTTGTCATAAAGACCACAAGGCCGTATGTCAAGTTTTATTATAACCCATTACTCCTGTCTTCAGTTAGACACTCCAACACAACCGTGTCTGACGTCACTGATAAGCGACATTTATTCTCTTTTAAGGTCCCCACGCATGCCAGACTTCAGGATTATGCTATAAATATAGTTTTGTGAGGGAGATGCGATAGCTCAGTGGTTAGTGAACTGGACAACAGAGGACAAGAGGTCGGATTCGATCCTAATCGACGGCTTTCGGGTTCACCCAGCCTTAAATGGGTACGGATTATTTTTTCTGGGAAATTAAAGCGGCACGGGTGTAATACCGACCAAATTACCCCAAAAATCATGTGCCGAAGGTCTGTAAAAATTATGGTCACTAACACCATATTCCCTATACGCCACTTGGAGTGACGAGGCTCTTTACTTTTTTATTTTACTCCGGGTCGACCAGATAGATCCCTTTTCCACCTTTCGACTTCTCAGTCTCTCAATTTACACATCATTGCTCCATCCATTCTTCTCCGCTCTCTTAAGGAATGAAGAACAAACTTGAGGCAAGGCCACACTCAGTGCCAGACCATCCAGCGAGCTTGTCGGCCTTGTCGTTGCCACGTACACCGGCCTGACATAACACCCAGGTTAATGTGCTCACTTTACAGTCATCTACTAAATGGTTTGTTCATCTGGAAAGAATGCCAAGAGATTATGCACCATACAAGACGTATATTAAAAGAGGAGATGGAAGAAGAGCAAGCGAAAGGCCCAGAGTAAGATGGATTGACAACATCCGAGAAACGCTAGAACATCATTTGTGAAAGACGCTGTCAGAAAGGCAAGATCTAGAACTTTGTATCTCTCTCGACATCCAAAGGGTTATAAACACAGATATACAATATAAAGCTAAATGAAAGACAGACAGACAGACAGACAGACAGACAGACAGACAGACAGACAGACAGACAGACAGACAGACAGACAGACAGACAGACAGACAGACAGACAGACAGACAGACAGACAGACAGACAGACAGACAGACAGACAGACAGACAGACAGACAGCAGGCAGGCAGGCAGGCAGGCAGGCAGGCAGGCAGGCAGGCAAGCAGAGAACTCCAGTACCTGTGTCTTCTTCTTCTTCTACCTTTTTAGCTCCCTGTGGAGCATAGGTCTTCAACAAACACTTTCCAAGTCGTTCTGTTTTTTGCCATTCTTTTAAGATCATTCCATGTCTTCCCCATCATCTTCATCTCTGCTTCTATCTGTCTTCTCCAAGAATTCCTTGGTATTCATCTTTGTCTTTTACCCTGGGGATTCCAAAAAGGGACTGTTGTGTAATACTCTCAGTTGGCTTCCGTAGTGTGTGTCCTATCCAGTGCCATCATCTTCGCTCTACCTCTTTATCCACTGGTATTTGACTGGTACATTTCCATAATTCTATGTTAATGATTTTGTTCTGCCATTTCCATCCTTTTATTCTATGTAAGCATCCATTAATGAAAGTCTGTATCTACGTGATTGTCAGTTTTGTTGTTCTCCATGTTTCACAGCCATATAATAGGACCGACTTAACATTTGAGTTGAAAATTTTTATTTTTGTATTTAACCTAATTTCTTTGGATTTCCATATGTTTCCCAGTGCAATGAAAACTCCTCTTGCTTTTGATATCCTTATTTTGGTATCATTTTATGTTCCTCCCTCTTTATCTATATTACTGCCCAGATATAAGTAAGATTGTACGTCTAGTAGAGGTATTTCTCCTAGTTTTATTTGGTTATTGCTAACTGCATTAATTCTCATAATGTTGGTCTTATCTCTATTAATCGTCAGTCCTAGCTGTTGTGATCTCTCATCAAGTATGCTCATTTTATTCTGCATCTGTTGATGACTGTGTGATAGGAGAGCTATGTCATCAGCAAAGTCTAAATCATCAAGTTGCTTGGTCAGTGACTAAGTACCTGTGTACCTCCAGTAATTAAATAGACTCAACAGCACAAGCACAAAATACAACATGAAAACCAACATCAACAAAACAGAAGTCATGTATTTCGCAAAAGAGAAACGAGCATCAACATAACTATAGAAAGTAGGCAACTACAACAAGTTGAGAAATTTAAATACCTAGGAAGTGACAAACGACAATTCACAAGCAGATCTTTTTATTATCATTTTCTTATCTCGTAGACATTACAGCCGCGGAAAAGAAAGTACTGTGAGGAAGTGCAAGTAGGGAAAGTGAAAGAATACATTTTTGTTAACTTCGGTTGTGATCTTGAAGGCATTCATGAGATAATTACTACTTATCACCTTGGACTAGAAATCATTGTACATAGTTTTAATAATACCCACTGTTTTTTTTTTAGATCAGATCCTCATAAAATTGCAAACATTGTAGCCGTGGAATAGAAAATAGTAACCCAGGATCTTGTGTTGGTCTCGTTTTCTATCTTTTTTTTTATCAGCAACACAAAACATATCTTTTCTTACCGACGGATCTGTAATACGACACCAAAGGAGTGCATAGGCATTTACAGCACGTTCGGCAGGCAGAATAGTCAAGGAAGACAGTGGTGCATACGTTATGACCACGAATAGCATGACGAAGGAAGTGATGGCAGTGACCAAGGCATTTAAATGGTTAGAGTCACAAGACTACACCCACGCATGTATACTGAGTGATTCGATGAGCATGATAAAAAAAAGTGGACGCGGGCTCTGTACGCATGCAATGGTGAGAGTCATTGCAGAACTCAAAAATACGAAAGGTCACCTCTGTCTACATCCCAGGACATGCGGTAGTACGGGGAAATGAAAGAGCGGACAGGTTGGCTAGCTGCGCTATCGTTGAGGACGGTCAACCAATGGACGGGAGAACATCATCAATGCCCTCTGAGATGTGGGATGAGCACAGGACTTTGACCACCACAAATCCACGTCACTCCTTCAAATGAAAGAGATGGGAGATAAGAAGGGCACAGCCACAAACGAGAAACTTAGTGGGCGTATAAGAAGACTTATCAACCAACACAGAACTGGAGTTGTCTGTCGCTGGAAACTGCGGGACTTGCTGAGGAGGGGATCTGAGCACCTATGGTTCGGAGTGCAATGATGATGACCCCCAAATAACTCAACAATTCACAAACAGCAGTGATACTCAAGATGCAACAAAGCTTGTTAAATCATTTGACAGCTATCCTCACTATTGTCCAACAAGGAAATAACTCTAGAGGCAAAACGGGCACTATACAATACAATCTTCATCCCAACGTTGTGCTACCAATGCTGGACCCTATATGCAAGAACAAGAAAAATAACCTCTGTTGAGATGAAGTTGGTTATTGTGGTTATTTGGTTAAGGAAGGCACCGGTATCACTGCAAACGAATTAAAATACATAATTGCTCAACCGCCCGTGCCAGCGTAATCATCCGAATTAATATCTCATCTCCGAAACAAAGAAAAGTAACTGTAGTCCCCATCGTAGCAGTCTCAGCACACGCCAAAAGACATAAGGCAAAACCGTGCAGAAAGTGAACACAGCCAACTGTTCCCTGTCATACGATATCATCATTCATCGTAAACAAGCGGGATATCGAAACATGATCAAAACGGATGAGACACACATCTCACTGTGTGCACAGAGCACTTAACTCAGTAGCTCCTGCAACAAGCCGGACTTGGAATATGAGGAAACTGCAACAAGGAACACTTTTCATACATAGCCTTCAATTGTTCCCGCCGCCTATCCACAATATACCGGAAGTTCACGTCCTCTTGAAAATGATGATCGTCGTATTTTTTTTCCTAATGTATAGCGCTTGATGATGTTAGGCCATCGTTGTTGACTCCGATTACGAATATAGACACACAGTTAGTCGTCAGATTATCCCCGTCGCACATCAAACAACAGACCGTAAGATTATTGTACGGCCGGTCTAGGGATATACGATGAGCCACTACGATGACGTAGCACACATACATATTTATTGTTATCCTCTAAGATTGTTGCGAGGTATTTCTGTAGAAAAGTGGAATCATCCAGGATTGTTGGGCTGTGTTGTTGGCACTCGGGCTGTGTTGTAGAAAGGACTATTGCTCCTTTCCGCTACATGGAAAAATGTTCTCGGTGTGTACAAGTGTTAACCCGTGCCTGCATTGTTGTAGTTTGCTGTAAGCTTTGATGTCTCCGTCTTTCAGCTTAGCTGCTATGTCTTACATCTCAACAAATCCTATTTCATCTTAACTGCTGTGTCTTACATCTCAATAAGTCTTATTTCATCTTAGCTGCTGTGTCTTACATCTCAATAAGTCTTATTTCATCTTAGCCGCTGTGTCTTACATCTCAACAAGTCTTATTTCATCTTAGCTGCTGTGTCTTACATCTCAACAAATCCTATTTCATCTTAGCTGCTGTGTCTTACATCTCAACAAATCCTAATTCATCTTAGCCGCTGTGTCTTACATCTCAACAAGTCTTATTTCATCTTAGCTGCTGTGTCTTACATCACAACAAGTCTTATTTTATCTTAGATGCTGTGTCTTACATCTCAACAAGTCTTATTTCATCTTAGCTGCTGTGTCTTACATCTCAACAAGTCTTATTTCATCTTAGCTGCTGTGTCTTACATCTCAACAAGTCTTATTTCATCTTAGCTGCTGTGTCTTACATCTCAACAAATCTTATTTCAAATTAGCTGCTGTGTCTTACATCTCAACAAATCCTATTTCATATTAGCTGCTGTGTCTTACATCTCAACAAATCCTATTTCATATTAGCTGCTGTGTCTTACATCTAAAAAAATCATATTTCATATTAGCTGCTGTACCTTACATCTCAACAAATACTATTTCATATTAGCTGCTGTGTCTTACATCTAAAAAAATCCTATTTCATATTAGCTGCTGTATCTTACATCTCAACAAATCTTATTTCATATTAGCTGCTGTGTCTTACATCTCAACAAATCCTATTTCATATTAGCTGCTGTACCTTACATCTCAACAAATCCTAATTCATCTTAGCTGCTGTGTCTTACATCACAACAAGTCTTATTTCATCTTAGCTGCTGTGTCTTACATCTCAACAAGTCTTGTTTCATCTTAGCTGCTGTGTTTTACATCACAACAAGTCTTATTTCATCTTAGCTGCTGTGTCTTACATCTCAACAAATCCTACTTCATCTTAGCTGCTGTGTCTTACATCACAACAAGTCTTATTTCATCTTAGCTGCTGTGTCTTACATCTCAACAAATCTTATTTCATCTTAGCTGCTGTGTCTTACATCTCAACAAATCCTACTTCATCTTAGCTGCTGTGTCTTACATCTCAACAAGTCTTATTTCATCTTAGCTGCTGTGTCTTACATCTCAACAAGTCTTATTTCATCTTAGCTGCTGTGTCTTACATCTCAACAAGTCTTATTTCATCTTAGCTGCTGTGTCTTACATCTCAACAAGTCTTATTTCATCTTAGCTGCTGTGTCTTACATCTCAAGTCTTATTTCATCTTAGTGAATACATGTATAAAACTTTGACATGGGGAAATCCCTTGCTCCCAGACAATCATTGGTGACACAAAACTGCAGTTATTGAAGTGACGTCATCTCCCGACGAACTTGCGTGCGACTCTTGAGACATACACATTGTTGTTTGTGCGATTACAAGGAAAGGGGGGGGGGGAAGAGAAGGCCGCCAAAGTGAGACGTACATAAAACAATGAGTGCAGAGACAAGAGTGAGATATAGCTAGATGTACATCTTCAACAAAACAACGAGGACCCAAGTGCAGAGATAAGATTGAGATATTGCTAGATGTACATCTTCAACAAAACAATGAGTACGTTAAGTGCAGAGATAAAAATGAGATATTACTAGATGTACATCTTCAACAAAACAATGAGTACGTTAAGTGCAGAGATAAAAATGAGATATTACTAGATGTACATCTTCAACAAAACAATGAGTACGTTAAGTGCAGAGATAAAAGTGAGATATTACTAGATGTACATCTTCAACAAAACAATGAGTACGTTAAGTGCAGAGATAAAAGTGAGATATTGCTAGATGTACATCTTCAACAAAACAATGAGTACGTTAAGTGCAGAGATAAAAGTGAGATATTACTAGATGTACATCTTCAACAAAACAATGAGTACGTTAAGTGCAGAGATAAAAGTGAGATATTACTAGATGTACATCTTCAACAAAACAATGAGTACGTTAAGTGCAGAGATAAAAGTGAGATATTACTAGATGTACATCTTCAACAAAACAATGAGTACGTTAAGTGCAGAGATAAGAGTGAGATATCGCTAGATGTACATCTTCAAAAAACAATGAGTACGTTAAGTGCAGAGATAATAGTGAGATGTAGCTAGATTTTCAACAAAACAATGAGAACGTTAAGTGCAGAGATAAGAGTGAGAATAGCTAGATGTTCAACAAAACAATGAGAACGTTAAGTGCAGAGATAAGAGTGAGATGTAGCTAGATTTTCAACAAAACAATGAGAACGTAAGTGCAGAGATAAGAGTGAGATATAGCTAGATGTTCAACAAAACAATGAGGACGTTAAGTGCAGAGATAAGAGTGAGATATAGCTAGATGTTCAACAAAACAATGAGGACGTTAAGTGCAGAGATAAGAGTGAGATGTAGCTAGACGTTCAACCAAAACAATGAGGACGTTAAGTGCAGAGATAAGAGTGAGATATAGCTAGATGTTCAACAAAACAATGAGGACGTTAAGTGCAGAGATAAGAGTGAGATGTAGCTAGATGTTCAACAAAACAATGAGAACGTTAAGTGCAGAGATAAGAGTGAGATAGATAGTTAGATAGAGTGAGATATTGCTAGACCTTCAACAAAACAATGAGTACAATGAGATGAAGTGTGTTAGACAAATGACAGGAAGCAGCATGAGAGATGCTATCAGAAACGAAGAACTGAGAAAATAGCTAGAAATAGCTCCGCCATAGAATATATAAAGAAACAACAGATAAAATGGTTTGGCCACGTGACAAGGCAGAAAGATCAAAACACAACACAATGAACCTTCAATAAAGGAGTAAAGGCATCAAGATGCATAGAGATGCGAAGCTGCTGTAAAGCTGATGATAATAACAATTTTAAAAAAGAATTTAAAAAGTGGTATGGTACAGCTTTACATGGTAATTAACAAAACAAAGTCGACGTTTCGGCCAAGTAGGCCTTCAGCTGAAACAGCAAACAACAACACACAAATATATATATAAGGATATGTACACAAATCTAACTACATGGCGATATCATCATCATCTGTGCCATACCGGTGGCGTAGGTGATCATGTCCTTCCACAATCTTCTATCTACAGTGCATCGCATCAGTTATGTTGTTGACTGTTTTTCATGTCATGACACCAAGCTAAGCAGCGTCTTCTCTCTTTATCGTCCGCGATCTCTCTTTCCTTATTTTGCCAGTTGTAACCAAGTATTCCAACTTTCCTCTTCTCATAATGTGCCCGAAAAATGTTAATTATTTCTTTCTGATATTTTTTTAGTCGATAATATGTCTTCATCGAATCATGGACAGTAGACAAACAAATGAAAAGACGATTAGAGGCCACAGAAATGGGATTTCTCAGAAGATTGTTGAAAGTTCCCTGGACAGCTAAAAAGACCAATGAGAAAGTTCTCAAAGAGGTCAACACAAAAAGGAGCTCTAAAAAACATCAGAAAGAAGCAATCAACATTTTTTGGGCACATCATGAGAAGAGGAAAGTTGGAATACTTGGTTACAACTGGCAAAATAAAAAGGAAAGAGAGATCGCGGACGACAAAGAGAGAAAATACTAGATAGCTTGGTGTCATGGCATGGAAAACAGTCAACAACAGAACTCATACGATGCACTGTGGATAGAAGATTGTGGAAGGACATGATCGCCAACGCCAACCGGTACGGCACATGATGATGATGAATACGTCTTCACTAAACGTTGCGAGAACACCAGACCCAAGGGCCGACCACGAAAAAGATGGATTGACGGAATATTAGAAACACTAGGAAGCATAACAACAGCAGAGGGGAAGAGAAGAGCAAATTTTGGCAACATTTTGTCGCCCCTCGACGCTGAAAGGCAAATGAGAAAGGAAAGAATGTAGGTGTGAACTGAATGTTAGTACAGAGTCACCACAAGGGTGCAACTCTCTATTGTTTGTTGTGCGGGCCAGACGGAAGGTAACTCGTGACTGAACTGCGTCAAAACTTGTTTATATCGATGTTCCCAGTGGAATCTTGGCTCATTGTCAACAAGCCTGGATTACAATCACCCAGTGTATTCGGTAAAATATGAATGATTACTGTTTCACATTAAACAGAATATAAAAAATAATCCATTTTACCATCTTACCAGTCTTCCGCTTCCATACATTTTTTGTTGAAAAAGCTATTCAACTTTTGACATACCAACATGGCGTTGCTGCAATTTCTTGTAAGATTTATCGTAGCAGAAGGGACAATGTACACTTATTTTATATATTATTTAGTTGCATTGTTGTTTTGTTCTTATCACCGGGTGGGTATTATTATGCGACCTTTAACATCCTTATACATATTTTTTATTTTGATATGCAAATCCACGTGGGTTCATGGTAAAGTAAATCATGATAATGAGTGAGTGCTGGTAGACTATTTTGTAGACAATGACAATGTAGAAAGAATAAGAATGCTTAGAATGTAGTGTAAGTATAGTAATAATAGTATTGAATGATAATAACCATCATAATCAGTAATAGTAAAACTTATGATAGGACTTCTTCAACTTGAAGTGGAAGTACAGTCACGCAGTAGTGCATTACTCATTACTTGAAGTTGAACACTCACTACTTTTTAGACTACTCTGCTTAACTAATTAACTTAAGTAACAGTAACTGCTAAGACTTAAATTTTTTTTTTTAATCAAAATACAGTTACCTACTACTTTAACTTAAGTTAGTACCTACTAAACTTTACTAGTGACTACTACTAACTACACTGACTACAGATGAGAGTAGTTTAGTTGCAATTTAGTAAGTTGGTAAGTACTAAGTAGATCCTCTTGTGTCTTGTAAGAAGAAATATAATCTATAATCAGTTATACAAAAAAAAAAAAAAGACTGCTCCTCATCACATCCTGTGTCCTGCTCATACTCACAATTTGACAATTCTATATTTAAAAAAATACTAGAATATGACTGACTAGACTACTGAACTCGCAGTCACTTGCCGCAGTGTGTTGTAGTGTGTTTATTTCACATTTGCATTTACACTACTTTAACTGTTTACAGTAATTTATTATGATTAATTAATGATGTGTTACTTTCTATGTCAACTTTGTCAGTTGTGTGTAAGCAACTCAAATATTAAAAAAAATATTGTTTCATTTGACCGAACTTGACATAATTTTTATTTATCAACCCCAATCGTCACTGTCTGTGTCTTGTTTTTGTTCTCCCTCCAATTTTTAAACAGTTTCTTCTTTTCTACTTTAATTGCTTCTCTGATTGTTTTTTCCACCAGGGGGTGCTCTTTTTCCCTTCTCTTGTTCTTAGCTTCGTTCCACAAACTGTTTAGAGATGTTGGTTACTGTTTCCAGAGTTTCCTTAAATTGTTTCCACTTCTGTGCATACTTCATTAGGAGTTTCTTGGATTCCTCTGTTAGTTTTTCTTCTAGGGTTTCCTTGTTTCTTGATCTTTTAATTGTTTTATTTTTATTGTCTGTTCTTTTCGCTTCTTTTGTTTGTTTTCATATATTCTCTTTATTTTGGCTGTATTAGTGTGATCATAACCATCTTGTGATCCGTGTCGTCTGTAATATTTGGGATTGCTCTACTGTCGGTTACTCTTTATTGTTCTGTTTCCTTGTTAGTATAAAATTTATCTGGCTTCTGCATGTTGTGTCATTCCATTTGTACCAGGTGTATACTTGCGACTCTCTGTGTTTGAAGAATGTGTTGGTGATAATAAATCATTTTGATTGCATAGATCCAGCAGTCTGCTTCCATTTTCGTTTATTTCAGCTGTTTTATCGCCAAAGGGTCCTAAGATATCACTGTTCTCACTGTTGCGTTTCCCAAACTTTCCATTAAAATCTCCCATCACTAACGTGTCGTCGCTTTTGTCAATATGTTAATGATTTCACTCAGTGTGTCGTAGAATTCTTCGCTGTCTCTTTCATTGTTGCTGCATGGGGTATAGATTTGAATGTAAACTTTTTTCGATCGTCTTCTAGTAGTTTAATTGTGATAATTCTTTTGAATGGTATTTTATTTCTAGAATGTTCTTTGCGTGTTCTGGGTCGATGATAAAACCTACTCCATGTGTTGCTATTTCTGTGTTGTCGGCTCCTGAGAATATTTCATGTAGTTCATGTGTGTTTTCTTTATCTGTTGTCCTTTTACTCTGATGTCCGCTAATCCTAGTATTTTAATTTTCCTTTTTGTCATTTCTTCTATAAGTTGACTTCTTATTTTTTATCCCGCATATATTTATCATTGCTACTTTAATCTCCATCATCTGTGTATTTCTCTGAGCATAAAACATTTATCCCTTACTGACCTGCTGAGTCAGTCGTAAGTTAAGGTCTTAACTTAAGAAAAACACACGTGGGAGTTTAGCCAGACTGATGTTTCCCCCCACGTGTTTGATCGCTAAGGTCTCACATGCGATCTTTTACGATCTAAATATAAAACTTTAGCTGATTACATTTAAAAAAGTACTTATCAGTTCTTATCCTCCTCCATGGGAAAACTTTACACAACTTTTAGAAAATTATATTCATTTGAAACACTATATTCAATCACTTTAATCACACAAACTACACTCCAAAAATAAAACAACTGCCATCTTGGTCGCCATCTTGCATTTTATAACTACAGAAGGCAGACAACTAAAACAAGTAGAGGAATTCAAATACCTAGGCAGTCTAATGACAAACAATAATTCTCAATCAGCAGAGATAGAATCAAGATGCAACAAAGCTTGTCAAATCATCGGACAGTTATCACCACTATTGTCCAACAAGGAAATAACTCTGGAGGCAAAACGAGCACTATACAATACAATCTTCATCCCAACATTGTGCTGCCAATGCCAGACCTGGACCCTAGATGCAAGAACAATAAGAAAAATAACCTCTACAGAGATGAAATGTGTTAGACGAATGACAGGAAACAGTCTGAGAGATAAGATCAGAAATGAATACCTGAGAAAAAAGCTAGGAATAGCCCCCGCCATAGAATATATAAGGAAACAACAGATAAAATGGTTGGCTACGTGACAAGGCAGAAAGAACAAAAACACAACACAACGAGCCTTCAACAAACGTTGTGAGAACACTAGACCCAAGGGTCGACCACGAAAAAGATGGGTCGATGGAATATTAGAAACACTAGGAAACATAACAGCAGCAGAGGCGAACAGAAGAGCAAAAGACCGTAAACTATATCTCCCCTCGACGCTGAAAGGCAGATGAGGAAGGAAAGAAGAAGAAGTCATCACTGTCGTGGCAGATGGCTTCATTTCTGTTATTCTGTTTTCTCTTTGCTTTATTTGTCTTTCTCATTTAATATAGTTTTCTTCTGAGTTTTTAGTCCAAAGCATATTCACATATTTATCCAGTAATAAAGTAACCAAAAACTACTGAATGAATTGTTGTTCCACATTGTTATATGCTCACAAAAGGATGTAAGTGGGCATAGAGAGTTGTGTTGTGGTTTGCATTAAGATTTGGGTTATTTTGCACTTCTGACCAAAAACATCCAACTTCAGCACAACATTTTTGAGTACCAGGTTACCTCCCTCTCGATCCCTACTCACTTGGCCAGACTAGTTAGTCTGTTTCTAGAAGAATTTCCAGATTACTGAGTAGACCAGATCCTCATGAAATTGCAAACATTACATCAGTGGAATAGGAAGAAAGTACTAACTCAGGACCACACACAGAAAAAGGGATAAAGGAAGCAATCGGGGCTGCAAAGAAGGAAATTGCCTGGTATTTATGGAGCAAGAGCAGATATGCTGAAAGCAGAAGACATCCACTCTATTAACTAAAGACTTTCCAGAAATCTGCACATTTGAAGATTGGAATGATGGGTTAACTGCTGTGATGCCCAAGAAAGGTGGCATGACAGACTGTAACAACTGGAGGGATACTACTGTCCATGATGAGTAAGCTTTTCAGTAGGTTCATTTATAATAGATTGATGTCATAACAAAACACTAACTGCAAAAGGAGCAAGAAGATTTTAGGCAATGAATATCATGTAGCAACCATGTGTTGAGATAGATTTAGAAATGAGTAGAATTCTCACCAGGCATTCCATAGTATTTATAGAGAATAAATCTAGAAATTCTTAAGCACAACAATATTACTAGAAAACAGTGGACATTATTACAATTTTGTACAATGATTTCTAGTCCAAAGTGATAAGTAGTAATTATCTCATGAATGCCTTCAAGATTACAACCGAGGTAACAAGAATGTATTCTATCACTTTCCCAATTTGCACTTTGCATTGTGACTGTGAGAAATGTTTCAAAGTCTAGTAAAAGAGGGGAACAGGCAAATAATTATAGTGGTGTGGTAAAGATGGTGTAACGTACACTCCTACAGGTAGTATGATAACAGCTTTACAAAAAACGGAACACAACAAAATCATGGCATTTCAGCTACATGCGGCCTCTTCAGAAAACAAGAACAAAACAAATGAACAATGGAAGGAAT